>OU343216.1:186639597-186723324 GCA_910596185.1 Chrysanthemum makinoi
TGGCAACTGATTCGTATAATAAAAAGAGTGAGCCAAGGGGAGGTTGGCTGGGTTCATTCTAAATCTGTTTTGCAAGTTAATCAGCTTTGGTTTATATGTTTTTACATGGTATCAGAGCTAGGTTGCTCTATACCAAAGCTTGAAAACGGTTTTTAAAAATTAGGGTTTCCATCATATTTTGGGGGTTCTTGATCTATTGTTTAGATCTTGTTGTTTTAGAGGATTATTACGGTAGTTTTGAGTTTGGATTGATAAGATCTGGAGAGTAATTTGATTTTTCAAAAATTATGGTTTCTAATTTTTGGGAGTTTTACGATTCTGGTGGTTACTGGTTCAATTGAATAAAGATCTTGTGATCTTGTTATTCAATTGAGTCTCGGAGTATTGTTTCTTGTTTTTATTAGGGTTTTCTATATCAAACCCTAATACAGGTTGTTTTGTTGGTTATCTCTGATTTCTTGTTTGTTTCTTGGTTATTGTTTGTGATTGTTTGTATTTCTCTTATTCTTGGTTTATTTCCTGTTCTCAGGTGTTTGTTTCCGCTGCATTTGTTTCTCTGTTGGATCTTCTTGATCTGGGTTGGAAGCTTGCGTGGTTGTAACACCTCTCAAGCCTTCTCTTTTGTTTTTTTCCGTTCATTTGTTGGTTAGGTTGTTTGTAGGTTGAGTAGTTTAAGGGATTGTTTGTTGGAGTTGTTGAGATTGCTTGGTGGTTATCTGTGATTGAGGAGTTACAAGGTGTTGTTGGTTTTTAGTTTTTTCTTTTTCTTGCTTGTGCATTTTTTACATTGCTTGGTCATCATGGTTAATGGCAAGGGCCGGAAGGGGTAGTAGTGAGTTAAAACTTGACATATATGACCCCTTATACTTGCACCCACAAGACATTGGTGCTCAGTTGATCACCTTCAAACTTGAAGGGTGAGAACTATAAGTGCAGTCTGCTGGTAGCTTTATACTAGAAATAAGCTTGGATTTATTAATGGAAAATGTGTTAGAGATCCTGTGATGCTCTATATCGGACTTCATTGGGATAGGTGTAACTCTGTTGTGTTATCTTGGATTCTTGGGTGTATTTCACAAGATCTCTATATAGGTCAAGTGTTTTTGTTAATGCTAAGTCATTTTGGGATGAGTTAAATGAAACATATAATAAAGAAGATGGTTCATGATTTATAACTTGCATCATAAAATACATACTTTAACTCAATGCGGTATGAGTTTATGAATATTATCATGAGTTTAATGCCTTATGGAAGTTTGATTCTCTTGTTGATTTGCACGCATGTCTCAAATGATAACATATTATATAAGCAAAAACAACACATTTCACTTAGTAGACAAGAAATCACCACACAAGATAGCATCAAAACAATCATATTATGCAAGAATATGACTTTATTCAAGACATTTCATTATGAGACTGTTTTGTCGTTAGACTTAGACACTTAAGCATACTTGGATATACAATAATCTATGTGATTAATTTGTAAGATAAAAGGCTTCTAAAAGATTGTCATACCAAAAGTACTTTGTGATTATATGTGCACACGGAGCAAACAAATAGTGTGACAAGAAGCAAAAGAAACAAGATGAAAGATTTATGCAAGCCATGTTTAAGACGTAACAATTTGGAGCATGTATCATTTAGACCATCTTGTGCATAGATTTAAGGAATGTCAACAAAAGACAATAGCTTTCAAACATGGATACATCAATGACATATTATGAGTTCACATTAGTCATGTGAAACATTATATATATGACAAAAATTTCTTCAACCTTAGATATCATGCAAATCATGTTTACGCTTAACATTAAGTGGCATAAAGCATCACAAAGATAAAAACTTTCTAGGGTTTACACATTTGACAATTAATCAAGTAGGTATCAAACACCAAGAAAATGTCAAGACAATTGATCATTTTAAACAAGAGCATGTATCATTTGGATCGTACTACACATCGATGTAATGAATGCCAACTAATAGCTTTCAAACACAAATATATCATATCAAAATTATCACGTATCAGAATGCCATATTATGAGTTCATAAGTAACATGTTAATCATGCTAAAAATAATTCAAAAGTAAGCATCATGCAAATAAAGTTTAGGTTTAAACGTTTAGTAGCATGAAACAAGAATACAAGCATTATGAAGATAAAACCGTACTAAGGTTTACACATTTGACTAGTTATCAAACACTAAGATAATGTCAAATCAACTTATCGATTCAAACAAGAACATGTAATCAACACATGTAAGTGCAATGCAAGTGGTTTTAAAAGAAAAGTCATATATACTACTTGTTTGATTAGTATTCCTAAGGCGAGGCAAACTATCAATGTTTTAACACTTACCTTAGGCAAGTATAGGAAAACATAATTTTCAAGTTGGAGAATGAATATGAGACTATTACTAGCGGTGCTCAATTAAGGCTAAACACGACCATTTTTACGGGTGATTCCACATACCCAACTTCTCTTTAGGAAGCAATTCAACCGTTAGGTCAAATTGAGTTTCTAGTGCAATAGGTTCTCCAGTAGTCATTCTCATGTTAGAAAGATGGGAACTCCTACTTTTGCCTATTAAAGTGCATAAAGATGATAGTTTACCAATACTTGGCTTAATGTGACACAACTAATATGCAATATAACTAAGGTGATGAAGGCGTCATGTTATACACATGAATTTTAACAATGGTGTGTTTGATAAACAATGTGTTTGAATCTTGTGTTTAGAATCTAAAGTTGTTCAAATTACACACCTAATTGTATGATCTAATGGATGACATCTTTTATGTTGAGTTGAAGTGTGTACTTTAAATGTGAATTGATCATCTAAGACTAGAGAATGGAATATGTTAAACTAAGAGCGTTCTCAAGAGAGCTCTTTATTTAACAAGAATCTAAGTGAGGTTACCAACGTCAATAGATCTTGTGTATTCTCTAAAGATGTGTAGTTTTAACCTTGGATGTGCACTTGGTTTGAGCAAGGTTAGGTTATGATGTACACTTGAAAGGAAATAGATACAAATAGTATCTTTCAACAAATGAGATTATCCCATGGGATAAAGTTATCATGCTTATGAAAACAAGTATGACAAGATGAATTGGATATGCTAGTTCCAGAACTTGTAGATGTTTGTTTCAAGATCATTTAGCCAATAAGGTGTAATGAAATCTCTTGTAACACAACTATTTATGTCGCAAGAGTGATGCATAGGATATACAATATCCTTTTAACAAAATGAAAGCTTAATGCATGAATCTTAGTCATAATGTTCTTCAAAACATCATGTTTTCCTAAATGAAGATATGAAGCCAAAGTGTTTGAATCGGATAGTCCCATCTAAAATAAACTTGGTCTCAAGATTATATTTACTAGATGATGACAAGATGAATTCACTTGAGTTTCTTATGTATACTCCTCAAGAGTCATTGTTGCTTGGGGTGTATGATGTTGGCTTTGAGATTGCATTTTAACATATGTTGTTAAAATGTTGATTTGAGGTTTAACGAAATTTATGCAGAAGTTTAACGACAAAGTATTACTAATACTTTGATAATTTGTGAAGGTAGTACTACTTATACCTAGTGGAAATTTACAACAATTACCAAGAGCACCATGCTTATTTGATAGTTGAGGTTCTAGCCATAATGAATTATCTATGTCCTTATATGTGGGAAAGAATGGTTGAGTTTGTTCAAACGTGCATTTGATTCAGTACAAGTGTTGGACACAAGGGCTTTTTGAGCATTACACTCAACGAATTCAAATGATGGTAAGGATGGTGGATTGGTTGATCTAGGTGGTAGGTCTTCTAGTGTGTCTAAATAAGGATGTGGCGATGTAGGGGTTTGTTGTGCTATGGGAGTACTTAGGTTGATTATTTGTCCATAGATGTTGAACACAAAAGGTACGGATACTAATTCTTATGGTTCATTGGTTGCTACAAGTAGTGGGTGAAGTGCTTGAAGTTTTGGTCATGTCTATGAAGCTTAGGGGCTGAGGTATAGGTTCACCTTGAAAGGGGACGTTTGATTTAAATGATGCTCTTGGAAGATCATGAGCAATACTCTTAATGGTGCCAAAAGATGGAAGAGGGATAGTAGGTGTCAAAGAGGGATAAGTGGCACAATGGGTTGTTTGTTTTGGATAAGTGTTTCAACATGTGTTGTTAAAATACTTGGGTGTTGATTTTTCGGATATGACTTTTAATGACTACAATCGTAAGTCGCATATACTTGAATATTTCGGATGAAATACTTAAGTTGTCAATCCTAATTTGTTGAGATTATAAAGCTTAGATTGAACTCAAGTATAACAAGACTTGATAGTATGTCTTTAACATACGTGTGAGTTATGACTCTATGTAAATACTTATCGTCTTGAAGGATGACACATTATTTTCATGTTTAACCAAGTGAGGCAATACATGTAGATACAAAACAATATCTATAGTCATATGATAGACTTGTGTATGATACCTTTGCAAATAATGAGTCCAGATTTGTTAGTCTCGGTAAGTCATCTAAGTCATCCGCAAACGGGTGAGGAGATGTTGGTGGTGTTGCATAAAGTTTGATAGAGACAAGCTTTGGAGACTTTGGTAGTGACGGTGTTTTGGATGGTTGTGAAGTAGTCATAATGGTGGGTGATTTTGGTGGTGGAGTTGGAGTACTTAAGTTTAGAAAGTTCACATCTTGAATGGGTGATGAGATGTTGAGAGGTAATGAGTCTAAGGATGAAGAGTTCAAGTTAATGTAGCAACAAGATCGAATGCTAATCCTAGTGGTTTTCTTAAGTGTCTTATTTGAGGTTAAAGATTTAGTCATTTTGACTTTGCTTTGAGAAATGCTAAGCTTAAGGAAAAGTACTTGATGAAGGTGTGAAAATGACCATCCTGAATGTGTCGATTTATGGAACTAAGGATCCATGCACTTGATGTTATTTCATACAAAGATAGTAGTTTCTAATAAGATGGAAGTGTCTAAGATCATGTCAAACATCCTAAGTTAATTCATTGAGGATGTGTTGAGTGAGGTATGAAAGATATGCATTAACAACTATCCTAGAAACAAAATTTGGTAATCTAGATTGCGAGATTTAGTAAAATTAAACAACCTACAGTAGAATCCACGTCACCAATTTTTGCACTGAGGCGGAACCCTTAATTTGGTGCTGGTCCGCCTTGCAGTGAACGGCGGTACCAAAATGCATAACGAGGCGGTACCAAATTTTGGTGCCGTCTAATCCGTGGACATCGAAAACTTCAGACCCATTTTTTAGGTGTCGGGGAGTTTTCGAAACCAATTTTGCGTAAAACATGTGACATTAGTCATTTCTAGTTAGGAAAAATCAATAACACATATACAAACATAGTGGAGCATAGACTTTGACCAAGGGCTAACGATTTTCACATAGAAGTGAAAATGGGTAAAATTTGATAACACCCGTGTGTTATCCCATGAACGGTTAGCATACATCAATGTTTTAAGTTAGTTTATCATCCTGACGAAAACACATAAATTACATCATACAACATTGTGTTTGTCCTTGTACCAAACACTCTCTTAAAACCTTCATTTTCAAAGTACTTGACTAATTTACTTAGTACTTATTGCTAAGTGAGTTATGACATTTCATAAGTTATGCGAGATGTTAGTATAACCTATGCAAATGAAGTGATCTAATTCTACAAGCAATGATAAAACAATTTTCCAACTTAGTGCACAAAATCTATCAAATAACCTATTGTGCATAAACAAGAAATCGTCAAACAAGCGAATAAATAACATGGCAAGATTGACACTTATATTATGCAAACAAACAAGTGTAAACAACAATTTGAAAAGTAAGCAAGCAACATATATGCAAACAACATAAACAAGTGGTCATTTAGCATGGCATAACAAGAAAGACACCTTTCGTCATTTTGTGTTTAAATATGACGATGTATACCAAGCTTGATTAGTTTCCTTTAAACATATTACCAAATTATTTAGTTTCAAAGGAAGTTGTATCAAAGTTCTAAGAATACCAACTTAAATTGCTTGATTCAAAAATTTGAGTTTTTATGTTAAAGCGAAACTCAATATTTTAGACATACTGTAGTATTTGGTATATTTCACTTATTTAAAATTAGACTCAGGCCATGAGAGTATTTTTTAAATGAAAGTAGACTCAATTCCCTTTAAAATGATAGGTGGCTCGACTTGTACGGACTTACGGTTAATTAGTTATGATTTTTGAAGTTGCCCAAAAATCTTGTACACACGGATTACACGGAACCAAATAAAGGGATACGCCCTTTATAAGATTTGGTGCCGTGGTCCTGCGAGACAATTCACCAAAACTAGTATTTTACATAGAAAGCGTGTGTGACTTACTAGATTTCATAGTTAACATATAATACACATATTTAACAACATATCTACTTATGTAACTTATCTTAAACATTTACGGATGTGATTTTTCAACTAAATTTATAGTTATCCCAAACACTCCTTTAAAATCATATTTCTTCGTATATTTTCTATAAGCACACAATACAATACTTACTAGTTCTTTCAACAAACTTTTATTTTATTTGTCAAGAAAACCTTCAAGCTTGTATACAAAGTTACATTTAACAACAAAATTTCTAAGTATAACAAGTAAAGCATTTTTCATATTATTTTTCGCTTCAATGGTAATTTGATACATGGATCGTACTCTATTTTAAAACCATTTGTTTTGAAAATAAGAGCTACATGGCTCTGATACCAATTGTGGAAACGTAGAGGGGGTGAATACGTTACCGTTTAAAAACTTTAGATCTTTAGTATCAAATCGCTTATTAAGCTTGTTATAATATGAAAGTACCAATTATTGTTTGTGACTAATATAAAGCATGGTAAACCAAGTTGTCACACAATCATGAACATCAAACCACATCACAAACAATAGTATAGTGCAAGTATAAAAGTAAAGAGATAAAGAAAGGAAAGTGCAAACCGAACACGAGGATTTATAGTGGTTCGGTCACGGATCTCCTTTCGGCCCTACTCCACTCCCCGAGTACCCAACTCGAGAGTTACTTCACTAAATCAACAAGCTCCCTTCTCGGCGGAGAAAACCTTACAATCGTTAAACACACTTTTTCGGTACAAAGCTAAATATCGGGTTCTAGTTCGAGGTAGAACCAACCTAACGTCGCCTATACAATATTTCCGACACTAAGCTAGATGTCGAGTTCTTTTACAAGGGTACAACCACTCCCAATATGTTTTATGGCCCAACATAATAAACCTTGTGTTTTATGGCACAAACACATAAACCATCTAATCTAGTTTGGTGAAAGTGTTGTTATGATGCAATGATGTTTACACTAATGATCCATGACACAAATGTCTAATGGATATGAATAACTACTTCTAAATGAACTTCCATTGATAGGAAGCCTTCATGATGAAGATCACAAGTTCCCTAAACTTCTTGTGATAGATCTTCAACTTGTGGTAAGTGGGGATGGCTAAATCTCCAAACTTTCCTTGGTTGATCAAAGAGTATGCTTACAACAAAGATGAATGTTAGAAGCATTATGATCATGATCATTAGGGTGTTTAATGTATGTTATTACATTGTTAATGATTGATCTAAATGTATGCAAGAAGGTGGAGAAGATGTGATTTGAAGTGGTGAAGAAATGGGAAAACAATGGGCTTCTATTTATAGCCAAAAGTGGGCAGGAGCGTCCACGGACCAAGGAGCCCTTTAAAGGGTTCCGCCCTTTATAGAAAAGGGTTCGTGGGTGCACGACAAAAATCTAAAAATCTTTCTTCAAATCTTTCCAAGATATTACCAAATCTTACTAAGATCACATTTGATATATTGTGTGTCAATCTAACCAAAATATTCAAGTGATCTTCCAAGGATTTCAAAGATGATGCATGACATGATGTAACATGTATTTCCATTTTAGATTAAAAGGTTTATCAAGGTAAACTTGTAAAATGTATTATGTAACTAGTTAATAAAATGTCTAGTTACCTTTTGAAATACTTGTGAATGCAAAATGTAAAATGAGGTTCGAAATAGAATGGTTAACCTATTAAAATACTTAGTGACTCTAAATGTATTTTAAACATTCTAAATGATTTGTTAATGGGTTTGATCATAATGCCACATAACAAACATGTACGAACCTGTGTTGTAACATACGAGGACTTGAGACATCGAGAGGTGTTGAATGTATGTTGAGACAAATGTAATTACAAGTAACTTGTACATTTTACGTTATGTATTACAAGTTACATGTTTGTCATCAATCAAAACAAGCGAGACTGTATAGATTAAATATCGTAATATTTGCACTAACAATCTCCCCTTTTGATGATGACAAAATATATGTAAACGTAATAGAAAGTAAAATGTAAAAGGTTACTTGTATCCTTACTACCTTTACATTACCTTCTCCGTTTACACTCTTCTCCCCTTTTGTCGAAACAAAAAGGGCGTGTCCTTAGAGTTTAACTTAATTTCTCCCCAAAAGGCGAGCTTGCATCATCCCTAGTGAAGTTAAATCGTCCACTTCAATCCGTCCCTTGTTTGGTAGCGGATCCATGGATCAAATAAAGAGGCTTAACCTACATCAAGGTTAGTTTTATGCAACAAAAATTATGAGAAATATATGAAAAAGGAAAATCCATAGCAATGTTAGCCTATTTTCTCCACTTTTTATCGAAGCACAAATGCTTGTTGAAAAGTGAGAATGATGCTAAATGCGTGCATGCTCCCCTTGACGGTTGCTCCCCCTTGTTTGAGGTGTCAGGGTATGATTAAAACCTACAAAACAAATATTAGTGCAAAACTATATTCGTCATTGGACGAGTAAGTGATATACAACAAAGTGTGTATAAGATGCATTCATAAATTCTTGATGGAAGCTTCCCTTGCTCTAGGGCGTCAAGATGAACCTTCAAAATAAATATTAGTATAATAGAAGCTTTGTCTTTAGACAAATATGTCATATACAACCAAGTGTATAGACGATGCAATATGAGTGCTTAAAGGATATTCCTCCTTGTTCTAGGGTGTCAAGAAGCACCTAAAATAAGAAAAATAATTGATGCAAACTTCATCCTTAGATGAGTAAATTATATACAATCGAGTGTATATGATGATGAACCTACAATGAAAAACATTAGTGCAATATATTTCATCTTTTTCACAAAGAAAAATAAGATGTATATATGTGATAAATGATATAATCAAAGATCTCATGAAGTGTAGTCTCCTAATTACAATCATAAGAAAAGTGAGAATATAATATGATAAAACCTACAAAATAGTTCCTAGAAAGAAGATATGAAGTCTTCCACCGGGTGTGCCACTAGTGGTGCTAGTGTTGGTGTCGGTTTACTAGTAGGATTCATGTGGTGATGGTAGATGACTCGAGATTTACAAAAGTAAGTTTTCGCTAATCCATGGTGGTGATGATTAGTGAAAGTGGTGATGGAAGGTGGTGGTGATTAGGTAGGAAGCTATTAAGGAGTTAGAAACTCATACGTATAGCAAAATAAAAAAATATGGTCTCATGCAATCCTTTCGTCATGTCAAGTGACCAAAGTAAAAAAAAAAATATGAATGGACATTGCATTTCAATGATGCATAAGGGTTATGATTTGAATGATTTATTGATGCTAACAACCTATTGTTTTGAGCAAGTTCTCATATGCTTCAACCCAAGAGTAATCAATAATGCGTTCTATCTAAGAATATATAAAAGTGATAACATGAAGATAAATTCGTTCATTGATTGACACGAATTATAAAAATGACCTATTCTAGGTGACAATGGGAAGGGTAGTATTAGCATGGTTTTGACCGACATGGATGATTATCATTTTGAAAAGAAGTGAAGACAATATGGAAAATACTAATAATAATAATAATGAGTACCTATATGAGGATGAGAATGACATCATATAAGTGAGAGTTGGATGGACCAACGTGTTGGAAATGGTACATTTTGATTAATATATTTTTTGCACTAACAATGACATGCATGATATATGTCAAGCGAGAAAAGGATAAGATCCTATGATGGTGTTCTAGATAGTGAAGTTGTAAGGTGCTAGTTTTAAGGAAAATCCTAGATTAGTTGATTGTGGAGATGAAGAAGTTTGTAAAACACATGATGTGTTTTTCACTTGATGAGGTATTGGTGCAAACTTGTGATATAAGGTTAAAAAGGTTGAACTAGTTGTGGTTTCGTGAACCGGTTTTAGCTAAGTGGTGTTTACCTATGTGTTGGTATTTTAGAGTCTAAGAGACATAAATTTTGACAAAAGACAATTATGTGAATGGATTTCTCTCCCCTTAATTGGTGGACATCCAACATAATGTGCAATGTATCAAATAAGGAATGACAACAAAGTGTTTAGGAGGTTATTTGGGTTAACGAAAGAGGTGAGCTTAGTAATGTTTTTCTGGATGATGGTTAGCATACAATGAACTTCATCCTTAAAGTCACGTACTTCTTCTCGATTAATACGAGATGATCGTATGATGAGGCATGTGGTTTCCTAATAGGAAGTGAAGAGGATTAGAGTATTGTTATAACTAAATAATGATGGAGATGATTTTTGGAAAGCGGAAGCTTAAATTGAGATTTGGAAAGAGGTCGGTTGAAAGACAAAAATGCAAAGCCAACCGGCTAGAACTTAATTCTATATGCTTTTAAACTATATGCAAGTGTAGGGGTCCCATAAAGCATAGTACTAATCTATGTAGCAATAAAGGGGATTATGCAAAATGAGCATATAAAAGTTAAAACCAAGTGAGATAACAAATAATTTGTTATCAACCTACAAAACAAATTTGTTAGTGACAAAAGATGTTAACATGATAGAAATCAAATGATAACATATTATATAAGCAAAAACAACACATTGCACTTAGTAGACAAGAAATCACCACACAAGATAGCATCAAAACAATCATATTATGCAAGAATATGACTTTATTCAAGACATTTCATTATGAGATTGTTTTGTCGTTAGACTTAGACACTTAAGCATACTTGGATATACAATAATCTATGTGATTAATTTGTAAGATAAAAAGGCTTCTAAAATATTGTCATACCAAAAGCACTTTGACATATTATATGTGCACACGTAGCAAACAAATAGTGTGACAAGAAGCAAAAGAAACAAGATGAAAGATTTATGCAAGCCATGTTTAAGACATAACAATTTGGAGCATGTATCATTTAGACCATCTTGTGTATAGATTTAAGGAATGTCAACAAAAGACAATAGCTTTCAAACATGGATACATCAATGACATATTATGAGTTCACATTAGTCATGTGAAACATTATATAGATGACAAAAATTTCTTCAACCTTAGATATCATGCAAATCATGTTTACGCTTAACATTAAGTGGCATAAAGCATCACAAAGACAAAAACTTTCTAGGGTTTACACATTTGACAATTAATCAAGTAGGTATCAAACACCAAGAAAATGTCAAGACAATTGATCATTTTAAACAAGAGCATGTATCATTTGGATCGTACTACACATCGATGTAATGAATGCCAACTAATAGCTTTCAAACACAAATATATCATATCAAAATTATCACGTATCAGAATGCCATATTATGAGTTCATAAGTAACATGTTAATCATGCTAAAATAATTCAAAAGTAAGTATCATGCAAATAAAGTTTAGGTTTAAGCGTTTAGTAGCATGAAACAAGAATACAAGCATTATGAAGATAAAACCGTACTAAGGTTTACACATTTGACTAGTTATCAAACACTAAGATAATGTCAAATCAACTTATCGTATCAAACAAGAACATGTAATCAACACATGTAAGTGCAATGCAAGTGGTTTTAAAAGAAAAGTCATATATACTACTTGTTTGATTAGTATTCCTAAGGTGAGGCAAACTATCAATGTTTTAACACTTACTTTAGGCAAGTATAGGAAAACAGATTTTTCAAGTTGGAGAATGAATATGAGACTATTACTAGCGGTGCTCAATTAAGGCTAAACACGACCATTTTAACGGGTGATTCCACATACCCAACTTCTCTCGAGGAAGCAATTCAACCGTTAGGTCAAATTGAGTTTCTAGTGCAATAGGTTCTCCATTAGTCATTCTCATGTTAGAAAGATGGGAACTCCTACTTTTGCCTATTAAAGTGCATAAAAGATGATAGTTTACCAATACTTGGCTTAATGTGACACAACTAATATGCAATATAACTAAGGTGATGAAGACGTCATGTTATACACATGAATTTTAACAATGGTGTGTTTGATAAACAATGTGTTTGAATCTTGTGTTTAGAATCTAAAGTTGTTCAAATTACATAGCTAATTGTATGATCTAATGGATGACATCTTTTATGTTGAGTTGAAGTGTGTACTTTAAATGTGAATTGATCATCTAAGACTAGAGAATGGAATATGTTAAACTAAGAACGTTCTCAAGAGAGCTCTTTATTTAACAAGAATCTAAGTGAGGTTACCAACTTCAATAGATCTTGTGTATGCTCTAAAGATGTGTAGTTTTAACCTTGGATGTGCACTTGGTTTGAGCAAGGTTAGGTTATGATGTACACTTGAAAGGAAATAGATACAAATAGTATCTTTCAACAAATGAGATTATCCCATGGGATAAAGTTATCATGCTTATGAAAACAAGTATGACAAGATGAATTGGATATGCTAGTTCATAGAACTTGTAGATGTTTGTTTCAAGATCATTTAGCCAATGAGGTGTAATGAAATCTCTTGTAACACAACTATTTATGTCGCAAGAGTGATGCATAGGATATACAATATCCTTTTAACAAAATGAAAGCTTAATGCATGAATCTTAGTCATAATGTTCTTCAAAACATCATGTTTTCCTAAATGAAGATATGAAGCCAAAGTGTTTGAATCGGATAGTCCCATCTAAATAAACTTGGTCTCAAGATTATATTCACTAGATGATGACAAGATGAATTCACTCGAGTTTCTTATGTATACTCCTCAAGAGTCATTGTTGCTTGGGGTGTATGATGTTGGCTTTGAGATTGCATTTTAACATATGTTGTTAAAATGTTGATTTGAGGTTTAACGAAATTTATGCAGAAGTTTAACGACAAAGTATTACTAATACTTTGATAATTTGTGAAGGTAGTACTACTTATACCTAGTGGAAATTGACAACAATTACCAAGAGCACCATGCTTATTTGATAGTTGAGGTTCTAGCCATAATGAATTATCTAAGTCCTTATATGTGGGAAAGAATGTTTGAGTTTGTTCAAAAGTGCATTTGATTCTATACAAGTGTTGGACACAAGGGCTTTTTGAGCAATACACTCAACGAATTCAAATGATGGTAAGGATGGTGGATTGGTTGATCTAGGTGGTAGGTCTTCCAGTGTGTTTAAATAAGGATGTGGTGATGTAGGGGTTCGTTGTGCTATGGGAGTACTTAGGTTGATTATTTGTCCATAGATGTTGAACACAAAAGTACGGATACTAATTCTTATGGTTCATTGGTTGCTACAACTAGTGGGTGAAGTGCTTGAAGTTTTGGTCATGTCTATGAAGCTTAGGGGTTGAGGTATAGGTTCACCTTGAAAGGGCACGTTTGATTTAAAGGATGCTCTTGGAAGATCATGAGCAATACTCTTAATGGTGCCAAAAGATGGAAGAGGGATAGTAGGTGTCAAAGAGGGATAAGTGGCACAATGGGTTGTTTGTTTTGGATAAGTGTTTCAACATGTGTTGTTAAAATACTTGGGTGTTGATTTTTCGGATATGACTTTTAATGACTACAATCGTAAGTCGCATATACTTGAATATTTCGGATGAAATACTTAAGTTGTCAATCCTAATTTGTTGAGATTATAAAGCTTAGATTGAACTCAAGTATAGCAAGACTTGATAGTATGTCTTTAACATACGTGTGAGTTATGACTCTATGTAAATACTTATCGTCTTGAAGGATGACACATTATTTTCATGTTAACCAAGTGAGGCAATACATGTAGATACAAAACAATATCTATAGTCATATGATAGACTTGTGTATGATACCTTTGCAAATAATGAGTCCAGATTTGTTAGTCTCGGTAAGTCATCTAAGTCATCCATAAGCGGGTGAGGAGATGTTAGTGGTGTTGCACAAAGTTTGATAGAGACAAGCTTTGGAGACTTTGGTAGTGAAGGTGTTTTGGATGGTTGTGAAGTAGTCATAATGGTGGGTGATTTTGGTGGTGGAGTTGGAGTACTTAAGTTTAGAAAGTTCACATCTTGAATGGGTGATGAGATGTTGAGAGGTAATGAGTCTAAGGATGAAGAGTTCAAGTTAATGTAGCAACAAGATCGAATGCTAATCCTAGTGGTTTTCTTAAGTGTCTTATTTGAGGTTAAAGATTTAGTCATTTTGACTTTGCTTTGAGAAATGCTAAGCTTAAGGAAAAGTAATAGTGAAGGTGTGAAAATGACCATCCTGAATGTGTCGATTTATGGAACTAAGGATTCATGCACTTGATGTTAATTCATACAAAGATAGTAGTTTCTAATGAGATGGAAGTGTCTAAGATCATGTCAAACATCCTAAGTTAATTCATTGAGGATGTGTTGAGTGAGGTATGAAAGATATGCATTAACAACTATCCTAGAAACAAAATTTGGTAATCTAGATTGCGAGATTTAGTAAAATTAAACAACTTACCTGTAGAATCCACGGCACCAATTTTTCGCACAGGCGGAACCCTTAATTTGGTGCCTTTGGTCCGCCTGCAGAGCGGCGGTACCAAAATGCATAACAAACGGTACCAAATTTTTGGTGCCGTCTAATCCGTGGACACCAGAAAACTTCACAGACCCATTTTTAGGTGTCGGGGAGTTTTCGAAACTGAATTTTTGCTTAATACATGTGACATTAATCATTTCTAGTTAGGAAAAGTCAATAACACATATACAAACATAGTGGAGCATAGACTTTGACCAAGGGCTAACGATTTTCACATATAAGTGAAAATGGGTAAAATTTGATAACACCCGTGTGTTATCCCCTGCATGAACCGGTTAGCATACATCAATGTTTTAAGTTAGTTTATCATCCTCTGAAGTGAAAACACATAAGTTACATCATACAACATTGTTTTTGTCCTTGTACCAAACACTCTCTTAAAACCTTCATTTTTCAAAGTACTTGACTAATTTACTTAGTACTTATTGCTAAGTGAGTTATGACATTTCATAAGTTATGCGAGATGTTAGTATAACCTATGCAAATGAAGTGATCTAATTCTACAAGCGATGGTAAAACAATTTTCCAACTTAGTGCACAAAATCTATCAAATAACCTATTGTGCATAAACAAGAAATCGTCAAACAAGCGAATAAATAACATGGCAAGATTGACACTTATATTATGCAAACAAACAAGTGTAAACAACAATTTGAAAAGTAAGCAAGCAACATATATGCAAACAACATAAACAAGTGGTCATTTAGCATAGCATAACAAGAAAGACACTTTTGGTCATTTTGTGTTTAAATATGACGATGTATACCAAGCTTGATTAGTTTCCTTTAAACATATTACCAAATTATTTAGTTTCAAAGGAAGTTGTATCAAAGTTCTAAGAATACCAACTTAAATTGCTTGATTCAAAATTTTGAGTTTTTATGTTAAAGCGAAACTCAATATTTTAGACATACTGTAGTATTTGGTATATTTCACTTATTTAAAATTAGACTCAGGCCATGAGAGTATTTTTAAATGAAAGTAGACTCAATTCCCTTTAAAATGATAGGTGGCTCGACTCGTACGGACTTACGGTTAATTAGTTATGATTTTTGAAGTTGCCCAAAAGCATCTTTGTACACACGGATTCAACGGAACCAAATAAAGGGATCCGCCCTTTATAAGATTTGGTGTCGTGGTCCTCTGAGACAGATTCACCAAAACTAGTATTTGACATAGAGAAAGCGTGTGTGACTTACTAGATTTCATAGTAAACATATAATACACATATTTAACAACATATCTACTTATGTAACTTATCTTAAACATTTACTGAGGTGATTTTTCAACTAAATTTATAGTTATCCCAAACACTCCTTTAAAATCATATTTCTTCGTAAATTTTCTATAAGCACACAATACAATACTTACTAGTTCTTTCAACAAACTTGTATTTTATTTTTCAAGAAAACCTTCAAGCTTGTATACAAAGTTACATTTAACAACAAAATTTCTAAGTATAACAAGTAAAGCATTTTTCATATTATTTTTCGCTTCAATGGTAATTTGATACATGGATCGTACTCTATTTTAAAAACCATTTGTTTTGAAAATAAGAGCTACGTGGCTCTGATACCAATTGTGGAAACGTAGAGGGGGGGGGGGGGAATACGTTACCGTTTAAAAACTTTAGATCTTTAGTATCAAATTGCTTATGAAGCTTGTTATAATATGAAAGTACCAATTATTGTTTGTGACTAATATAAAGCATGGTAAACCAAGTTGTCACACAATCATGAACATCAAACCACATCACAAACAATAGTATAGTGCAAGTATAAAAGTAAAGAGATAAAGAAAGGAAAGTGCAAACCGAACACGAGGATTTATAGTGGTTCGGTCACGGATCTCCTTTCCGCCCTACTACACTCCCCGAGTACCCAACTCGAGAGTTACTTCACTAAATCAACAAGCTCCCTTCTCGGCGGAGAAAACCTTACAATCTTAAACACACTTTTCCGGTACAAAGCTAAATAACGGGTTCTAGTTCGAGGTAGAACCAACCTAACGTCGCCTATACAATATTTCCGACACTAAGCTAGATGTCGAGTTCTTTTACAAGGGTACAACCACTCCCAATATGTTTTATGGCCCAACATAATAAACCTTGTGTTTTATGGCACAAACACATAAACCATCTAATCTAGTTTGGTGAAAGTGTTGTTATGATGCAATGATGTTTACACTAATGATCCATGACACAAATGTCTAATGGATATGAATAACTACTTCTAAATGAACTTCCATTGATAGGAAGCCTTCATGATGAAGATCACAAGTTCCCTAAACTTCTTGTGATAGATCTTCAACTTGTGGTAAGTGGGGATGGCTAAATCTCCAAACTTTCCTTGGTTGATCAAAGAGTATGCTTACAACAAAGATGAATGTTAGAAGCATTATGATCATGATCATTAGGGTGTTTAATGTATGTTATTACATTGTTAATGATTGATCTAAATGTATGCAAGAAGGTGGAGAAGATGTGATTTGAAGTGGTGAAGAAATGGGAAAACAATGGGCTTCTATTTATAGCCAAAAGTGGACAGGAGCGTCCACGGACCAAGGAGCCCTTTAAAGGGTTCCGCCCTTTATAGAAAAGGGTTCCGTGGGTGCATGACAAAAAAGCTAAAAAATCTTTCTTCAAATCTTTCCAAGATATTACCAAATCTTACTAAGATCACATTTGATATATTGTGTGTCAATCTAACCAAAATATTCAAGTGATCTTCCAAGGATTTCAAAGATGATGCATGACATGATGTAACATGTATTTCCATTTTTAGATTAAAAGGTTTATCAAGGTAAACTTGTAAAATGTATTATGTAACTAGTTAATAAAATGTCTAGTTACCTTTTGAAATACTTGTGAATGCAAAATGTAAAATGAGGTTCGAAATAGAATGGTTAACCTATTAAAATACTTAGTGACTCTAAATGTATTTTAAACATTCTAAATGATTTGTTAATGGGTTTGATCATAATGCCACATAACAAACATGTACGAACCTGTGTTGTAACATCCGAGGACTTGAGACATCGAGAGGTGTTGAATGTATGTTGAGACAAAGTAATTACAAGATACATTTTACGTTATGTATTACAAGTTACATGATCTATAGATGTAATATTTGTGCTAGAAAGTAAAATGTGAAGTTGTAAGGTGCTTAGTTTAAGGAAAATCCTAGATTAAATTGATTGTGGAGATGAAGAAGTTTGTTGAAAAGAATGATGCTAAATGCATGCTCCCCATGTGCAAAACTTATTAGGTCATTGGGCAGTAAGTGATATACAACAAAGTGTATATAAGATGCATTGATAAATTCTTGAAGCTCCCTTGAGAGCGTATGAACCTGTATTTGCAGACACATATGTGTATAGACGATAATATGGTGCTTAAAATTCCTCCTTGTTCTAGGTGTCAAGAAGCACCTAGAAAAATAATGTGCAAACTTCATCCTTAGTGAGTTTAGTGTATATGATGATGAACGGTTATATAGCTCTCAAAGTGTAGTCTCCTAATTACAATCATAAGTGAGAATATAATATGATAAAGCCTATGTTCCTAGAAAGAAGATATGAAGTATTTTAGTAGGATTCATATGGTAGAGACATAAATTTTGATGATTAGTGAAAAAGACAATTATGTGAAACTGGATGCAATTACCCAAAGCTAAGAAAAAAAATATGAATGGACATTGCATTTCAATGTGGGGTTATATCTAACATATTGTTTTGAGCAAGTGTTCAACCCAAGCAATGTATCAAATAAGGAATGACAATTGACAAAGTGTTTAGGAGGTTATTTGGGGAAAATTAACGAACCTATATGAGGATGAGAATGACTTAGTAATGTTTTTGGATGATGGTTAGCATACATGATGGTGTTCTAGATAGTGAAGTTGTAAGGTGCTTTTAAGGAAAATCCTATCGTTGATTGTGGAGATGAAGAAGTTTGTAAAACTTAAAGTCAAACTTGTGATATAAGGTTAAAAAGGTTGAACTATTGTGGTTTCACTTCTTGGTGTTTACTATGTGTTGGTATTTTAGAGTCTAAGAGACATTACAAAAGACAATTATGTGAATGGATTTCTGAGATGTATCAAATAAGTGATGTTGATGAGGCATGTGGTTTCATAATAGGAAGTGAAGAGGATCAGAGTATTGTTATAACTAAATAATGATGGAGATGATTTTTGGAAAGCGGAAGCTTAAATTGAGATTTGGAAAGAGGTCGGTTGAAAGACAAAAATGCAAAGCCAACCCGCTAGAACTTAATTCTATATGCTTTTAAACTATATGCAAGTGTAGGGGTCCCATAAAGCATATTACTAATCTATGTAGCAATAAAGGGGATTATGCAAAATGAGCATATAAAAGTTAAAACCAAGTGAGATAACAAATAATTTGTTATCAACCTACAAAACAAATTTGTTAGTGACAAAAGATGTTAACATGATAGAAATCAAATGATAACATATTATATAAGCAAAAACAACACATTTCACTTAGTAGACAAGAAATCACCACACAAGATAGCATCAAAACAATCATATTATGCAAGAATATGACTTTATTCAAGACATTTCATTATGAGATTGTTTTGTCGTTAGACTTAGACACTTAAGCATACTTGGATATACAATAATCTATGTGATTAATTTGTAAGATAAAAGGCTTCTAAAAGATTGTCATACCAAAAGTACTTTGTGATTATATGTGCACACGGAGCAAACAAATAGTGTGACAAGAAGCAAAAGAAACAAGATGAAAGATTTATGCAAGCCATGTTTAAGACATAACAATTTGGAGCATGTATCATTTAGACCATCTTGTGCATAGATTTAAGGAATGTCAACAAAAGACAATAGCTTTAAAACATGGATACATCAATGACATATTATGAGTTCACATTAGTCATGTGAAACATTATATAGATGACAAAATTTCTTCAACCTTAAATATCATGCAAATCATGTTTACGCTTAACATTAAGTGGCATAAAGCATCACAAAGACAAAAACTTTCTAGGGTTTACACATTTGACAATTAATCAAGTAGGTATCAAACACCAAGAAAATGTCAAGACAATTGATCATTTTAAACAAGAGCATGTATCATTTGGATCGTACTACACATCGATGTAATGAATGCCAACTAATAGCTTTCAAACACAAATATATCATATCAAAATTATCACGTATCAGAATGCCATATTATGAGTTCATAAGTAACATGTTAATCATGCTAAAAATAATTCAAAAGTAAGCATCATGCAAATAAAGTTTAGGTTTAAACGTTTAGTAGCATGAAACAAGAATACAAGCATTATGAAGATAAAACCGTACTAAGGTTTCCACATTTGACTAGTTATCAAACACTAAGATAATGTCAAATCAACTTATCGTATCAAACAAGAACATGTAATCAACACATGTAAGTGCAATGCAAGTGGTTTTAAAAGAAAATTCATATATACTACTTGTTTGATTAGTATTCCTAAGGCGAGGCAAACTATCAATGTTTTAACAATTACCTTAGGCAAGTATAGGAAAACAGATTTTTCAAGTTGGAGAATGAATATGAGACTATTACTAGCGGTGCTCAATTAAGGCTAAACACGACCATTTTAACGGGTGATTCCACATACCCAACTTCTCTCGAGGAAGCAATTCAACCGTTAGGTCAAATTGAGTTTCTAGTGCAATAGGTTCTCCAGTAGTCATTCTCATGTTAGAAAGATGGGAACTCCTACTTTTGCCTATTAAAGTGCATAAAAGATGATAGCTTACCAATACTTGGCTTAATGTGACACAACTAATATGCAATATAACTAAGGTGATGAAGGCGTCATGTTATACACATGAATTTTAACAATGGTGTGTTTGAATCTTGTGTTTAGAATCTAAAGTTGTTCAAATTACACAGCTAATTGTATGATCTAATGGATGACATCTTTTATGTTGAGTTGAAGTGTGTACTTTAAATGTGAATTGATCATCTAAGACTAGAGAATGGAATATGTTAAACTAAGAACGTTCTCAAGAGAGCTCTTTATTTAACAAGAATCTAAGTGAGGT
Organism: Chrysanthemum makinoi; assembly: GCA_910596185.1. NCBI lineage: Eukaryota > Viridiplantae > Streptophyta > Magnoliopsida > Asterales > Asteraceae > Chrysanthemum > Chrysanthemum makinoi. The sequence continues at coordinate 186,660,497 of OU343216.1, forward strand.
TACCAACGTCAATAGATCTTGTGTATGCTCTAAAGATGTGTAGTTTTAACCTTGGATGTGCACTTGGTTTGAGCAAGGTTAGGTTATGATGTACACTTGAAAGGAAATAGATACAAATAGTATCTTTCAACAAATGAGATTATCCCATGGGATAAAGTTATCATGCTTATGAAAACAAGTATGACAAGATGAATTGGATATGCTAGTTCACAGAACTTGTAGATGTTTGTTTCAAGATCATTTAGCCAATGAAGTGTAATGAAATCTCTTGTAACACAACTATTTATGTCGCAAGAGTGATGCATAGGATATACAATATCCTTTTAACAAAATGAAAGCTTAATGCATGAATCTTAGTCATAATGTTCTTCAAAACATCATGTTTTCCTAAATGAAGATATGAAGCCAAAGTGTTTGAATCGGATAGTCCCATCTAAAATAAACTTGGTCTCAAGATTATATTTACTAGATGATGATAAGATGAATTCACTCGAGTTTCTTATGTATACTCCTCAAGAGTCATTGTTGCTTGGGGTGTATGATGTTGGCTTTGAGATTGCATTTTAACATATGTTGTTAAAATGTTGATTTGAGGTTTAACGAAATTTATGCAGAAGTTTAACGACAAAGTATTACTAATACTTTGATAATTTGTGAAGGTAGTACTACTTATACCTAGTGGAAATTTGCAACAATTACCAAGAGCACCATGCTTATTTGATAGTTGAGGTTCTAGCCATAATGAATTATCTATGTCCTTATATGTGGGAAAGAATGGTTGAGTTTGTTCAAGCGTGCATTTGATTCAGTACAAGTGTTGGACACAAGGGCCTTTTGAGCATTACACTCAACGAATTCAAATGATGGTAAGGATGGTGGATTGGTTGATCTAGGTGGTAGGTCTTCTAGTGTGTCTAAATAAGGATGTGGCGATGTAGGGGTTTGTTGTGCTATGGGAGTACTTAGGTTGATTATTTGTCCATAGATGTTGAACACAAAAGTACGGTTACTAATTCTTATGGTTCATTGGTTGCTACAAGTAGTGGGTGAAGTGCTTGAAGTTTTGGTCATGTCTATGAAGCTTAGGGGCTGAGGTATAGGTTCACCTTGAAAGGGGCGTTTGATTTAAGGATGCTCTTGGAAGATCATGAGCAATACTCTTAATGGTGCCAAAAGATGGAAGAGGGATAGTAGGTGTCAAAGAGGGATAAGTGGCACAATGGGTTGTTTTTTTTTGGATAAGTGTTTCAACATGTGTTGTTAAAATACTTGGGTGTTGATTTTTCGGATATGACTTTTAATGACTACAATCGTAAAGTCGCATATACTTGTATATTTCGGATGAAATACTTAAGTTGTCAATCCTAATTTGTTGAGATTATAAAGCTTAGATTGAACTCAAGTATAACAAGACTTGATAGTATGTCTTTAACATACGTGTGAGTTATGACTCTATGTAAATACTTATCGTCTTGAAGGATGACACATTATTTTCATGTTTAACCAAGTGAGGCAATACATGTAGATACAAAACAATATCTATAGTCATATGATAGACTTGTGTATGATACCTTTGCAAATAATGAGTCCAGATTTGTTAGTCTTGGTAAGTCATCTAAGTCATCCATAAGCGGGTGAGGAGATGTTGGTGGTGTTGCATAAAGTTTGATAGAGACAAGCTTTGGAGACTTTGGTAGTGACGGTGTTTTGGATGGTTGTGAAGTAGTCATAATGGTGGGTGATTTTGGTGGTGGAGTTGGAGTACTTAAGTTTAGAAAGTTCACATCTTGAATGAGTGATGAGATGTTGAGAGGTAATGAGTCTAAGGATGAAGAGTTCAAGTTAATGTAGCAACAAGATCGAATGCTAATCCTAGTGGTTTTCTTAAGTGTCTTATTTGAGGTTAAAGATTTAGTCATTTTGACTTTGCTTTGAGAAATGCTAAGCTTAAGGAAAAGTAACTTGATGAAGGTGTGAAAATGACCATCCTGAATGTGTCGATTTATGGAACTAAGGATCCATGCACTTGATGTTATTTCATACAAAGATAGTAGTTTCTAATGAGATTGAAGTGTCTAAGATCATGTCAAACATCCTAAGTTAATTCATTGAGGATGTGTTGAGTGAGGTATGAAAGATATGCATTAACAACTATCCTAGAAACAAAATTTGGTAATCTAGATTGAGAGATTTAGTAAAATTAAACAACTTACAGTAGAATCCACGTCACCAATTTTTGCACAGGCGGAACCCTTAATTTGGTGCCGCTGGTCCGCTAAAGGAGCGGCGGTACCAAAATGCATAACAGACGGTACCAAATTTTTGGTGCCGTCTAATCATGGACATCGAAAACTTCTGAGACCCATTTTTAGGTGTGGGGAGTTTTCGAAACACAATTTTGCTTAAAACATCTGACATTAATCATTTCTAGTTAGGAAAAGTCAATAACACATATACAAACATAGTGGAGCATAGACTTTGACCAAGGGCTAACGATTTTCACATAGAAGTGAAAATGGGTAAAATTGATAACACCGTGTGTTATCCCCCTGCATGAACCGGTTAGCATACATCAATGTTTTAAGTTAGTTTATCATCCTATGAAGCGAAAACACATAAATTACATCATACAACATTGTTTTTGTCCTTGTACCAAACACTCTCTTAAAACCTTCATTTTTCAAAGTACTTGACTAATTTACTTAGTACTTATTGCTAAGTGAGTTATGACATTTCATAAGTTATGCGAGATGTTAGTATAACCTATGCAAATGAAGTGATCTAATTCTACAAGCAATGATAAAACAATTTTCCAACTTAGTGCACAAAATCTATCAAATAACCTATTGTGCATAAACAAGAAATCGTCAAACAAGCGAATAAATAACATGGCAAGATTGACACTTATATTATGCAAACAAACAAGTGTAAACAACAATTTGAAAAGTAAGCAAGCAACATATATGCAAACAACATAAACAAGTGGTCATTTAGCATAGCATAACAAGAAAGACACTTTTTGTCATTTTGTGTTTAAATATGACGATGTATACCAAGCTTGATTAGTTTCCTTTAAACATATTACCAAATTATTTAGTTTCAAAGGAAGTTGTATCAAAGTTCTAAGAATACCAACTTAAATTGCTTGATTCAAAAATTTGAGTTTTATGTTAAAGCGAAACTCAATATTTTAGACATACTGTAGTATTTGGTATATTTCACTTATTTAAAATTAGACTCAGGCCATGAGAGTATTTTTAAATGAAAGTAGACTCAATTCTCTTTAAAATGATAGGTGGCTCGACTGCGGACTTACGGTTAATTAGTTATGATTTTTGAAGTTGCCCAAAAAGCGCATCTTGTACACACGGATTTCACGGAACCAAATAAAGGGATCCGCCCTTTATAAGATTTGGTGCCGTGGTCCTCTGAGACATTCACCAAAACTAGTATTTGACATAGAGAAAACGTGTGTGACTTACTAGATTTCATAGTTAACATATAATACACATATTTAACAACATATCTACTTATGTAACTTATCTTAAACATTTACTGAGGTGATTTTTCAACTAAATTTATAGTTATCCCAAACACTCCTTTAAAATCATATTTCTTCGTAAATTTTTTATAAGCACACAATACAATACTTACTAGTTCTTTCAACAAACTTGTATTTTATTTTTCAAGAAAACCTTCAAGCTTGTATACAAAGTTACATTTAACAACAAAATTTCTAAGTATAACAAGTAAAGCATTTTTCATATTATTTTTCGCTTCAATGGTAATTTGATACATGGATCGTACTCTATTTTAAAACCATTTGTTTTGAAAATAAGAGCTACATGGCTCTGATACCAATTGTGGAAACGTGAGGGGGTGAATACGTTACCGTTTAAAAACTTTAGATCTTTAGTATCAAATTGCTTTTGAAGCTTGTTATAATATGAAAGTACCAATTATTGTTTGTGACTAATATAAAGCATGGTAAACCAAGTTGTCACACAATCATGAACATCAAACCACATCACAAACAATAGTATAGTGCAAGTATAAAAGGAAAGAGATAAAGAAAGGAAAGTGCAAACCGAACACGAGGATTTATAGTGGTTCGGTCACGGATCTCCTTTCCGCCCTACTCCACTCCCAGAGTACCCAACTCGAGAGTTACTTCACTAAATCAACAAGCTCCCTTCTCGGCGGAGAAAACCTTACAATCTTAAACACACTTTTTCGGTACAAAGCTAAATACCGGGTTCTAGTTCGAGGTAGAACCAACCTAACGTCGCCTATACAATATTTCCGACACTAAGCTAGATGTCGAGTTCTTTTACAAGGGTACAACCACTCCCAATATGTTTTATGGCCCAACATAATAAACCTTGTGTTTTATGGCACAAACACATAAACCATCTAATCTAGTTTGGTGAAAGTGTTGTTATGATGCAATGATGTTTACACTAATGATCCATGACACAAATGTCTAATGGATATGAATAACTACTTCTAAATGAACTTCCATTGATAGGAAGCCTTCATGATGAAGATCACAAGTTCCCTAAACTTCTTGTGATAGATCTTCAACTTGTGGTAAGTGGGGATGGCTAAATCTCCAAACTTTCCTTGGTTGATCAAAGAGTATGCTTACAACAAAGATGAATGTTAGAAGCATTATGATCATGATCATTAGGGTGTTTAATGTATGTTATTACATTGTTAATGATTGATCTAAATGTATGCAAGAAGGTGGAGAAGATGTGATTTGAAGTGGTGAAGAAATGGGAAAACAATGGGCTTCTATTTATAGCCAAAAGTGGACAGGAGTGTCCACGGACCAAGGAGCCCTTTAAAGGGTTCCGCCCTTTATAGAAAAGGGTTCCGTGGGTGCCTGACAAAAAATCTAAAAAATCTTTCTTCAAATCTTTCCAAGATATTACCAAATCTTACTAAGATCACATTTGATATATTGTGTGTCAATCTAACCAAAATATTCAAGTGATCTTCCAAGGATTTCAAAGATGATGCATGACATGATGTAACATGTATTTCCATTTTTAGATTAAAAGGTTTATCAAGGTAAACTTGTAAAATGTATTATGTAACTAGTTAATAAAATGTCTAGTTACCTTTTGAAATACTTGTGAATGCAAAATGTAAAATGAGGTTAGAAATAGAATGGTTAACCTATTAAAATACTTAGTGACTCTAAATGTATTTTAAACATTCTAAATGATTTGTTAATGGGTTTGATCATAATGCCACATAACAAACATGTACAACCTTGTGTTGTAACATACGAGAACTTGAGACATCGAGAGGTGTTGAATGTATGTTGAGACAAATGTAATTACAAGTAACTTGTACATTTTACGTTATGTATTACAAGTTACATGTTTGTCATCAATCAAAACAAACGAGACTGTATAGATTAAATATCGTAATATTTGCACTAACACATTGTAATATGACTGGTCATACTATTGATAGATGTTTTGAGTTGGTTGGATATCCTCCTGGTTTTGTTAAAAAAGGAAATATGAATCAAAATAGTGCTAATAATGTAGTGATACTAGTAAGAGTACTACTCATACTCTCACTAGTGATCGATATCGAGAAGATTAATGAATTTACTCATTAGTACGGTGATGCTAGCAAGTCTCATGCTAGTATTGCAGTCTGTTATGACTTCTAATTGTGTTATCAGTTTCTTCTCTTGTATATTTTTTAATTTTAACTCTAATATTAATACATATAGTACTTATATTGGATGGATTATTGATTCAGGAGCAAGTCAACACATAACTTTTTCTACTACATATCTTTTTGATATAATTGATGTTTCACACTTAAACTTAAGCATTTGCACATCCCAATGGAATTTGTTGCTCTTGTTAAACAAATTGGCAGTTTTAAATTTGGTAATAATTTGATTCTTAAAGATGTGTTGGTTGTTTCTGGTTATCATGTCAGTTTATTATCTGTTCATAAGTTGTCTAAGGATAATAATGTGATTGTTAGCTTTAATAATTACGTTTGTAAAATTAAGGATTTAACTCAAAGTTCTGATGGGGATTTGGTAGTGAGAGGGTGGTCTTTACTTTCTTGATGAAGGTAAGAGGGTCAATAATAGTAATATTAAGAGTTGTGTTTTGTCAAATTGTATTTGGCATATGAGACTTAGGCATCCCTCGACCAAGTCTTGGTAATCCTAAAAGTAGAATAAGTGATATTAAGACTACTAGTTCTAGTCCCTGTGAAATTTGTCATAAAGCTAAACAAGTTAGAGAGTCTTTTCCTCTAAGTGATCATAAGACTAAATTTAAGGTGATATAGTTCATCTGGATGTCTGGGGCCCTTATAGAGTAACTAGTAGGGATGGTTTTAAATATTTCTTATTTATTGTTGATGATTACACCAGAATTTTGGGTGTTTCTTATGAAAATAAAGGTGAAGTATATGATAATATTGTTAACTTTGTTAATCTCATTAAAACTCAATTTGAAAAAGCTGTTAAAGTTTTTAGAAGTGATAATGGCACTGAATTTGTAAACAAAAAGCTGAGCAGTTTTTTTTCTTAATAATGGGGGATACTTCACCAAACTTCTTGTCCTTATACACCTCAACAAAATGGTGTAGTTGAAAGAAAACATAGACACTTGTTAAACACTGCTAGAGCCCTCATGTTTCAGGGGGTTACCTTTGAACATGTGGTGCGAGTCTATTCTAACACTACATATTTGATTAACAGGTTACCTACTGTGTTTATCTGGAAAAAGTCCTTATGAAATGATTTATAAAGTTGTGCCCAATTTGTCAAATTTAAGGTGCTTTGGTTGCTTATGTTTTTCAACTGTGTTGAATGAATCTGATAAGTTTAGTTCTAGATCACAAAATGTGTGTTTGTTGGATATGCTTTTGATAAAAAAAGGATATAAATTGTTTAATCTTGAACAAAAAGTTTATTTTTCTAGTGATGTAAAGTTTTATAAAACTGTGTTTCCTTTTAAAAATAATTCTTTTACTAAAGAGTTTGTGTTTGAAGAACAAAACTTGAATAATCTCAATTTTTATGATCAACATAATGAGAGCGACCAAAGTAATCTTGAATCGATGAACCCTATGATGAAAATATAGATAGTGGAACAATAGTGATAAGTACGTATGTCGATAATGATACTCTAGTGTCAGACCGCGTAGATAAAACTACTCTAGAAAACACTCTTAACGATCGTGAAGCAGAGAATCTGAGGCTATTTGAAGATGCAGTGAGGAAATTTTAGGTAGTTCATCTAGTAGGAAGGACGCTAAGTCTAAGTATGCAAGCTGAAACACTTGTTTTACGATGGTATCAGTATTATTAATGAAGATGAAAGTTATGAATCTGAGGGTGAAGATTTAAATTTGTTTGGGCAAATGTTTGAGTCTCTGTGAACCGTGATGGTCAAACTGTTAGGAGAACTAGTAGGATGACTGCTTTACCATCTAAGTATAAAGATTATGTGTTGGATAAAAAAACATAAGTATAGAATTGATAAAGTTGTCAATTATTCTAGTCTGAATATAGAAAATTTTGTTTTTATATCATGCTTAAATAAAATTCATGAACCTGCTACTTATGAGGAAGCTATTAAGGATGTTAGATGGATAGAAGCAATGAATAAAGAGATAGAAGCTTTAAATAGAAATGGAACTTGGGAAGTGGTTGAATTACCTGTTGGCAGGAAAGCCATTGGGTATAAGTGGATTTTTAAAGTAAAGTATAAAGCTAATGGTGAGGTTGAAAGATTTAAGGCAAGACTTGTTGCTAAAGGGTATAATCAGAGAGAGGGAATAAATTATGATGAGACTTTTTCACCATGTAGTGAAATTGTCACCATCAGATGTGTTCTTAGTATTGCAGTTCGTAATAAGTGGCCTTTATTTCAACTTGACATTAACAATGCTTTTTTATATGGTGATTTAGAAGAGGATGTTTATATGTCCTTACCAAAGGTTTTTCCGATAAGGATGATAAAGGGTGTGCAAGTTAGTCAAGTCTTTGTATGGTCTAAAATGCTCCTAGAAAGTGGAATGAAAAACTTACTTCAGTTCTTAAAGAAAATGAGTTTGTTCAAAGTCCAAATGATTTTTCTATGTTTGTCAAACATAAGAAAGATGTTATGCTAGTTCTTTTAGTATATGTTGATGACATAATAATCACTGGAAACAATATTGATGAGATTGAAAAGTTCAAAAAGTTTTTGAGTTCTAAATTTTTAATAAAAGATTTGGGTAAACTTAAATATTTTTTGGGAATTGAAGTTTTGGATATAGAAAATGGTTTATGTTTAACTTTCGGAGGAAATATTGTATCAATTGCTTCTGAGTTTGGTATGTTGGGTTGTAGACCATGTAGCACACCTATTGAAGTTAATCCACGATAATAAGAAACAAATTTCCAAATTTGGTGATGATGAGCCTCTATCTGGTATTACTCATTATCAAAAGCTGGTTGGGAAACTGATATATCGACTTTAACCAGGACCGGATATTTCATATGTTGTGCATTGCTTAAGTCAGGTAATGCATAAGCCTATGCAGTCTCATTTAAGACTTGCTTTCAGAGTTTTGAGGTATCTTAAGAATGAGCATGGTCCGGGAATTACTTTTTGTGAATGGTTGTGATGTTGGATTGAAAGTTTTTGTTGATTCAGATTGGGCTAAATGCAAAGTAACTAGAAGATCGATTCTTGGTTATTACGTGTTTTGGGGAAACAACTTGGTTTCTTGGAAAAGCAAGAAACAAGCTATTGTGGCTAGGTCTTCTACTGAGGCTGAGTTTAGAGCCATGTGTAATGTGTGTTGTGAAGTTATGTGGATTGCTAAAGTTTTATCAGATCTGCATGTTGAAGTTGTGTTACCTATTGAGATGTGGTGTGATAATAGTTCGCTCGCATAAAATAGCAGTTAACCGTGTGCTTCATGAAAGAAGTAAACATTTTGAAATTGATCTCTATTTTCTAAGAGAAAAAGTTGCTTCTGGTTTCTTGAAGCCTAAGAAAATCAAGTTTGAGGATAACATTGTTGATATGTTTACTAAGGGACTTGGTATTCCTGATCATAACAAGTTTTGCAAAAGTCTTGGGTTGTTAAATGTTTTTGCGAGGTTCTAAAACCAAGGTGCAGAGGTGCAGGAAAGCTAAGCTTATGGGGTAAGTGCTGGCTTGGCTAGTGTTGATAAAGATGTGTAGATTGGCTAAAGCTTATGGGGGAGTGTTGAATATAAGCTTCACCAACTTAAAGGACTTAAAGTGATGTTTATCCAAAGTTAAAGGTCTGAAGTTGTTCCCGTGTTATAACTTCAAGGGAGTAAAGTGCATCTATGATTATCAAGAGTATTTAAGCTGGTCCTCTTCACTTCTCTCCTCATAACTCATTCTCTCAGTGTGTGAAATATTGTGTATCTCTCTCATAAAGTTCTGGTGATTGTTAGTTGTGAGGGAAACCCTTCATTTGGTTTGTATTGTTTAAGTTTCTGTATTGTAAACAATAGTTGATATTCTGGCAACTGATTCGTATAATAAAAAGAGTGAGCCAAGGGGAGGTTGGCTGGGTTCATTCTAAATCGGTTTTTCAAGTTAATCAACTTTGGTTTATATGATTTTACAAGAAGGAATCACATTCTCTGAAAAGGCTAAAAGGGGCAGGAAGCGACTCAACAAAGGGGTTCATACTTAGTGGTTTATTTGTGGGATACATGTCAAACACAGAAGTTGATAGCTATCCTTGATGTTGACAAGGCTGAAACTTGCAGCAAAAACGCAAAAAATGGAAGGAGTCGTTAGAATACTGATAAACAATCAAAGGGTATTCATCAACGGGTTTAAATATAGATCCCATGTTGCAACAATGAAGCACAAAACAGTTCCGTAGGCATTTTTATTGGAGGCTTTACAAGTTCATGTTTTTTCTTTTGTGTATATGTTGTAAGATGCGAAGAGGTTGTAACAATCTAAAACATTGTTGAATACAATACAGTTTAAGAACTATTTGCCAAATTAACAACATTATCGACATATTAATTTTCCAATTGAATTGTTGATAACACTTCTGATTATTCTTGTCATCTAATTTTTTTTTTGTTTTGAAAGATCAGTATTATAAACAGAGGAACCAAACGCAGGACCTCGCAAACCAAGGGAGAACACTACAAGGAAACCAAATGGGCCAAAAGCCACAACCCAGCTAAAAGAAGAGAACACGGACTATACTATACAAAGCAACAGGATATTAAGAAAATAAGTCAAAGGGTCTAGCTTATACGAGCGGACATCCACAACTTAGCCAACCGTTGGATACCCGGAAAGATGTCTTCATTCTTGATTGCATCTATGTCGTCACCAGTGGCATGAATGAGACGATTACGCCAATTCCAAATGGCCCATATAGTAATCTGAAGAACCCCATTTGTTGAACGTGGAATATTGACATTCCCGCTAGCAATCTCAATAGCAGGAAACAAAGAGAAAGATACCGGGGGAGGAAGATTCCACCAACTCCACACCTTTCTCCAAATCCCACTAACCATTTGGCAGCTAACCAAAACATGATTGATGTCCTCGATATCCAACCCGCAAAAAGGACAATTGTAAGTAGGGAGAGACACACCACGAGCCATAAGGTTAGAACATGTTGCAAGTCTATCTAGAGAAGCCTTCCAAACCACAATGTTTACTTTCTTGGGGATCCAAGAATTCCATCTATGATGAGACCCCAAACTGTGAACGCCAATGAGGGAGTTTTCAATAACTTTGGCCAAGACATTGACTTTAAAATGCCCGGAAGCTGCATAAGACCAAACCCATCTATCACTACCATTTGGGTTTAGCACAACCATATTCAAAGAATTAGATAGAGTATTGATATCATTGCGAGCTCGACCCCTAAGAGGTATACGCCAAGCCCATGAGCTAAACCACGACCCATTATTAACATACCCTCTATCCTTAACCTTACAATCTTCGATGGATTCAAGCGCAAAAAGTCTTGGAAACTTATCTTTAAGACACAACCCTTCACCACACCACGAATCAGTCCAAAAATAAGTATCAACACCATCTCCCACCTTTCGAACATACGAGCTTCTGAAATTAGGATCTATATCCTCGATGTGTTTAGTAGCCTTGATAATATCCAACCAAACCCCATTGCCATGAGAACTAGTTTGCGAAGAGAAACCACCATCGTCCCCGTAGAATTCCTTGATAACATCATGCCAAAGAGCGTTTTTTTCAGTAAGGAAATGCCACTTCCATTTTCCCAAAAGACTAAGGTTCTTAGATTGAAGACAACCCACCTAGCCCCTTGATTCGAACCGGAGAATGGACTTCCACTTGACCCAATTTATTCCCCTCTCGCCCTCTTTATGACCCCAAAAAAATTTGCATCTAATTGAATCAAGAACCTTTAAAATGCTCGAGGGAGCTTTGAAGTGAGCGGCGATAGTACAACTGGAAGGCTACCAAGAACGGATTTGATTAGAGTAAGTCTACCACCCACCGAAAGGGTTTTAGCCTTCCATAGGGAAAGGTTGTCCCGAAAACGATCAATTATTCCATGCCACCCATCACATAGCCACATTTTTCTCCCCCTACGAGTCCAAGATAAATAAAAGGCGAAAACCATGGGCACAACCAAGCGAAGAAGCAATGAGATCACATAATTATCCGACACCCCAATCCCAAAAAGCCTACTTTTATCCAAGTTAACTTTGAGACCCGATCCCAAAAGTCAAGCCTTGACTCTTTGTTTGTTATAAATTTCACAATTTCATGTATACAGGGAATTCCTTTACATGTACATGGAGATTGTCCCCTCTGTGAGAAGAGTAAGACAGAAATCGGAGAAAACGTGGTGAATATAATGAGAAGGTGCTGAGTTATGCATTTTTTCTAGCATGGTAAATGAACAATTGATTAAGATAGTTATGGCATCATGTTTTCAAGAATGAAGACATGAAAAAGAGATTAATTATCGAACTTTAAGTAAAGGTTAAGTCCATACAGTTCCACGAGTTGCACAAAATATGTGTAATCTCGTCTCATTAGCATGTTGGTTGAGCTGTATCTACATTGAAACACATACAAGTAATAGGAATATGGCTTGTATGATGCAACTATTGGTAGAGTATTTATAGAGAAGACGATGGTAATGTTTTATAGTGCAAGTCCATGTACTTTAGGTATGCATCTCGAGTTGAGCATACATCTATGTATTTGCTCTACATATCATGGCATGGATTTCTTAGTTCTTGAATTACTCCATAACTACATTAAGCAACACAAACAACTAAACTGAAATTACAAATGGTGATTCTTAAACTTAAATAAATGATTGAAAAAAGAAGTGCAAAGGAATCTGTAAGAACAATATATCATTCTGAAACCAAAACTTTACTTCAAAGATTTTTGCTTGAAAGATAAAACTTTACAAATGGCTTCAAGGAAAAAAGTACTTACCTCTTGCAAGATTCAAGTCAGTTTAGATGCAAACTTAGTATAGGCCTGGTGCATTTGTTTTGTTTTCGTCTAACGAGAAAGGCTTTTTTAGAACTTTTTTACAATTGTTTTTGGGTTAACTTTGTCAAATTAAAAATGTTCAAACGACCAAGGGAGGACAATGGGCGAGAATTCACTCGTCACCCGAGGGCTGGCCTGTTGGTGAACACAGTTTCACCCACTAGTGCAGCTTTTATTTGCCATCTGAAAGACCAAAAGCTGCCCAAAACGTGTATCTAATCAAGATACTAAAATATGCACTAGCTGCTAAAACAAAAAAAGAACAAATAATTACTAACTTGCTTGTTGGTGAGTAATTTATAACCTAAACCTTATAAAAAAATTCAATGTGACAGCAAAAAATCTTTAGACTATAAATTAGAGGGGTGCGCCAGGCCAAGGCTTTAGTGCAACACCAAGACAACACATGAAAAACCCCAGCAGCAAGCTACTGTAATGAGCCCTTCCCCCATTAAAAAATAAGATTAATATCAAGTGAGCCGATGGCTCACATATCAGATATTAAACTGACAAGAACAGATACTACACTTGATCTTAGCCAAAAGGCCGAGAAAGGTATGCTTATTCCAATACCAGGCCTTTGTTTTTATACTCAAACCTCCTTGTTTGTTTAGCTCACCCAGGCGATGTGGTATGGATACAAGGGAATGTTTGCTTGCACTTTTTTCATTCTTTGGACCATTTTAATCAGTGTTATGAACTGATTTGCGTTTTGTAATAACCATGGTCAAACCATATACACGAGGCTTCCCGTTACAAGAACGTATATATCGTAGTTATATAGTTACTAATTACTATGGTATTACCACTACGAGTGCAAGTCGATGTACTTGAGGAAGTAATGTGCTCTGCATATTAAGGCATTAATTTCTTCCATACTCCATAACTACATTTGATATTTTGCAACTTTATGACATTAACAAACACTAAAAACCAAACTGAAATTACAAATGGTGGTTCGTCAACATATAAGTGCAGCGAAGGTTCAAAATTTGTTAGAACGGTAGACCCTGAAAGGTGAAACTCAAAGTAAAACGACTTCAAAGAAGAAAAGAGGTACTTTCCTTAATTTTATAAGATTCAAATCAGTCGGATGCAAATTTCGTATTGGAATAAGTTAGTTGGAATGATGGACACTGTTTTGACAGCAGAGTGATGGCTTGTTGGTAAACATGAAGTTTCACCCACGGGTTCAGGCGTTCAGCTACCAGTTACAAGAGGTTGGCTTGAATGTGTCACCTGAAACAAATAAAACCGCCCCATTGTCTACTCATGTAATCCCAATATTATTAGTTACCTTAACTATCTGGTCTTTGCTTCAATAACTAAATCAAGAAAAATGCGGATCATCTTGTCGAGTGAAAAAACTATAAAATTGTTCAACAGCAACCACTGAGAACATGATAGTTCGCAAAAAAAAAAAAAAAAAACTTACCGTGAGTCTCTCATCATTATGGTCCCAACTTCGGCGCTTTTCAGAGAACAGCTGATGGACGTCTTGTTACGGAGAGTGAGTCTCTCATCATTATTAATGCTTGACATCTGTTGTCTGTAATAAGTAGATAAAAGATTAGAATATTTTTAGTATCTACAAGAGTTTTATGTAGTTGAAGGCAATCGGATTGGTGAGTTTATAACACGGTTTTTTTGCAGTAAGTCAGTTAAGCTTGTTTACATCGTCTTAGCGTTAAGGAATTTCATTGTAATATCTCAAACGGATCAGATTAAAAGTTTAGCTAAAAGGGCAACGGGTCAAATGGGTTGAAAATCACTCTAGTTTTTGTTTTGTTGAATGATTTAGATTATAACAATTCAAATGTATTAAAAGTTTGACATTTTAACCTTGACATTTCCGTGTATCCAGTGGCTTTCTTTGACATGTGCATTGTAAATGGTATGGTCCATATAGTTCGACGAGTTGAGACGGTGCTGATTTATGCATAATGTTTCCAAGATAAAGATAAAAAAAAAGTAGAGTACAACCATTACGAGTAAAATGTGAGAGGGAATGGAGAGAGAAAGCTAGATGGATGATGAAATAGTGTGACCATTACCTCTAGTGTTATTACTTTTTGCACTAAGAAGGATTCGAACTTGAAACCTCATACTTTTGAATGACGATAGTTACAAGTAATTAATAAGTTGAGTATGTGAAAAATGTTAAAAGTCGACCAACGTGCTTTAGACAGGTAATCAAATGGGTTTTTTTATACGTTTATGTTATCTGGGAATAACAAGTCTTGAAACTTTTATGTACACAGCTTAACCGAGATATCATGTAATACTCTAGTATGTATGTTATGAAACTCATAAAAATGTAATGGCACTTGATCGCTAGTCATTTTGGTTAGATTATCATTTTTATTGCATTTTCAAAAGTTGTATCCAAACCTAAGAGAGCTCGGTGAGGAGTGGTAAGAGCACCAAAAAACGAGCGAACAACATATTATAGTGCACCGAGTATCATGTCATTCGTGTGTTATTGGTAAATTAGTTGTTGCAATAGCCGGTGCCAAAAAATGTAAAATAAATAATCAATTTTCTATGTAAAACAAATTTGTTGGTATAAAATGGCTACGCCCAAATATAAACGGCTAAAAACCGAAAAAAAAAACGTAAAAACCGAACCTAATCGATAATAAACCGAAAAAACTAAATCACCAAAACTAAATGATTTTGGTCTAGGTTTTTATAGAAACCGAATATTTTGATTCGATTTCGATTTTAACCAAAAACCGAGACAAACTGAACCGTGTTAATAGCACAACTCTTGTTATAAACTTACTAGTGGTAACTAAGAGCACTCGGTATGGGATACCGATAACATGCCATTCGTCCCAACTATAAACCAATAACATGTTATTACCATAGCGTGTTATGTGCCGTTGGTGAGCCAAAGGTCCCCAAGCCATTTGAATGGCTCAAGCCATTGGTGATGTTGTGTGTGTATTGTGAGTGAGTGGGTATTTTTAGTGGGGTATTTTGTGGGACCCAATAACATGTTAATGGTGTGTTATCAGAGAGGGTGCTTTAGTTATTGATGTGTTATTGGAGAAGCACTGAGGTGAATAACGTGTGTTAACTCATACCAAAATACCCAAAGTGATGTTAAAAAAAAAACAACAATTCAAACCGGCGTTGAGTAAAAAAAGACAGAAAACACCCAAACTAGATCCCTCTTATAACATATCTATTCGATTACGCTCCAGAAACCAGATTTGTTGTATAAAAGCTTCTTCCCTCATATTGAAATAGTACAGTAATAATTAGAGTGGTATGAATGAGATGCTATCAATCTTGGTGAAGAAACCCTTGTTGACACTCACCTTGGTCACTGTTATTCTACTGCTCCTAGTCATCTCATTATCTCCTTCACCTTTTTCTCAGATCCCTCTCTATTATGCCACGTAAGTGTTACTATCACTTTTTTAAGTAATCAATTTGTTTAACTGATTTTGGTTGGATCTAATTGAGTGTTTGGAATTGCAGTGGTGGTGAAGAAATATGGAGTGCTAAAAGGGTTTTAGATTGGAGACCTTGCAAATGGTGGCTTCAAGGTCATCTCATTGGTCAGTAGTTTATCTTCATTTTCGTTTTTTCGCTTTCCGTATTCACTTTTCATGTTTAAGCAAGTAACTAAGCAAACACTAGAACTAGTTCCTTCACTATTACTAGTATCTAGGGGGTGTTTGTTTAAGCTTATATGCGGCTTTATGAGCTTGTTTGTGTTTCCGCTTATAGGTCATAAGCCTCAATTTTCCGGCTTATTTTGAGTTTTGTGGGCTTATATATGTTTATTATCATATGACAAACTTATATAAGCCCGCAAATCTCAAAATAAGCCGGAAAATTGGGGCCTATGAATTAAAAGCCGAAATCAAATAAGCTCATAAGCCCACATATAAGCTCAAACAAACACCCCCCTAATGACAAAAATGTGAAACCATGTTACATTTTGGTGCATTTAAATTCTACCCAATTACTCTTTATAGCGATTTATTATAAATGTGAATATGCTATTGATTTTGGGTCGGTTATACTTTGTTCTCAAACATAAATCTAGCTGTACATTACTTTTGCTTATACTGAACATTTTCATGATACTCAGTCTAAAAGAGGCATTAGGTTTTGGAATACTGCTAATTATGTTGTACATTTTGTGAACTTACTGTTAATGTCAGTGGTAGTGTTTACCATTATGATTGCTAGTAAAGTGTCGATAAATGATCTAGGATTCTTGGTTGATCAATGCAGACATTTGCCTTTGGTTTACTGTGTTGCATTGCTGCAGCTTTGCCGGCTGAGACTAATGGTTATATTCGAGTGGATTGTTATGGTGGGCTTAATCAGATGAGGAGGGATGTAAGTACTCTCAAACTCTTACATTTGATTGTTCAATTGAAATAAGGTCATTGATCATTACGTTTGAACAACTCAAGCTGATGTTTACTACTGTTTTCAGTTATGTGATGGTGTTGGCGTTGCACGATTACTGAATGCAACTCTTGTTTTGCCAAAGTTTGAAGTGGCTGCATATTGGAACGAATCGAGGTACTTCAAATTGTTAATATCTCAAGCAAAGTAACAAATTGAACATATTTTGCTGATTTTAATGTAATTTATGTGTTCTTCTTCAGTGGTTTCACAGATGTATTCGACGTGGACTACTTCATTCAGCAGCTGAAAGGATTTATTGAGGTTGTAAAAGAACTACCTGCAGAAATTGCATCAAGAGAACCTGTCCGAGTAGATTGTAGCAAACGCAAAGGCCAATTTGATTACGTTGAGTCTGTCCTTCCCTCCCTATTGAAGCATCGTTACATCTCTATTACACCTGCAATGAGCCAGCGGCGTGACAGGTACTCCAACTATTTGCTTTCCTGAAGTTGGCAACATATTTCTCAAGTAGCCTTTTAAACTTGTGAAATCTTGCAGGTTTCCGCTCTATGGAAAGGCTGCACTTTGTCAAGCATGTTACAGTGCACTGCGCCTAACGAGCTCCTTGGAGAAGAAAAGCATCGAGCTTTTAGAAGCCATACCCAAACCCTTTCTAGCTCTTCACCTCCGTTTTGAACCTGATATGGTAGCTTACAGTCAATGTGAATACGATGGACTTTCACATTCGTCTATGGAGGCTATAGATGCTTCACGTGGAGAAAGAAAACCATGGACCGGAGAAACAGCACGTGTTTGGAGAAGCCGTGGGAAATGCCCACTGACACCAAATGAAACTGCTTTTATTCTCCAATCACTTTCGATCCCAACAAATACACATATTTATTTAGCAGCAGGGGATGGCATTATGGAACTTGAAGGATTAACGTCTGTTTACACAAATGTTGTTACAAAATCGTCTCTTTTGAGTGGTGAAGACTTCAAGACTATGCACGGGAACACGAAAGCTGCACTGGATTATTATGTCTCGATTAACAGTGATGCTTATGTGGCGACATATTTTGGTAACATGGATAAGATGGTGGCGGCAATGAGAGCGTACAAGGGGTTGTATAAAACCCTATTTTTAAGCAGGAAGGCTTTTGCAGACTTCACTTCTCAGGGGTTAAAAGGGAAAGAGTTGATGAAAGCTCTGAGGAAGGCTCATAGAGATGATTATGTAATGGGTAGAGGTTCTGCCTTACCAGATTGCTTTTGTGACTTCCAGTTATGATTTTGTTTGTTTTTTTGTTTCCGTTAGGTCACTTGAAGTCATTTTTTTGTAAACTTTTGATTCTCATTCTATCAACCATGCGAATTGCATGTACATTCTAATTCTGTACTTATCAGATGCTTAAAGCATTAAACACCTTACTAAAGCTGGTTAGAACAATTGAACAATCATCTAATACCACATCAAGTCTTCATTTGTGTTAAATGTGGCAAGTTTTATCAATTTCCTTATTAATGGGTCGATATGAGTTATGTTTTATGTTAAACAGGTCAAATTGATATGTTACAGTAGTTAAATGGACATGGGTTAAAGGTGTTTGAGGTCGATCCGACTTGATGTTTTATATATTAAGGTCAAATTGAAGGAAGTACAGTAGTTAAAAGGGAAATGGGTTGGAAGTGTTTGAGGTCAACCTGTACCCAAAAGTCTTGCCAACTTGATGGTTTAGTTAATCGACTTGGTGACTCATACTGAGGTCAGCAGTGTGTATAAACTGGCTAACGACTACCTTTTCTATCTTTTCTTTCACAAAAGAGATCTATGTCATGTACTCATTAAATCAATAGAAAACTCACTTATTGTAAACGAGTTGTTGTCTATGACACTTTCTGTTATGTGTTGTACTCCTTAAAAGTTAAAAGTCGAAAGAATATGTACCACCTTTCATTTAAATTAATCTACCCTGTAATAAACAAGTGTTCTACAGGTGGATTTTACAAAATTTCCACCACTTTGTGATGTTTAAACTTACATTCATCAACTAATCCCTGCAATATCGATGAAGCTTCAGACATCGCCCCTTGTGGGCGATACTGCTGAAAAATGGATGTATACTTTACAGCAACGAGGAGTTTGGACTCATTCAGGTTGCAGGAGATAATACTATTCCATTCTTTTGCCTTCCCTTCCATACAGATACCGTATAGCAAGGCAGCAAAAACAATAGGACAATCCCTAATCGCCATCTTATCACTCAACTGCAAAGAAATACTAAGCATTCCATGAAGACAAAGGCATACAACGATAGTACTGTATACAGCAACTCTTGGAGACCAACCATCTAAGATCATCTTTCTGTTAATATCCAAAAACATCGAGTTTTTATCCTCATTAATCTCTTTATTTTTCTCATGCTTTGTGAAACCGTTCACCAAATAATGGAAGGTAACATCATTCGGATTACACTTATTCATCAACATCTGTTCAAAAAAGGAAGCTGCTCTAGATAAATTTCCAATCTTGCAATGGCTTCCTATTAATATACTATAAGTAACAACATTAGGCATTAACCCACGAGATTTCATCTCTTTGAGTAATTTCTCGGCACCGAAAGTATCTCCCTTTTGACAAAATCCGTTGATTAAAGATGTATATGTAACCACGTTTGGCTTACAGTTTTGTTTCACCATCTGACTAAAAATTCCTAACGCACCATCCATATCATGTTGTTTTACATATCCGTCTATTATTGTAGAATAAGTAAACTCGTCTGGAAAAACACGTGCTTTAATCATCGTGTTGACACACGAAACTGCATCTTTTAACATACCATTTTTACAGTAACCCTTAATTATTGCATTATACCCAACAACATCAAGTTTCACACCCTTTTGGATAGCGTGTTCAAAGAGCTTTTTAGACTCATCAAGCTCTTCGTTTCTTACAAATCCATCAATTAAAGTTGCGTAAATGAATCTATCAGGCGGAATATTCTGGTCAAGCATCTTAGAAAGCATATTCCTGGCAGCAGGAAGTTTACCTTTCTTGCAGAGTCCACTTATTAACACGTTATAAACCCCTGCATCAGGTAGTACTCCTCTTTCTGTCATTTTTTCCAAGATAATAATTGCAGTTTCAACCTCACCTAAAACAACAATCCCGTGAATAAGAGAACTATATGTTAGCAAGTCTGGTTTTTCTCCACTATCGATCATCTTAACAAACAAATCCAATGCCTTATCAGTATCATTTTGTCTACAATAGGCATTCAACAGGGGTGTATAAGTTAACTTATTAGGCCGCAATCCTCTTCTTGCAGCCTGTTCCACAAGCTGCTCAGCTTCCTTAACTTTACCATGCCTACAAGATTCATATATCAATATATTATACGTAACAATATCTGGTTCACAACCAATCTCAATCATCTTCCTAAACAATTCAACTGCTTTCGTCTTGCAACCATGTCGACACTGAGCATCAATAATGCTATTATAAACTTTAACATTAACCACCAAACCCCTCGACTTCATTTCCTTCATAAGCCGCTCTACAATACCAAAATTTCCTTCTTTACAAAAACCGTTTATCATTGCTCCATACGTCTCAACAGCAGGCAAAAAGCCCTTTAACTTAAGCTCTTTAAACAACCAAAACGCTTTTTTCACATCACCTTTCTTACAATAACCATCAATCAATATATTATAAAAAACAACATTCGGCACACAACCTTCCCCCCATCTATCAACAATCAGCTTCCTACCCTCCTCAACCTTCCCCATCTTACAAAACGCGCTCACCATTATACAAGTACTATAATTATCCGCATCATTTCTTCGCAACATCTCATCATAAACCTCACACGCACTCTCCAACCGCCCACATTTCACTAAACCACTCAACAACGCGTTACAACCATACACATTCGGAACACACTCATACACCTCCACCACAACCTTATAAACCTCCAAACCTTTATCAACCAACCCACATTGCGAATAAACTCGAACCACCTCACTCAAAACCTCCCAACTACCCACCTCCCCCTCACTTCTCATACGAACAAAAACCTCGTC
Organism: Chrysanthemum makinoi; assembly: GCA_910596185.1. Lineage (NCBI taxonomy): Eukaryota > Viridiplantae > Streptophyta > Magnoliopsida > Asterales > Asteraceae > Chrysanthemum > Chrysanthemum makinoi. The sequence goes on from OU343216.1 coordinate 186,681,514, forward strand.
TATTTCACAAAAAGCTTTCTTCCTAACCAATAGCTTTACATAAGAAGAATAAACAAGCCCATTTAGAGAACACCCATATGGTCTTTTTAACAGCCAGTTGTAGAAACTTAAGCCGGTTTCGAGGTGGGTAATTTTATCAAACAGGTGGTGTGCAATGTCGGATGGGACAATGTTGAGTTCTGAGAATTGGGTTTCGAGAGATGTTTCCCAATGTGGGTGTTGGGTTGTTAGAATGTGGCAGAGATGGGTGATGATTTGGTTAATGTGTGATGGGATTTTGGTTGGGTTTTGTTGTTTTTTGGTTTGGTTTTTGGGGGTGATACGACATAGGACTGTTTTCGACATACGAGGAGAGTGTTTTTTTGGTCGTTTTACATGGTTTTAAGGTTTTGGAAACATGTGGAAAGTGAAAAATGTTTGGTGTTTGTGACTGATGTCTCAGACTGTTTTTGAATGTTGTTAGTTAAAGAGTTACACAAACAATAATAAAAATAAAAAGGATAATAATTAACAATAACCACATATTTTAGATGTAACTACAAAAATAGATGTATCTTTATTCAAATTTTCTCTTTCAAATAAAAATGTGTAGCTAGAATTACTTCTTATTTTAATTATTCTTCTTATTATATCTCTTCCCGTTACTTAAATAGTGACTGAATGCTTATTTGTTTGTGATGGAAGTTGACTTAACTTAAGTGAATAACTTGAGTAAAAAAACTAGAAAAAATGGGTCTATGCGGCCGATTAATCGGTGTCTAGGCAGTAGGTAGGATTACCACTTTGATTTAGATTAATTAGCCTTCTTAATTGGATTGGTTAAAAATTAATCAATGTACCGATTAATCGTATAAAAATCGGTTTAATCGGACATATATTAGCCAAATCAGACAGAAATCAACTAAATTGGCCAACTCATGCATGTCAACTTTTCCAAATATTAGAATTGAGTTATTCTTTTTTTCAATATACCTCCGATTTTTCACAACCTTGCAAAAAAACTATAATAACTATTATATGTTTGATATTAAGTATAAAAAGTCATCATACTTGCCATTTTTTGTCATTGTATGTTGCGTATTTTTGTTTTCTCAACTTGACACCAAACTTTTAAATCGTGCTATTGTGTGTAGTTTGTGACCATTTTACCCTTACTATTTTCAAATTTTGAAAGTTAAAATGGTCATTTTCATGGCTGAAATAATCGCAAAGTACACACAATAGCACGAATTCAAAAGGTTGATGTCAAAATGAGAAAAAAAAAAGTACGCAACATACAATGATAAAAAGTGACAAGTATGATGCATTTTTATGCTAATAACCCATTAAACAATTACTTAAGTTATTTGAACGAAAAATGAAATCACTAACTAAAGCTTTTTGAAATCAGGCATGCAGGATGAATAATAAAGTCTTTGGATCATAAACCCTTCTTTGAAGGCAACCAAAATATGGTAAAACCATTAGTTTTCTCCTACTTGACCCGATAAATTGAGCAGCTATAACTTAAGTCCAAACTCATAAAGCCGCAATTTCAATCTCACTATTTTAAGGTTGAATCTGTTCATAAACGCTAGTCACCTAGGATGAATTTCTATATTCCAAGTGTATGACAAATCATATTATTCTGTTAACTTTAGAAGCTTGGTTGATCAATCTTTGGATGTGATGGTGAGTAATCCCAGAGCACCAATAAGAGCATACTGCAACATAGAAAACAATAATGAAAAATCGATAACATGAATCAGAAGCTCGAATGGCAGTTGATTCGGCATAAAAACATCACTATATGTACCTTTACAAATGGATGATCGGTCATGATGATTGTAACATAGCCAACATAAGGTAAGAATCTGCACAGGGAGAATGGGCAAGTGATTTTCGTTAAAGAAATTGTTGTTAGGATTCTTGTCATATCAAGAAGGAAGACAGAAAATGTATATACTCCTAACCATTCTCTTACAAAACTTTTAAGTTTGGAGTCTTCATATTAAAAGAGTTACGTGTGAAGTCTAGGCTATCACATCTTTTCTCTATAGGGATGTTGTTTGGTTCATTTTGTTGGCCTAACATTTATACTTGCAATATGTGGGATACAACTATAAAGACAAGAGCTTGAAGCCAAACAAATTTCATGAATCCCAAGTATCACTATTTGAATCTAAGACAGGTGATAGATGTCTCAGTCTTACCCCATGGCTCTACCCATGATATGGTGGTGCTCAAGCCATTGCTGACCAGGCGCATATAGAACTCGGTCATCCCCAGGATTATTATCCCCTGAAAGATAGGCATTGTCAGAGAAGAACATTCAAGTGAGAAAAAGTCTACATTGCTATAAATAATACCTTTTGTAAGAATATTAACATCTTTCGTATCATTCCTTTAATGAACCTGTAAAAAGAAACAGCAAGACAACCCTGTTCACATCAACAAATTGTACAAAAAGTACCAGACTGTTCCTTAGTAAATGTCGTGATTAACGAGCACATATCAAATATATGTGAAAACATAATGAACCAAAAACAATTATATCACTAATCTCAACTATCACGAGTGGAAGAAGGGTAATCTGAAATTGAAAATTCATAAAAAGAAGGGAAATGATACGAACCCATCCCATACTAGGTCATATCAAGCCACAAGCGAGGTGTAGAACTCACTCCAAAAATCTAGCTCAAAAAGTACCAGACTGTTCCTTAGTAAATGTCGTGATTAACGAGCACATATCAAATATATGTGAAAACATAATGAACCAAAAACAATTATATCACTAATCTCAACTATCACGAGTGGAAGAAGGGTAATCTGAAATTGAAAATTCTTAAAAAGAAGGGAAATGATATGAACCCATCCCATACTAGGTCATATCAAGCCACAAGCGAGGTGAAGAACTCACTCCAAAAAGCGAGGTGTAGATTGTTCCTTAGTAAATGTCGTGATTAACGAGCACATATCAAATATATGTGAAAACATAATGAACCAAAAACAATTATATCACTAATCTCAACTATCACGAGTGGAAGAAGGGTAATCTGAAATTGAAAATTCATAAAAAGAAGGGAAATGAAACAAACCCATCCCATACTAGGTCATATCAAGCCACAAGCGAGGTGTAGAACTCACTCCAAAAAGCGAGGTGTAGACTGTTCCTTAGTAAATGTCGTGATTAACGAGCACATATCAAATATATGTGAAAACATAATGAACCAAAAACAATTATATCACTAATCTCAACTATCACGAGTGGAAGAAGGGTAATCTGAAATTGAAAATTCATAAAAAGAAGGGAAATGATACGAACCCATCCCATACTAGGTCATATCAAGCCACAAGCGAGGTGTAGAACTCACTCCAAAAAGCGAGGTGTAGACTGTTCCTTAGTAAATGTCGTGATTAACGAGCACATATCAAATATATGTGAAAACATAATGAACCAAAAACAATTATATCACTAATACATTCGAAAATTGCTTTCTTTTAAAAATGAATGGTAATTTTTCGTCTTTTTCGATCAGCACTATCCGCGGTATGAAGACTTTTTGAGACATTCGAGTTCCTGTAACTATGCGTGCCTCTATAATCTTTGTAAGCGTTTGTGTAACTATCATTCTTGTCCCGTTACAAAGTCCTCCGGCTAAATTAAGATTTCTTAATAGCATTATCGGAGCACCTATTTTGACGATAAGATTATGGGGAGGTAACCCCGTAAACCTAAGTGTGTTTAGATACTCCGTAGGATAAAGTAATTCAGTTGCACATCCATCATTTGTTTTAGGTATAGCCTCGTCATTGCTTTTGTAATTTGAATGACTTCCATCAAGCATATCTAGAATCTTTGAATTTATCATATCTGCGGTCTCATTTTTAGGACATACAATAGCTTTTTCTTGAAGTGACTTTGCAGTTGGCCTTTGTAAGCTTTTGTTATCATAAATAAAATCTATAAGTTGTAGCATACCTCCTTCGTTGTTTGGAATGCAGTATTCTTCTGGTATGTTCACCCAAGAAACTTTTTCTGGATCAGATGGATCTGCTGCACCAATGTCACCATTACCAACGTCTAATAGCCATTGTGAAAAGTTTTCCATATGTCGACGTTCTTGTGGAGACATGGATCTTTGTTGTAGCCTCATGTTTTCCTTAAGCATAATAACATCAAAATGTTGCCAAAGATAGGACTGCGTAATAGATAAACCAATTATTTCTTCTTTGGCTGCATACTTCTTTACATGCAATGTTTTCCTGAAATCGCCGCCTAAAATGATGGTTTTCCTTCCAAATAGGTCATTTGGGCAGTCGAATAAGTCCCTAAATGTACGATCGAGAGCTTCAAAACATCTTTGATCGTTCATTGGGGCTTCATCCCAAATGATCAAATCTGTTTGTTTAAGCAGTTTTGCTACCTGCGTATTCTTCTTGATAGTACACACTGCTTCATCGGTTAAATTCAGTGGTAGCTTGAATCTAGAGTGAGCTGTCCTACCTCCCGGCAGTAATAAAGCGGCTATACCTGAAGATGCAACAGCCAAAACAATTTTTCGGCGTGATCTTAGTGTATAGATCAGACTCTTCCAAACGAAAGTTTTGCCCGTGCCTCCGTGACCATAAAGAAATATTAGCTCTTGTCTTTCACTTTCTACTGCATCGACAATACGTTCAAAAATATTTCGTTGCTGTCTGTTTAGCTTAGGAACCAAACTTTCACTTTCTCTTCTGAGTACTTCAGGATCGTAGCTTCGCTCTTCCATAATTACCCTATTCTGTAACATTTCCAACAAATGTTGTGGAGGTAATTCTAGCGCAAAATCCTTTAGGGATTTTCCGTAGAATGTAAGGCCTGCTTCTAGCTCATAAAGAGGACCCGCATGTAATTCATCTTCTGTTAGATTGACTTCTTGTATATGCAGCAATTGTGAAAGGACAAATGGAATGTCTTCAGCCATATCATTTGCGTGTGTTTGAAATAGTAAAACTGGATTAGAGACATCGCAAAAAATAAGTATCTGACAAAATAGTGCACGCATCTGAGCAGCAGTTGCTGATAATGATGCTTCGTCTAACGCTATATTCCATTTTTGGTCATTACCTAGTAATCCCAATCTTTCACATGCGGCTCTATTTGTAGGGCATACTTCACCATCAACTGTCCGTATATGCTTAAAATATTTACGGCCTGGTTGATGACAAAGCAACATCCTCAGGTAAAAAAGGTCACCGGCGCTAGGACGTATGTATGTTAGCCGGCCGATAGATGAAGTATTTCTGTGTCGTCTACGCTCCCATCTTCTGTCGTTAGAATACCATACAAATTCCTTTGGAAAATTTAAGTATGTTAGGTGGCTGGCATCTGCAAATTCGCGATTATAACGTAACCATTCAGTCAATGTTGTCTTCTTGTTGTGCTCATCATCGACAATTTCTTGTAACGCCTGCCCTGCTCTGAAAGTCACCCGCTGCATATTTTCGAGGTGCAATCGCTAGTATCGGACACCGGGCTGTCTGCAGTGTATATCGAAACCAAGGATCCTCCAACATGCTTCGTGTGGTCCAATGTATCTTGCATCTTGGAAATTTTTAATTTCATCAACCGTTATTCTTGGACAACTACTGGTTGATTCCTGATCACCAATTGTTCTTGTAACACGTGCAATGATTCTATCGGTTCCTTTTGAAATATACTTAAATAGGTACTTTATCATCATAGTCCATTCACAATACTCGACATTAATATGAGCATAAAACCACATAGAAAGTGTCTGATTATATGGAACAACATATGTGTTGTCAAGCTCCATATTTTGCTTCATTGCTTTCACTCCTGAATTTCTTCTACGGTAGTGAACAAACCCCTTTTGGTCAATAAAAGTTTCTTCACAATACAGTTTAGGAAACCCTTTTTTACATTCGGTGCTATCTTTCATACATGGTGCAGATGGATTAGCCAAACCACATGGTCCATGGAACATGAACTCTGAAACTACTCGATGACCTTCTGGATTACTTCTTGGGTCTGGTAATTCAGCAGAAACATATATGTCAATATCTTCATTTCTGTGAACACGTGAGTCTTCTTTTAACCACAAAAGCAAATGACAATGCGGTAGACCTCGTTTCTGGAACTCAACAGTATATAAAACTGCAAAATTATTAACTATAGTTACATATCTGAATATAATGAACTTTGTATAAAAAAAAAGTATGTATATATAGTATATTACCTGCTTCAACATCTCCAAATGGCTTTGCTTCGCGTAAGAAATTTACAAGATCATGTATCTTCCTTTCAAAAACGCGGTCAACCACCTCTGGTCTGTCAGCTAGTGTGAGGTGCGTAAATTGCTGCATATAGTCTTCTATTTCAGGCCACCCAACGTTGCATGTAAATGTTATAAAAAATGATGGGTTGCCATGGACTCGACATATTGCAAGAGCATACAAGTAGTGGTTATACATGTAGCGTGGTCCCCCAGTGAATGAAGCTGGAAGTATCGTTCTCGACCCCACATCTGAACCATCTACGTCTCCTCGAGAGATAGCATCATACAGACCTGACATATAGTCATTTCTGATGTCTTTTTGATTGTTTCTTATAAAGTCCAGCCTTTGTTGTTCAATGCTACAATAAGCAGTAACAACATATTCTTGAAAAAGTCGTCCCCGCTTTTAGTAGCATGTTATCTTCTTGGATCCGGGGGTGGATTTGATATGCATAATACATTTTCATTGTCATCTGTTTTTCTTTTTCCGCTGATTCTCCCCCTTTACCTAGTAATTTTAAACCTATGTGATACCCTTCATCTCCATGAATAAAAAGAAGCGGAAAGTGAAGCGACATGTAGTGAGGATTTAGCTTATCTATGCGCTTTGGTTGACCACCACGTGGCTCGATAATAACATCATAATTAGTTTCAACATTTGGGCCTCCTTCAAAAACAATTGCACCTATAGAATCTCCTGTTGGGAGATCGTATTGTTTAGACCCAACGACACCAAACAACTTTATTTTAAAATCTGGGATATCAGCGCTTTCTATTTTATCACGCGCAGTTCTAAAGAATTTAACCAATTCATTGTGCGTGTCCAACACTTGTATCAAATTTTGAACGATATCTTGCCTTAGCCTGCCACTTTTGTTAAAATGCTGTAGACGATTGTTAACTTCATTTGCTGTATCGTAGATATAAAGTTGCAAGAACTTTGGTTCTTTATTTAGCTCAGGACACATGCTTCCTATCCAGTGGTAAATCTGTCCTGAAACTTTGAAAACGTAAGGGCCCCTTCCTTTATTAATAGAATCGTCGACTTCTGCTCCTAGAGATGCCATTGCGAACATTTGATTATAAGCCCGAATATTTTCCATAAAATGCATGTCTTGAAAGATTTCTTTTATATAGGCTGGTGAATCTTGACTTGTAGGTAAACGAACTTTACCATTATTGCAACAACGATGTTACTCTGGACATCTTTGACTCGCGCTTTTAATTCTTTCATCATACCAAAAAAATAGCATTACAATGCTTACACACTTGGTTACATTTGCCAATCGAAAGATATGTTGACGGTGGCCCTATAATAAGTAGATCAAAAAGAATTAGGCATACGATATATAAATAGACGGCTCATTTTACCAAAATAATGAGACCACGGAATGAGCTGACATACCTTGCCTCATGCATCTACGCTGTGTAGTATGTGCACGCACAGTGTTGTTTGTGGTGTGCAAATCTTGTTGCCTCACTGAAATAATAAACGAAAGATATGTAACTATAATAATGATCTTTGTTTTATAATATTGTCAGTAGAAGATGTTATAGGTATGTACCTTGAATAAACCGCGGTCTTTTACTATGCGTTTGAGGAGTTTCACTTATGGTTGGTACAGGCCTTGTTCTCTTTGACTGTCTATTTGTTATTTGATTGTCTGTAGGTACATAAGTGTTCGAAATTCGGATATGGTTTCTGCCATTAACTTTTGAAGGTACACAATCAAATGTACCTGTAGAAATTATGATTAGATATTTTACAATTAAATGGTATATATTGGTGTCGATATAATTAGTTTAAAAAAAATCGCACTCTATAACCTTGGATGCGAGAATTGTATTCTTCTGACATGCTCATTCCATGGTCTAATTCATTAGGTTGATGTCCCTGAGTATTTTGAACTGCATTCACAAAGAAAAAGATCACCTGGTTAAAAAGGTATGCTCTTGTTGCCTATTTTATAAACTGAAACAAAAAGAAAATTAAGAACCTTGACTGCCACGAATGTATTTTTTTGATTTACCCGCTTAGTGAATTCGTTTCACAACACTTCGAATGTATATGTGTTAGTTGTAAGTGTTTGTTTAGGTTACCCGTAACTTTCCCGTAGCTTTCCTGCGATATCATTATTCCCGCATATAGAAATACCCTCGCAATCTCTTACGCGTCAAACACTCCCCAAAAGTATATGATTTTGACGAATCAAGATTATATTCATTGAAATAAATGAAATAAAGGTTAAAGTTGTAAAAATTTGAATTAAAATAAAATAAACCCACTAAAAATATAAAAACTAAAAACTCATAAAAATATATCAAAATGGATGTTGAATTAAAGAGCATAAAATTTTTAAAAATATGGTGAAATTAGATTATAAAAAAAATAAGTAGATAAAAAGATATTTTAATTTGAAAATAAAGATGAATTTTTAGTTGAGAAGTGACACATGTCATTTTATAATTTGAGCTCCTTATCTTAATTTTTAGTGGTTAGGAGTTAGACTTAGAGTTTGTTAGAAGTTAGGCTTGGAGTTTGTTAAGAAGTGACACGTGTCATCTCATGATTGGAGCTCCTTATCTTAATTTTTGGTTAGGAGTTAGGCTTGGAATTCTTTCCATAATAAGCAAGTAAAAAAGTCTGAATGTTTAAGCCTTCTAATTTTAGAAGGCCTAAATGCATTATACAGTAGTATAGATGTGCGAGGTGTGTTATCGCACAGGGCCTTTAAATTCTAGGGGCCTCAATTTTTTTTTATATGATATGTATATATATTCTATAAAAGTGACATCGTGTATTTGATTTGTAGTGTTGCATTAAAAAATTCTAGTGGGGCACTTTGAAAATGACTATTTCTCATTTTATTTTTCAGAAAATTATTACTTTCTATTGCAGGCCCCTTTTTTTTTCTTTAAACTGAATACTGCACAGGGCATCCGTAAACTCCGATACGGCACTGGGTATCATAATGCACGGCTCGGCGTTATGCTGAGTTGGCACTAGCGTTGTCGGCGTTACCACACCGAGGTGAGTGATGCAGGGTGGGGGAGAGGACGTTAATATGGCAACGGGCTTTGATTTGTTTTTTTTTTTAAATACTATTCGTTGACTAGTCCAACGGTTATAAAAATATATTTTTTTAATTCCATTTTTATAAATATTGTAATTTGTATTTTAATTTAATGAATGAAAAAATAGTTTGTTTGAAGAAATGAAAAGGAAAATAAAAAAAGATGAGTCGCAAAAAGTTGGTGTTAATGGTTTAGAGCGACAAGGAAATCATACTTATGAATCGAGCCATCACTTGTCTCAAGTACGTTCGATAGATTTCGGAGGCTTTGTGCAGTAACGATAAGGAGACCTCATGTTTGACAAATTCTAATGTAAAAAACAAAGAACGGTCGACTTTTTCATTCTCAAACATACAATCGTCACTTGATGTTTTATTAATCTTGTATTTTGGTTGTGATCACATAACATTGTTCCATAATAAACTTGACCAAAAGACTTAAATTCATGCATATATAACTTGATAATATATAAAAGGGAGGCCCATAGAATTGGTGGCCATGTGTCGTCACCCCACTTGCACAGGGTGTTCGCCTCAACTGACTTGTCTACACTCTTTATGTGTTACCTTTTCTTGAAAGCCATAAACTAAAGAAGGGAAAAGGAAGCCATACTTATAAACTCTCTTTGTGGAAGCATGTATTAGGATGGAACTCAACCGGATCAAAACATAGTATGTATAATAGTTAATCAAATTGTAACAGTCTATATCGGTCCCAAATTGGACTATGAATGTATTAAACAACGGGGCAATTCCATATTTACCCAACTTAAACATGATAATGCTATATTTACTCAAAACATGCTTTAAATGCATTGTACATCATGCATTCAAAAGTTGTATTTTGGGTATATATATGACATTTTCATGTTTAGATTGGATAAATATGGAATTATCCCTTAAACAATTACTCAAGTTATTTGAACGAAAAATGAAATCGCTAACTAAAGCTTTTTGAAATCAGGCATGCAGGATGAATAATAAAGTCTTTGGATCATAAATCCTTTTTTGAAGGCCACCAAAATACTGTATAGTACAACCATTAGTTTTCTCCTACTTGACCCGATAAATTGAGCAGCTATAACTTAAGTCCAAACTCATAAAGCCGCAATTTCAATCTCACTATTTTTAAGGTTGAATCTGTTCATAAACGCTAGTCACCTAGGATGACATTTCTATATTCCAAGTGTATGACAAATCATATTATTCTGTTAACTTTAGAAGCTTGGTTGATCAATCTTTGGATGTGATGGCGAGTAATCCGAGAGCACCAATAAGAGCATACTGCAACATGGAAAACAATAATGACAAATTGACAACATTAATCAGAAGCTCCAACTGCAGTTGATTTGGCATAAAAACATAACTATATGTGTTGAGATCTTTTCACAGGTTTTGGTTGAAAGCAATTGCATTCTAACATACGTTTGGTGTTTGACATATTGTATGCAAAGGTTTGTTGTGTTTGTTTGTAAAACGAATTTCAATGAAACAGTAACAATTATTAAAAGGACTTAACTTACATTGATAATAAACATAGAGTATTTATATCTTGTGAAACGACACCATATTTCAAGAGTCAACCAATGTGACGTTTCACCAAGATAACCGTTTATAACTGTCAAAGGCATAACTGCCATACCTACTTTAACTAATACTAACGGTCGTTTGGGTTAAGAGTTTTGACCCAAACAAATTCGACCCATAATAACCCATACATTACATAATACAATAAATTGTCTTAGAGATGCATTATAAGCATTAATAAGGTCACATTCTCCCTCCTAATGCGTTAATGCCATAGTCCACTTGCTTCCTGGTTTTGATCTTCAAGTGATGATTTCAAAATCATCACTGCTACTTGCTTCCATGCCTTCTCGCATACTTGCTTCCATTGTTGGCTTCTTCCATATATGTATCTTCTTCAGCAGTCCTTGTCCATTTCTTTGGAATTTCTTCTGGTATCTTTGGTGCTCCTACAATAATCTGTGCATCAACCTGTGGCCACTGAATGTCTGCAGCATCTCTGCCATTCTCTGCCTCATCATCTGGCTTTCCTTGCACCCTCTTTGCTTCTTCATAATACACCTTAACCATACCAATATACTCTTTGTACATTTCTTTCACTGCCTCAGAATGTTCATACGCCAATCCTAATATCCTTGCAACTTGATGCCAATTTCCATTGAAAGTGACATTCATAAACCCACCCAGTGTATCAATAGTCTTATACAAGGCTAATAGATCAATCTTAATTGGCCCTATATACGGTGGTAATTCTCCTAATTCTTGTTGCCTTAAGAATCCTATATAAAACCAGTCTAGCATCTCCATGAATTTTCCATTAAACACTTCCCAGTTTGAATATACCAATTTATCTGATTTCAATAAATCTAGGAATGCAATAAATCTCTTAAACGTGTTTACCTTCATGAAGTACAAAGTCCCATTGATGCTTAGATACTCATTATCTATATAATCATGGTCTTCTTTACTGTCCATATTCATTTCTTCCATGCCTTTGATCAGGGAGCATTCTTCATCAAGATCCAAAGATCTAAAATACCCATCCAAGAATCTGTCATGGGTTTCTTTGATGCTTTCTTCCTTTTCTGCTTCGAATTCGTTTTTATATTCGAAGTCTTCTTCAATGTTGTTGAACATGTACCCAATCTTGCATCTATTTCCTTCATAACTTACCATAAATCCTTGGTTTTCCAATTGCTCTAGACTTAGAACATTCAATGTAACTTCTGGTGTGAAAGTTACATTTGGTATTACCAATCTCCCTTCTCTTGTCATCACATATGCTTCTCCTATGCCATATGAAACTATAAATTTCTTTTCCCTCTCTTATGTCCCTTCCACTTTGAATCTCTGAATCATACGTTTGAACAAATGCTTCATAGGACACATATGTTTCTTGTATATAGCATCGACATACCATATATCATCCCAGTTGTTCAAATCGAGCCCTCAACCATGTAGTCTGATGTCACATGCACAGTTTCTGGTTGGTATTTGAAAGGTTCTGGGTTTGCAGTTTTCGTGGCTATTGTTTCCATGTTTTCTGTCACGCAAGTCTTCTTCTCCTTTGGACACTTCCAGTAAACGTGCCCTCTTTTCTTGCAAATATAGCAACGTGCACGCCTATCTTTTCTAGACAGTTTGCTTGATTCTCCAACTTCTTTAATGTAACTGCTTCCCAATGGGTGTTTGGTTTTTGTGGCGTTAAACGAAACAACTTCCTCCATTTTCTTTTAAAGTAATTGTTTTCCTTCAGGGGATATGTATTTTTTGTGCTTCGACCACTTTGGGGTAATGGGTTGGGCTTCTCGTTGTAGATAATACGTATTGAGGGGTGTTTTATTTTTCATTTTCAATTGCTTCTTCCAGGAATCAGAACATAAGCTCTGATACCATTGTTGAGATCTTTTCACAGGTTTTGGTTGAAAGCAATTGCATTCTAACATACGTTTGGTGTTTGACATATTGTATGCAAAGGTTTGTTGTGTTTGTTTGTAAAACGAATTTCAATGAAACAGTAACAATTATTAAAAGGACTTAACTTACATTGATAATAAACATAGAGTATTTATATCTTGTGAAACGACACCATATTTCAAGAGTCAACCAATGTGACGTTTCACCAAGATAACCGTTTATAACTGTCAAAGGCATAACTGCCATACCTACTTTAACTAATACTAACGGGCTGTTTGGGTTAAGAGTTTTGACCCAAACAAATTCGACCCATAATAACCCATACATTACATAATACAATAAATTGTCTTAGAGATGCATTATAAGCATTAATAAGGTCACATTCTCCCTCCTAATGCGTTAATGCCATAGTCCACTTGCTTCCTGGTTTTGATCTTCAAGTGATGATTTCAAAATCATCACTGCTACTTGCTTCCATGCCTTCCTCTGCATACTTGCTTCCATTGTTGGCTTCTTCCATATATGTATCTTCTTCAGCAGTCCTTGTCCATTTCTTTGGAATTTCTTCTGGTATCTTTGGTGCTCCTGCGATAATCTGTGCATCAACCTGTGGCCAGTGAATGTCTGCAGCATCTCTGCCATTCTCTGCCTCATCATCTGGCTTTCCTTGCACCCTCTTTGCTTCTTCATAATACACCTTAACCATACCAATATACTCTTTGTACATTTCTTTCACTGCCTCAGAATGTTCATACGCCAATCCTAATATCCTTGCAACTTGATGCCAATTCCCATTGAAAGTGACATTCATAAACCCACCCAGTGTATCAACAGTCTTATACAAGGCTAATAGATCAATCTTAATTGGCCCTATATACGGTGGTAATTCTCCTAATTCTTGTTGCCTTAAGAATCCTATATAAAACCAGTCTAGCATCTCCATGAATTTTCCATTAAACACTTCCCAGTTTTCATATACCAATTTATCTGATTTCAATAAATCTAGGAATGCAATAAATCTCTTAAACGTGTTTACCTTCATGAAGTACAAAGTCTCATTGATGCTTAGATACTCATTATCTATATAATCATGGTCTTCTTTACTGTCCATATTCATTTCTTCCATGCCTTTGATCAGGGAGCATTCTTCATCAAGATCCAATGATCTAAAATACCCATCCAAGAATCTGTCATGAGTTTCTTTGATGCTTTCTTCCTTTCTCGCTTCAATTCGTTTTATATTCGAAGTCTTCTTCAATGTTGTTGAACATGTACCCAATCTTGCATCTATTTCCTTCATAACTTACCATAAATCCTTGGTTTTCCAATTGCTCTAGACTTAGAACATTCAATGTAACTTCTGGTGTGAAAGTTACATTTGGTATTACCAATCTCCCTTCTCTTGTCATCACATATGCTTCTCCTATGCCATATGAAACTATAAATTTCTTTTCCCTCTCTTATGTCCCTTCCACTTTGAATCTCTGAATCATACGTTTGAACAAATGCTTCATAGGACACATATGTTTCTTGTATATAGCACTGACATACCATATATCATCCCAGTTGTTCAAATCAGAGCCCTCAACCATGTAGTCTGATGTCACATGCACAGTTTCTGGTTGGTATTTGAAAGGTTCTGGGTTTGCAGTTTTCGTGGCTATTGTTTCCATGTTTTCTGTCACGCAAGTCTTCTTCTCCTTTGGACACTTCCAGTAAACGTGCCCTCTTTTCTTGCAAATATAGCAACGTGCACGCCTATCTTTTCTAGACAGTTTGCTTGATTCTCCAACTTCTTTAATGTTACTGCTTCCCAATGGGTGTTTGGTTTTGTGGCTTAAACGAAACAACTTCCTCCATTTTCTTTTAAGTAATTGTTTTCCTTCAGGGGATATGTATTTTTTGTGCTTCGACCACTTTGGGGTAATGGGTTGGGCTTCTTGTTGTTGATAATACGTATTGAGGGGTGTTTTATTTTTCATTTTCAATTGCTTCTTTCAGGAATCAGAACATAAGCTCTGATACCATTGTTGAGATCTTTTCACAGGTTTTGGTTGAAAGCAATTGCATTCTAACATACGTTTGGTGTTTGACATATTGTATGCAAAGGTTTGTTGTGTTTGTTTGTAAAACGAATTTCAATGAAACAGTAACAATTATTAAAAGGACTTAACTTACATTGATAATAAACATAGAGTATTTATATCTTGTGAAACGACACCATATTTCAAGAGTCAACCAATGTGACGTTTCACCAAGATAACCGTTTATAACTGTCAAAGGCATAACTGCCATACCTACTTTAACTAATACTAACGGGCTGTTTGGGTTAAGAGTTTTGACCCAAACAAATTCGACCCATAATAACCCATACATTACATAATACAATAAATTGTCTTAGAGATGCATTATAAGCATTAATAAGGTCACAATATGTACCTTTATAAATGGATGATCAGTCATGATGATTGTAACATAGCCAACATAAGGTAAGAATCTGCACAGGAACAGTAGGCAAGTGATTTGGTTAAAGAAATTGTTGTTAGGATTCTTGTCATATCACTTGAATTTGGTAATAACAACATCATTCACCAAGGAAGACAGAAAATATATGTAGTTATATACTCCTAACCATTCTCTTACAAACGAGTCTTCATATCAAAAGAATTACATGAAGTCTGGCTATCACATCTTTTCTCTATAGGGATGTTATTTGGTTCATTTTGTAGGCCTAACATTTATACTTGCAATACGTGGGGATACAACTATAAAGAAAAGAGCTTAAAGCCAAACAAATTTCACGAATTCCATGTATCATTGAATCTAAGGCATGTGATAGACCATAGATGTCTTAGTCTTACCCCACGGCTCTACCCATGATATGGTGGTGCTCAAGCCATTGCTGACCAGGCGCATATAGAACTCGGTCATCCTTAGGATTATGATCCCCTGAAAGATAGACATTGTCAGAGAAGAACATTCAAGTAAGAGATAGTCCACATTGCTATAAATAATACCTTTTGTGAGGATATCAACATCTTTTGTATCATTCCTTTGGTGAACCTGTAAAAAGAAACAGCAATACAACCCTGTTCACATCAACAAATTGTACAAACAGTACCAGGCTATTCCTTAGTAAATGTCGTGATTAACGAGGCACATATCAAATATATGTGAAAACATAATGAACCAAAAACAATTATATCACTAATCTCAATTATCACAAGTGGAAGAAGGTAATCAGATACTGAAAATTCATAAAAGAAGGGATATGATACGAATCCATCCCATACTAGATCGCATCAAGCCACAAGCGAGGTGTAGAACTCACTCCAAAAAGATAGCTCAAAGGAGGAGGGGACACCAAGACTTTATAAGCTACCAACCAATCCCATACTTGGCCAATGTGGGGTCGTAACAGGAAACTTCGATTATATCAACACTATGATTAAAAGTTCATGCATTTGTATTGGGAATACTTTAAAATTAACAAGTTGATGATCAACATATAGATACCATGTAGCTTTAAATGTCTACTGATGTTACTTGGTGGAGACTCAAGGACATAATGTTAATCAAGGAAAGATGCATTACCTTGATTACGCGATGGACGATTGGAATCGGGCGGCGCTGCATAAAAAGGTAAAAAAGAAGCAGCTTAGAGACGACTCTTAAAAGTGAAAAAGGTTCCAAAGAGCATGCACATAGTAACCAACTAACCATAATACATATTATACCATCAAAGGGATAGATTTCTTACATCAATGTTGAACACAACAATTTCACCTGCCCGAATAGGATCTTCACCCATCCGTAAGAACAGAATATCTCCTCAAGAAAATACATTACGGATCTTAAAACTATGTCCATCTGTTTGTTCATCAATTGGACATAAGACACTCGACCAACAGCATCATATCATGTTATATGACCTTTTAGTATAAAACTATATAATGGACATAATTACTCTTTGAAACGCTGGCTCCATGCTTTCGGAAAGAACCACGACAACAGGTGACTCACTGCCGGTAACAACCATTAGAAACTTCCATATAATCAGTGCAGATGACACAATCATACCTGAAACCAAAACCATATGATTTATTAATTAATCAAATATAAAGCTGTATAGCACCGGCAGGGCCGTCTTTGAGGGTGTGCAAAGTGAGCGACTGCTCAGGGCCCCCAAAATTTGTCTCGTTAATAATTATATGCATGTGTGCATATATTTTTCACAAAGAAAAAAATATTTAGATGAGAAAATATCTTAAATGAGTAATATGTTAGAACGTTTAGATAACTAATTGCATTATATATTAAAAACGATGACACTTTATATGTAACATTCATTCTCGAAAGGCCTCATTATGTGATTTCATCCGAGGCCCTCAAAAATTTCATAAATTCATGAGGCGGCCCTGAGCACCGGTCACAAACTATTGCCATGTCATTATGTCATCGTTGTTTATGTCGAGCCACATACTAGCATGCATTAACCTTGAAAGAAATTTGCTATCTACACCATTTTTAGAAGACACCACATTGTTTTTTCTTTCAATCTCCTTCAAATTAACAAGCACTACATATATTAAAATTATACTAGTAACATAAATAATGAAATGAAACTACCACCTTCAAAATAGTTGAACATCATAGTAAAACATTTAAAGAAAATTAATTTTTTTTAATCCATGCATGTAATTTCATCTTTCACCTAATAATCTACATTGGAAAAACTAAAATTACGAAATTATAATAAACATAATTAAAAAGATGCATTAGAAAAACATCTATGGATTAAATGAAACTGAAAAGTATTTTAATAAGATAAATTTAAGGAGGCTACCAAGAGTGATGATTTTTTTTTTTTTTTTTTTTTTTTTTTTTTTTTTTTTTTTTTTTTCCGGCAATTGTGGCTACATGACCCCCTAGCCCATAAAGTGTAGCAGCCCACACAATCAAGTTGGGTCTAGCCCAGAAGGCATTAATACCCTTCCTTTTACGCACACGGGAGAAACCTCTATCGTTTTAGACAAGACTCGAACTTGAGACATTGCCTAGAAAAGTAAAACAAATATGGATTAAATGAAACTGAAGTATTTTAACAAGATATATTTAAGGAGGTTACCAAGAGTGATGATTTGCTCAGCGGCTTTTTTGATTTTCATGAATTTTAAGGAATCAATTGATTCTCCCATGAATCCCATCTTCTCTTTTGTTGGCTGACAACTCCTTGTTTTCATTTTTTATTTTTTTATTCAAAGTTAGAAACGTGTGGAAAGTTCTCTCAGTTGACTTGTAAGAGTCAAACTAATTGACTTTTGAATTTGATTTGCACACGTTGATAATAAAGAGCGATACCCATATAAAGAATTCATAAAAAAGATAACTGACATGTCAGCGAGTGATTGGTGTAATCAAAGAGAGGAGAGAAAAACTGCCATAAAATACACCAATCACCAGTTGACACGTCATCGGGTGGATTTTTTTGTGAATTATGTATGTGGGTCTAGCATGGCTCGAGAATTAATTGAGACCCTCTAATTTATGCATTAAGTATTTGTACAATATTAATATCTTACTTTGCCTGTTTGTACATTAAAATATGCAAATAAAAAATTAAAGTGTGCAAATCATCTCTTAAAATCTTTTTTATATAATAAAACAAAACCCCTATTGGGAATTTTTCATTTCAAAAAAATCAATCCATACCTTATTTGGTAATAATTTTTTTTGTTTATTTTTCTTTTTGGATTTTAAAAAATAATTAAATCTAATTGTTTCCTAATTTGGTCAAAATTTTATAAAAATTCGTTTTGATACTCACACGTATAGAAAACCTCAAATTACACATGGGCTTAAGGGAAACTTTTTCATAATTCAAGGGTTAAAGTGTAAATTTTAAATAATAAACGCTCAATCCTCTCACCATCCATCTCCACCAGAAAAATCCCGTACACAGATACAACCTTCGCTCCTCATTCCTTTTGTTCGGTTGTACCCTTTTAAAAACCTAAAATCAACATGATCTTCAATCGAACCCTTCTTATTCCATACACACGACCAAAGGCCTAAGGGTAAAAAACCCATTACCCATTCCTCAAACAAAAACCCCTAATTATCATAATCTGATTCCAAATTCCTACCTCGATTGAAGAAGATGCAATTATCCATATACATATGAAAAGTCAGAATTAGACATGGTAAGGATAATATAATTTTACAGTTGAAATCTTTAATTATCTATATACATATGAAAAGTCAGAATTTTTTTTAATTAGTAGACATGGTAATAATTTAATTATTTATTTTTTATTTTCTGACGACTTTTAATATAAAGAGCCTTAAATATTTCCTAATTTAAAACAAAAAAAATTGTAAATTCGTTTTAGGTTAAAAGTGAGTAAAAAATTATATGTGTCAAAAGTATGAAAAAAGAAAACTTTGAAAACGTGGGGTAAATCTACAATATCTTCAGGGGTTTAAACAAAAAATTTGAAAAATAAAATCACAACCAAATTTTCTTAAAATCCCCTTCGTTCCTGGATTTCTTTCATCACCACGACAAAAAAAAAATAGTCAACCAACAAACCCCTAATTTTACCAAAACAAAATCGGACCGATCATGGGTTATTCACGCTTATTCGTGGCTTCACAAAGGAGGTACAACACATTATTTTTTGCATCTGGTGGTTATTTTTTAACTATGCTGATAATTAATAGCTATGCTGCACTCTGGAGCAATGAAGACAACTTTATAATTTGTGGGAAAAAAGTTATAAGTTATACGTTATTAATGGTGTTGTTCTTGGTAAGAGTTTATATTGTAGTTTATAAACCAAACATGATTATTATCTTTGAAACAACAAAACTATGAATACCAGAATTTCTATATCTCGTGCTAGAAAAGGCTATATGTGGGTTTTCAATATTCGTTGTTATAGAAATCTAGCCATTACTCATTAATTGGAATTTTTTGTTTTATATGAGACAACGCAAGTGAAACTGAATAAATAAATGTGTTCAAGAAATCTTGATATTACCCATAACTAGCATTCTTTGTTTTCAAGAGTGTTTTCCTTTAACCTTTATCAAACTTGAAGTACATAGGACTATATGTTGGTCATGATCAGCTTAACCCTCATCCTCAAGAGAAAAATCGAAATTACAACCTGGAAGAATTAACTAGCCAAAAACGTCAATGGGTGCAGGCGTTGGTATTACTTTAATTCTAGATTTCTCACTGACTTTGTTGCGTGTTTTTAGTTAACCCTTATAAATCTGTATATGTTTCAGCATCAACGGATACTAAAAGAACCATCGAGAATCTTTGAGAGCATGGTAGTGGTTGGATTGCATCCAAATTGTAACATTCAGGCCCTAAAACGACAATATTTTGGTATGAGACCTGAAGGTCCAGGGAGGCTGCGAAGTGCACTTACATATAGAAAACAAAGGCTACTTAAGGCAATAATTGTTTCTCTTCTTTGATTATTAGTTTTGATTCTTTTGGAAAGATGGGGGAAGATATCCAATTTTTTTCTATTAACCCATGGTATCTAATGTTGCAGATGCGCTTCTAACAGAAAAACAGTATTTGGGGGGTGCAGAAAGAATACTAAAAAGCTTGGAGAGTGACCTTGAGATGGTGTAGGTAACTCAAACATGTTTCTCATGGGAAGCACTTCATGATCACTACAAAAACCTTGAGGATATACTTGCTTCTTGCACAACTCCTGGTGGTGCTTTATGCGGCAGCACCTTGGTAAGTAGATTTTTGAGGTATCAAATTATGCTAGAGAGGTTTAGGTTAAGTAGGTAAAAGGTAAACAATATAACATATCAAAAAGTTGAAGCTTTTACAGTAGAAATTCATGTGGATATGTTATAAATTTGGTAGCCACTACTGAACTCATATATGGACCCATATATGAGTAGAAAATCAAATTAGTATCACCATACCCACACACTAGAACTCATCTTTTAGCTAGAAACCACAATGCCAAACAACCCCTCATTATCTGACTTAAAATTGCAAGGCCAAATGCCCTTTAATTGGGGTAATAATATTAGGCATCTAATTTGGCCAGAATCGTGGAGGAAAACTTTCTGATTAGAAGAAGCAACAAACAATTTATTAAAAGAGCACACAATATCTATGCAGGTAACGTTAGCTGAATCATAACTTCAGAAAAGAAAAGAAAAACGCTTTTGCTTACCAGCCTGATCTATTTAGCACAAAGTTAATTGATAAAACCTTCAGTTAACAAAGGTTAATTGTGTTTATGTATAAATTTTAATGATTAAAAGTGTATGTATATAAATTTTAAGGGAAAAAATCAGGTTGTTTGGGTTTGGTTATTGAAACTACAGTTTATTGGGAGTTGTATGGGTTTACTAATGCCTAATTATGGGATTGTTTACGAAATCTTAGGACAAAAATGCACCGGACTTTTGAAAGTTTTAAACAAACATTTGTTACTGATATTTAAGGGGGTATCTGGTTTTACATATAATGAAGAGAACGAACCTCCCTATGCTAATACCCGATCTGAAAAGTATGTTGCTATTATATTTGTTGTTTCTTTTATTATTCAACATCTTACTGATTTTCTACAAACGAAGCATGTTGGTTGTAAGAAAATGAAATGTACATCAGTGTCCGGACTCATCAAAGTTGCACTTCATCTAGAGAACACGTATGTGCTACCACATGAGACATGAAAAATGCATGTCTATGTCCTTTGGGCTCTGGTCCACTCAAACACATTATATCTCCACTAATGTACATACTTGTAACCAACTTCGAAACTTTTTATGGCCTCAAGTTAGACATAATATTGTTATCCATTGACTGGAATAATTCCTTACATTAAAGCTTAAGTGTGAACTCCACTCCACCTATCGGACGTATGTAAATGGTCTTATCAGAGCTAACCACTCTTTAATATCCACATAAAACATTTATGACTATATTATTTTTCTTTGTATTTCCATTGTTTTCCTACGAGTTGCTGTAGATCTATATTTGTTTACCTGAACGTCACTATGCCAGGACACGAAGGAGGAGCTGATCATGAAAGTTCTGTATAGCCCCGACGCAATGACACATGAGTTGAAGCTGCATCTGATGAAGAGCAAGCTGATTCTGATACGGGTAATTAACTGATGAAATAGATGAATGACTAGGTAACCCTCGCACCCCAGTTGGTCTAATCTGTTGACATGTGGCTTCCTTGGTCGGCTATACGTCGATCATACAAATCAGAAGGCATACCAAGGTATCACATATTCATATTTCAATGTTCAAATTGAACTTAGAAATATCAAAATTAGTTTTGAGTCCAATTTGATAGAACATAAGGTTATCAACTTTGGGTTCAGAACTGGTCGAATAGGTCAAAAGTGACAATTTTCAGAAAAACATGAGTTTGATACAAAGCCATAAACTTTGAGTTCCTTATGAGAAATAAGATTAAATTGACCATTCTGGGTGTGTAGACAGGTTTGGTCAATAGTTAATTAGTTATACATCGATAACATAGTGGCATTGGGTGTACACCATTACCATCTCTATTAAACACGACAAAAAGTCAAATCTTAAACGATAACCGAACACATAAAACACATAATAATCTTAAACATAGTTTGCTAGATCGATTTGCTAATACTCATCTGCAAGGCTCTCTTTTCATGTGTACTATTACCATAGGTAAAGATAGAAGACAACTACACATTATCTTTGATAGCGGAATCCGTTAAACTTTCCCTGCCAAATTGGTTAATTATGACATGATCATTGGGATATTTTGGTTGCTTATTAATTATGTCCTTATGAAATAACTAAATAAATAGGTGTTGCTTAAATGGATGTTAATTCATGAAATGGATTATTAATTGCAGATGTTAATTACTGTTGTTATCATGCTCCATTGTGCTTAACCATATAGAATTGTTAATAATTAAGAGAATATCATAGAAACTAACATAAAGAAGATGATACAAAATATACTGAAAAAGATGGTGTTGATGCTATAAGAGCATAGAAACTGGACTACATTGACCATGATGCTTATTGGATTTTTTATATATGAGAAAATACACTTTTGTATGATAGCAAACTGTGAAAGAATAATGAGCTTATTAATAGTTCGACGTACAACTTAATTGGATGTGTAAATTATGACATGATCATTGGGATCCAAGCACTATGAGAGAATATTGTGTATTACAGAGTGTTAAGCTTTTTTATTACAGAGTATTAAGTTCTGGTCTTGATACCACTTTTTATATTTAGGAAGGCAATGGATTCATTGTACGTAGATGAAACACCGTGGCAGCTACAACTAAAGAAAAAGAAGCCCGTCAAGTGGAAATTGATCCTGTAGGTATTTTTCGTCATCTCTCTGAGTCGAAACTTTGACCCATCACAATAATGGCCAATCAAACATGTATCCATCTCATCTGTCCAAATATCTTTTGTATCTAAACTAGCCACCCAAAATATAAAGCTATATAATAACATGCAGCGTGCCTAAATCTTTACTACTTTCTTAAATGATCCAACTACTGCAATATAATTGTGCATTGATTATAATAATATGAATTTGGGAAACTCAGCTTTGACCAAAGTGGCTTATTGCTCAGTATTTGGACCCTGTTATATCAGTCTATGTCACGTTAGTTTGTTGTTATGCTATCTGGACCTCAACATACTTACTTGAATTAAATTTCAAGAGTTGACTTCATCAAAATGTTAAATTTGCCGCCTTTTCACTTTTGTTTACTTGCTAATGATTTATTTTGTAACATGTATTCATAGGTGCTATTTTGTAGCATACATAATGGAATATGTGCTAATGATTTATATAGGGTAAATGTGTAGCTAGACATGAGAACTCGTCAAAAATAAGCTAAGAAACTGGTGTGAATGACCTTACTGAAAATAGGTTATATAAGCTAATAAACTAATAAGCTTAAGATGTTCGGCTTTGTCTAGACAGGGAAACACACAAAACAGCTTATTATTGCATTTTGCAATTGGAATAAGCTGATTAGCTGCTTACATAAGCTAATAAGAATAAGCACTCACACCGGGGCTTTTTGAAAACACGTAGTTAAAACTCAGAGACAGTCTTTTTGGGACAACTTGACCCCACCCTTTATAACACGCACCAAAAGATTACCTGATATGTTTCATGTAGTTAAGCGGCTTTCAAATCTAATATGCTCACATGAGGTTCCTATAATGGTTGGAGAAGTATGGAAAAGGCTATTGGCACAACATTTCAAGAAACTCAATTGTAACAAGGACGCCGACGACACAAGTCGCCTCCATGCCCAACCAGCTACATATTAATGCCAAGGTGAAACAAATTTGAAATATTAGATACCAAATGATGGAGAAAGAATTGCTAATGGGTTTAACCTGCTACGATTCTTATTATAGTTATCTCCTCCATAGCCTCGCCTATACGAGTCACATCTTCTAGATTAAAGAAGATAAAACTTTCTATATACAGAAAGATAAAAGAAAGAGAGAGATTGATGGGGCAAACTTTCTAAGTGTATTTTGTCTAACCTGTCAAAATTTGGCACATCAAACTTGTGGAGGTTAATTAGTTATGAAAATTAGTAACAATAAGCTCAAAAAGTGTGATGCAAGGAGTTATAGATCTAACATATGGAACAAAGATGTTAATATCATCATTATACGACGACGATGTTGTGATTTATCTCCCACCAAGCATTGTTGGAAAATGAGTATATAGAAAAAGGAACAATCCTACCCGAAATTTGTAATTATTAGATGAAATTCTATGTCAGCAGAAGTTCCAAGCAAAGGAGCTATAGTTTAGGTCCTCTTTCAATTGCTTAAATGGTCATCTTTTAATCTTACCAATTGTGATAACATATCTTTGTACTTTTGTCTATAACCAACATGGTTTAGAATGGTCTTTCTTGATTCAATACATGTTTGTACAGTGCTGGAACCCAAGGATAACATCTCATACTATTTGATGGGTAGTAAGATGAGGAAGTTGCAAAATATCTGAGTCACCTAATTGTGGTTTTTATTGTTTGGTGATTTTAGTCTTTCAGATTAAATGAAAATTGCATCCTTAATGTCTAAAGATGAGATTGATATTCAAGCAAAAGCGAATAGTAAAGTTGAATTGCAATTATGTAAATACTAAAAAGCCCATGTATACGCGGAGTTATAACATAAATATTCATTTAATTTAACTTATGCCAACTACTTGCTTATGAGGTTAGATACTGTTTCTAACATTATACTTTTTGTAACAATATTTTGAAATGAATAAAGATAAGTGTTTGCGTGTCTTTTTGGCCACAATAACCCGGCCCATCCGTAAAATCATGTTAACGAAAGGTATATTGTAACAACTTAACTAAAAATGATCATCAACGAAAGCTGTAATGAGACAATAATATTGATTTGGGTTAAAAGTGAGTTTTGCTAAGAAATATATCTACATGGGTGTTCCATATATCTTTGGGGTATGTCTTAGTCTGGCACAACATCTATCCAGGCTGGATATCCCTGTTTGATGATGATCTTATATTCACTTTTGCAAAGATATACGATGATCTTATAGACGACTTCGAAAGCACAAGTGATAGTTCAATAAGATTATAACCGGCCATCAAATATGAGGATTAGAAGTGCCATATGGAACAATACCTACAAAGAAACCACAAACATCGACGTATATCTGATCGGGGATGAATGTCATTAGAATAAATGTTATAAACATCACAAAAATAGTATAATTTAGCAGCTATGTGCATTTGATCTTTTACCACGATACTTCAACATAACTAAAAACCATAATTACAACTTATGAACAAATTTAATATTAACAAACTTAGAAGAAAAAAACCCGTTTATTTCTTTTTAAATTTCATCCATAACTCTTTCTGTAAATGGAACAATAGAAGCAAAAATGAATTCAAATTCTACAAGGTTATTTTTTTGGATTAATTTCATATTTCACCCTACTTTCATGCTTAATTTCATATATACCCAAAGTGCAAGTATTTAATGCATAATGTACAATGTTTTTAATGCATATTTGGGTATATTTGAAATTTCCAACTAAAAGGAGGGGAGATATGAAATTGCCCCTATTTTTTAATCATCAAAGAGTTAGAAAATTTGTCACCCGATGTAATATATGTGTGAGAACATGCAAGAAGTTGTAATCTAAGCAAAATATATCCCAAAATCCGTGTGTGCATGGGATCTACAAAAAAAATAAAAATAAATAAACAACACTACTGTCTAAAGCTAAAGTATAATTACAAATTTTAAGTTTCTATTATCACAATAAATTATAGTAAATAATACATTTTTGGTTTAAAGAAAAATTAATCAATTGTAACCAAAAATAAAAAACTCTTGAAATGAATTTATAGCAAACAAAAGCGCAAAAAAATTAGTTTTAGCCAAACATACAAAATACACAGAAAATATAAAATTGTAAATACACGTCATTACGTTGAAAGTTTATATTAAAACTCAAAAGCCGATAAATCTATAAACATTTAACATTAGTGTTCTTTACTGTCTCTCAACCATCTATATTCCAACACAAGATTAAACTATTAGTTTACCTAAATTATCGATTCAAAAACGTAACAAACGATATAAAAACTTGGTTTATAAATTTTTGGGATTAAACATTTATAAAATATATATATGAGCCCTTAATACGTCAGTCAAAAATAATTATAATCCAAAATAAGAACCTTAATAAAAAAAACACAAAAATTACGATTATTCAAAAAATTAGAAAAAACCCCGTGCGTGCACGGGCATTATAACTAGTATAAAAAAGAGTAAAACATAATAGTAACATATGAAATATGTCATCCACAAATCAAAGACCATTTGCACTTACTAAAATCATTTTCATTAATTAAAATATAAAGTTGACACTTATTTTGGAACGTCGCAAAATAGAATGATTTTGTGACGGAGAGAATAACAGGGAGAATAACAGCTTGAGCTTTAAGTCATGAATATTGTAATTTTTGTTTATTTATTGTTTATTCTTTCTGTCAAAATAATTGATATACAAATGAACTCACTTCAAACAAAGTTGAAAATCTGAGAGAATTACACATGAGTGATTACATAATGAGAAGATCCTTGATGAACAACGTAATAAAATGACAATTGACAATGGAATATAATATACTTGGGGCCTATATATGAATGAACTATTCGGGGTGTGTGAGCCTTGTGAATGTTATCATAGCTTGAATAAAATCTTGATATGAGTCGCAATGATTAGGAAGAACGGAACCGTCGATAGAAATTCCCAAACTTTTGCCTAAATTGTGAATGTTATCACAACCATCGGCACAGAAAGTTTATGAACATTAAGACATTATTATAAACATCGTATAACATATCAAAACTTAGCAAGTCAAAAGGTTGTAAACCAAGGTTGCCCAAAAGAAAAGAAAAGAAAAAAATAATAATAAAATAAATAAAAGCAAGTCAGGATATGCGAGATGATATTAGAAAGTCATTAGATCATAAAGCCTTTTTTAAAGGGCGCCGAAAATGGTACAACCATTAGTTTTCTCCTACTTGACCCAATAAACTGGACAGCCATAAATTAGCGTCCAAACTCCCAAAGCCGCAATTTCAATCTCAATATTGTTAAGGTTGAATTTGTTCATAAACGCTAGTCAACTTAATTGAAATTTCTATAATCCAAGTGTATTAAAAATCATACGATTCTCAGTAACTTTGGAAGCTTGTTCATCAGTCTTTGGATGTGATGGCGAGTAATCCCAGAGCACCAATAAGAGCATACTGCAACATGGAAAACAATAAAGACAAATTGACAACATTAATCAGAAGCTCAAATGGCAGTTGATTCGGCATAAAAACATCACTATATGTACCTTTACAAATGGATGATCAGTCATGATGATTGTAACATAGCCAACATAAGGTAAGAATCTGCACAGGAAGAGTATCATTCACTTAAGGAAGACAGAAAATATATATACTCCTAACCATTCTCTTACAAAACTTTTAAGTTTGGAGTCTTCATATTAACAGAATTACGTGAAGTCTAGGGCTATCACATCTTTTCTCTATAGGGATGTTATTTGGTTCATTTTGTGGGCCTAATATTTATACTTACAATACGTGGGGATACAACTATAAAGACAAGAGCTTGAAGCCAAACAAATTTCACGAATTCCAAGTATCACTTAATCTAAGGCAGGTGATAGATGTCTCAGTCTTACCCCACGGCTCTACCCATGATATGGTGGTGCTCAAGCCATTGCTGACCAGGCGCATATAGAACTCGGTCATCCTGATCATTATTATCCCCTGAAAGATAGAAATTGTCAGATAAGAACATTCAAGTGAGAGATAGTCTACATTGCTGTAAATAATACCTTTTGTGAGGATATCAACATCTTTTGTATCATTCCTTTGGTGAACCTGTAAAAAGAAACAGCAAGAAACACCGTTCACATCAACAAATTGTACAAAAAGTACCAGGCTATTTCTTAGAAAATGCCGTGATTAACGAGGCACATATCAAATAAACATGTTAAAATAATGAATCAAAGCCAATTATATCACTAATCTTAACTATCACAAATGGCAGAGGGCTAATCTAAAAAAGAAAATTGTAAAAAGATGGGAAACTTCGATTTTATCAACACTAAGATTGAAAGTTCATGCATTTGTATTAGGGATACTTAATAATAACAAGTTGATGATCAGCATATAGATACTATGTAGCTTTGAGGATCTACTAATGAAACAAATTTGTGATGTGTGAGAAGCTCGGAATTCTTAGAACTCACTAAATCAACCAACAAAACTAATTGAAAACTCTATTGGTTTAGTGACCAAGTGCTTATGTATAAGGTTGCATTTTACTTTACAATCACCATGCTACAGAACATTATACAAATAAATTATTAAAAAGTCTAACCAATCTTTTTTGCAATAAATCTGCACACAGCCTTGCTGAAAACACATTGTTATTTGTTCCGTCTTTAATTTGAGTCTAGGCCAGTTTGGGTTCGCCTTTTATGGGCTTGTTTAGTTTATCTGTTTTTGTGTTGGTTTGATTCGTCATTGGGCTACAGATATGGTTTTGTCATGTCGAATCCATGTAGTGAATGTCTACGTTCAGCATGGGTAGTAGGTTAATGTGGCATGTCAGCCATATTCCTAGTACTCCAACGATTTATGGTTTTAATATATTTACCAGGGTAAAACCCTTTACCCCCAAAAAAAAACACATTGTTATCCTCTATTATAGCAAATCATTAATCAATAATATTTTTGTAGAAAGTTCAATGATTAGTATTATCTAACATCATGTTACTTGGTGGGAGACTCAAGACACAATGTTAATCCAGGAAAGATACATTACCTTGATTACGCGATGGACGATTGGAATCTCCCGGCGCTGCACAAAGAGATAAAAAAGAAACAGCTTAGAGACGACTCTTAAAAGTGAAAAAGGTTTAAATTTTTGTTCAAGTGGCACAGGAGAGCATGCACATAGTAACGATAATATTATACTATCAAAGGGAAACAAATCTCTTACATCAATGTTAAACACAACAATTTCACCCGCCCGAATAGGATCTTCACCCATCCGTAAGAACAGAATATCTCCCTGACAATGTAAGAAAATACATGAAGCAGGAACTTTTTACAGATCTCGCACAAGAAGTAAAAAATACACAATAAAACTATATCCATCTGTTTGCTCATCAATTGGACATAAGACACTTATACGACCTTTTAGTATAAAACTATAAAATGGACATAATTACTCTTTGAAAAGCAGGCTCCATGCTTTCGGAAAGAACCACGACAACAGGCGACTCGCTGCCAGTAACAACCATTAAAAACTTCCATATAATTAGCGCAGATGACACAATCATACCTGAAACCGAAACAACAAGAATCTATAAAACACCACATTATTGTCATTAACATGGGTTAAAAAATTTAGCTTTTTTCCACAAGATAAACAAAGACCTAAAACCAATATAAATTTATCTTCTTTTTTTTTTACTCAAATGGTTAAAATATGTTAAATTCATTTCATCTTTTACATTTAAACTACATTGAAAAAAAAAATGAAATAATAAAAAAAACATAATTATGAAATCAAAAAGAAAATAATTAATGATTTAATAATAGCAAATGAAACTGAAAATTAATTTTATGGGTTAATACCAAGAGTGATGATCTGTTCAGCAGCATGTCTGATTTTGATGGATTTAATGGAATCAATTGATTCTCCGATGAAACCCATCTTTTCTTTTTCTTTGGTTGACTATCTATCAGACACAACACAACTCTTTGATCTGTTTCTGACTTCACTTTGACTTTGTGTTTGTGTTTCTTTTTTCTACTTTCAGTTCCTCCGAAAATAAATGTTACATGCTTGTTTGGTAATCACTTTTATTTATTTTAAACATGCGCCTCTAAAATAAACTGATTCATAAAGTTTTTAAATATTCCGGAGCTATCAAAACATAAAATAATTGTTAATAGCTTATAATTATATTTAACAGTTAATTTACCAAACACTTTTATTGAAATAAAATATACATCGTAAAGCTTACAACTAATTTTGTCAAATATACCCTTAAGCAAATCACAAATGAAAAATATATCACGCTTAAGGTTGATTTAAGTTAAACTTTATTTTATCAATTTAAGGTTTAAAACTTTCTAATATAAGGTTATTTTACTTTTCTTAAGATGTTTTTGGTTATTTTTCTAGCTTAATTGGTTAATTAACGTGATGCATCATTATTATGGAGTATTTAAAAGACATTTCGGTTAAAATTATGGCCGCTAATCGTTTTTAAAAAGTTGAAAAAAAGTTACATTGCAAAAGAATACTTTCGATATCTTAAATTGAGAAAAAAAAAAGGTTAAGTATCTAAAATTCAAATTGTCATTAACTATAATACATTTTTGTGCGATTACCTTTATTTAATTCCATTAATTGTCTATATTTTACTACTCGTAAATAAATAGAATAAATGTAAATCTTCAATGCTATATAAAATGACATTTCTTATTTATAATAAGACATTAATTGTCTATGGATTGTTTACTACTCATAAATAAATAGAATAAATGTAAATTCAATACTATATCATGACATCTCTTATTTATAGCGTGAAAAGATACAAATTGTACAAATAAAATTTTTAATTAATTAACCAAGACATCAAAATCCTGTCTTCCTAGCGCTAATAAAAATCAAAACTGAATTAGTTTAGTCAAAGTTTGTAAAAATGGTGAAGAAAAAAAAATGTGCATGGTCTTATGAATTTTTTCATTTATTAACAGAATTTGACTTAAATATAAAATACTCGATTTTCATAATTCTTAAAAATATTTAAATATTTAACAAAAACCTCATATATTTTTAAAACTTTTTTAATAAACAATTATTATTATTATTATTATTACTATTATTATTATTATTATTATTCTCCTCCGTTCCATATTAAATGTCCACTGACTTTTGAAGTCATTCTTTTTCAAATTTGACCTTAAATATTTTTGTTTGTGTTATACGATACTTGATGCAAAATATATGAATGGATTGTGTTTTAAACGTATTTTTCATTGGTATAAGTTTCATCAAACATTAAATAACACAAAGAAAAAAATATTTAAGGTCAAAGTCGAAAAAGAAATACTTTAAAAGTCAAAAGTGGACATTTAATATGGGACGGAGGTAGTATTATTATTAAATTAGGCATAATATTAAAAACACCATCAACATCAACGTACACCTACATGTTATTCAGTATATGCACAAATTAAATATAACATATATAAAAATCTATATTCAATGATTTTGGAAATATCTTAAATATCAAATTAAACTACTCAAACAATAAGATTATTAAACAAAATTGATCGTATATTTAAATCCGAGCAAATATAGTTCAGATATTTTTATTAGTTACACTCATTGTCTGAACCAACTTCGCGTTTAATAATCCGTACATACACTGATTGAAAACTGGAATACAGATGACGATAAATAATTTAAATGTAGTACCAAAAATTTGTAGATGTACAATATTATAAAGGGCAAATTGTCTGAAAAGGCATCGAAGTTGCCACCTTTTCTTTTTCTGGGCATCGAACTTTTTTTTTTCCTAAAGTAGCCCTAAACTTGCCTAATTTTTCTATTGTAACACAAAATCACTCTTAGACTGTAATTAACTTTCTTAAAGACATTAATCTCGTTTTTAACTCAGTTTGTGAATCTTGGGCATGTTTTGAACAAAAAATGTATCCTTAGGGGTGTCTTCTAAAGTTTTTTTCAAACCCTATTAACTTCCCCCAAATTGACCGTTTGTTTTCAGAACTCGTAAAGATTCCAATCCCTAATTTCACATACCCAAAAAATTGTTCGTTGTGCATTGTCATATTTGATGCTTGTTTCGTTATTTCAGGTAAACAATTGTATGATTTCTTTGATTATGATCTGTTTTGATCAAAGTTTTAACCATGGTGAAAACCTTAATTTATTTATTTTTTTCTCAATTATGTGCCAGAATGATACCAGGTACGAATTTGCACCAATTTGATTTACACAATGACGGATATTTTAAGCATTTGCCCTTAAGGTACGCGGATGGGGTGATTCTTAACATGTGTGCTCCAAGGATGCCCTATCTTACCTTTTTGTGAATTCCCCGAAGAAAAAGTTGGTAATTACTTTCAAGGTTTGTATTATAAGGTGCCTAATGCTGAATTAGAGAAAGGTTTAGTTAGAGTAACTAATGATAAGGAAATAGAACACATGTTTGATGTTGTTCTGTTGTTTGGTAGGATTGAACTATATCTTGATCACAATGATATGAATCGTCGAGTATTTAGGTTAAGCAGATACCACTTTTATATATGAGTCTGTTGCTAAAGCAAAAGGCTCTCCCAAAAAGAGGTATTGCAATGAATTTTCATTAGATGAGATGGTTAATTGGGCTGAGAAGGAGGTTGATCATACTAGGAAGGTTAATGAATTAGAGGATGAGAATACTAGGACTAGTGTAGAGGGTAATGATAGTAGGCCTAGTGTAGAGGGTGATGATAGTAGGCCTAGTGTAGAGGGTAAGGATTTGCAGACTAATCTAGATGGTGATGATACTAGGTCTAGATCAGGTGTGGATAAGGGCAAAGGGAAGGCTAGTGCAGTTGAGAACATTGATGCAGAAGATCCAACTGTTGCACATGAAGTGCAATTACAAGATGAGATAGTACAAGTTAGATTGTGGAGGCCTGGTGAAGAGGGTGATGATAGTAGCCCTAGTGTAGGGTGAGGATTTCGCGACTAGTCTAGATGGTGATGATACTAGGTCTATATCAAAGGTGTATAAGGGCAAAGGGAAGGTTAGAGATGATGAACCAGATGGTGACTTTGATGGTGACTTTGATAGTGACAATGACAAAGGATATGGTTCGGATAAATCAGCTTGACTATCTAAGTCCTGGTGAAGAGGGGTTATAGAACTTAGGAAAAGGATGAAAGCCAATAGAGTGAAGGAAAGTGAGTCATTGCTAGAAATGAGTGAACCAACTCCAAAGAAACATTGTACCTCCTAATAACCTTAGAAGTGAGACTATGATGGAACATGATATGTTCATGAACAATTTGATGAGAGAGTTACAGCCATCTCAAGGCGTTCAGATGAAGATCCTTTATTTGTGTGGAGAAAGTTGTTGATGTGTATCCAGCTTTATGATGAAACTAGTCATGGAGATCGAGGCATCCAAAGGTATTATCATACTTTGTTTTTCAAATACAGATATTGTTTATGAATTTTGGTTATAAACATTTGATGTATTTGTAATGCAAATGAGTGTGAAAAGTATACAAGTATTGTAAAGTTTAAAGAGTGTTTAACCTACTATGCTTTGGCAAATGGCTTTTCTTTGTGGTATGAGAGGAGTAACAGTAAGAAGGTTGTGGCAAAATGTGAACAGAGACCACCAAAGTTGATTGATCCTGACAAAGGTAAACAGAGGAAGAAAATTAAATATCCTAGTGTTAGTTCGTGATGAATTACCGTCGTCTTGGAGATGTTATGCTAGGTGGATGAATAAAAAGGAAAGATTTCATATACAGTCTTTAAATGATGAACACACATGTGTTAGGAACTTCCAATTTGGTTCATTAGTAAACTATAAGTGGAAAGGAACAATATTTGATAATAAGATTGGCTAACCTCGATATTAAGTGGGTCAAGTGTATCATCCTACTTTTATTTCAACTGCAGATATTGTTTCAAACTTTTGGTTATATACATTTGTTGTATTTGTACATGCAGGTTGGTGGGTCAAGTGCGACAAATAGGAAGGGCTTGAAAAGAGGTTGCACATCAGCTTATGCAAGATGGTTTGGTGACCAAGATGCAATCAAGAACAACCTCAAGTTCAAACAGGAACAACCTCAAGTTGAAATAGATGAACAACCTTAAGTTCACCATGAAGAAGACCCTGGTGACCATGAGGAACAACCTCAAGATGACCCTGAAGTTCAAACAGAGATTGAAATGATTGCTACTCAAGTTGAACACATGCATGCTTAATAAGATCGAGTCAAGAACAAGTTCAAGAACAACCTCAAGACACCATTTGCAAAAAAGGATGACTAAACCGAAAGTAAGAAGGCCTAGTGAAAGGATCATGAAATTGAAGTTGGCTAAACAGTTGGATGGCCGTGGCAGACTACAGTAGTCTCGTGACTGAAATAGATGATGCTTGAACAACAAGGAATTCCATGTGCCCTTTTTGTATATCTTTGGTGGGCAACTAATGTAAACTATGATAACTTAATTTGGGTATGTAATATGTCTAGATAACTAATGTTAATAGGTCATGACCATCAAACAATAGCCCATTTTGTACATCTTTTGAGGGCACTAACTGATGGTCATTTTGGTATGTAATATGGCTAGAAACGATACACTCATGATAGCGTACCACTTATGTTACAAGTTTATGTAATGACAATCTTACAATAGCCTATTTTGTACATCCTTTGAGGGCGTAAAAGATGGTCATTGTTAAACTACTAAGATTAATGAAATATGCAGTTTCTAAATATGTTTTGTTATTACTTTCCAATTTTTTACATCTTATGAGTAAATGCGCTTGTCATTGTTTATAGGCGCCACTATTTGCAAGAAATGCACTTGTCATCCTTTATGCAGACATCCTTTATGCATAAAGTTGACATTGTTACCAGATTTCATTTATGCAAATTCCCTTTATGAACCATAGGCTATTTGCTCTTTCTTTATACGCTATAAACACATTGATAAGGCGGTCATGTAAATTAAATGAACCATAGGCTATTTGCAAATAATGAAATCTGCTTTTATGCAGTCACTAGGCTATTTGCAGATTTGCTTTATGTAGTGGAGAATGGCATAGATAAGGTGTCAACTGCTTATAAAATACTAGGCTATCATAGGTGAGCATCTAAACTATTTGAGAATCCCAACTGTTTTTTAGACTTGTTATAAAATCAAATGAACCACTACCATATCCCACACATCTTCTACTCATATTCATTATCTAAACATACTTTTCAAAACATGAGTTCAAGCAAGAGGGTTGTTTCCAACCATACACCGTATGTAACAACTTAATAATAACCATTTTCGAAATAATAACCATACACCGGAAATCTAACAACTTTATGCAGATTTTATGCAAATCACTAACATTGTTTTTGTTTTCGAAA
Source organism: Chrysanthemum makinoi (assembly GCA_910596185.1). Taxonomy (NCBI): domain Eukaryota; kingdom Viridiplantae; phylum Streptophyta; class Magnoliopsida; order Asterales; family Asteraceae; genus Chrysanthemum; species Chrysanthemum makinoi. Next base: position 186,717,106 of record OU343216.1, read on the forward strand.
TAATAACCATTTCCAAGACCACGTAAGAGACTATTGAACAAGGTGGTTTCAAGAAATATCATGGGAACTTATTTTCCACCATTGCGCACCATTGAAGAGCTACTACCTATTGATGGAAAGTTGGTTCCGCCTCAAGGCAAGTTGAAACCGATGATGAGGAGGTGCCACTAACCTCAAAGCGACTTGCCAAGCTAGCTTTTCATGCTAGGCCCAAAGTTCGGGATTGCCAAACAAGGCAACTTCAGGCCGATCTAGGCATCAAAGACTTTGTTGCCAAACCTATTAACAATGCGGAGACTAAGGGGGAAGGGAAGAGGAAGGGAGGAAATGATCGGTTTGGAACCACTACAAGTTAGTAATGGTAATGGTAGCAGGCTCATCAATGGTTTCATGGCTTTAGTAATGTTAGTGGTATGGCTTTAGTAAGCCCTAGAATAATCCTATGTAATGTTATGGTTGTAGTAAGCCCTTTTATGTAATCCTATGGTTGCAGTCCTTTGTAATCATATGACTATCATATCTGTGTGCATACCATACTAACACTTATAACCATTCAAAACATTTACCAAACTAAAACATTGACATTCATTATCCAAAGTTAAGAGTTAACAATTCAAAAGACTACATTAACAATTCAAAAGACTACATCAGTTGGATAGTTTCATACCAAACCAAACACAAATGAAACATAACACTTCTAACATCATCATAAACAACCTATCATACAATTCCAGTTTAGACTTTCCAGCCTTCACTCTCTTCCAATCTTGTCTTTATAGCCTTCAACTCCTCTTCCAACCTTGCCTTATCCAAAGCTAGAGCTTCAATCATGGGTGCATTTTCAACACCTCTCGCCTTGAAAGAACCCATATACCAAGTCCTTGTAGTATTCACTAGGAAGGTCTTCATCCGAAACTCATAGACGATTTACAAATCTCTTTCCCGATTCGCCCTTGTGGTTGATGTTTGGACTCTCAATTGTCGATCACACTTACGTAAACGCTCAAGCTTACCTCCAACTAAACGGATTGCTGAAGAAGAACTACTCATAATTAGGGTTCTTGATTTTGAAAGGATCGGGGAAAATATTCAAGAAGGTTTAGGGTGGGATTTGGGGGTAAATAACGCTTGTAAAAACTTTAGAAGACACAAGGATGATACATTTTTGTTAAAAACATGCCCAACATTCACAAACCGAGTTAAAATCGATATTAATGTAATTAAGAAAGTTAATTATGTCTAAGAGTGATTTTGTGTTACTGGGAAAATTAGGCAGTTTAGGGCTACTTTAGGAAGAAAAAAAGTTCGATGCCGAAAATGAAAATGTAAGAACTTCGATGCCTTTTTATTACCTCATTCTATTATAAATTACATAATACACCAAAAAAATTTAGTTAAAATATAATTATTAGTTATACGGAGATAGTCTATGCAAGCAATATCACAAGAAAAAAATATTAAACACCGCTAAATTCTTATATGGTCTTATATTAAACTTAAATTTTAAAATAAATTTAATTTATTTGTGAACTCCATACTTGCACGGGACTTATAACTATTTTTAATAAATTACAATTATCTTAGTTTTATAGTTTGTTTAATTTTGTTCAAGGGAATTTAGACTTGATAAGAAAAAATCACATCCATATTAATTAAAAAAATCACATCCACATTAGTAAATCACATCAATCATATATAAGAGATAGTAGAGTACAAGGATAAAAAAGACGGAAGTGTTGTTGATACATAGCACAAAGGAATTGTTACCTACATCACATCTTTTGATTTATGACCATAATTTATGATTACAATTTGTATCTGACAATACAAGAATGCATAAATTATGATCCATGCATCAAAAATATGATGAAAGATCACCATAAGACAATCCTCCGCTTTACATAAAACTTTTGACTTGCATATAAAATCATCAATCTTAAACCGAGAGAATTCCAATATTGAAGGATGTTTCATTAGGTCTTTCAGTGACTTTCTTGCTACAGGTTCAAAGTAATCACACAAATGAGTCGATAAAATTGGGGCAGGCCTTTCATTGCACTTGCTTGCATCACCTAAACACTCCAATTGTCATGAGCCAGACAAGCATGGCTAATTAGATAACTTTAGTTTGGACACTGCATTTGATCATCATCTTGGCCAACGAAAATGGAATGAGACAAAACTGCCTATAGATGAACATAGTTCACAACCAAATCACAGTGTGGCACCGCATGATGAGCATAAGCTAAACATTATAATACTAAACCACCACCGTACATGTGAAGAAGGCTAAATAGGTTCCGAAAGCTCAAAATAGCAACTAATATAGAATTTCAATCTAAATACTCAAATACCAACTAGTCTCCAAGATACTAATACCAGACATACAAGTGAAGTAAAGATCCGATAGTTGCAAAAGCTCAAAACATTAACACTCAAATCCACAGTTCCAACCAGTGCCTGCTACAAAGTAACTGTAGTTTAAAACACTGAGATACGTAAGTGTCATCTTCTCACAATCAGCTTTGCTAATAAGATCAACCCGTACACACTCCATCCACTAGATAAAGGTGATCAACTTGAATACAGACTTCTCCTTATGATGGCACTGAAAGAGAAAAGGTTCAAAACAAAATGATTAAAAAGTTGGTAAAATACTCTCTCAAAGTGTAAAATAAAAAGTGATATTTCTGTCATGAGTCAAATGACTTTCTATATAGAACTTGCTACAAAAATTAGCTGTGCTATCATAGATAACAACCAGTAACTCAACAATAATGGTGACAAGTATTTCAAATATAACAACCAGCAAAGGCACCCTTCTGAACCTTACAAGCTATAGCACTACTAACTAAAGGTGGCAGTTTCAACCCACTTACACATAAATGGAGCAAGTTGGGTTATGATTAATTGCTCACAGGTCAAACAAATAATACAATCAGATAGCTGGCTTATAAAAATGGGTCACATAATGGTCAAAGATTTTAAGTCACCCAATCTGTACTTTTATTGCATCCAACCTAATGAATCATTTTGTTCAAATAATTACACAGCCACTGAACTGAAACAATTTTCTGTAAATGCTATTTGACACTATATATCTACACACATATATTCGAAAAATGCTGTATTGTTCAACCCAACCTGTATCATCCCCAACCCATACCAAAAACGCATGTTTTGCCCAGCCAGCCCATTATGTAATACTGTATCTACTAACTACACATGCTTTCTGCTATTAACTCTTAAGTGCGAAACTCTTTAAGAGCTTGACTCCTCTGTGCATAAAGACATACTCTAAATAACTAAACTCTAAATGCAGTTCTCAGACAGCAGTAAAACTCTAGTAAATATCAGTTACTATCATTACAGTAGTATGCACATTGTAAAAGAGACGCATATATGTCGAAGTATCAATTTGCTCTGGAAGCTCCTTTATGTCAACCTCAAACCTCTCCTGGACCTGCAACATAAAAATGATTTAAAATTCGGAGCCAAATCAAAACAATGACATTCCAATTCTGCATTAGCTATTTGGCAAACACAACATCAAACACCATCCAAAAATAATCACCTGATTAAGAACATCAGAGTCTGAAGCAGATGCTACAAAAGTGATTGCAAGACCCTTGGTACCGAATCTACCAGCTCTTCCCACCTACCAATACATTGAAACAAACCAAGTTAAGAAATTAGCTTGTGTAAAAGACGAAATGAGGAAAGAAATTGAGCCTATCGTTCAAATTTAACCAACCCTGTGCAGATATGTATCAGCAGAATCTGGCATGTCATAATTTATAACAATGTTAACACGCTCAATGTCTATGCCTCTTCCAACTAAATCAGTTGCAACAAGGATTCTTTTAAGCCCCTCCTTAAACCCCTTGTAACGCGGTCAACCTGATCAGAAAAGAAGAAAAAAAAAGAACATGCAAAAAAAGTCAAAACAAAATCTCAAATGAAATAACTGAGTCAGAAAGTCCAACTAGCAACACTACTAAAAACAAAAACGTGTTGTGGACAAAGTTTCTTACTCATGTCCATCTTAACATCCCTTTGAGTTCTTTTATTGCAGAAAAAAACAAAGTTAGGGAAGGAGAAAGCAAAACAGGGTTGATATTTTATCATTTTATCATTTTTTGTCATTCTCAAACTGGAAAAAAGTAGAAGAGATAGTCTCTCTCAAGGATGGGATGATTAAGGTGGTATTTGTTTATCAGAAAAAACACTATTTGAGCACTTATGTCTGAAGTAAGAGAAGATTTCCAAAAGAGGGTGTAGATTACTTAAAAGAGATAAAGAACTGAATCTTTTTATCTCCTCTTTCTATCAAGACTTGATTGGCAAATCGGAGGCAATAGTGGCTCAGTCTAGTGGCCAAATGAAGTATCCAGAGTTTGAACTTGAGCGCAAAAACAAACTTATTGGTATAATGGGTATCTAGAGCATGTAACCGCAAATTTCGGAAAATCAAAATGATGAGGATCAAAGAGTAGGCTCCCATCTTTCCAACTCTTAGATTATCTCATTTCAATTGTCCGATGAGTCCGATCTCATGCCCTCAACATACCCATCATATCAACAACTTCTATTTTCTCTTCGAGTTCAAATTCTTCATACTAAACTTCTCTACCATTAGACTGCCCCACACATTGTCTAAGATAACCAACATTCTTTTTTTTATTTGATTCATACGACTGAATTGTGTCAAAGCAAACACTTGCAACTCTTAATGGTTTTCAACAATAATTTATTGCAATAACTTCATGCATTCTTTAGTGTATGAATTTCATGTGTTCTTCATTGCAAGAAATTTTACATGTTTTTTATTGAAGAAATTTTGAATGCTCTTTATTACAAGACCCAGCAAACATTAAATAAGTTGCAAGTTGCCCTTCAACAAAGACTTGTGGACCAAGTCCAATGTGTACAAAATGTGTATTAAAAAGGTGAGAAGTTGAGTGTGTATTTCATTTCCGTTAAAAAAAGTTGCAATATACTTGCCTTTCTTCCTGAGACATTCCAGAATGGATGCATATGGATGGGAAGTTACACTCGACAAGTAACTTGTTGAGCTCAGCAGCTCTGCTGACACTCTTGACGAAAATGACTACTTGGTTAAAGTCCAACGCGTCTAGAAGGTCATTCAGCTTATGGTTCTTCTCCATCTCGCCCAATTTGATATAATGCTGAAGAGAAATACATATCAGCAAACAATAAATTCAAACCTGTACGATATACTAAAAAAATTCAATAAAGCTTGACATGAAGAAGTACCTGAACAAGCCCATGAAGAGTTAACTTGGCTTCATCATCAACATAGATTTCCATTGGCTGAAAAGATCAAACATCATAAGTCAGCTCTTTTAGCCCGAATCTACTAAGCAACTTATAAACCATAAGGAGCAAAGAATTAAAAATATATTTACATCTTGCATAAACTTCTTGCACACTGGTCGAATCTCCTTGCTTAGTGTGGCAGAGAACATCATCACTTGTTTGTCATGAGGAGTCAATTTGAAAATTTCCTGCACATCTCTTCTCATGTCTACATATAACAAGAAAAAGAACATTAAACAGACATTCCAAAAGGTAATAGAGTAATAAAGATGCATTAGAAGATATCAGGCAACATACCAAGTGACTCGAGCATTTTGTCACACTCATCAAGGATAAAATGCCTCACGTTCTTCAATCCAAGCTCTTTATCCCTAGCAAGCCCCAATACTCTTCCAGGTGTTCCAACAACAATATGAGGACATTCATTCTTCAGTAGTTCCTTGTGGATCTTTATGTTGACACCTCCATAGAAGACAGCAACCTTCAGATCAGGCAAGTATCTACTGAACCTTTCAAACTCATTGCAGATCTGTACAAATAGAAACAAAACAAACCAGATGGTAACAAATGTGAGACACGGGTGACAGTAAACAATGGTAGAAAAATTCAATAAAAACTAATTTGAGTTTTCAAAGGGGTAACACTGTAATCACCTGATAAGCTAATTCTCTGGTGTGGCAAAGCACAAGGGCAGCAACCTGGCCGGCCACAGGCTCAATTTGTTGTAGTGTAGAAAGAACAAAAACAGCAGTCTTTCCCATACGGACTTTGCTTGGTGATGACATCCATTCCTAAAATAGCCTGTGGTATGCACCTCGTGTTGCACTGATGAAGCAAAGAAATCCCAGCCAATGAATCCTTTGTAAGTTAAAAATTATG
>OU343216.1:186723424-186759095 GCA_910596185.1 Chrysanthemum makinoi
ATAATGCAACATAACAAACATGTACGAACCTTTGTTGTAGCATACAAGGACCTTGAGTCGTCGAGAGGTGTTGAGAGTATGTTGAGACAAGATATACTTACAAGTAACTTATACATTTTACGTTATGTATTACAAGTTACATGTTTGTCATCAACAAAACAAATGAGAATGTATAGATTAAATATCATAATATTTGCACTAACAATCTCCCCCTTTTTGATGATGACAAAATATATGTAAACGTAATAGATAGGTAAAATGTAAGTTACTTGTGTCGGTACTTCCTATACATTACCTTCTTCGTTTACACTCTTCTCCCCCTTTTGTCGAAAAAAAAAGGGTGTGTCCTTTCTCCCAAGAATGGCGAGTTTGCATCATCCCTAGTGAAGTTAAAATAAAAACACCTTATTGCTCCAATTGGCACACCACGCCAATACCTCCAACACTAAACACGAATGACGAAGCTTAGCATCTCATGACCTTGAGCTTGCACGTCTTCAAAAGGTGGTGATCTCGCCTTTAAGAGGAACCTAGAGAATCACACACAAAAAAAATAGAAAGATCCTTTGAATTATAACCATTATTGCCAACGGCTCAATGGATCAAATTTTTGAGGCTTAACCTACATCAAGGTTAGTGTTAAAAAGAAAAGAAAAAAGAAAAATATATGAAGAGATAGAAATCTCCCTTTTGTTGAAACATAAAGGAATTTTGAAGAATGAATGTGTGCATGCTCCTCCTTGACGGTTGCTCCCCCTTGTTAAAGGCGTCAAGTATTTTAGGAAGGCTAAAGCGAAATTATTGCAAAATTTGCTATGTTTTAGCTTTGACGAAAACTCCCTTTATGGAGAGCGTCAAGTACTCCTAGTGTGTTTTGAAAATCTACAAAACAAAAAGTTAGTGCAAAATTATATTCGTCCTTGGACGAGTAAGTCATATGATACACTTTATAAATGCTCAAGCGAAAGCTCCCCCTAGCTTGAGGGCGTCAAGAAGAACCTACAAAAAAATAATGAAAAAGTTCGTCCATAAATAGACGAGAATCCCATACACATCAAAGTGTATATATATGAACCTATAAAGAAAGGATTAGTGTCAAAAAGAGAATAATCCTACTACTTGCATCATCATGGTTGGTTTAGAGGTTGTAAGGTTTGTTCAAGGTAAGAAAAATATGCTTAGTGATGAGACGCATTTCATTACGAAATTCACTTGGCTTTTGACAACATAGATGTTTTTGGAGGATGGTTGAGCGACCATGAATTGTAGTGGGTGTGGTAGAACATGAGACATACTTCATCACGTAGATCATGAACTAGACCTTTGGACACGTTGATAATGATAGAAATCATCATTATGACTTAGAGGTATGGAAATTGTGGTAGAGGTGATGAAAGGTATCAAGGTGAATCTTTGACTTGGTTGATGACTCAATAAAGGTGGTAGACATGATGAATTTGTGAGTAGTGATAAAAGCGGAGTAAGATGGTTAGGATGATGCAAGATTAGAAATAACAAAAAAAATGTGCGAATGAGCACAACTTGACTTGATGATGAAATCGACCATTGTCATCCTACAAGAATCTAAAAGAGTTAGTACAAAAGGAAAACATTTATACCAATGGATAAATTGTTCACATAAAATCATGAAACAAAAAGGAAGAACACATAAAGACTCATATAAATGCAACTCATTTATAAACATATAGGAAACAAATAATCCTAAGTGTTGAGCAAGAGCTTGTGTGGGAAAAAGGAAATTTGAAATGATTATCTAAAGAGATAAAGTTCCTACTGTTCCACGGTTCCTCCGGTTCCCTTACTAGAGGGATCCGGCTAGCTTAAGTCTAGGGATCCGGCTAACAGATGAGGTGAAAAAGAGGTGATTGGGTTCTAGCAAGGTCTAGCACCTACATATCCTAAGTTACTCAGTCTATGAAGTGTCTTATATAAAGATGGACTTGAATGATCAAGAGATAATGATTGATGGTAGCTTATGATTGGCTTTTATGGAAAATGGGGCTTTATGAGCACCAGTGGATGATCAAAGATGACACTAAGAAATTTGAGAGTGTCAAGTGGTGTTAAATGATCCTAGAGATCAGATGATGACTTAAGAGAGATTTGGAGAATTCCTTAAAAATCATAAGAAATTAAAACCTAGTTTTTGGCCTATTTTGAGGTAAAGATGACTAAAATCAATTTGCTAAAGTTGAAAGAAATATCAAACTAAGTATTTTGAGATGCAAGGAACAATGTGTAAACATTGGAGCGGAAAGATGGTGATTTTTGAAGTAATTATAAATCAAAAATACTTTGAATGTGATCCTAAATCATCCATGAGTGAATGTGAGATCAACTGAGCCTAAGGAAAGTTTAAGTGATCCTAATGTAGCATGTTTAACTAGTCCAATAAGGTCTAGAATGTTGGATTGATGCAAGGAGGCTAAAAGGAGCTTCTGTCCACCCGATCCCACGGATCCTTCACTTGAGGGATCCGTCTAGTTACATCTAAGGGATCCGGCGTCTAAGTCAGATTTACTTAACAGAATAGTTGCAGAATTTTGCTCTATGTTTCGAATTATGAAACAAATTGTTTCTACAGCAAGCATACATGTATACACGTTAAGCAAAGTAAGGAGAGCATGTAGAGATCACATATAGGCAATCAAATGAGATCGAGCTCACAAATAACACACAGGTTTAGCAAACTTAACAAGCACTATTCAAGAAGCCCAAAACAGATTTACGGTCTAGATTAGTAAATCATTTACACTAACAATGACATGCAAGGTATGTGTCTAGAAAGAAAAGAGCACAAGATGGTGTTCAAGACAAAAGAGTTGTGAGGTGCTAGTTTAGGACAATCTAGTCATTACGGATGGTGATTAGCATACAATGAGCTTTGTCCATGAAGTCATGTAGCTCTTCTCGATCGAAGCAAGATAATCGCTTGATGAGGCAAGTGGTTGTGATTAATTAAAAGAAAAATTAATTTTACAACTTGTTTGATTAGTAATCCTAAGACAATGCAAAGTATTTCCATTGTAAACTTACTTTAGGAAAACATAGGAGTATAAATTTCTCAAGTGAGAGAATGAATATGAGACTATTACTAGCGGTGCTCAATTACGGCTACACACGACCATTTTTACGGGCGATTCCACATACCCAACTTCTCTCAAGGAAGCAATTCAACCGTTAGGTCAAATTGAGTTTCTAGTGCAATAAGTTCTCCAGTATTCATTCTCAAGTTAGGAAAATTTATATTCCTATAATTGCCTATCGAAGAGTAACAATGATGATACTTTGCTTTGTTTTTTATTAATATTATACTTGAAACAACTACGGTGACGAAGGTGTCAAAAAAAATTAAAAGTTGTCCATATGGTAAACAAAAAGATAGTTGGATGAGCTAGTTCAACATATGTTGTTGGAAAGCTTGAGTTTGGACTTTCGGATATGAACAATTATATTTGCGTTGCAAAATAATTTTCTTGAGTATATCGGATGAAATAATCAAGTTGTCAATCCTACTATGAAGCTCGGAGAGCGATCATGAAAAGGAAAACGGGAGAGTACATCATCAACACAAGTGTAGGTTATGATCCGATGTACATTCTTGTTGTTTTTAGAAAACGATACAAGAAAATATGAAATCAAGAAATCATATAAGAACATAAAACATTTATGTTGCACACATGACAAACTCAATCAAAAGGCCATTTAGTGTGTTATATTTTTTAAACATTTTTCAACTTATAAAACTAACATTTTTGACACAACTAGATGTTATCCCAAACACTCTTTCAAATAGCACATTGATTAGTAGACTATTACTAAATCGACAAACAAGAGAATGAATAGCAAGGTAAGGAAACCACATATGTTATTCAATCAAACAAGCACAAAAGCTATTTGAGATAAGCAAACAATCAAGTAATGCAAGGAAGACAATTTATCATATAGCATAGCATACGAAAGTTCTTTTCATCGCTTTGTATTGGATATAAACATGTATACCAAGCTTGATTAGTTTCTTTTATATTTATAAATATGATCAAAACCTTAATTTTAAAAGAGGACACATTGTTATTCAAAAACGAAAACATCCGTCTCCAATTAGATCAAAAGTTTGTGCAAAAGTTATGACCGAAAAATGACTTTCTATTATAAATCAATGATTATGTAAATTTTTGTTTTGAATCAGTTTATGAAATCATTTTTAAATGAAAGTAGACTCAAATACCTTTAAAATAATAGGTGGCACGACTTCTAACTCCTTACGGTTAAAAAGTTATGAATTTTTGAAATTCAGACAAAAATTGTCTTATGTACCACGGATCCCACGGATCCCTTGCTTGAGGGATCCGTCCAGTGTAACCTGAGGGATCCGCGGATCTGACACAGAATTACACAAATGCACGTTTTGACCCGACGAAAAGGTTTAACCTTTGTAGACTTTTTAGTGAAGTTATATTATCCATTTTTACCTTTATTCAAGCTTGATTAACAAGATATCTAACAACAAAACTTCAAAGAGAAAAAAAATAACAAAACACTTTTCATATTATGCTTGACTTCACCAAAAATTTGATACGAGGACCTTACTCGTTTTGAAAACCATTTGTTTTAAAAACTAGAGCCAACCCTCTCTATTACCAATTGTGAAATGTAGAGGGGGGGGGGGTGAATACGTTTCCGTTTCAAACTTAAAACTTTTGTATCAAATATAGTATAAACCATTGCATTTGCTAATCTCGACGCGAGGATGCATTTAACGCATTACGGCATGTAAGGCCAACCCCTTAATATCACATGAGATTCCGCAAGATTAATGGTTCATTAAAAATCAAGTTTCACCATTATTAGTCCGGTTGCTTTTTCTTGATCAAGCGTGTCATAATACGTAAAGTGTTGAATATAGTTTGTGATTATATGAAAGACCACGTATGCATCACAAACATAGACATCAACCACAAAGAAAATAAACAAAGTAATGCAAGAATAAAAGTAAAGCGATAAGTAAAAGGATAGACAAACCAACACGAGGATTTATAGTGGTTCGGCTACAAGGTCACCTTCCTTGCCCTACTCCACTCCCCGAGTCACCTACTAGAGAGTTCGTAATCACTACACCAACTCCTTATGGCGGAGAAGCCTTCACAACGTCGCTTACACCTTTTTCCGGTACAAAGCTAAATACCGAGTTCTTTCACACCAAGGCGAACCACACCTATCACAACGTCGCCTACCCTTTATACGGTGCTAGGCTAACCACTGAGTTCTTTCACACCTTAGGATAACTAATCCTATCACAACGTCGCCTACCCTTTATTAGGTACTAGGCTAAGCACCTAGTTCCATTATGGAGGAACTACTAACCTTCACGACACAACACCTAATCTCAAGGAGATCTACTCCTTGTTACAACACCATCAAGGATATCACCATCCTTGGATCTAAACAAATACTATATGTATAACGATGCACCTCATCGATTATACGACCTAGGCATTCTTCACTAATGCCATTTACACGATCCTTCAGCACCTTTCACTAATGCCTTCAACACGGATCTTTGGCACTCTTCACAAATGCCTTTGACACATCTATGACATCCGTTATGTTTTGTGGCCCAACATAACAAACCTTGTGTTTTATGGCACAAACACATAAACCATCTAGTCTAGTCATAGATACAAGAATATGATACTAGACAATATCCAAGACAATGTGTCTAATGAATATAAACTCCTAGACTAAACATCAAGAACCCAAAGCATGATGTAGTTAGTCTTCTATGAATGAAGATGACAAGTTTCCCAAGCTTGTTGTATAAGATCTTCATGTGCTTGTAGCTTGTGATGGGTGATCACTTCAGTAGGTAAGGAAGCAAGATCTCTAAGCTTGCTATGGAGGATCACTTCGGGAGTATGCTTACAACAAATGAGAGTTAGAAGCATTATGATCATATGAGATGAGGGTGGTTTACATGTTTCCTAATGATCTAACTATCCTAGAAATGGTGGAGAGAAACTATGTGTGAAGGTGTGAAGAAATGGTAAGAAGTGGCTTGCTATTTATAGGCAAAAAGACCAAAACCATGTTCTGCCCCAAGGATCCCTTCCGGAGGGATCCGCCTGTAATTCCAAAGGATCCGTGGGATACTTGAGGGATCCGTGCGCTCTGTTTACCCATGGTTTATGGGTTAAAACTATGGGCTATGGGTCAAGGATTTGAGTGCCCACCAAGGTACAATGTATCTAGACATTGGGTATGGGTCTTGGGTCATGGGTCATGGGTTTTACCCAACACATTTACTTATGTTTACTTAAGTGTTTTATAAACTATTTAACTAAGCATGTTTAATGGTTTGTTAGGGGTTTGATCATAATGCAACATAACAAACAAATGAGAATGTATAGATTAAATATCGTAATATTTGCACTAACATATTGATTCCTAGAACATGGTGTAGAAGAGAGTGCTCATTTATGTAAATACTTTACTATTCTGATCACTTCTTAGATAGCCATGCATGAACCAATTAACTGAGCACTATATAGTAAGATCCGTATAAGCAGAAGTAGCGGCCAAAAAACTAGAAGTTAATGATTCTAATGATCTCTTTCCACACATCCAAACCGCCACTTAATGATAATAGTTGAAGCTAAATACAAACCTGTGTGGAGATTTTTAATAGTTGTAATAAGAAATGGTGATTGTTGAATGAACAGTTTATTTCACTTAAAGGTGTAGTAGACAGCAAATTACTGGGAATTGAGAAGATAACTAACCAATACGGTTGAATCAACAACACCACTAGTAAGCAAAGTTGCTTCAGCTCTATCTTCCTACATATTGATTAAAATTAGAGCTTTATAACTTATGATACCTTGAAATCTTACATTTTCTCAACCTTGAAATCTTACATTTCCTATTAATGATGAGAATAAACTTTGCTTACCATTGAACTTTTGTTCCCAAGCCAAATGTAAAATAAACGCTCCTCTCTTCCAGTGGCAGAATATACATACTGCACGGTGTAACGGTCCCCACTATAAAGCTTTCTTTGTTATGCAACAGGAACAAGCGACAACTTACCACTGTTTACTCTCCAAACCTACGATGAAACAAAGACTAGTCACATATAAGAGCAGATGGTGCAAGATCCAGCTGGAAATAATGCTTGGGTTGTCACTTGTTCTAGGAATCAATATAATATGCATGTCGTGTATGTAGTTAAATAGTTTACCTGACATTGTTTTATTAAAGTAATAAAATAACATGTCGTGTATATAGTTAAATTATGTACGCGACATAGTTTGGGAATTTATTTTGAAACGTAATCTGAACCACACACATTAATGTCGTGCATATAGGGTAAAGAAATACCAGACATTGATGGGTAGATTTGCAAATGAGGTAAAAGTGTGGGCATGTGCGGACACACCGTAATAAAAAAGGGTAGTACAGTATTTTTCGCAAATATAAAAGTTATGGAGTAGGTCAAACAGTTTGAAAGTCATTGTAGTCAAATGCGTAAAAAACCTCGTGAAAGTCATATTAAATGTGCAAGAGTTTATTATCACATTTTGACCTGCACTATACGAAAGCCAACATCTCGCCATGTTTAAAAAAAACGATAAACAGAAGCCAAAAACTATGATACCATTTCTTGATGGGCTGACGAGACTCGGAATGTTCTGTCCTGCACTAAAAAGTGCTCATTTCTTACCCATTTAACCCTCCTTTTCATCATTTCACCACATAAAAACAAAGGGATAATGACCTACAAATGTATCTTACTTGTCATTCTATCCTTTTATATGTATCGAATTATTTTTTTTGCTATTCTATATACCCCGCTTGCATTTTGCGGCACTTGTGTGTATTTTGTGACTTTTTTGCCCCTCAATTTATTAATACTTTTACTACGGGAGGGGCAAAGAAGTCACAAAATACACACAAGTGACGCAAAATTCAAGTTGGGTACATAGAATAGCAAAAAAATTAATTCGATATACATAGAATAGAAGAATATGGTGACAAGTAGGCCATTATCCCTAAAAAATATAATAAAGTTGTTGCACGTAAGAAATGCCTACTATTTGCATAAGGTCCAACAAGCGTGAAATTCAAAAGCTCATACGGTCCAAACAAGTCACTTCCAGGAAAAAGTGTTTCGGGTCAACCCAAATCATACCAAAAAAGTTACCCATTTTGATAGTCTAGTGAGATGGATATATTAAGGCAAAGAGAATATATAAAGGATACCTCCCACGGACTATATTTTTGCCATGTGATATTGGTTTCATGCCGGTCAGGATCTCTAAAAGTACAACTTCAAGGCTATAAACGCCACTCTTGTCTGTTAGCTTAAAAGAATAGCGTTGAGCAAACCAAACAAGTGAGCGAGTTTTTTAAATTTGGCGAACAATTGACTCTTTCGATAAAGCAACAATTGACCCCTACCAGAAATTACCCACTTTGACCCATTACCCAACACGCCCATTTTGCCACCTCTTCTAGCTAGCTTATGTCCTGAGCCGAAGAAAGCAACAAGGCCGACTCAGCTAGAAAGTGAAATGGAAATAGACTTACAGGTTCACCTCTAACAACAGTGGATAAATAGTTAGGACCGACTCCATAGTCATCCAATAATGGTGCAATCCTTGAGAGTCCAAAATCAGCAACTTTGGAAGTGAGTTTGGAGTCGATGAGAATGTTGCTTGTTTTGATATCGTGGTGGAAAATAGGTGGGTTGGCTTCGGTGTGAAGATAAAGAATGCCTTTGGCTGAATCTAATGCTAAATATAATCTCATTTGGAAGTTCAAGGAATCTCCAGATTTGGATGTAAATGCAGCACATATTTACTTTCAAAATGCACATTAAAGCACCTGTAAAATTCCAAGAATCAAGTCTCGAAAGTTCCATACCATTAAGCCAATCACGTAGTGTTCCCCGAGAAATAAACTCATAAACCGACATTTGAACCTGTCCGAAGAGAACCTATATGATCCAGCCGAGAGGATCAGTTGTTCTTGGACCTCTAATATATAAATAAATCATAAGAGTAAAATAAATAGCTATAAACCCAAATAAACAGAAGTGTTGTTGATTTAAGGCAGAGGCAAAGCACAGGAAATAAACGAAGAGCTGCTCAAACCAGTGGTATTTTATTTATAAATTGCTGTCTTCACTCTTTATTCGTTGTATCATTTGACTTTTTAAAAGTCAAACCTGTGACAAATTTCACAAGCGTCCTACATCTTTATGGTACTACTTTATATGTTTCCTTACTATAGAAATCAAAGCACGGACACTTGTACAAACAAAGGGTCATTTCTTGTACTTTGACTTTTGAAGTCAACGGACTTTTATAACTTCAAAATTTGATGATGATTTCTCAAGAAATTTAACACCAATTTATATATACCAGAACATTTAATAATTTCTGGAAAATGTAAAAGTCTGAAAAGTAGTCACTTGACCTCAAACACGCAAATGTTTACCAGTAAACATACTGTGAACCTCTTCAATATAAAATTATTTTGTTGCACATTTTTCTTATCCATGTCCTTATTGTTATTTGTTCATTTGCAGAACTAGCCATGCTAAACTCAAATTTCAGAGAAGAGAGTTCCGAGTCCCAACCCAAGTGGTAGCGTCTCACCATTTAACACAAGTGGCATAAAAAAGAAAACCACTGTATGCACTATATTACTGAATGTAGAGTAAGGAATGGTTTATTTTTCTTGTTTTTGGGTGATGCATTTTTATAAATTTAATTGAATATATGTTAACAAATTTTGCAGTTCGGGTTTTTCAGTTCCAAAACCTAAGCATACCGAATTCAAATTCAGATTTTCAGTTCTGTTTGGTTCACTTGGAATGCAGTTTGGTTTTGCCTTTGAAATTCTCAACCCAAAGAACCTGAAACAAATAACCTGAGTAACCCAAAACCCGAACCGACGAGCACCCTTACTAGTCTATACCTGATTTCTGTCTCAGAAGGGCCACAGTTGTAAGGATACCACAAAGAGTCACACTCCCTGCTATCTATAGTAACCCGCATACTCAAGTTTGTGGCCAGATATTAACATTCAAGAAAATAGCTTCAAGAAACAAAAGTATCAGTCGATTCTATGAGTCAAAGGATAGTGTTTCAGTGGTCAGATACCCAAGTTGGTAGTCAGATAGTCAAGTTGGTGGTTAGATACCCAAGTTGGTGTCATGTGTTTGACGGTCATTTGCTATCCAATCATTGCCTGCTATGGATACTATTGAACTCTGTGGCATTCGTTAGTGACGGATGTTAATTTACAAGTCAAATGATCAAGGTTTTCAGCCTGCTAATATGAACTCTGTACCGGGTCATATGCACATTGACATGTGCTGCTCAAACTAAACACCGTCTCCTGGTTTATTCATGTGCACTCTGGAAACCGGCAACTATAGCTACTTAACTCAAAAACATCTTCGTGATAATGGATGCAACCGGGTCGCTACTGTTAGGATAAACTCCATAACCCAAAAACATTTTCATATAGACCAGGTAAAACATCTGGCACAACAAAAAACTGATTCTATAATTGAAAGGTTTCCCAAAAACAGCAATATCAATTCCAGAATCACAGAAATTTCTATGAGAATCAAATGTTGGATAATAACTGCCGCAAACGTTTAATAAGCTTTGAAAGTTACCAAGTATTGTTGGATCATTAAGTAGTTCAACGGACATGGGAATAGTAGGGGAAAACTTGCATTGAGGGTATATCTAAAATAGTTTTACTTTAGTTACAAACAAATATGTTTTCCAAAAGACTAGGGCATACAACAAGTAGGTTGAGATGAATCAAATACTTTGTGTTGTTACCTACTGGTAAGAAGTCTAATGCAGGTGCAGTAAGAGCTTGATTGCATTGCACTTTGCAGCCTCAACTGACGCAAGCATTGTTGGCCGCGGCTATGCTTCTACTTTGTGTTATGTTATTTTACACTTTGGATGGTATAATTGGGAGAATCTGTATTTTATCTGGCGACATGCTAGACTTTCCGGTTCAATATTTTGAAACTTTTCACCCTTAACAATAATTCTTCTATAGTTAAAGTACACGAATATCATTTCTTGTTCACTCATAAGCATTTACACATTCAAATGTTGCATATTCAATGACTGATAAACTCATGTTTGTATTTACAGAATATTCAAAATAGACCCCAAGCAAAATGAGAGGAGAATGTAATGAAGCGAAGGACACTAACAAGATTTCAACAATAATGAACATCTAAAAGGCTTGTTCGTCATTAATTACACAAGCAATAAGACATCTATAAAGGACACTCCCCGTTCTCAATAAAACCATTAAAGACGGAGCAAAAGTAACACTATCCATGGAATAATAGAAACCATGTTAAACCTGAGAATACCGATTTCACAAACCTTGCTACAAAGCACATATTTGGAACGTCCTTAGGTAACACAGTTATCAACAAATTAAATTTCTTAAAGAAAAACTCATGACTTTCTCCAAACATCGCCTAACCACTACTAATGCCTTCACTCAGCTAATCCCGATTCAAAGTACATATATCATTTCTTGTACACAATAGGCATCTACACATTCAAATGTTGCAAATTCAAAGATTGATAAACTTGTGTTTGTATTTACAGAGTATCCAAAGTAACCGCCAAGCATAATAAAATGAGAATGACGAAGCAAAGAACGCTAACAAGATTTCAACAAGTAATGAACATCTAAAAGGCGTGTCATCATTAATTACTAAGCAATAAGGCATCTACAAAGGACATTCCCCATTCTAAAAGAACAATGGAATAACAAAAATCACATTAAACTTGATAATACCGATTTCGCTAAACTTTCTACAAATCACATATCTGACATATATGTAGCATATTTTGCATCTACAATAGCATAAGATTTCATGTCATTACTAGATTAACAACATTTAATCAGTGATAGATAAAAGTGATTTTTCCACACCTTAACTACAAAATAGTCCCCTTGAAATGTGGCCGTCATCATTATGATAAGTTATTGTCAGCATATATACGTGAATCCAAGTGATTAAGCAGAAGTAGCGATTCCTTGTAAGAGCCCATGAAGAATGAGTTAATTGCTCCAGAAATCCCAAGATTCTTGATTTGTTGTGAGCTGGGATCATAAACATTAAGTGTGGTGTTCCATCCGTCCTTTTGAGTTTCAAAAATAGTTTCACCATTCTTCGTAAATCCCAATATTTTTCTTACATGTGCGCCAATTGTGAATAGCTTTCTAAAAGACGAGTCATGCTCCATCACCCATACACCACAATTATCTTCTCCATCGGCCTCAATGTATCCATACACAACAAGAGACCCCCTTAGCTTAGAAACAGACACGTACGTATACATTAATAGCTCTTTTGTTAAGCTGTCTGGTAGGTCTACCACTTTAAATTCCTTGGTAATTAAATCAAATGACACAACTATATGTTTTGTGGTAGATTCACCATCATCCCTAAAAGTCTTCTCCCGAGCACCCCAATAGATAAACCTATCTATAACAACTTGAGTTGATATCGGATTAAGTTTAATCGATTGAGGAGGCAAATTACCACTTGGAATCACAGCCCAAACACCCGAACTCAATGTAAAAACATCAACACGCCAAGGCATGTTATATGCACATACAATCTTCACAACAGTAGGATCTAAATTGACAGTACAGACCCCGAAACCATAAAAAATCTGAGTTGGAGTCCGAGGGACGAATCTAGGGACAGCAATACCAAATGATTTTCGGATAGAAGGGTTCCAAATAACAACCATCCTTTTATTATTATCTTTATTATAACATGACAAACACAGTAATCCATGACACTCACCAACAACCATATAAACACGATATTGTTTAAGCAAAGGAGACAGAACAAAAGGAGCAAACTCTTGTTGTACCTTAAAAGTTTCACTATCATCATCTACTAAACAAATGTACTTCTCCTCATCTAAAAAATCGACTTTGTAGCTGA
Source organism: Chrysanthemum makinoi (assembly GCA_910596185.1). Classification (NCBI taxonomy): domain Eukaryota; kingdom Viridiplantae; phylum Streptophyta; class Magnoliopsida; order Asterales; family Asteraceae; genus Chrysanthemum; species Chrysanthemum makinoi. The sequence goes on from OU343216.1 coordinate 186,736,464, forward strand.
GAATACGACTATGCGGCTGCGTGTGGCGGGCGCCGTAACCTTTGATAAAGTCAGAACTGTCAATAAAAGACTTCCAAGGTTTCGAGACGGACCTGAACTGAATCAATGACTTGAGATTAAACACTTTTTTGATGATTTCCATTTGGATCTCGAAAGGGATATAGTCTGACATTTTAAAAAAGGCTTTTTCTAGGGTTTATGATAACTTTTGAAATAGGTCGAATTAGCGAAAACTGAAAAGTGGGTTTTGAAGAGGAGGTGATTTTGGATCTGGGTTTCTAAGGGCGTCGTGTGCCGTCGTTATACGCCGGAGATGTAGTGGTGTACTGGTGTGTGTTGTGTAAAAGTTTACCAGTGTTTTCGTGGGTGTTTTTTTGGTTTTTTTTCAGTGATGATAAAATAAGTAAGCTTAGTGAAATAGTATAAAAGAGTATATAACAATAAAATCAAGTTCAGTTTGTCACTCAAACTTTTTTACTGGTATTTAACTATAAAAACCATCTCAGGTAGAACTATTTTTCTACTGTTGTATACATGTTTAACCAAATATGCATTATTTGATTGTTAATATAAACACTCTTTCGGTAATACCTACTATCAACCAACTTCGTAAACAACAAAAAAAAAATCAACCAACTTCGTAAACAACAAACTTCATGTGCGATCAATTTATGCAATTTTAAAAGAGAAAAAATAATAATAAAAAACACCGAAATAATAAACAACTTTAATAATGTTTTGTTTAGTTGTTAAAATATAATAATTTCACAACAATGAAACGCTTTTAAAAATTTGAGTAGTTTTTATACTCAAAACGAAAGTAGAGTAGTTTATTAAAAACTTAAACTTGATTATTGTAATATGTTATGCCTAAAATTACCCCTTTAATTTTAAAGGTTTTAAATTTCAAGTTAACGTTTAATATCCTACAAAAAATAGTTTACTTATGTTTAAAAAAATGTCATATGTTGCATGCCTTATGTTGCTGAAACCATACACGATTACGAAAAATTGCTTTCATTTTCAGTTTTATTAAATATTTGACTAAAATACACGGTTGGTCCCTAAACTTGGCAAGGCGCATCGTTATGGGACAAAACTCGGCCTTTTCATCGCCATAGGTCCAAACCTTGGTGGCCATTAAATGCCAGAATCGTCCCTTGACCAAGATTGGGATAGTCAAACCGATTTCCTTCGAGGGTATAATAGACCATTCACATTTTTGACCCAACCTAGTTAAAATGTAACCCAACCTTCAACCATATATGTATCGGCTACGACCAAGAGTGAACCCTAAAATACAATCAACACACATTCTACCCAAAGCAAGAAGAAAAACAATAATGGCACAAAACGATAAGGGGAAGGCTTTTTTGAGTTCGTTGAGGAAGCGGGACTGCCTAAATGAAAAGGGTTTGGGTGTTAAGAAGGAGAAAGAAGAGGATGACATCTTGTTATCAAAGTTTAACGATTTGGGAGAAAGGATTAAAAATCTGGAAATTTTGTTTAAATATCTTAAGGAAAGCAAGGAAAAGAAGGAAAAGCGATGATAGGAGAGTTGTGGGTCTAGTTAAGTGTATGTTTAGATAATAGTAAACATTTGTAGTTCTTGAGAACATGAAATCGATGAATAAAAAATTTGGTTCTTATTTAAGTAATTGTGTTTGAAATCGTTTTGCATTTCTTAATAGGTTTGACTTAGCCAAGTCATACCACAATAGTAAGTTACAATTTGTTGGCTTTCATAAGTTTGTTTGACTTTGCTAAGTCAAAATTCAAGATGTTACAATACACCATTGTCAATACATTGTTGTTTACAGCTAAAGCGTTTGCATTTTCAACCCGTGTTTTGAAACCACTGCCTCTAATTTTTCTGTCTGGGGGTGTTTGGTTTTCTTTGTAACAACTTTTTGCTGATAAAATGGGCCGTTTGGTTTAGCTGATACAAGCGGATGTTTGTTCATACATTATGATTTAGTGCTAACGTATTTGCATTTTCACCACATCTTTTTAAACCATTGCCTTTGCTTTTGCTGATACAAGGGGTGTTCGGTTTTACTGATTAAAGTTTTGCTGATACAAGGGCATGTTTAGTTTTGCTGATACAAGGACCTGTTTGGTTTTGCTGATATAAAGGGATGTTTGGTTTTGTTGATACTAATTACACTAAAATACACCAAATATCACAATACAAGAACAGATTAAACAACACATAACCCAAATGATATTTTATCATTAATAAAGTCTGTTAAATATCATAAGCAACTACATCAAATCTAATTTACATACCCTTTTTAGCAACCTATATTCCCAAAACTATCACCCAAAAGACCGCCTTTATCTACCCCATGAAAAACCAAAAATTCAGGCATTATGTTCAACCATTTTCTTAACAAACTCTTGGTTGAACCGAATACCTTCAATTTTGACCAACAATGCATGAGTTGGGCAAGTTGCTTTGTGTGCCTCGACTGGATTTTGGTTAGCGCATCCACACAGTCAAGCGCAATTCCACGAGGTCCCAGAGCTTGATTCTCTTCTATCAGCTCCCTACGCTTGATGATTCCTGTCTTCAGATGCTGAATGTCACACCCCGCCGGAGGCGGAAACGCGAGGTGTAACATAATCAATATACATCGCAAAGAGATATAGTACAATACCATAATTTAAATTTAAAGAAATATTGTAACATTACAACAAGGTTCTAACCGACCTTGGCAATTGAAACATAAAGTTTGACTTCCAAAAGATAACATTTTACTACATTACGACCCGGATAACTTGTGGCGACTCCTTTATTTAAAAAATCTTCATAATATAAGCTAAACAACGATCACGAGAATGCAGGAGAAAAACGGGTCAACTATGAAAAATAGTTGGTGAGAGTACACGTTTTATGTAAAATAAATTACCGATTTTTGAAGGTCTGCGGCAAATGTCTGTCAACTCACTATGTTACAAATCCCGCCCATACAAGACTTGTAACATATGAATTCACATACACTTCCATATTTTAAGTCTAGTAAATAATGCACATATGGTCACAATAACGCATTATATATAATAAAGTATGCGGCAAAGCCCTAAAATAAATAATATGCGTTCGTGAGAGGGGAACGAGGTTAACCGACTCTAATAGCGCTATCCATACTATCTACTTGCTTTGCTAAAAGCACAAGGGAGCACGATATGCTGACGATGCGATATAATTGGAGTGCGAACGGCAAACCAATAGGGGACTAACAATGCGAATGTACGAACAGTACATCATAACAACTATGATATACTATCAATTAAGATTTGCTCCCGAACATGGGAGACTCTGAGGCCTTTCTCGAACATGGGGAGACTTTAGGTCAAGGATGTGGTCCATCAGGTTCAAACAAGTCATAAATTTATAATTAAGTCTAAGGGTTCAAAATATATCAAATAGTTCAAGGAAAACAATTTAAGTTTATATTCATGCATTTCACCCCAAATAAGTAAAGAAACGGTAAAAGAGGGGCGTGAATACTCACCTGCAATGCTTGAGTCTAAGCAGTGCAGTCAAAAATAGAATTATTGGATGGCACCGACACGCGACCTAGATTAGTATGACAAATTTAGTCCATAGTTCTAGTTTAAGACTCGAAGAATTTTAAATGAGTTTAAAAGTCTTTTTATGTTGTTGTTGCTTGTGTGGCAATGATTAATGTTTAATATAACTTTTGTAGATTTTGGCTTTTGGAAGTGCATAAGTACGTAATAAGAAAATGTCAATGACGGATGAATTTCGGTTCGATGGCAACCGAAAGACGACGTACGGAAAATGATTACTCATACTATTAGATGTTACGGATTTTGAAATCATTATTGCTAATAATATATATATGACTAAGTGCATCTATGCCTATATGTATAAAAGTGTCCAAGAAGTTTTTAATAGTAGTCTCATTTAAGATTTTTGTATTTAAATAATTTACGGGTGTGAGCTATATATAAAACCCCTTATCGTTGATTATTATATAAAATATATATTTTTGCTATAAGAAAATGGGCATGACCCGTGTATATGTTCTATATAAATTTGATTTAATGCCCAATTTTATTTGAACTCATAGAATTATTTAGTCTCTATTTTAAGTTACGTCTTAAAATTTATGTTTGTAAAACAAGTTACATGAACTTAAACATGGAGGTAATTTTAAGTCGAATTGTGTCTGTTTACGTTAATGTTGTCTTAATAAGTCTTAAATGAGACTACTATTAAAAATTTTGAATTATAGAAAAAGTATTAAGTTTTAAAATAATTTATGGTTATGTGATCGAAAATAAGTCGCGAATTAAACCAAAATAAGTCGAGTACAAAGTAAACCCAAACGCAACCTCAGCAGGGCTCGGGCCAACAGTGGCTCGACACACAAAAGAAAACATAATCCAAACCCAATAAAGTTATACTCGATAAGCAATCAGAAAGAAAAAAAGATAAGCTAAAAAGCAAAGAAACACTTTATATCACAAGAGCCAATTTCAAGTCTTACAGATTCAGTTTTTCTTGTTCATTTTATTTTCATGGCCATATTGAAATCTTTAGTCATCACACAAGTTCAACCAAGACCAACGTACTCGTATAAAATTTTATGGGTTGATTGACATCTTAACTTAAAACATCATTACATTTTGTAAAATATATTAAATCACATATTTATTAACAAGTAACACAACTTCTTTTAACTTTTAAGTTGATTTTGTTTTTCCTTCTTTTTTTTTTCTTTTGTGCCACGACAGAAGAAGAACAACAACAACCATGGCAAAAATTATTTTAATTCATTTATATCCACACTAGTTCCTTTATCAAAAAGATTAAGCTAACATCATTTTTATTAGTTTCATTAATCCGAAAAGTATAAATAATATTTCGAATTTAATAATAAATGGATTACAATGAAATATATTGAGGAAAAATCAAGAATATGCTCTTACACTATTGTTATGAACACCGAACACAAAAACTCCAATTGGAGGTGACCCGGTTCGATTTAGACCAATTAACTTCTGGGATAGCTTCCTCTTTCACCCAAGAATAAAACCCCTCAATCAATTTCAAAAAGCCCTTTAATTTACCAAACCCCAATTTTTGTGAAAGTGGTGATGAGAAACTGTTTTTGGGGTGTCTTCTACCTCCACTAGTATTTAAAGGAGTGTTTTAGGATGCCTTGACTCTTCTTTCTCTTCTCTCTTTTGTCTTGATTCGTACCCACGAGCGTAAAAACAGAAATCATCAAAGGGAACATGTTTGAGACAATTTGAGTCATGAGAATGGTGAGGGAGGTTATGAGAATAGAAAAGATGGATGTTGGATTGCTTCTTTGGGATTTTGTCTTGTTCGAATATTCATAGGAGAGGAGGAAGAGGAAGAATATATTTTACACATTTTTTTTTTCTGTGTTTTGTTTTGTCGTAAGTTGTGAGGATGAAGAGGATATTTGTTTTATTACTAAGGATTATTATTATTATTATTAAATGTATATTATGTACCTCGTACTGTATAATTTGTTCCGTACAGAATAACGTTTAATTATGTAAAATATTTTTCGGGTATCCGTATTTTATAAATTTTATATTTTTGGAAACGTCTTGAAGAGTGGATTAATATGGTATTATTATTACTTTGAAATTAGAAAGTAAGTTTTGTGCCAATTTTATTATGGTGACGGTACGCGTGTGGTGCCGGGACATTAGAAAACACAAGATAACTTCTCGTTTTTTAGTCATAGAAATCAGAAAATAAATAATTCGCATATTCTGATATAAATAATAGCCGGGAAATTGACGGATTGTCACATCAATGCACATGCGGAAGAACTAGCTTCTTAGAATCCTTCTTTGGCGGCCTCTTCTTCAACCCAGATAGCCATACGATCATTCAAATTTGGTGAATCAGCAGACACTCCATGAGTTCGTTTAAAATGGGGAAATCTGCCATTGGAAAATTGTTTATGTGTGGAAAAAGTGGTAGACGAGTTTATCGTTTGGTGTGCACTAGTTAATATATGAGTCTCGGTAAGAGGACGGTCAAGGGTCTAATAGTTATTTTTTTTTCACACTCGGTCCCTGAATTTATCTTGGTTGCCGTTGTCATACTTAAAACTCCCGCCCAATAATCACTTTAGATTACACAATTGGTCCCTCAGTTGCCAACTTCACGTAAAAACCATTAGAAGTTTGACTTTGTTAAGTCAAACTTCTAAAACATATCAATTAACACCAAGTTTATGGACCAACGGTGTATTTTAGTCAAAACAAATATTGAGTAATGGTTTTGCAATATTGACTTTACAAAGTCAAATACCATTCTATATATTATTGAACATTCCACTAGCCATCCTTATCATGAAACTTCAAATACCATTCGCTTTTGCCTTAATCTTCCAAAGGTTTTCAATCCTTCGACATTACGGCTCGCTTCACAGTTAACCCATTCACCATTTTCAAGTATTGACTAACTATAGTAAACCGGAAATGCTGATTTTACTTGTTACAATCAAATTAAAATGCTAAATGAAAGTTTGACTTTCGAATGTCAAACTTTCATCACCTACAATACGCACAAACAACAACATATGAACAATCTAATTTTAAGCAAACCATATAAACAATTCTTTGTACAAAATTACCAAAACTATTTTGCAACATTAATTGTCCTAGGGTATTCAACCCAAACATAAACTACAACCAGTCAAAGAAATCTACCACTGCAGCTGGGAAGCTCGGTGGAGTTTCAACATCTTCCTAGCCAACTCCCAGGTTATTCTGGTATTTTCATTCCCATCATGACTCCTATCGCCACTTTGATATTGATTATTGATGTCTTTATCGACCGGGAACACGCAAGTATACACTTTATTAAAGTTATTTCATGCTCAATTCGGGAAAAACTCGAAACACCGTCTCTAGTGGCCATGGTGAATGTGTTTCTGTCTACAATGGCATTGGTAAAATTTTGCAAAGGTAGATCACTAAGCATGTTTGCAGCTGAAAATCAAATAGTGTTGAGATACACAAACATGGAAAATTTAGGAATGTTTTATTTGATACATATGCATTCTGACATACACTTACTCGGTATCCAGCATTTTCAAATTCGGAGATGACCGAATCATTACAATGGTGAACGCTACCATAACATTATTCCCAAAATCGACATCCTTCAGCTTAAGGTTAATTAGGGAAACAAAGGGCACCTTCATCCTAGGATTAGCTTCATGTATCAACTACAAGAAGTTTTAAAGATTAAATTTCATTCGCATTTACACATCTCTTTAACATTGTTAAATTATAAGTTGTAAAACTTAAATTGTTCTTACCGATGCAATCACCAAATCCAATGTAGGGTCTCAAGATTTTGAAGTCTTGTCAAGTGAAAGATATCGGATGTTGTGATTGTGGTCACAACATTATAACGACCTAATGACAAATGTAACTTCTTCAAATTCCCAAGTTTGCAATATCCCATTGTCTCATCTCGTTTGTAATAGGACGATTCATTTTAAGAGACTCAAGTGAGGACAACCAAAGAATAAAGTCCCAAACTGTACCGCTTAGAAAATTGACATGAATCAATTCTAAGCTCTGTAGATTTGGAAAGCCATGAAAATATTCCAAAGTAGCCATAGCACAAACATGAAGTACCAGATGTTTCAACTCACTACGAGAGTAAAGTTGGTTTGGGAACGTAACTGGAGTCACCATACTAGTTGTAATAATCACTCCTCAATTCCATTGTCGGCCAAAACAAAGAGCCACTCATGAATGCGTTTCATAATGAAAGTTGTTTATTCAATAATTGATCTTGGCTCTACTGAACACAAACTTTCTTATTGGACCCATAAGCCGATTTAAGAATCTAGTAACAAGCATCCCATCAAACTCATTGTTAAATAATAAAATAAATCCTCATCAACTATGACATCGGTGAGCAAAGTCCACTTAGACCTCGGTTTAGCTAAACCAGAGGTTCTCACCGCTTCTAACAAAGGCAACCGATTCAAAATGTTAATGATCACTTCATCTGGCATGTTGGTAATACGATCGTCGACATGGTTTCTTTGGAAGTTGGGTTGGTCTTTTGAGTTCGAAATGAGGATTTATATTCTTGATTCGATTTTCGGTTTAACGTTCTGGATAATGGTGTATTATGATTGGTAAAGTTGTTTGTTGGGTGGGTGTATTGGTTCAAGGAAATTAAATGCAAGCATATCAGGGAAGAAACGGCTAGTAGCCATACTCACAATTGGTCCCTGAGTTGAAGGTTGGGTCAAAAATGTGAATGGTCTATTATACCCTCGAAGGAAATCGGTTTGACTATCCCAATCCTGGTCAAGGGACGATTTTGGCATTTAATGGCCAAGGTTTGGACCTATGGCGATGAAAAGGCCGAGTTTTATCCCATAACGATGCGCCTTGCCAAGTTTAGGGACCAACCATGTAATTTAGTCTAAATATTTTTATACAATCTTTAATGCATTTTAATAGAATTTAGTTAAGTTAAATTATCGTATGTTACATGAAACACTTAACGAAAATATCACCATTATAATTATTTACCGCTATAAAATGCCATCGATATACACGGACTTTGCCTAGTGTACCCAAACGAGCGTATGGTCAAAATCTAAAACAGACATTTCAAGAAGAATTTCATTCGTCTCTTACAAAGACAATGTTTAACATACTCCGTAATACATATGCTATAATAAGAATGTGTAAAATGAATACAAATAAGAATAAAAATGATAAAAAGAATTTCTGATGATAGCAATCTTAAGTATTATCCTCAACGGAATCACTTCTATTATATACTTAACAACGATGAATACAAGGTTTGGTTGACATGGTGGTAATACAAGTATTTCTATGTTGACGTGACATCAACATAATTGTCCACCACTCTTATCTTGTAGACCACCTTCCCCCGGTCTCATTTTTCATGATTGTTCTTCTCTCGTTCTCACCGTGTGGCCTACACCACATAACGGAAAAATGGTTACACCACACATGGTGATGGATTGCGTAACAATACGAAAACATGGTCATGCCCCTCATGTATAGTCATGGCCACCATTATGATTCATCTAATTGGTTGATATTGTACATATTACTTTTCTAAATTATTTGAAAGAGCGTCATCTTAACTACATAAAAAAGAATATCTATATGGTGAAAGGCTTGTGACAATCATTATAAAAAATGTAAATCTTAAATCTAATCCGTCACGGTTTACCGTCAGCGCCATTAAGACCGAGTTGATGAAAGAAATAAAAAAAGACAAGAACACGCCTACAACAATTAACACAGACAAATATAAACAGAATATACAACAGAAAAATAATACAAATTCAATCATGTTAAGTTATTATGATATTCTTACCAAAATCAAAGGCGCACTCTGCTACAACATAAGCTCGCTCTTCTCTCAGCTCAAATCTTACAAGGAAAAAAAAAGAAGTTCAAAATAACTCTCAAAATATGCAATTATGGCCTTATACAAAAGTTAGTACAGATGTAGGATATTATCATGCAAAAAGTTACTTCATCACGTCAATATAAGTTAACGATAGGCATCAAGGTCTGGATTTGGATAATCTCCCTTAAGGATATTCATCATCTTCAGGGATTTGGAATTCAAGGTCAAGTTTTCTCTTCAAATGGGTTCTGTCAGCACTGCATTGTAGAAAAAGGGAAAACTGATAAATGATAGACAATTAATAACGTGCATATATATTAACAAAAAGGGATTTACGTGTGAAGCCGTTCATTATTAAAAAATTCTATATAGAAGACAGATTAATCCCTGGCATATTCACACAGATAAGGCAAGTGAATTTCTAGAAGTTTGGATAGAAACAAGCAGGCGCATAAAAGTGGTTATAGAGCGTCATCTACGTCAACTAGCATGTAAACGTTAATACAACCAACATATCTATTAAAAAAATCACCCGATCAATCTACATATTATCATTCATCAATAGCAACATCGGATTAAACCTTAAACATAAAGAGAAATAACACTGAAAGATGAAAAAAGCATCAATTAACAACTAACTTTCAAAATTAAGATTAATGTGATTTGATGTTTATTCAGCATTTTATATGTATATTTAGCAATATTTTAGGTCTTCGGTTGACGCTTAGATTAGGGATAGATATTTTGTTTGCTTCCATAAGAATACAGAACCATCTGATTTTCCCAGCATGAGTGTCCCAAATGACTACTTGCGATTGGCATTACTTTTCAAGTAGTCCACTATCTCGTTAATATTCCCCAAGCATCCACATTGCAACTTACAAGTAATCTGAATTGGGCAACCAACGATAAATTTTCACAGTAACAACTAAAAGAAACTATAGAAATGCCGTTCCAAATGATATCTTGCATTTTCTGGTAGACAAGAAGTATACAAAAACTTGTGGGGATCTCACAAATTTGATGTATAAAAAACTTGCGTAAATGAATATGTGTGTGAGAGAGAGAAAGTTAGAGATGAGAGAAAACGTGGACATAAATGAGAGAGGTGGCTCCTTGATTAATTACTAACAAACAAAAACGTTGACCGACATCCCCGATTTGGACATCTCTCCCGAATGACTAATTTAACCTAGATTCAATTAAATCAGACTATAGATAAGATAATACTTCGTATAACTTAAACTACTAATTCTAGACGCAATCTTGATACTTGAATGGTCCCACTCATATGCATGCACGTATCTTTTTTAATCCCATTTAAGTGGCCTTTATGTCGTTGATTTTCTGTGTCAAACTGATCGCCTCCCTTAACCCTATTGGTTCCTATAGTCCCAATGCATCTTGAATATTGGCATTTTATCCCTTCACAAAGTTCCTCACCTTTACCCCACTGAACAACCCTCAGACCTACACTGCTAGCAACTCAAGTCTTTTAAAGTAATCCCTCACCTTGTTTTCTTGATCAAGAATAACATTGATGTAATACGCTAAATTTTAATGTAAATGGCAGATTCCTAGGGTTCTCGCAGCATCTAATGTGGATATAATAGTATAATACTATTACCTAATCAGCTAACTGAAAAAAAAAATCTCAGATGGGCTGAGAACTATATTAGGTATTGTGCACTAAAGAACAAAGATAAATGAGTCAAAACATTACACAACATCATGCATACAATAATATCTATTTTTATTTTAAGGCTGTTTACCTGTTAATTGTCGGTCTAGCCGGAGGCCTATTATCATACACCGAAAAATCGAGAGACATTGGTGCAGGCCCACTTCTTTCATTGCCAATGCCATGGTCATTACCCTTTTCAGGCATCACTCTTCTTGTTTTTCTTGAATTAGGGGAAAGCACGGTTGGACCAAATTCTGAGGGCTTTGAGTCCATTGAGTCCTTCTTTGGTGGAGGTCGTGGAAGCAAAGCTGGTTCCATAGGTGGCGGTCCAGATGAGAAGTACCTACCACAGAAGCAAATTGCATACCGCAAAGATAGAGGTGACAGGGCGGGCGGGTAGGACATGTTGGGTAGCATGTCAAAAACTCAAAATGGGTCATTTCTTTATTGCAGATTGAAACAGACCAGATTCAGGTCATGCTAATATATATATCGTCCACTTGTTTTATGGATATTGTATAAATTACTAAATGCTAATATTTTACCCGTTTCCCCTTTTAATTAAACTTTTTTGGGTTTTTATTTTGCATGAAATATCAACATACCTTTTCATTTGTCCAGTCTTTAGTCATTACACTTCATTTTGTACATATGGGTCATCACAGAATGGCTTTGTGTCCTGTTTGGGTCATTTTTTAACCCGTAATTTTAATACTTAGATATAAACTTTAACATGATATCAAATCTAACAGCTTTATACAAAACTTCACATTTCTACATAAATATTATTGTATTTTAAGCCGTTATTTTTGTTACAAAATGACCAAACGAGACACAAAGCCATTTTTAATGACTTGGTGTCCACAATATAGCACAAATACTAGAATGGGAAGATTTGAGATATGTTTCTTTATGCAAGACCTTTTTCTATTTGATCCGTTTGAGATAAAGCACAGCCCAAATCAACCCTTTCATAAGTAAACCGGTCAAAGTTGCTACCTCTACGGAAAATTAATAGTACATCAATTACCTATGTTCTAATGCCTGCTGTGCTGAAATCCTAGCTTTAGGATCATATGCGAACATCTTGGATAACAGATCCAATGCATCATCACTGGCCATTGGAAATAATGTCCGAAGTGTCTGCCCAGGAACAAACTGGTACTCGACATAATCCGGGAGATAAATCATGTCAGGCCATTGAGAGGGTTTTGGAGTCCCAAAGGCAGCAAATATTTTGCCCAATTGATCTATGTCACTGGCACCCTGTTTTATCAATAACAGAAGATAAACTGTAAGATGTCACGATAAATGGAATGAAGATAACACAGACAACTTGAACTCACCTGAAGGAAAGGACGGCGTAGAAGCAACTCAGCAAATATACAAGCCGCTGCCCAGACCGGACCATACTGCTTCGCACCAAATAATAGCTCAGGTGCTCTATACCATCGAGCAAAGACCTAATCACATATACTTGTTAATAGATGATAGGAAAAATTACCACACTAAGGTCATCTTATATACAAAAATTTGAAGAAGCATACATGATTCTAAAGATATTCATTGTGTCAGTGTACATAAGAGAGTACTCTCACAAATACCTTTCAACTCTGGTAACATAAATGTTAAACTGATTTACTGCTATCAGAAATTACGTAAAAATAACGCTTATGCCATTCAGACATCCAGTAATTAAAAAAATTAACGAAAATAATACCTGGTGAGTGAACCTTCTGTCGGGACTACCAAATATACGGGCCAGACCAAAATCTGCAAGTTTTAACTGTCCACGAGGTCCTATCAAGAGATTATTTGGTTTCATATCCCTGCCAAGAAAAGTTTCAGGAAATTAAGAAAACAAATTGTCAAGTAGAATTGTTAAAGAAACTAATTCAAACCCGCCAAAAAAAGTGATGTCTTGATGAAACTTACCTATGCAAAACCCACTTCTTATGGCAACAGCAAGTCCTTTCAATGTTATTTGAATATATGACTATATCGGTGGATGAAAGAACGATCTTATCCCTTAAAAATTAGCAAATTTTGAAATTCGGGTTTTCTCCTTTCAAAACATAAAGAGCTAAAAATTCAAACTCGGTTTGCGGTTCGGTTTGCTCCACTTTAACTTCGGTTGGTTTTGCCTTAAAAAATGCTCAAAGCGAAGAACCCGTACCGAGAAACCTGATACCCAAATGATCGAACACTCTTACCAGTCCATACCCGATTGAGGTCTCAAAAGGGCCACAATTAAAAGGATAGCACAAACAGTCACGCTGTATGCTTTTTATAGTGACTCGGGTACTCAAAGCGATGGGTCAGATACTACAGCTCCAACATTCAAGAGCATAACTCAAGAAATAAACGTATCAGTTGACTCTATGAGTCAAAGGATCGTGTTTCCGCTATCCGAGCACAAAACAGGTTTTCAGCCTGCTATGGATGCTATTGCAATCTGTGGCATTGGTTGATGACATTGACATATCGGTAGTTTAATATGAAAATGAAATGCTGGGGAGACTTGTGCTGCTCATACCAAGCACCGTCCCCTGGTTTGTTCATGTATACCAATTTACGGAATGGCGTGCAGTTTGGACTTTCCGGTCATGACTTTTTCCAAACATCGCCTAACCACTACCCCGGAGTCAAAGTACATGAATATTACTTAAATTCAAATGTTGCATATTCATGTTTGTATCTACACATCATCTAAAGTAACCGCAAGCATATATAATGAGAGAAGCATGTAACAAATCAAAGAACGCTAACAAGATTTCAACAAGTAATGAACATCTAAAAGGCCAGTCATCTTTAATTACATAAACAATAAGGCATCTATAAAGGACATTCCTCGCTCTAAAAAAACCCATCAAAGATAAAAAGCAGAAGTAACACTATCCATGGAATAATAAAAATCACATTAAACTTGATAGTACCAATTTCACTAACCTTGCTACAAATCACATATATGAAAAATACCGCTTACAATCGCATAAGATTCCTGACATTACTTAACGACATTAAAACAGTGATAAAAAACTAAAATAGATGAAAGTGATTTTTCCACACCTTAACTACAAAATAGGCCCATCCCCTCCTTAGGTAACATATCATTTTGTTAATCCACACCTTGAAAGGTGTGCTTCATCTTTTTGATCATTTATTGTTAGAATATATATGTAAATCCGAGTGATCAAGGAGAAGTAGCGATTCCTTGTAAGAGCCCATGAAGAAGAAGCCCCGTACTCCAGAAATCCCAAGATTCTTGATTTGTTTACAGGAGGGGTCGTAAACATCAAGTGTTGTAAATATTCCATCCTCCTTTCGAGTTTCAAATATAGTTTCACCATTCTTCTTAAATCCCAATATTTTATCTACCGGTGCGCCAATTGTGAATAGCTTTCTAAAAGACAAGTCATGCTCCATCACCCATACACCACAATGAACTGCTCCCTCGACCTCAATGAGTCCATATACAACAAGAGATCCCCTTAGCTTAGAAATAGACACGGACATGGACCTAAACATTAATAGCTCGTTTGTTAAGGTATCGGGTAGGTCTACCACTTTAAACTCCTTGGTAATCAAATCAAATGACACAACCATATAATTTGTGGTAACTACACCATTATCAGCAAAAGTCTTGTCACAAGCAGCCCAATAGATAAACCTAACTATAACAACCTGAGTTGACTTATTAAGTCTAATTGATTGACGAGGCAAATTACCACTTAGAATCACATTCCAAATACAAGGCTCAATGTAAAACTTCAACATGCCAAGGCATGTTGTCTGCACATAAAATCTTCACAACAGTAGGAACTAAATTGACAGGACAGACCCCGAAACCATATAAAGTCTGAGTTTGAGTCCGAGGGACATATTCTGGAAGAGCAATACCAAATGATTTTCCGATACAAGGGTTCCAAATAACAACAATCTCTTTATTATAAACATAAAACAGAGTAATCCATGACACGCACCAACAACGCTTGTAATAAAATACTAATTAAGCAAAGGAGACAGAACAAATGGAGCATGTTAGTGCAAATATTTTGATATTTAATCTATACAGTCTCGTTTGTTTTGATTGATGGCACATATGTAACTTGTAATACATAACGTAAAATGTACAAGTTACTTCTAATCACACTTTGTCTCAACATACATTCAACACCTCTCGATGTCTCAAGTCCTCGTATGTTACAACACAAGTTCGTACATGTTTGTTATGTGGCATTATGATCAAACCCATTAACAAATCATTTAGAATGTTTAAAATACATTTAGAGTCACTAAGTATTTTAATAGGTTAACCATTCTATTTCTAACCTCATTTTACATTTTGCATTCACAAGTATTTCAAAAGGTAACTAGACATTTTATTAACTAGTTACATAATACATTTTACAAGTTTACCTTGATAAACCTTTTAATCTAAAATGGAAATACATGTTACATCATGTCATGCATCATCTTTGAAATCCTTGGAAGATCACTTGAATATTTTGGTTAGATTGATACTCAATATATCAAATGTGATCTTAGTAAGATTTGGTAATATCTTGGAAAGCTTTGAAGAAAGATTTTAGATATTCGCCGGGCACCCACGGAACCCTTTTGTATAAAGGAACCCTTTAAAGGTTCCTTGGTCCGTGGCGCTCATCCACTTTGGCTATAAATAGAAGCCCATTGTTTTCCCATTTCTTCACCACTTGAAAACACATCTTCTCCACCTTCTTGCATACATTTAGATCTATCATTAACAATGTAGTGACATATATTAAACACCCTAATGATCATGATCATAATGCTTCTATCATTCATCTTTGTTGTAAGCATACTCTACATTGATCAACCAAGGAAAGCTTGGAGATCTAGCCATCCTCACTCACCACAAGCTGAAGATCTATCAAAACAAGTTTAGGGAACTTGTGATCTTCATCATGAAGGCTTCCTATCAATGGAAGATCATTTAGAAGTAGTTATTCATATCCATTAGACATTTGTGTCATGGATCATTAGTGTAGAACATCATTGCATCATCACAACACTTTCACCAAACTAGATTAGATGGTTTATGTGTTTGTGCCATAAAACACAAGGTTTGTTATGTTGGGCCATAAAACATATTGGGATTGGTTGTACCCTTGTAAAAGAACTCGACATCTAGCTTAGTGTCGGAAATATTGTATAGGCGACGTTAGGTTGGTTCTACCTCGAACTAGAACCTGATATTTAGCTTTGTACGGAAAAAGTGTGACGATTGTAAGGTTTTCTCCCCGAGAATGGAGCTTGATTTAGTGAAGTAACTCGAGTTGGGTACTCGGGGTGTAGTAGGCGGAAAGGAGATCCGTGACCGAACCACTATAAATCATCGTGTTGGGTTTGCACTTTCCTTTCTTTATCTCTTTACTTTTATAGTTGCACTATACTGGCTTGTGATATGGTTTGATGTTAATGCTTGTGTGACAACATGGTTTACTATGCTTTACATTGGTCACAAACAATAATTGGAACTTTCATATTATAACAAGCTTCATAAGCGATTTGATTACTAAAGATCTAAACGCGTTTTTAGCGGTAGCGTATTCACCTACGTTTCCACAATTGGTACCAGAGCCACGTAGCTCGTATTTTCAAAACAAATGGTTTTTAAAATAGAGTACTGTTAATACAAATATCGTCATTAAACGTTATTTATATTTTTGATCTTTACCTAAGTTTTGTTAACGACAAAAGTAAATTTAATTTGTATAAAAGCTTAAAGCTTGTCAAGTTTAATAGATATTAAAACAAGCTTTTCAAACAATATATTCATCATTCAAGCATTTACATTTATGATTAGTAACATCATGATATAACTCTAATCATTATGTATGATAGTAGTTTTTAGAATGTGTTAGGTTCTTAAAACCAAACACTACTTAAGTACTTGCATATTTCTAAAATAGAAATACAACATATGACATCATGTGATGCATCATGGAAATCATTGGAAGATTTCATTAGATATTTTGTGTGGATTTGTACTCTTCATATCTTGCACAATCTCACTTAGATAGAGTTGACTTTAGGTAAGATTTGATATCTTGACGTAGGACGGCGGTACCAATTTGGTACCTGGGAACCCTTTAAGGGTTCAGCGGTCCGTGGGCGCTCCATCCATTTTGGCTATAAATAGCAATGCCAAGCCAAGTAGTTTTTCATCCCTTTCTAACATACTCATACATATCTTCTCTCTAACCTTTCTAACTCGGTTTCATATCATATTAGTGATCTCTTTTGTAGCAAAGAATATCAAGTCACATTCAAGCGAAACGAGTTGGAAGTCTTGTTTGTTTAGTGTTGTATGATCTTGTGTTGATTCATACTTCATTGTTGTATTAAACCATCATAATAGTGTGAGTGTGAGTGGTTAGTATTTTAGTCCTCAAAATACATTGTGTGTGGGAGTGGTTGTACCCTTGGAAAGAACTCGGCATCTAGCTTAGTGTCGGAAATAGTGTAAGCGAAGTGTAAAGGTTTTCTCCGCCGGTGAAAGGAGCTTGTTGACTAGTGAAGTTAAACTCTCGAGTGTGAGACTCGAGGAGTGGAGTAGGGCAAGGAAAAAGAGTCCTTGTAGACCGAACCACTATAAACAACTTGTTGTGGTTTGATCATTTCTTTCCTTATTTACTCCTTACATATTGCTTGCATATTTCATTAACATATCTAAGATCAATATTAATTGATCTTTACAATAAGTTTCAAAACAAAGTTTTTAATTGGTAAACTATTCAACCCCCTTCTAGTTTTCTACAATTGGTACCAGAGCCTCGTTGCTCAAGAATTTCTAAAATAACTTGTATTTTATAAACTTGAAACGATCCATGGATTCAGAAAACTTTAAAGAAGGGCAATCTATGCAAAGACCACCACTCTTTGAAACCAATGGATTTATCTATTGGAAAAACCGTTTTGAAACATATGTTAAATCAAAAGATATAGATCTTTGGTTTATTATTGTTAAAGGGGATTTTAGTTCTACAACAAAGGATATTTCCGTTGATGAACAAAAAAAACTAGTTGCTAAAAATAATGAAGCTAAAATGATGCTTTATAATGCTTTACCTAGAAAAGAATATGAAAGAATTTTTATGTGTAAAACTGCCAAAGATATTTGGGAATCTTTAATTGTTACACATCAAGGTAATTCACAAGTCAAGGATAACAAAATTGATCTTCTTGTTCAACAATATGAACAATTTGTTATTCTGAAGATGAAACCATTGATTGTGGCTTTGCTCGCTTTAACACTATTATTACATCACTTAAAGCTCTTGATGAATCTTTTGGTAAGAACTTTGTCGGAAATTTCTTAGAGCACTCCATCCCAAATGGAGAGCTAAAGTGACCGCCATTGAGGAATCAAAAGATCTCTCAATAATGTCACTAGGCGAGTTGATCGGTAACCTCAAAGTACACGAAATGGTGATGGAGAAAGATTCTGAGATCATCAAAGGAAAAAGGGAGAAGATCAAATCCGTTGCTCTAAAAGCAAAGCGGAATCAAGTGATGATGACGAATCTTGCTCCGGTAGTGAAGATGAGGAATATGCCATGGCCGTTAGAGATTTTAAGAAAGTTCTTTAGAAGAAGAGGAAAGTTCGTAAGACAACCTCGAGAGAAAAAAGCCATTCGAAAAGATCGGGATGACAAGAAGGGTAAAGGTGAAAGAAAATGTTTTAGATGTGGTGATGCAAGTCACCTCATAGGAGAATGTCCCAAGCCACCTAAAAGCAAAACTCAACGACCTTTTGTAAGTGGTGCTTGGAGTGATAGTGAAGACGATGAAGAATCAAGCAAGGAAGAGATCGCTCTAATGGCACATGAGTCAAATGAGGTACTTTCCGACTCTTCTTATTCTTCTATTGATGATGACACTTTGCAAAAACAATATAATAAATTGTGTGAGCTAAGTCTAAAATTCATAACTAAAAATAAATTTTTAAAACCAAAAGGAATTTTGGAAAATGAAGTTTACGAGTTAAAAGAAAAAGCAAAGCGACTAGAAAAGAGAAAAGCAAATGACGATGATTGTAAATCATGTCAAGAGCCTAAACTTGAAATAGAAAAACTAAAACTCACACAAGAGGTTTTAATCGAAAACAATTCTAAATTTAAAAGGTTTAACAAGAACATCGCTCTTGCCGATGAAATAGTTAAAATTCATAAAACACCGGGAGACATGAATGGGCTAGGTTTTAATGAAGTATTAATTCCAAAGAGTCAAAACAAAGCGGCCGAAAAGGACGAACATTCAATCAAAATTGCTGCTTGATGCAGCCACGGACCGAGCGGAACCAAAATAAGGGTTCCGTCCGTTGTGCAAAATGGTGCGTGGGTACTTCGCCGAAATGTTACGCAATACGGACCCGTCTTGAATTTGTTAAAATAACAAAGAAAACCAATAATAGTATTAAACTAAAACCATTTGTTACTTCAGGAGTAGGACTTGTCAAAATGAATTTAGATCAAAAACTACTCAACAACGATATAAAACTCCTTTTGCCGCGCCCTTTCCTAAAGCAACCACGTTACAACCAACTACCAACACAATGGTTGGAATCAAAACTTTCCTAGACCATATCAAACTCCAGATTACATGCCATGGAACTCTTACCCATCGTTTCCATACATGAATCAAATAAATGGTATGTATAACCCAAATGGACCCATGAGATATTGGGGACCAAATGCTTGAGTTATTTGCTTCTTAGGTATGCTTGAAAGTTGGATTGGAACATGATGAATGGATAAAAGATAGTGGTTGCTCACGACACATGACGGGCAACAAAGGTCTCTTCTCATCATACCAAGAGTATATGAGGTATAATCACCTTTGGTAGCAATCTCAAAAGCAAAATTATTGGCAAAGGTACGATTGCTCATAACTCCCTAACTATTGAAAATGTTGCTCATGTGGATAGGTTAGGATTTAATCTACTTAGTATTAGCCAACTATGTGATAAAAAGTATAAAGTACTATTTGATGAAAATTGTAGTAAAATACTAAAAGATGGTATCACCATAGCTAAAGGAGTTAGGAAAAATAACATATACGTCATGAAAATAGATAAAACATATAATGACAAACTTTGCCTAACAACATTAGACGATAGCTCATCTCTTTGGCATAGACGTTTAGGTCACGCTAATATGAGACTTATACAAAACCTATCTTCAAAAGAATTGGTTAGGAATTTACCAAAACTTAAATATGACCAACACTTTCGCTTGCAAAATTGGTAAACAAACACATAGTAGTCACAAAACTAAAAATATGGTGTCCACATATAAGTGTCTAGAATTATTACATATGGACTTGTTTGGACCATCCGCTATAAGAAGCTATGGAGGCAACTGATGAGTGTCTAAATACTCATCATTTTTGTACTGTTTAGAATGCCAAAAACATCTGAAAACACTCAGAAATGCATCAAAATGATGAAATATCACAAATAAGTGTTTTATGTGTTTTAAATGCAAAAATATCAAAATCGGTGAAAAGCGTATTAAGTTTGCATAATTGTGATTTTAGTCCCCCAAGTTTAAAAGTTGTCAAAAACAGTCCCTGGTAAATCAAAATAAAGAAAAATATCATTTTAAGTCCTTAGGGATTCATAAGTTGTCAAAACAAGTCCTTGAAATTTAAAATTGCAAAATTACAACTTTAGTCCCTCAAGTTTTGAAAATGTCAAATAAGGTCCTTGGATATTTAAAAATAGGAAATTATCAAATATGGTCCTTGTACTATTAAAGTTTGTCAAGTTTGGTCCTTGTGATAACTTTTGAGAAATTACAGGTTTGGTCCCTCAAGTTTGCAGAATTTACATTTATGGTCCTTGTGTATTAAACAAACCAAACGGACCCCTTTTGTAATTTTAAACCCAGCCAAACCAATTGACCCCTGCCATAAACCTGTGACCCCTCCCATTTTGAACCCCCGTCTACTAATATCTCTCGGTCAAATTTGGTCAAAACCCGCCCAAACCATAAACCCTGTTCATCTCCCTCACCAATCTCTGTAACCCAAAACCAGGGTGGTTTGTCCACCACCTCACCACTTTCCACCTTTCCACCTTATCCCCCCAGCTGGTTAACAACTCCCCTCCACCTCCACATCCACCAAAAATCATTATTAAAAACACGCTAAAATTTGGTATGCGGAATTTCCACTTGGACGATATGATGATTGAGAAAGATTCAATGGCCGGATGAGGTGGGAAAGTCTCAGGATGTAGCGAGAGTCTAAAAGATCAATATAAAGGAGAGAGGAAGCAATGTGATGGCTATCTAGAGTAATTTTGTAATTTTAGCTCGTTTCATTAACTTATGTTTTCAAGAGTATGTTTTAAACTTTCAAGTCTTGTATTATCAATTCTCGGTGTATTTTAATCCTTTTCGGTTTCAATTTCAGTTTTAATTCAAGTTTTCATGTTATGCAAATTTTCCTAGTTCAAAAAATCTCAAAATGATCAAATGTTGTTAATAGTTGTTATCTTGGACTGATAAGCCCATATAAGCTCCTAGAAAGCTTATTAAAGCTTTTAGTAACCTTAAAATTCAGTTTAGAAGCAAAAAGCAAAAATTCATAAAAATCAAGAAAAATTAGCTAAAAATAAAAAATCATGGAGAAGGTACAAGAAGACTGGTGAAGAGCTGATTTTGGATTGCTTATTGGTTTAGAGCTTCTTGGGAAGCCATAGGAGTGATCTCAGTCCTTGGTTCTTTGTCTTGTGCATTAACTCATTTGTAAGCCATTTATTGAAAATTTGCATCTCCTAATATAAGTGTTTAGATATTGTTAATTCCAGTTCAATCTTGTTTAAATATAGTAACTACAAGTTAATAAATAGGTTACTTGGCTTAAAAGTTTGTTTTAGTAAAAAAGCTTAGTTATATTAAGTGGTGTTTGAATTTGCATGTTAATCTGTTTTAGAAGGTATTTAAGTTGTTAATTGTTGTTGTTCTAAGTCACAATAGCATCTATTAGCTTAGTCAAACCATAAAATCTTCATTGCTTAATAAAAAGTCAAAATCATCTTTTAAATCATCTTATGAGTTAACTGTTAGAAAATACATTGTGAAATTCATCATATTATCTTAAAACCTGTTATTCTAGCTTAAGTTTATCTTATTTCAGCTTATTATAACACAATTAGTGAGTAGGATTAATTTAAAGTTCATATTAGTCAACTTAGTTCATTTTTATAAAAAGTCAAAATATCACTTAAGCAGTTTTTAAATAAAATGAATAATTTTATATAGGATTCAATATTAAGATTTAGCTTAAATCCTTTTCGGATATTAAAATTTAGCTGCTAAACTTAATTAGAAAAATAATAGTTCACTTCTAATAAGCTTATAAAGTGCTTATCTCTTAGCTTATTTTCAACCACTGTTTTCAAAGAACATGCTCTGTGCCAGTTGAGAATAGCTCATTTCTAAAGCTCATCTAA
>OU343216.1:186759195-186829870 GCA_910596185.1 Chrysanthemum makinoi
AAAAGGTTAATCAATTAATAGTTTATTATCAAGATATCAAGATATCGGATCTACTTCAATTTCCTTAGATACTAAAGTGGATTAGAAATTACTCATAACTTATGTGCTTTTTGAGTCATTTGCCTTAGAATCTAAAACATGTCTGCAAACAAAACGAATAATCTTATCTTACAAAATTGAATATTATACAATGCAATATATCATTTACAGTAAATAACAAAGAATGATATCCAGAAATACAAAGTCAATGTAGAGATGAGAAGTTAATGCAAAAGAAAGGGTAGTTATTAGAATTATTGTCTCTTAATCATAACCAAAACATGTACGCATGCCTATTTTTGTTGATAAATTGGTAGTTGAAATGAAATAAAAACCAGCTCTTTAATTTCCTTGCTTATCTTTTGGGTTAAATTATTCTTTATGCCCAATAACATTTATTGAATGCTTTGATTCACTGTATACGTTCAAATCATTTCTGTAAATGCAAACTCATCAAAATTCAATTTCTTTTCATGGTAGCTAGAATAGTTGTAAGCACATATTTATATTTATTGCAATGTCACGAAACCTTTAAGACTTTAGTGATCAAACTTAGTGCATTAGTATGCTATAAAAGATAACAAACATGCACTTTGAGTAATTAGAACCAAGTCACCAACTGCTGCTTGCGCTCTATTCATAGTTAAACAACAATAACTAATCATAGTCAAACAACAATAAATAAAGAACCACAAAAGTAAACACTACCTAAATACCATCTCATTTCATCGTTTACAACAAAACCCAAACAAATACACACTTTCAAATTTAAAACAAGAAACATAAAAAAGACATCAGGTTTGTGTTTGGACGTGATTATAACAGATCTTGTAAAAATTTAAAGACAAAACCATTATTGATCCCAACATCATAAGAACAAGAACAAAAGAAACAACCATGTAGCAACAATAACCAAACGCCACCACACAAATAACCACTACAATAATAACTAAGAACCTACAAAACCCATTTCCAAAATAATAAAAAATTAACAAACCTGCTTTTTATTTTCTGATCCGATTCACCATGACAGGCGCCATATTCTGGAAAGACAAACCACAATCCGACGGCGGTTATTCACGAGCCCCATCACCAATCCGCTCTACTTGTTTATTTAATGGCCGCTTTGCACAAGGAATTGTGGATAGGGCTTATGAGGTTTTTGTGAGGAGATGAAGATTGGAAGAGGGGCGATTTTAGGTTGGTGGTTACTACGAGCAACACCAAAAAAAGGATTGTGGAGAGAAGGTTGCGAGGTCAGTGAAAGTGCAAGTGGGATTCAAGGATTAGGGTTATGTTTGATGGGTGCAGAGAGAGAAGGGGCTGTGAAAGTGGGAGAGATGAAGAAATATCGATTTTTGTGTATCCTTTAGAATAGGGACGCTTTTAAATATTAAAAGTAAAATTCTATAATGCCCTTTCTTTGTTTAATTAAAAAGAAACCTTCATCTTTGTTTAATTACAATTTTGCACTTTAATTCTAGCCTTTGATCATTCAATGGCTTAGATTCATTTTAAGAGTAATCGTAGCAATTGATTCAATATTGGTATCGCAGATAGAATATAACACTATATATATATATATATATATATATATATATATATATATATATATATAGTAACCATTATCTTAGATATCATGCGTTTTTATATTCATAGAGCCTGAGATTGTTATTTAAGTCGGATGATGGAAATCTATAGACGTAATCAGTTTTATTTCCGCTTAAATTGATATATGTTGGTAGAGTGCATATTATCGTGTAGTTATTATGACCTTCAATCCCTTTTTTTCGCTTAAGGAACATGTAGTTTCAGATGCCTAAACACAAAGGATTGTTCATTGGTTTTGGAAAGTGACTACAAGATAGGCAATGATCAGAATCAGATAATTAGTATTACGAAAAATGCCACACGAGTTGGAGATGAGAAAGTAGGAAGAACTCGCAATGAGTTATAAGCAAGAACCAGAAACACTTTTTGCCTTTGGATGAGTTCCTCTGTTGGTCTAAAAGGTGGTTTGGCAACAATCATGCATTACCAATCATTAAGAATATTAAAAATTAAAACTAATTAAAGTTTATTAGAGTGTTCATGCTGTTAAAGATATTTTTGCTTTAACTGACCAAGTTTTAGATGATTTCGCTTCACTCCCAACAAAACTATTAAAGCAAAGGCTCTTGTCAATGGACTTATGTCTCTTTTTCCATTTATAAAAAGTAAGATACTTATATTTTTAATGCTATTATTCTAAGAAATTGGTTATGAACAAAGCAATCAAAGGCTATTGTTTGCATTTTTTTGCTATAATGTATTCGATTAGAAGTTATATACAAGTCTAATTTGGCTTTTAGCTTGGTTAGTATCTCTTTTTGTACATGTATGTCGGTAGACATTGTACAATACATAGCATCTTGAAAAGTGTGTATTGTTCACTTATTTAACATAGCAAAACTTATATTGCTTTTGTATTTACATGCTTCACATATTATTATGAAGCCTAAACCAAAATGATTTGGGATTAAAAGGTGTGGAAATTACTAATGTTGAGTGTACATGTCTCAAAAGGAGACTCGAGATGGTTAATTATCTACGATCGAACATCAAGTACATGTGTTTTTCAAAAGAAGAATACAAAGATCATATGCAACCTCAAGATTAGTGTAGGCAGCAGTTTGATTCTCAATCTTTCTCTCGTTATGTGCTTATGAGAGTCGTGGTTCTTGGTGACAGCTTGGTTAATAGGGTTTAAGCTACCCGTGATATGTCAAATAACTTAAGTTACAACCTCTAATTTAGGATGAACCAAAGTTAGATGGGCTGAACGTTATCCATAATGTATCGAGATGCATAATATTTGAAACAAACACGAATTAGATTATTATTATAACAACATAGTCTTTGAACTTAAAATGTTGTTATAAGTGATAAATGTTGTTTGTGGTTTGTTCGACTGCACCGCACAAGGGTACCCATTATGACCGTTACTTGCGTAATTAGAAGCACTTCCAAGTTGACCACTTTTTGAAAACTGTATTTTGACTCAAAAAGCTAAAACGTAAGTTGTTGGATGACCCAAACTTTTTAAACTACTTATCAACTTAAAATAAGCGTATATACAATTAAGCAGAAAAAGAACGTATGCTATACGACTATTGTGTAATTAGCATGAGAGACCAACTCTCTTAATGTTTGCCGAGCCACACCGACCATTTTAAGTTACATGTTCTCATTTTTTTATATTTCAGTAGTTAGTGAACATAATAAGAACAATTTTCTAATCAGTTTATGCAGGAATGAGTAAAAGAGATACAAGTTAAAGAGGTTGACACAGAGCAGGAAGGGAAAGGGAAGAAAGAGAGCAGTAACAGTAGACATTGAACCAGAGGCCGTGCTAAGGATAGGATTTGGGAAAGAGAGCGACGAGGTTATGATTAAACCGAGGCATAATATGGGCATGAAAGGTCCGATCGCTCCTTCATGTAGATTGTTTTTTGCAAATAGTTGCGCTTTCAATTAGTTTGGATTAACCATTGGGGTGTTAACTATTTCTGACACCTACATCCTTAGTGGCGTAATCCGATAGTCCTTATGAAGGTGGCCCACCCGCTTGATTACTACTACCAAATTTGTACTTTGCATCCGTGTAATCTATAGTTTGCACCATTGGCCTTAGGCCAATGCTAATAGGTTGGTTGCCACCCCAACCGAGCACACACGACCATAACCGCCACTAGCCCAACCGAAGTGTGACCGATCAAAACCCCACTTTTTCATTGTTTCGTTTGTCACCAACCGAAACAATTGCACATCTCCATATTTATTTTCTAGCCAGTGCAACATATCACAAACAACTATCCTTTCTCCAAACCACAACTATATTCAAATCATTCTTCACTTGATGTCTTGTCGCTTTTTATGGAGAAAGAAGTTTTATGCGTTTGGTTCCAAATTGGCTTCAAATTATGTAATATGGAAAGTGGCTTCAAATCATGTAATCTGGAAAGTGGCTTCAAATTGCGCGTTGGTTCCAAATTTTGTGGTTGTGTTTTGTGTATGGTGGTTGTGATAAGCTTTCCATGAGAATAACAAGGAAAATGGCTTCATATGTGTGTGTGGATGTGGTTTGTGTGAACTGTGAAGACTTTAATACTAAAGTAGTTAGTATATTTTAAACACGTGGCTTCATATTTTGTGGGTGGATGTGGTATTAAGAAATGTGGCTTCATAAAATTAATGTGGTGATTTTAGATGGTCGTGGATTTTTTGTTTTGGAATGTTTATCTAGAAAGTGTGGTAGAGATAATGAATTATTTTACAAGATAAAGGTGGTTTTTATTTTGTTGGTTCATTTGGTTTTTGCACAAACTACTGTTCAACCCATTGTTTTGTGGATTAGTGGGTTTATAAACCCAATATCAGTAGTAATGTTTAGTTGAATTGTTTTTGAAATGCTCTTTATTTTAGTTAAATTGTTATTGAAATAATGATTTTTTTTTTAATTATGAATGAAGTTTTAATTTTTTGAATGAAAAAAGTTACTACGGTTATGGTCATTATTAGCAAATTGTGGTTAGGGTGTAGTCTTGGAGAGAGAAAGCTGATGTGGCGCACAGGTGGCGGGCATAACCATAAAAATTATGGTCACCATTAGCATTGGCCTTAGCAACTGCATAACAAATTAGGTTTTTTTTTACCTTCAGCGATTGATAATACACTTTGAGCTACTCACAAGCCATTTGATCCATTTCATTTTTAGCTACCTTTTGTGTTTTCCTAATAAGACCCATTAAAGATGAAGTATATCTCGAATAGACATTGAAATGTGTGGATATTTACACCTTTGAATTGTGTATTTCACCTTGCTCTGCACGGGAAACATTAGCTTTTGAGATTTAGAAAGAAAATTGATCGAACTCAATGTAAATATATGTGTTTGCCTTTAGTAATTCTAGAAATCATGGTTCATACATAAGTTTAGTAGAATATGAAACATATAGGTTTCTTTTTGTAAAATTTGAAACTTTACATGATTATAACTTTTCTCGTGGCAAGTTAATTAGTCATGACATTTTTACCATTTTTGTTGTGACAGATGTAGCCTGGATTCAAAAAACATCAAAAGAAGGAGGTACATATGTGAGTATTTTGAATGGTCATCAACCATTCGTTTAATGTGAGTAACATGAACTTTTATGATTCTATGTTTTGTAGCAAGGCCTAAGAACTTTTATTTTCCGAAGTTTGCCAACATTTATATGTAAACTTATTGTTACCATCAGTGAAACAGAAATACATTTTCAGTTAGACTAAGAATTATGAGCTTAGGTTGCTGACGGTGTTGTTATTTGGAGTTATTTATGGATAAATATGGATGTTATTTGCCTGTTGTGTGAAAAGTAAAAGCATTGTAGTTGGATGATGCAGGTTTTACTGACCAGGTTTTAATATTTATATAGTCTCGTTATACCTATGGTCTACCCTAATGCACTAACGGGCAGTGTACCCGGTCGTGTGTAGTGTAGTATTCGGTAAAACCGAGGTCGTCCCAAGAGCTATGTGTGTTTGATTATTACTAAGTCTAGGTGTTACAGATTAAATATAATTTCGATAAGGAATTAATTAATTAACTACTAAAAGAAAATAAAAGGCAAAGGTGTGATCAATAAGAGAGTGGTGCTAGCCTAGTTTTTCCTCCTAGCTAGTAATGTCTACGTCTAATTACTTCCAATTACTTCAGGTGGGGTCAAAGTCGAGAGGACAAATTTGGTCAATTCACCTAACCTATCGAAAAGATGCCAAGACTGGAGAAGTCAGTGTCCCTTCATAAGTCCAGTTGTTCCTGGTCCCCTAAGCCAAGTCATTAAGTACCACTGCATGCTAGATTTATAATAGTGAGTGCCCGGGCGTTAGCAACTTAAACACTCACCCCTAATTCTTAAGTTCATCCAAAAGGTAGGTGATCGCTTGGTCAAATCGCACAAGTAGAAAGGGTCGCCGCTGGTCATATTCCCATTCCCCGCCTCAGCCCGCCACCTAGGGTCAGTTGGTCATATCTCCTAGGCAATTGGCCTCTACCGCCATTTAAAACTACCGAAACAAGGGTAGCTACCAATAAACTATGCATGCATACACTTTGAAATAATTATATGGAATTAAAGTAAACGCAGACAAAACAATTAAGGAATCATAACTGCCAACACTGTGAGGTGCTTAGCCGCCATATTAACCATACAAATCAATTCAATATTCAAAGTTACGAAATACATGAATCAAAGTAAAGAAAAGATAAAATGCTAATGCTTATCGTAGGGGAGTGATTTCTCCCTTGGAGATAGCTCCAGATGCTCCTATAGACATTTCTCGCTTCTTCCCACGCTCTTTGGTTGTGGTGTGTGGAATGGGATGCTTTGAAATGCTGGAAATCGTGGGGTATTTATAGGCCGATCCGGGTTACGGCGAATTAATAGAATGGTTACTGAATCCTCTATTTTACGTAATTTGCACTAGATCTGCCGGTTACTGCATCTTAGAATGGGTTACGCCAGAAGTCTTCAATAATCTTGGTTACGCCGAGTTTATGCAAGAGTTACGGCAGTAGTTATCAGCGATCCTCATTTGACCTAATATAGTTACGCCGTAGTCTTAGAGAAGAGTTACCGCATAATTACTTGATAAGTTGGTTTTCGTCCACGCTTAGTTACGCTGCGAATGAGAGAGATGAGTTACGCCGAATTCTTCAAAGTGAGCCTATCGTGATAGATCTTTGATAATTCTCCAATCTCTTTTAGCTCCAATGCTCGTAATTTACCTGAAAGTGGAAAACAATGGAAAACAAGCGTAAATCCATATAAATGATATAAATTACAAGCATTATTGGGGGGGGGGGGGGGAATTGACACTTAATATTCACGACAATTTGATGTTATCATTCGTGTATTTAGTTTTTGATGCAAAAGGAGTAGAAGCCAGGTTCATATTGCAACTATGAAAAACCATTTGTATGTACAGTAAGTAGAAATACTATGCCTAATAAGTAGAAATACTATGCCTAACTTAACTAATAGACACGCATTTAAAATGCAGAATACGTATCTTTTTGTATAATGTACAAGAACTAGGACTAGATAAAACCAGTGGTAGTGATCAGCATACAACCGCGACAACAGACAAAAAAAAAATCCTCACTGTATATTTTAAGTATATTATCGACTAAGGTTAGCCGATTCGAACGGCTACTAAAAGTATTTCTTTTCTTTCATTTTCTTGGCCTAATTGGTATGGTTGAGCTTTTGCAATTGAATTTCATTTTTTCATCTGTTACATTTGTTTCGACCTATAGGTATTTACATGTGTTGGTGTTACTAATATTCTTAACTTAAGTTTAGTTCCTTGACTAAAAATGTATTGAAACAGTGTCATACTGTTATTGCTAGCATGTCATATTGTTATAGCATTAAAGCAATCGCTTTGACGAACATGTGATGTGAAAATTCATGAATGAGTGTTGCTTTTTTGAATATTGTTTACAGGAAAATTTAAAAGATAACTCAGCTTTCATCAAATGTAAGTTGTCAAACACCCGACGGGCTCCTTTCCTCGTAAGCACATTTCAAAATCAATTTACTCGAATGTTGAAATACAAACTGCTAACTATTATATCATGTTTATACAAAAACGTAACTTGAAAGCCAATAATGTCAAGAGCTACTAACAAGCTATTAGAACAAACCAATTAAAATTGAGATAAGGGTCGGAAAGTGTTCCAGTTTGATACTTTGATTGGTTGAGTCACTAACACATTTTTTGTCAAATTTTATACATCTTTCAGAAACAACTAATGTTAAAAAATAATTATAAAACCATATTATGCAGCTAATTTGTCTTTTAATAAATTGAGTTAATGGTTTGTATGTGTGTTTTGTGCTGCACTTTATTGGGATGACTTTTGAATTAATTACTTGCTTCTTATTTATTGAAAAGAGTAAGTAAATAACCAAATATTACACCGTTATACCAGAAACTCTTTTCTTATTTATTGAAAAGAGTAAGTAGCCTGTAGTAAGATTGTCTCGCTATACTGATAGTGCTTCAGTTGAGTTCTAAACTGAATGACAAAGTCAATAAAATATAATAATCTGAATGACAAAGTCAATAAAATAATCTGAATGACAAAGTAAGATTTTAAAAATAACGTACTTGTTGCCAGCCGTTTGATGCAGATTCGATGTGATATGGGAGAGGTAGGTCAAAAAATATAAAGATCGTGCATGAATATTGAGGATAATATTGTAATTTAACAAAGGCCTGTAATGTTGAAAACTGTTTCCCTTCCAAATCCGCCCAAAATTGGACGGAACAAAATAACACTCAATAGCCCATCCCTTCCCTCCCTCTCTCTCACCTTCCCGTCCCTTACCTTTCCATCTAAAAAAAACTCAAGAACGCCCCCTTTTTTGATTTCCCTTCCCCTGCCCTTCCATTACTACTAAAAAAACAAAACTCGATATGTATGTTGATAACTGATCAGTTCTTTATGGGTCATATTAAGACATAATGATACTTAGATATGAATTTATAATGACTGCATTTTGAAGCCATTTAATAAAGATGATCATGAGTGGATGAAAGTTTCTTCGCTTTTAAGACGTTTACTGTGCATATACTTAATTTATTGTATACCACAATCAATGTTTCACAAATGAAATATTCACATACACCACATAGTCACCATAATTCATTTTCAAGCGTATTAAATTCAGAAATCCCTTAATTTTCTTCCCACAAAATAACTCATCCTACTTCATGAACGATGATCACGGATGCTTTTGATTAAGGTATGAGTTGACAATTGTTTTTTCTTACAATTTATAGCGATCTTTATTAATCTATTTATGAGTTATGGTATCTACTGTTCTTCTAAGACATTCAGATTTCGACGCAGGTACACCTAATGAAAGACAACAGATATGTTTTAAATGCAAAAAGCGACTCTCATCTACCACCAATAGAGTTATTTAAGAAGGTGAAGGCACTGAAAACACTACAAATATAAGAACGTCAATTGCCTTTTATATAGTATCTAACACATGGCTACATGTACCATCATGCCAGCAATTCCGGTAGGTTATTTGCATAGTCAAAATCTTTTATCTTGCATCTTTCATTCATTCTTTTGATTTAAACTTTGATATCTGTAATTTTGTTTTGTTCTGATCATTTCATTAAATTCACAATGATTCTCATCTACTACAACAACCTTCATAGAATGGGATTCCGTGCAAGTGTATCGGTTATAAAGTTCATTCATCTTTACATTTAATTATCTAGGGTGCCTCACATGTCATGTATGATGCATGTAGAGATGACCATGTTCTTTTTCTATGGTTATGCACATTGCATATAGTTCTAATTTTAAGCAATATTGCATACACGTTACCTCTTTGGGTGTATTGGCCGATATATACATTTAGATGATCTATAAAACGCTTATGCAAGCTAAATTTTCATACTAAACATTTTAGATTACTTTTGCAATGGTAGTTTTATTTTAGGCAATATTGTAGACACATATACCTCTTTTGGTGTATTAACTTATATATACATTTAGATGATTTGTAAAATACTCATGTTTATATGTATATGATCACACCTGCTCACCAATTTTTGCTAATGATATTTGTATCAAATAGGTTGTGTATTTTGCAGTAATGTTTCAGATTCTCAATATAATTGGAGAACCAAGTGTAAGATCTTTGTGTCTGCTATCTTTTTCGCATTTAAAATTTATATATACTGTATGATTAATGAAACCAAGCGCCCCGTGAGACAGATAATATTTAAGCTAATCTAAACAGTCCCCATAACCCAGATGATAGGCTAAACCAAACAGCCTCCATATCCCACATATTTATGCTAGCCTACATAATACACTACAAGAATTTGAGCCTTTAGCGATGGATTTAGCGACGTAATTAGCGACGGATTATATCCTTGCGTCAGAATTTGCGTTTGATAGGAACCTGTCGGGTGTTAAACGCCGCATTATGCATCACTTCAAACTACGCCGCAATAATTTAGCGTGCCATCACTATCGACAAACAAGTTTGTCGCCGTGAAGCGACCGAAATGATGTCGCAAAGCCTTTGCGACGGATTTTCACTTGCTTCATGGAGTCGCTAGTTGTCGCAAGTTCTCGTCCAAAAATCTATATCCATCGCAATTCTAGTCGCTAACTAAGTCGCTTTTTCTCATTAGACGTCGCTTAAAGTCGCAAAAAAATCCATCAAATGTCACAAATCCTGTCGCAAAACTTTCTCTGTTGAACATGCTAGCTTCTATATTGCACTACATGTCTCTTTATTTAGCCCCAAGAATTCACAAATGAAACATAATAATTCAATAAAATATATACTATATTAAACGATGATAAGTTCCAAATCATACATAAAGACACTAAAAGGTGTTGTATACACCGATATTGTAGAACTACTAATTTAATGTATATAACTAACTAGACCAAACAATGTCAAATAGCGTAAACTCGGGCCAACTAAGCATAATGTTTCGATTGAGTTCTCGCTAATTTTCACTTTAACCAAAACTGTAAACCTCTACTTGTTAACAAACATTGCTACTTGGACTAAGCATCTAAACAGCCGGTTGTCGGCGTTAGCGCATCTAGAACCTTTGAGTAGCGATTGAATCACCTTTAAATCGCCCTCTAGCAAATTATGAGATTTAACAATCCGGTCAAGCTTCTCTCGAGTGTGCTTCTTGTGTATCTTTCATAATGCTCCTCGCCGCTTTAGAAGAACATTTTCTATCTTTTGGCAATCCAAAATCTCTCGTAGCTGAGCGATTTCATGGTGTTGTGCAGTTTGGCCAATGGAATCAACAATATGCTCAAAAATATATCTATCAAACCTCGATGGAAGGCCATAAAACTTCCCTTTCTTTGAGCCAACATGTTCTGCCCATCTAATGTATGTGTTTGCTATGTTTCCTGATTGCATATCGAGAGAGTCCTCTGCTCCATACTTTTCCATGTATTGTTCCTTCATTAATAAAAAGCAAGAGAATTTTAGCAGATGTTAATTAAGTAAAACTTGCTTATTTAGAAAAAACCACAATTTTCTCAAGAAGTAAAAATAACAACTTACCCATGTTTCTTTTGCTTCATTGTCCACAAAACTCTTGTCTTTCTTCATGTGAGTCCGGAAAAAAAGTTCTGCAGCAGTTGGATCCCTTCCTAGTTCTTTTTGCTATAATCATAAAACAGAAATAGTACCCTGCTGTTAGTACCATTCTCGCCCACCAAAACCGTAAGATATAGCTTCCTCACACCATACAATTGAAACCAATTACGTGGTTCAATACTAATGCAAGATCGATTTGCAATAGCCCTAAATAATAAACATCCATTTCGGGAACATTTCCTTATAAACAAATCAAAATAAAGTAATTACGGAGAGTCGGCCAAAAGACAGCTTAATCACTATGAGTCTATGATGAAATATCGCTGCAACATTTCTTTAGCATGTCAAAACAAGAGTTACTTGACTAATCGTTGGCCGCTTTGGCCAATAAGATTTTACCTAAGGACATGTCCTAAGAAAGTTTATGGCATGTAAATGTAATTGATGATTGATATGTTTCTTTTTTCAGAAAAAGAAAAAGATTGCTAATCTGCTACAAGTCATTGCTTGCAAAATATGTTACTCCACCCGCCCCAAAATGCTTATCCACTAGACAAAACAAACATTGTTTCTATTGCAAACAGAGTTGCAACATCATAACATCTATATTCCCAAAACATAGAATAGAGAACGTTAAATGCCAGTGGTACAATATTATAAAATCTATTGAAAAGGAATCAACGTGTTATGGTGTCAACACCAACATAATGACAATGGATGCTACATTTTATCACTATTTTCGTGCATTTGCGTAGTAACCGAAGAGTAGATTACAACTAATTCCTACAATAAGCATCTACATTTTATCACTTTTGTTGCACCATAATGGACATTACTATGCCTAGAGTTTCCATGACATTTAAGGAATGTGAGTATGCCTTTGG
Source organism: Chrysanthemum makinoi (assembly GCA_910596185.1). NCBI lineage: Eukaryota > Viridiplantae > Streptophyta > Magnoliopsida > Asterales > Asteraceae > Chrysanthemum > Chrysanthemum makinoi. The sequence continues at coordinate 186,771,314 of OU343216.1, forward strand.
AGTTTGGACAAATGATAGGTTCAAAACTGCTTTTAGTAGTAAAGTGTTTGCAATAAGTAACATGGTAAAGAAAATTTACGCGACCAATCTCCTTCGTGTCTCAAGAATCGAGATTGAACCAAAGAACGTAAACGCTTATTAGATTGTCGGCAGCTCTCCTCTTTCGATTTTGCTATAAACCCCGGTGATTCCCAAATTATCCACAGTCCATCCCAAATAGCTTGATTCATGAAAGGTGGTTTTTGTGCTCGACCTTTGATCCTTACCCTAGTCATGAAGTCTCGAAGGATTCTTCATCCAAGGTAGTTAAACAAAGTTTGAACCTTTTGGTTAATTCCTGTATCCCAAGTGTATTTCTCCTACACATGATTATAAACTTATGATTTGAAAAATATCTCAGTAACAAAAGAACACAAGGATTCCAAACTAAAACAAGACAATCAAATAATAATATTGCATTCCCAACTGATATTGCTATATATCCATTCGTTTCAAGTTATGTCACTTCATTTAACTTAATACATACAATACAACTCATAATACACTATCAAACCATTTTTCCTATTGTTATACACCTGTACTTATAACATTCATTTAATTTATAAGGGTACAGAGTGTGCCAATATCAATTGCTATATGTTAAAAGATTAAGAGACATCATAACATGCAATTCTGGCATTCATAAATGGTATGCAAAAGGCAAAAACTAAACCAAAAGAAGCAATCTGTTCCTATAGGGGTTTTATGGGAGGAAGGAGCAATCTGTTCCTATAGGGATTTTATGGGAGGAAGGAGCAATCTATTCCTATAGTAAATTTAGGTTTATATCGAGCATGATCACACCTATAACACTTGTCCCGACCCTCATTTTCTTTGCTATAATAGAGCATGCAACCATTTGGGCAACAATCTATCTTCATGTACCCTGCACCTAGTTGTGAAACCATCTTCTTTGACACATAATAGTTAGAGCACATTGTAGATCTTGGAATAAATTCCTTTATTGTTCAAGATCACTCGGTTATAGCAACCTTGGCTCATGTTGAAATCTGATTTGATATTTAACATCCTTTAAATTGTTGACAAAGTTGAGTGTCCTTCACAACCCTTATACAATGGCTCGCCTCGCTTTTGATAACAAGTAAAAACCTTTTAGCTTCGTGGATTCGGAGGTTGTGAAGGATGGTGCTTCAAAAATCGATCCTCAAATTGTGAGCCATCCGATCAATAACCATGTTATGAAGCAATTCACGCCTTTTAGCACGATTAGGTAATTCCCGATTGATCCTTTGAGAACGTTGCTCACCATGTTTGTCCCATACATAGTAATTTGGGATAAATCCATACCTATATAAATCATACTTAGCATCCTCTATACCTTTCCACCACAGTGTTTTTACAAGCTTTACACGCATTGGACTGCGCTATCAACGAAACCTTTAGACCGCAAAACTAATCACTGTTTTATGAACTCCTCAATTCCATCATAAAACTCATTGGTGTTGGTTTTATACATCCATTCACGGGTCATTGTCATTTTTTCAGACTTCAATGATTGTCAAACAACAATGTAAACAACAATACCGAAAAGCACTTTAAAAACCTTAGCTTAACCGCTTATAAAACGGATAAATTTGTATGTAATGACTTTTGACGTACCATGGCAAAGCTTAACACAATTGTAAGGGACCTTGTTTATATTTTAGCACATGAGTTTGATGGGTTTCTCTACGAACAAAGCTTAAAAGCTTAAAACAAGGCCTCTGATCAATCTACTTAGACCAGCCATACACATAGAAAATAGCTCGGACTAGTTAAAGTAGTGTATGAATTTCAATGTAAAATTTAAAGTTTAAAATTCCTATGTTGAAGTGGTCTATTAGCATACAAGTGAGTCAAGTGGTCTATTGCATAAGGAAATTCCTATACAAGTCTCATGGGTCGCCAGCTACCACAAATAATTCGAGCAAGTGATGTGAAGTGTCGATGGACCGTGAAAGGTGAGCAAGTCAGCCTTCACACACAAACACTATACACATGCATAACCCATTACTACTAATATACATATACATAAGAGTAATTTGTTTTCTTGGCTTGTTTGCTACTCCATCATCAAATAAATAAATAACATTGATCTAACTTGAAAGTGTGCTCATAAGACTAATATGATTGTCAATCACATACGCTATCACTTCCATTAGCTACCTTATGCCATACGCTTACTAGTAGTTAGCTACCTATCATTTGATCAAAAAAACAAACTAGGTCACGCATTTGGTCGAACACTTGTTTTACACTCTTCACATACACTTCAATACGCTTCATATAAAAAAATACACTAAACTAGTGAGACAATTCATCAAACATTTTGGTCTACACTTCTACAAAAACAATCAATACGTTTTCCAGCAGAAAAAAATACACGAAATTAGTGAGACAATTCATCAAACACTTGGTCTAACACTTGGTCTACACTTCTACAAATACAATCACTACAAATACAATCAATAATTTCGTAAAAAATACACGAAACTAGTGAGACAATTCATCAAACACTTGGTCTAACAGTTGGTCTACACTTCTACAAATACTAAAAACTAGTGAGACATTTCGTCGATCAGCTTGGTCTACACTTCTAAACTACTTCATACAATTTCAGTTAAATCACATCTCAATTGCATAAGCATGAATTAAGCACTCGATTAAACACATTAACAAGTTTAAATCACAACTAAATAAGCTAACATTGGTCATTGCATAAGCATGAATTAACAGTTGGTCGATTGCATAAGCGTGAATTAAGCACATCATAAATAAGCTAACACAACTAAATAAGATAAAAAATCGATCGTACTCCTGAGCTTATTTAGCGATTAAACATGAGCTGAGATTAGAGATGGAGTGAAGATTAGATCAAAAATCAGATGTACTTGTGAGATGGAGATCGCATGAAATGTGAGGAGAGAAGCAGATTGGGGAGGGAGTGAATAGTGATTTGGGAATTTTTTATTTGATTTCAAATGTTTAGGTGCTATTTTTTATAAAACAACTTTTAAATAAAAACAAAACTATTTGTTTTTAAATAAAAACAATTTGTTTTGAATTGTTTAAATATAAACTAGGTTATTCATAAAAATTTAAATAAAAATAAAATTATTTTTAGGCTTTTGTGTCTAAAAAGTAAAATATATATGGTAAGAATAATTTATTGATAAAACTAAAATAACTATGAAAAAAAAGTGTCCAACTTTGAGACATCATATAACTACAAAGCTAACCAAATGACTTATTTTTATACATACATAAAACGCGCTATTCAAGCGACATGTATTATGATGAAAGCAAGGAAGAATATGTAATTTCTATTGCGACTTTCAAACATGCCTCTCCGTGATAGCTTAACAAGTGCGACATGTATTGCACATCATTAACCTTGAGAATAGGTCGCGCATGTGTTACGACATCTATCGACGCCATGACGCTAAAGGTGTCGCTCGATGTCGGAATTTGCATTTTTAGTGTCCGGTCAATTTCCATCGCTATTCGACTAAATTCTAGTAGTGTATATAGGCTAAACCAAACAACCCCAAATAACAGGATGCCAATACTATATACCGATAGACAATCCGGCTCATTTTTTAGTTATTGCACACCCAATCAATATTATAGTGTTTTGTTGGTGAGGGTCGATAATGATGACCATTACCTTTTCTCGACTAAGAACAATGATGTGAGGAATTTTAGTTTCAAGCTTGGGGGTCCTAAGAACAAACATCATAGATTGTTTAGATCACATAATTGTTGCTCGCTTGCACTTAGTTTGTGCCGAATAAATAAATAGTTTTAAATTGCTTAATAAAACTGCTTATTATCGAGATTAGAATAAGCATCATGTAATTATTTTTTCTCATTCTTATGATTGTCATTTTTACATATAATAATACATGAAAGCATTATATTTTAGTTTTAATTATTTGTTTAACATGTTTTCCGTTATTCATTATTTAGTTTACGCAATAACTGCCAAACAATTTATAAGTTTAACCTCATAAGGCGGTCACAAAACTAGTAATATAATTCTATAGTCACAACAGTTATTAACATTACCTCTCATGTTTAAATGAACATGAGAGGATCCTTATCCCAAGTATGTATTCTTTGCTCTTTTCCTCAAAAGCTCTAATGTTATCTCGTTCAAAGAGGGATAGAGAGCCATATCCGTTCATCTTCCAAGCCACTTATATGTAATTTCATCGCCCCTTTCGCGAAATCTAACCGCTCTCAAGACTTTATAAGGTTTTAAAATGTACCTTTTGAGGGGTCATTTAAGCCCTTATTTGATCACTTTTGTATCCGTTATTACTAATATCGCCTTTTGACTTTTTAGGTATCTTGATGGCAAAATGCGGAATGACACTTATTCGGACGAAAGCGAATATAATGTAAGAAAATGGCCAAAGTCAAGAATAATCGAGACACTCGCCGGACCAAGAGACGGGCGCCGTGTTACCCGCGACGCCGTCAGATCACTTTTGTGACGCTCGCAGCCAAATTCTCTATTTACAAGTGCGGGTGTCGTTTAAAAGAGTAGGTCGTCGCAACTCGCACGGCCTAGATTTGATCGCTGCGCACGACGCCGTAGACCGGCGGACGACGCCACAAGCATAAGGTGACGCTGTCAAGAAGACTAACGCAAGCCAAGATCTAAACCCTAATGACTAACTCGACGAAGGCCATTAAATCAAAGACGCCACATATGTAATTCTTATATAAAATCCCATTTTTAGTTTTCAGTGTAGTCTTTTGAGTAAAACCTAAACCAAACCAAGGTGTCTTGTACAAGTATTTTAGGGTTCCAAACCCTATCTTACATCAAGATAAGTGTTTTACTTCATTAATTTAATTATGTCTTCAATTACTTGTGTGTATGCTTGCATGTTCTCCATGTCCGCTAATTTACTTGTGTGTTTGCTTAGGGAATATGAAACTTAATTATTGAATATTGATTATTCTTAATTATTAGTGATCTAGTAATGCGATAGGTCATTCGTTGTGTAGTTAATGCTTGATTAATCTTTGCGAACCTTAGCTTATAACACTAGAGTTGTTGTAGGCTAAACCATCAAGAGTACCTTAGAGTTAAAGCTAAACTTAGACTTTAACTTTGGTAGTTTCAAAGAGTTAGGATAACGCATACCCTACTTACCTTAGACACACAACGCGATTAAGAATAAGGACGTGACAATTCAACCATCAATAGGAGATACTAATGAGTAATACAACCTAAGTAAACACATCTTTAAATCATTATACGAGCATACAATAATTAGACATAGACTACCCTCACCTTAGTTAATTAGATAATTAGATAATAGTAATCTAGAAATACCAACCCCCAAATCGAAACCCCGAGATTCGTACTCTTCCATTTCCTAAAAAACATAAAAAGATAAAAAATAATCTTCCTCAACCCCAACCTCGGCGTAGTAACTTCTCACTAGCATTCCTATTCCCCTAGAGAACGATATCAATTCCCGCGGGCTTACCCTAATATACTACAACGATTAGGTTCCACGCTTAGTGTTGAAAAACTTGCTCATCGAAAAGGAAGTTCCTTTGACCTCAACGACGCTGTAAGGCATCAAGTTTTTGGCGCTGCCGGTAATAGAATAGCTAGTTAGAGTCCACCTCGCTTAGGTTTCGTTTGATTCTTACTACAAATTTTCATTTTAGCTTCCTGTAGTCTATCCCCTTCTTCGTGACCTTTGTCTGTAAAACCAATCACTCACCATGATAATGCGGTTTCTTCCAATCAAGATTCTTTCACACCACCCGCCTCAACCTCAAAATTGAGAAACGCAATCCCACAAAACCCTTTACCCTGCCTACTTTGGAAATCACCTAGGCATAAAGATAATTGAAACAAATAAAGTCTTCATATCTTATCCAGATGAGGAATTTGACCATGGTGAAGCACTTGACAACGGGAGGTCATTGATGGTTAGTTTTGAAATAGAAAAAAGACCCTTCCAATGTTTTGACCCTAGGTGTAGAATTGAGAAAGATGGTCCCTTTAACATGCAATTCCCTTGCAAAATATGATTAGAAGGGTTCGATGCTTATTTGAATTTCGTTTCTTGCCTTTAAACTTAATCTCAAGGACCTATACACAAACAAGGTCAATGAGTTAACTTATCAAGGGAACAATGTTGTTGAAGTGCCACTCATTTGCATGTATTTGTTAGAAGTTTTGCTTATTGGTAGAGTTCATGGTCTTAGAAAACTAGGAGAATTTATTGATAAGGACCTCACCAAGTGTACTTTTGAAACCTTTCAAGAGAATGATTAGGTTGAATGAACGGATGATTGATGGTCTAATTACATTCTCTGATGAAGTTGAAGATTTCGTCTACCAAATGCCACGCACCATCCCAAAGTTTAAAACACAAGGATATTGGAGGCATGCAATAGAATGACCCTATTCCATTGCTTAGTGAAAGGATATAAAGTGGACTTAGGTACCCATATGAGAAAACTAAGAGGTATTACAAAAAATGCTTAGAGTTAGGAGATGATTACAAAAAGAATGAGAGAACATTGGAACAAGAGGTATGGGCACGTAAGCTGCACGACCCACGAATGCATCACGCAGTCTAGCTACAAGACTCATAAATAAAGAAAAGCGAGGCAACCCATGCTTATTTGTTTGCTTGTTTGTGTCATATCTTTATTGATTGTTTATTCTCATGTTTAAATTTGTAAAAATGCTTTATTTTGTCTTTAACCTCGCCTTAATTACTATAAAGGTATTTTACATATGATAAGTGTAGGAGGATTACACATTTTCAAAAGAAACGTAAACATGAGAATTTCAATTAATTAAAAGATATACATGTGTGTTGTCGAAAGTCAAATGCTTGTATCGAGTCATAATGGATGTTTTGCGTGAAATTTTTCCATTCTAAAGATGTAAATTTTCCGCACTTTTTCTTAAAATCGGTACCGCTTTCAGGATAACCTGACGGCAAGTCAGATCGCAATCTCGACGGCCAGAAGGAGCAAAACAACTGATTATTTTTTCTCGCTTTTCTCGAGCTACTTATAATTTATTTGGAATTTTCCGTGTCTTAATTTTCCTTAAATTGCAGAAACATCCATTCCACAAGCATTATATCCTAGTTTAGTAGAGTCATATATATATATATATTATTACCACGCATTTTGTGGCTAAGGTTTCGCTTTTGTTTTCTTCAAGTGTGCGTGTTTAATTTATCAAGAAGAAGATACATAAGATGAGAGGGAGCTTTTCACGCTAACGTTATTCTTGAAGAAAGATGTAACCACCACTTACACGGATCGTACCGAAGCTAATCGGGAGTACTAGTTTCTTTTCATCTTTTATTACCTTCCATTATCATACCTTTGATACTTTCGGGGAACATTGGGGACAATGTTCAGCTTTAAGTGTGGGAGGAAAATAAAATGAACTTTGAAACTATGCTTATCCTTGATTATTTGCTTTGTCCAATTGCATGTGTGTAATAAACCATGAGAAAATGTCGGTTAGAGTAATTTTGGCACCAAATTTAAAAATTTTCATGACATATAAGAGTGGGCCATTAGTCTTAATAAAGCGTCTCATGGATAGGAAGTTGTATGACCAAAGACAAAACACCCTTTACCACTTAAATTCCACCCAAAATGTGAGGATCGCCCTTAGATTTGTAGGAATTAAAGCATTCACCTTTAATGCTTAGAGTGTACCGGTAGTATAATAGATTCTAGAACTTGTTTTGTGATGCATCTCGATCTCTAGTAAGACTACACTTGTGTAGTTAGGAATAACTAAATGATAAGAGGCATTAGGTTAACCCTTGTTTGATAATTGTAATATAATTACTTTTCCACATCGTTGAGTAATTCCCCACACCCTTGCGTTGTACTCACTTTTAGTACACGATACCCCTAGTTAACCCCTCTGAGCCTATCCTTTTCGCGGTTCTCATGATGTCTCGGTTTTTTGGAATATCAATGAAGAGCATTGTTTACACCTCACCCCCAAATGTACACCCAAATCGCCTTAGCCTACCTTGTATGCACTCACTTTTAGTGCATTATTGTTATCACCTTAAAAACCCTTAGTTCAATTATCTAGTTGCTTGCATAAGTTGCTAAGTCGAGTCATATCCTTTGTATACGCTTTTGGACGACGGGACTCATGGAAAAGTTAAAGTTTATGAAATGACGGAAGGGAACGCAAATTAAATTCCCTTATTTCATGTAATAATGCACTCCAAGTGTTTTGATCTTTTTCAATTCGTGTCAAATTAGTGTTAGAGTAATAAAACTCAAGTGTAGGATGTTCTATAAATCCTATCATTTTGATGTTACTCATAGATATGTAGAGTAAAAAGTGTATGAAAAAAAAATAGAAAAAAGAGAAAAAGAAAAAAAAATAGAGTGTTGAAAAAAAAAAAACATACCTGCTACCATCCTACATCTATCTTAATTTATGTTTGTTTGTTTCAGCTTATCTAGAGTCTAGAGTGTCGAAGTATTGGCTTAGCAACCATCTTCGTGATGCTTGTAAATATAAAGATTTTTGACTTGCCACCACTAAATAGCCTATCCCACCAAACCATTTGTTTCCCTACCGAAAGCCTAACATTACAACCCTTTAAAAGTCCTCTTTGATAGTCTTTCCTAGGTGCTTACGCCAAAAGTATGGAGGTTTGATCTAGTCTCAAGCCTATGGTAATCTATGTACTAGGACCGTTATTGTAAGAGTGTTTATCTTCCATTTCCAACTTGTTATATTTCATATATACCCCAGAGATGTGAGTATCCAAACACCCCATGAGGGTGCTAGTATGTAATTTCTGCTTGTTATGACTTTTCAAGGGGCTTATATGTGTTGTGGATTGTTCTAAACCAATGCTTCATGACTCTTAACTTATAAATTAATTACAAAGCACATTTGCTTGAGGATAAGCAAATACCAAGTGTAGGGATATTTGATAAGGTTTTAAAATGTACCTTTTCGAGGGGTCATTTAAGCCTTTATTTGATCACTTTTGTATCCAAGTATTACTTAATATCGCCTTTTTCACTTTTAGGTATCTTGAAGGCAAAATGTCGGAATGACACTTATTCGGACCTAAAAAGGCGCTAATATAATGCTAAGAAATGGCCAAAGTCAAGAATCGAGATTACCTTAGGCCGCCGGAACCTGGCGCGATGGTGTCGTGTTATCTCATGCATTAACCGTCAGATCACTCTTCTTTTGTGACGGCTCAAGAGCCAAATTGCCTATTTACAAGTGACGTGTCGCCTTTAAAAGAGTAGGTCGTACCGTCGCAACTCGACGCTAGATTTGATCCGCATCTACGCCGAGATCGAAGGGGACTCGCCACAAGCATAAGGTGACGCCACCGCAAGACTAACGCGGCTAAGATCTAAACCCTGGGGACTGACGCAAGGCCACAAATCAAAGGTGACGCCGCCGCAGATATGTAATCTTATATATAGAATCCAATTTTTAGTTTTCAGTGTGTAGTCTTTTGAGTAAAACCCAACCGAACCAAGGTCGCCTTGTACAAGATTTTAGGGTTCCAAACCTATCTTACATCAAGATAAGTGTTTTACTTCATTAATTTAATTATGTCTTCAATTACTTGTGTGAATGCTTGCATGTTCCCTAATGTCCCAATTTACTTGGTGTTTGCTTAGGAATATGAAACTTAATTATTGAATATTGATTGGTTGTCTCTATCTTAATTGTTAATGATCTAGTAATGCGATAGGTCATTCGTTGTGTAGTTAATGCTTGATTAACTTTGGAACCTTAGTTTATAATAACCTAGAGTTGTTGTAGGCTAACCATCCAAGAGTACCTTAGAGTTAAAGTTTATAAATCCTAGAGACTTGTAGGCTAAAACCTTTGGTAGTTTCAAAGAGTTAGATAAACGATATCCTACTTAATCTAGACACAATAACAACGCGATAAGAATAAGGACGTGACAATTCAACCATCAATAGGAGATAATTAAGGAGTAATCACTACTACAAAAAATTTCATAGAGACCGGTCATAATGGCTCATGGAGAGTGGTTTAGGGACCACTCTAGGCGAGGGGTATCTCTATAACCAAAATATATAGAAACCGTTCAACAACCGGTTTCTAATATGAGCATCGAAACCTCTTGCTAGTAAGAACCGGTGTCTACAACCGTGCTACATGCCTCAATTATAGAGTAAAGAAATCAGCTTATATAAGAACCGTCTTAGTGAATTTCGTTTTACAAAAAAAAATGAATTTAGTTTTTGCTAAAAAATATAAAATTTTCATAATTTCATAATATACAACTAAAGTAAAGTGCATAAGTCTTGATACATGACAATATAACCAACTACAACATATCAAATCGTCTCAACTTGACTCAAACTAGTTTAACTAAATAAGCTAGAAAGGAATGTAGTAGCAAATGAGCTCGCCCTTCAAGGCTCCAACAACAGCTTCATCAATTTTGATTGCAACTCCTTCCTGCACAAATGTTTACATATGACATATCGACGACGCATAATCCAAATAAAAGCACAAACTTGAAAGTTATTCACAACCTGAGCTTCTATGGTACTAGCATCAGATGAAGTGTAACAAAGGACATTTTCATGATTAACTAACATGTTATCCTTCGGTGGTGGTACTATAGTGAAAACATCAAGTGCTACCGCAAGCACAAATTCGCTTTAACGGATATCTATAAATGATAACAAGTAAAGGTGGAATTGCAAACCCATTTACTGATAAAACCCACTTTGGGTACACTTTATCTCAAATGGGTCAAATTAAAATGTTTAGGAAAAGAGCAATGGGTCGAACATGTCAAAATTAACACATTTACTTTTGTAAAATTTAAGAAATTACGATAAGTGTTAGTTAGCCCAAGCAGTGCCACACGGTTTTAACCAAGACTCATTTCTACCCCATTACCAAACTACCCCAATTGTCACCCCTAATTTGCAATAAATAATGCATAAACTACCCAATCTTGTAATAGTATTATTTTTCTGATCACAATTAACACATTAACCTCAGAAAAACTATACAAAGTGGAGAAAAAAGTATTTTCTTGTCAACCCAAGTCACACTCATTTCAACCTGCCCATACCCAAACTACCAACATTGATACCCCTAATATCAATAATCTGTGATAAAACAGAAAGACACAACTACATGTGCTACATTATTTTATTTTATTTTATTTTTATTTTTTTGCTAAACAAGATATACACTACAACAACGCATGTACAAACTTAGGAGTAAATTAATTATTCACTGTCCCTACAGTTGGTTAACATATCTAGAATCGAATTACCTCATTACGTATGAGGAGGAGACAAGACACCAAAGGGAGCACTCATTTGGTCAAGATCCCTCTTATTTGGTCATGAAATATTTTGACTGGCAGATCCTTAACAATTGCTAAGACAATTTCTGTGGTACCAATTCGAGTCGCCAACTTTCCCATCAGACTTGAATCAATCGATTGTTCCCCAAGCCTCTTTATTGTAGACCGTGGACCCTCCATTTGTGTAGCATCAAAATATTGTTGTTAACCATTCTATGCTACATTATTAATTACACGAAAAAGTTGCTTTGTGTGAGATTACAGGGTCAATGTTAGAACTCATTACCTTTTCCATTCAAACTACATATTGTTTTCGAAGAATGTCGATTAAACTCCAAACTCCACCGTGTTCTTGTATCCTGGAACCTCCAAAAGTGTTCTCTCATTAATATCCATGTAGTCCACCTGCAATATGAGTATCAGATATGTAACAAGATATCTAACAGGGTGTTTGGGATTGCTTATTTAAGTGTTAACTTGCTTATAGTAAGTCAAAGATAAGCTTATGAGTGTCTAGCTAAATCATGTATCTCATTGCTTTTAAAGTAAATTAATTAAATAAACTTGTTGGTAAAAGCTTATTCAAAGCGATAAGCGCTAAAAGAACATTTCCCAAACACCCCTATAGCAATAGAAATCAAGACCGGGTGATGATTGTTCAACCTCATATCGAGACTGTCGCACACAAGACACAATCCAATTTACTAGTCGCAGTACATCCAAACAAAAAGAAAAATAATAGCAAGTACAATAAAACTATGATATAACATATACTGACGAAAAATGCTTAAACGGGAGATATAACAATTATAAACACATAGTTTTACAAATAAAAACTATAATGAAAAGGATCAATAACCTACTTGAAAAATGACCAATGAAAATCAAAAGGCTATTATTATAGTCCTATGTATGTCAAAAGTACCTTTCAATGAGACCCTCTTTATGAAGTCTAACAAAAGCTTCTGTTACAACTTTTGATCTTATCTCATCCATGGTAAAACACTGTCATTACCAAAAAAAGTATTAAGACTTATGATAAACAAGATTTAAGAGCCATAAAATGATAAGTTCTACGATCTTTTACCTCACGTGACCATCCAAAGATGCCCCAACCGTCGGAGTTGTTTCAAGATTGTGCCCCATGTTCATCCTTATACTTCCACACCTTTTATCAAAAAACAAATTATCGGTCATCAAACCCACTAGTGCTTAAATAAACCCAGTGCCCACACGAAAATCAATTTCTGAACCTTGACCAATCAAACACCAATACCAACCAAACGGAACCAAACACACTTATGTTGAAAGATACTACCTAAATATAGACTATACATACGCAGTAACATATATTGCGACTAAATTTTACCATACCGTCGACTTCACGTAAAACTTAACCTGAATCATCACACATTGATTTCACTTCCTGTATACAAATATTTATGGGAACCAGGTAGTAGTCAAGTGTTATGAACACAAGTATTTTTAAACATGAAAAATGGTTGTAACAAAATAAACCTCATAAGAGTCGTGGCATGTCCTATATGTAAAGCTCCAATACATTAAGAGGTGGAAAACCTGTAATTTTGTATTTTATATAAGCATACAACATATGAAATTATTTAACTAATACTTAAAGATCTAGAAATCGAGCTTACCATCACAAGCAGTGGTATTAATATTTTCTCTAAGCTAGTTTAAAGCAATACCAAACAGCCCCTAAGCAATTCCATACATCTCCTATAAAACAAGAAATTCAAGAAGCAATCACAAACATCCCAAATAAGCACATAATTTCATAAGAAAATCCAAACAAACCCTTATGAAGTAAAAAATAGTAAATTACCTTAAAACGCATTATCAATGCATAAAAGCAACGAGCATCCTTGAACCTGCTCTCACCACGTGTACTTGTCCTTTAAGTGTTTCATTAACTCTGCACTTTGAATGCGTCAAATGAACTTGATCAATGTTCGTTCTCCCTTATCCTCGCTTATAGGAAATCGTGATTCGCACATAATAATCTTCTTAAAAAGTTGAAATCAACAACCCATATTCACGAATACGCCAATCCATATCATATAAATCTAAACCAAAACCCAAATCCAGAAATCAACACGAATAAACATAATTCTGAATCCAACAAAAAAACAGGTTCAAAAACACCAAAATTCAACAAGACTAAACATCAAACAAATATCAACCGCCACAATAAAACCATGCACCAATGACAGCCATTCCCGCTCAGATCTCTAACCTCCGATCTTCACCCCAAGGTATCTATACGTAATTCAATCAAAATAAAGATAATTACCTCACAAACGATATGTACTTCCAATTTAACAAACAACATGCAAAGCTATTTAACAAGACTTACCGTGGTTCGAAATTGTCATTTTGATATTTCAAAGAAAAATCTTGCATCCACTTCATGACGTAATATCCACACTCCGCCCTACTGCCGATTTACAATAGGAGTTCCCACTTCAAGCTATCACCAAGAACACTAAAAAGAAAATAAGCAATATACATTTGTTAACATGTGTAAAGCACAAATGAAACCTAAAACAATTACGAAAAATGCTTACGAATCCACAAGTCCAAGAAGCATGTAGTCGTCATTTAATGAAACACCGATGCCTTTAAAGAATCTAAAATGAACCCCTTCCATGTTTGGGGCAAATTATGAAGAGCACATAGTGACCGCTGCATTATGTGTAAACATGTATGCTTAAAACAATAATCATATCAACAATAAAAAAGTAGCGAGTGGTACCCTTGAAGATATGGTGCGACATAAAACTCATAACCTCCAATGCCCGCCAAGTAATCTAAGGTAGCCCTCTATTAGCCCCCAGATATACATCCGGCGTGATCACCTGTGGTGCAAGAAACCAACCTTATTTTGTTGTGAATGTCCTTTAAGTTGATATAGTGACCTAATTAAAACATAGAAAAAATATGCTAATGTAACTTATATAGAAAAAACATTGTCTTAGTGCATACGTAAAACATTAATGTACTTACATCTCAAAGCAAGTCAGAATACCAAGCTCGAGCTTTTTATTAGTCAACAACTCAATTATGTCGGTTGGGTTAATTGCAAAGTAGGAATCTTCAACTTGTCGAAAGACCTCCTTACCAACATGAAGATTGTATGGCTCAACACAATCGTTACCCCTACTCATCCAAATGATTATAGCCATTCAACACACTCTTTGGCCTATGTAACATTATAGCCGTTTTAGATCGTTAACTCTTTTCTATGCTCAGCTTTTCTTTTACATCCCCACATACAATGGTATTAATATGATCTCATTATACCCAAGAACTGAAAGGTCTAGTCGAGTTGAAAAACAAGTATGCCCTTTGGTATTAGATAAGACTTTCTACTTTCTTTAGGAAGTAAAAGGAAAATGCAGATTTGTAAGATATTGTTATATTCCAAAGATATAGTAGCTATAATGTTCTAAAAAATTTACCCGCTCCTTAGCTTTAAGTTGTTCTGCAATCTTAGTTGCCGCCATTTTATGGTTGGTTATTTCTTCAAAGGCTTTTTTCTTGTTTGTAGGTTCTTGAGCAATCTCTATTCCCTTTCTCTGTAGCGGTGTACTTTTTGATGTTGAGGCAAAGACACTCTTGGTTGGTGCTTTATTAGCTGGGGTTTTCGTCAATCCCTACAAAGTCATGTTTATGTACGTTAATATAGCTTACTACAAAGACACAAAGAGAGAGATTCCACAAATTTAATACCTTAAAATGAGCAATAGCACTAATTGGCCATTGAATAAAGCCCTTTACTGCGCTCAACAAAGTAGGAATTCCTCATCCAACACAGAAGCTCCATAGTCTTATAAAAGTCAACAACTTTGATAACTACACCTTCATGTGCCCGTAATAATTTCTTTCCATGTATAAGACCGTCTCCAATTGGAAATATCTGTGCAGTAGCACATGTGACCTTTTCCTGATTGGAAACAACTAGGACATACAAACAGCAGTAGGTTTCCTCCTAGATAAAATGTAACAAGTATTGAATTAATCACATGTATGTAAGTATGTACAATATTTATTATACCAACAAGACTAATATTCCATATAAGACCAACAATTTAGGATTACCAAATCGATTTCAAATGTCTCATCTGATATCTTAACATAAATTATACAATATACACATTTGTAGAAAACAAAACCAAAAAACTTTTACCTTTATGCAATTTAACTTGATGACATTAGTGGTCGAGGCGACACTGTCGGGAACTCGACCTCATCTTGCCTGGCTAAAAGCCCCTTGTTAGATTCTCGACCGTATTTCCCTCCTAATTCCCCCTCATTTCCTCCCAAAACTCAGTGACGGATTACTTTTTCACTTTTTACGCCACTAGATTCTCTATCTCCCGATGTTGATAGGTCATCTTTTTTCTTATATAGCCTTTTATTCTCTTTTTATATCCAACGTTAGTCCCTACCCCTAGTGCGACCACCGCTCGGGTCCCATCACCAATATTAGCGATCTACTCCTCGCTTTAGATTCAATAGTCCCTTCGCACAATTGTTGGCTTGCTTTAGTCTATTATATATGATTAAATATCAGGACAACATATTCATAAACAAATTTTTTTATATAGTTATCGAAATGGAAAGAAAAAGATTACCAAGTCCTTTGAAAGATCAACTAACTTAGGAGGCAACGTCGTATTCCCGTCTTCGTCACGGGGAGCCCTTGCCAAACAATAATTACTCCCACCTAATGTCCGTACTTTATGAAGGTCTCTGTTTTATCTGGTCATTTCTTTCCTTTTCCCACTTCTCTTCAAAACCGCGATACCCTTTTGGTCCTAAGTTTACTTCGATCTATTTCATATTGTTTTCCACGTTCACTCGCTTCGCAGACGCGCTTCTTCACATAGGAGAAACGATGAATTATAAACATGGAAAAATAATAATGTATCATAGTAATACATAAGTAAATGAAACCTACAATTTTTGCAGTGTGTGTTTTCTTTCCGCAGTAATTCTTCCCACACATGAGGCTCTACATACGTCCATTTGTCCATAGGAGATTTGTTATTGAGCATGTATTCACCTCATAGTTCTGTCTTCCATGCCTTCCACTTAGTGCCACATGATAATAGTGTAGGGACTTTGACATCATTATTCTCAAGTCTAAAATGTGTCTGAATGATATAGAAATAACGATTATTGATTGTTAATAGATGTACTAGTTAGATATATTGTAACTAACGATTTTAGATATTATACCTTGATATCCAACCATAAAAAGTCTTTTTGTTCTTTTGGCACATGCTTCCAGTCCTCTATGTTCATGGAAATTAACCTTCGGGTACGAAGTTCCAGGTACTTCCCATATAAGTTTCTACACTTGACCTAACCCCAAACCTTCCCCAATCAATCTGATCCTCGACCAAATTAAAACATAAACTAAGACAAAAAATAAGAAAATGAAGCAAGAGATCATTGAAATAAAAACATGTAAACTCATTTAAGCTTGTCAAAATTGCTTCACACATTTGATTTCTAGAAAGTGAAGGTTAATTGAGAAGGTTTAGCAATCTTTAAAAACCTAACCGGCATCGAACCGCCATCTTACAGAGTCTACGGTTCAACCGATCGGACCGGTTATAAGAACCGGAGGAAGACATTATTATGTAATACGCTAATGAAAGTTAGAACATTTAAAGATGCTAAAAGATATACATCTCTATGAAGTATGTAGGAAAATAATTATGAGCAGTAAAATTGAATTTTTCTATGCATAAATATCAAATTGCGTATGAAAATTGGAACTAGGAGACGACAATCACTAAAAAATAGACCAAGAGGCATTTTCTCTTTAAGAACCGGTTTACTCCTGTATTTAGCGGTTCAACCTGTCTTTTTAAACCGGCCGCAAATTTGCCTCTTGTTAAACCGGTTCGACTGGTTTGAAAACAATGGGTTGAAGAAATATATAATTTTCACTTTTAAACTCATAAATTTATACATTTTTTATCACTGTGGATAGGGAAAAGATTGATAACTACATAACTTGTGGTTAATTGCTTAGAGTAGCTAGGTATTTTGTGCTTATCGTCACAGAAATTATCAATAGCGTAACGTATCGCATTTGTTACTAGCAAATGCGAACACACTTGCATATGAAGTGATTTGGAATGTAAACAATTCTTATGGTCGTTTGTTGCAGGAAGTGGATAGTGTTCAAGACTTGCAACCAAAAAATATATGTACGCGCAAACACTCACTAACACACACCATGATGTACTTCACAAAACTTGCTTATTAACATCAGCAGTCACATAACTTACATATTGGCAACCCATACTTTACACATAAGTAGACACATGACAATTTATGCATACAAAACATTATTTTGATAAACCTAAATCCAACCCTAATCCAAGTTACCAACACTTGTCAACAAATATTAACCTTAAAATAAGTAACAATTGCGTATCAAAGTTAAATTAATAAGAAGAAAAATACCATTTGATGTGCTCAAACTCAGATGAATGACCCAAATTGAGCTTGGTCTTGATGGAGGTGTGTGGTGGTCCGATACGATATGAAAACAAAGATGGTGGTTGATAACATGTCGAATGGTGAAATAAACACCATATATATCAAGAGGGTGGTGGTTACGGTTGGGTTCGACATGGGAATTTGGGAGTGATGGTGGAGGGTCGTGGGAGTAAAGAATAAAGATGGGGGAAATTTTGGGGGAGAAGTGGTCTTGACTTTTTCTCTGGTGCATACTATTTATTTTGTTGCTTTCAGAAAAAATATTTTTTCTATAAAAATACTACTATTTATTTTATTTAATTATTTTATTTATTTGATTACGTCTTCTGTTTATTAACTTTTCGTGTTATGCCTGAAAAAATGATTGTACATAAACGCATTAGTTGGATGACTATATGGTAAAGTATACTAGCTTAAATTTAGTTATAAACGATCGAGTAAATTATTTTATTACCGCTCATTCCTCGTGTCCTTCTTGATGATCCGATCTTAAATAAACAAGATCATCAAGAATTTCATCTAAATACTGAATGCCACTAGAAAATGGAGGTAGCTCGTCAAACTGATTATAGTCGTCCTCATCTGCAACATCATCAACACCAACTATATGTCGTTTACCATGCATGACAATGTGCCATCTCTTGTCTTTTGAGTCCTCGACAAAAAAATACTTGGGTGGCTTGGTTTGCTAGAATGAATGGGTCAGATATGTAGCTGTTTGTGGAAAGATTGACACACGTGAAACCATCCCTATCAACTTTAACACCTCCCCTGTCATTGACCCATTTACACTTGAAGAGGGGTATAACAAACAAATTGTAATCCAATTCCCATATTTCTTCAATGACACCATAATACGACTTTTTTGAGCTTGTCATCCTCGATGAATTTGTCATTGTTGCTACAAGTGTCACTCCACTATTTTGCATTGTACTTTTATCATCTTGTTGTTTAGTGTAGAACGCGGTATCCGTAATGTCGTAGCCTTGATATTGAAAAACACGACGCGGTCGGTACCCCAATTGTGCCAATTCTGGATCAAGATTTGGAAATATACGACTAAATTTATCCGCAAAACCAATCGCGGAAAATGACCTCTGTATGCACTGCCTTTCCAACCAAAGTCGACCTCTATGGTCAAGTATTTTGTTTTTCCCATCAAGTCTACCCGGTCGAGATCGCGAATGCCAATATTTGTGAGACCTTCCATATAATTTGTACAAAATCAACTACTTCTTCGAAGCATACCCTTCAATACTACCTTCGCCGAGATCGTTCCTTACATACCCTTTAAGAAACCCATATACCTCTCGAATGGATACATGTATCGCAAGAATACAGGACCGCAAGCCTTTATTTCTCCAACAATATGAGATACGAGGTGAACCATGACATCAAAAAAGGAAGGTGGAAAGTACATCTCGAGTTCACAGAGAGTAAGAATAATATCACTCTGCCATTCATCCAACTTTTCCGGATCAATAACTTTGGAATGAATCATGTTAAAAAGAGACAAAGCTTTGTGACTGTGTGTCGTACTCGAGGTGGCAGATTCGCGAATAGCAACTGGAATCATCTCGGCATTAAAATATGACAATCATAGGACTTCATACCAAGCAACTTCAAGTCTTTCATCGAAACCAACTTAATGTTAGCGTAATAGCCGATGGGACCTTAACACCGTAAGAATTCACAAAATATGGTTTTCTCCGCCTTCACATGGTATAACAAGCCAAAGAAATACATTTTCTTACTATTCGCCTCTTGTGGTGCGAGCTCGTCTCTAATTCCCATTTCACCATGTCTTTTCGAGCATTAATCCGTCTTTAGTTTTTCCCCGAATGTTTAATAATAAGCCTAACAAACTTTCACAAACATTTTTCTCGATATGCATAACATCAAGACAATGTCGGACTTGCAAATGTTTCCAGTACTTCAAATCCCAAAATATTGACCTTTTTTTCCAAATATTTTTTTGAGGTGCCTTAACTTTTTTCCAAAACAATATTTAATTCCGCAATTTGGGAAAGTAAATCGGTCCGCCCAATGGTTCTCGCCATCACTTAGCTCTATAGTACCGTAAACAAATTTTTACGGTACGGGTGATCTTCTTCAAGAAATCTTCGATGTCCCATATATATTGTTTTCCTACAATTAGTCAACCATTGAGAGTGAGTGTCCTTTTCACAAACATGACATGCCTTCTCCCCTTCGCACCATAACCCCATGACAAGTTACCGTATGTCGGAAAATCACTTATAGTACAATAAATCATGGCAAACAATGTGAAACTCTCTTTCTTGTACGCATCATAAACTTCAACGCCCGAATCCTACAATTTTTTCATGTCGTCTATTAACGGATCCAAATACACATCAATATCATTCCCAGGTTGTTTTGGACCTTGAATTAATAATGACATCATGATGTATTTCCGTTTCATGCACAACCAAGGTGGGAGATTATATATGCATAAGAACCGCCAAGTGCTATGACGAGTACTCAGCTTCTAAACGGGTTAATTCCATCTGAATCGAGTCCAAACCGTATATTTCTAATCTCATATCCAAATTTATCAAACTTTTTATCAATATTTTTCCATTGAAGAGAATTAGCCACATGTCTCATTTTTCCATCTTTTTAGCTCTTCAAGATGCCAACGCAACAATTTGGCATCCTTGGGGTTTGAATATAACTTTTTCAATCTAGGTATGATGGGAAGATACCACAACAGCAGGGGGCCATTCTTTGTCACATCGCTATTTAGTTCCGTTAAATTCTTTTCCTTATACCTCGATTCATTACATATAGGACATTCGTGTAGGTCTTTGTACCCCTTTCTCAGTACAATATACAATCGTTTGGACATGCATGTATTCGTTCCACTTCCAATCCCATGGGATACGTTAGTTTTTTCGCTTGATACGTTGAAACAGGCAACTCATTATCTTAGGAACGCTTCGGTAACAACTTTAATAGGGTGGTGAAGCTTTTATCGCTCCAACCATTTTTCGCTTTTATGTCCAACAGTTTCACCACTAAAGAAAGTAGGGTGAACTTCTTACATCGCATATACAATGGTTTTTCTCTCATCGACAAACAATTGCTGTAATTTTTAACATCCTTTTCAAAGAACATCACGCCCACATCACGAACATCTCATCTATATTGACATGATGGTCATCGTTAGAATTATCATTCTCATCGTGATCAATGTCTGAAACAAATGTGTGACTCTCAACTTGTGGTTCACCGTGAAAAGTCCAAGAAGTATACTCTTTGTCAAACCCTTTATGTATGAGATGGCGTCTAATAATCTTAGGATCGGCAGTGGACACGTTATTTCTACACTCTTTACAAGGACAAGAAATTTTTGTTTCTCCTGTCTTTTCTCGATGATCCTCAACGCATTTAATAAATTCGACACTCCTTTCATGTATTCAGGGGTAAAACGTCCTATCTTGTGCATCCATGTACTACGATCCATCTGAAATATATAAAGAAAAAAGTTATATTCTAAGATTAGTTTTGCATAGATACGGTTATAAGTGTTATAAATTGTGCCTAGTCGATGACATTGATTCAATCAAAGGTATGATCAACAAAAAGTAACGTCTATTAAATTAATTTAGGTATTTTATTACATGTCTCTACTAGGGATGTTAGTTGGGTTGACCCGGTCGGGTTTGGGTCAATTCGAGTTGAGGCAAATACCTTAACCCGACCTTATTTAAGACACGAATTAGACGGGTTGACCTGAATTGACCCAAATAAACCGGTTTTAATATGAATTGGGTCAACAAAATAAGCCTAATGAAAACAACAAATTTGTCTCCTTTCAAATTGTTTAAACTTTAAAAACAACATTCCTATATAAATTACATAGCAAAAGCCCCAATTACATATATATGCAAAAGCCCCAATTACATAGCAAGTATATAACCCGCCAAAAACTCCCCATCCTAAAATTGAAGCGCCATTTCTCATTCTAACATTCAAATGAAAATTTTGAATAACCTCCTATAGTGTTACTTTCTCTCCTGGTACTCCTAATGAATTTGTTCTATTCAAAACTTTCCAATTCACAACCTCACCTCCTTCTCCTTTCCCTAATGTACTCGCACTTTCCATAGGTAACATTATTTAATGTTTACATAAAAATTTTGAATTTAACTTCCAAAATATGTGTTATATCAGTCTAGCATGCTTAATAATTGTGTAATATTTAGCTTTGTTGTGGTATTCGATAATATGTTTTGACTTTTCTTGTTTAACACAAGGTGACTCTTCGATTAGGTTAATATTTATTGCTTTTGATATTGCGATGACTTCGATTAGGTTCAACTGTTGAATTTTGGTTGATAAACAAAATAAGTTGTAGTGGTTTATGATGATCATCTCTCTCGTATTGGTTAACATGTTGTGGTAGTTTGTTGATTTGTCTTTAATGCGGATAATGAATGTTGATAATTTACATCGTTTTTGATGTTTATTGGATGTTAGTTAGTGGCTGCTAAATGTAAATACTATTGGTGAATTGTTATTATCAATGCATATGCATACTCAATTACTGTAAATTGTTGTGCTTTCGGTGTTTGATATACTGTATGTGTGTCACCTTTATGTTGAGCAGGATCTGACTAATCGTCCTGAGATAATGGTGACTTTTCCAATCTACTGTGATAAAGACGGTGTTGCTTTTGTTGCGTGGACAACCGCACCGTTGACCCTCCCAAGTAATCTTGCACTTTCTGTCAACTCCAATTTTGTATACTATCAGGTTAGCCACAAATTTGCTTAATTTATAATCTTTTAATTCTCTTTTAGGATTTGCTTGAATATCTAAAATCAGTTAAACTGAAATCAGGCGAAGAACAAGTCCAGTGGTAAAATCTATATAGTTGTTGAACATTGACTGTCAGAGCTTCCAGCAGAGTAGCCAATAAAAGGAACACCTAATGTTGCTTATGACGTGTTGGAGAAATTTCCAGGATCTTCACTTGTGAGCATTAAGTAAGTTTTTAGGGTGCTTTTACCTGGATTATCAATTATTCCTAACTGGTTAGATGAACATAATAATGTCAAAAAAACAGTTTAGGCATTTTTAGAAATGTCAAAATGCGTTTAAGGTTTAAAAATTCTGAATGACAAGCTATTTCGATAATATTACAAGCTGATGGAAATGCACCTTGGCTGACTTGTAGCCAACCCATTTAACCATTTGCTTTATATTCAATTTTTTAATCCATATTCTACAATTTTGTTTATTTATAGTCATTTGGGCCGTTTTAAGATGCAATCCCAAACACCAACTAATTCTCCTTTTAAGTTACGGTCTTGGTATACAAAATTACAAACACTAATAATCATAGTGTAGCTACACTTTGCTATTGTTTGGGTATAATCTTAATGATCAATAATTCAATATGGCTTAGACGATCCATTTACTGTCGGGTATGATATTTGCAGTTTATGAGTGAAACGATTGGTTTTAAAGAGATAGGGGGTGTTTAGTGTTGCTTATGTTACACTGCTTAAATGTTTAATGTGCCTTTAGGATTTTGGGGTTTGACACATATGAGCATTTTTAGGGACGGTTTGAATGCTTGTTTAGTTATTTGTGTTTGAATTATTATAGTATACGGAGGTGTTTTGGCTGGCTTTAAAAATAGAGGTTATTTCTTTTCGCAAAAAGTTCACCTTCAATAAGCTATTAAGCTTCTTTTAGTAGATGTTTGGGTTAACTTGTCACAAAGAGCTTATTTTTATTGTGCAAAAAAAGCCATGTTTAAACTTTTTATTGACTGTTAAGCACTTTTTACCGGGTGTTTTGGTACTAGTATTAAGTTTATGCACTTTTTAAAAAAGAGCTTATTTCTTCTACCTCAGAAAGCTCTTCTTAATCCTTCAATAAGATTTTAAGCTTTTTTAGGGGGTCAAGGGTATTTGGGCTAGTTGTCGCAAAGAGCTTATTCCTTGTGCCAAAAAGCTCGCTTCAAACTTTCTATAAGCTATTAAACTGAGGCTACCCAATACAAAAAGTGAAAACTATAAGCTATTATGATCTTTACATTTTTTGGGTTAAAGCATGACGTGGAGCGGTTCTTAACTTAATATACAGTTCGGGCTTTTGTATGTTAGCTTTGAATAATATGCTTATCGTGTTGATAACAACATATATAAATGACATAACAAGACATTAATAAGATAGCTGACAGAGTTCAAACGCAACACCTCTGTCCTTTCTATGTTCTTTTTACACTGTTTGGGTCCACTAGTAACTAGGATCGGTTCAAAACTTAAATATACAGATGGGACTTTTGTTTGTTAGTTGTTAATACTTATCGACATTTGAGGTAATCAAGTTGTGAAGGAATTTCTTTATATGGCAATTTGATTATGATATACTTGTGTCACGAGATATGATAAATCAATTGGAGTCCACAATTATCTTTTGCTACTTGCATCATATATTTCCAAATTAGACAAGAGTTGACTCTTTTTTCTCTTTACGTGTTATGTTAATATTTATGAGCCTATTTGTGTTATGTGCCTTTGTTCGAACATAGTATTTAGACAAAATATATATAGTATATGTTGATTATAAATTATCTTATGGACCAAAAGGGCTATATTAAAATGAACTTGTTATGGAAAAGACAAAAGAGGAAGGAGTTTGTTATATGTAAAAAATAATATGCGTGTCTAAACGATTGTTTGACAAATCAAGGATCTCAAGGTAGGTAGCATTGCATATGGTGTCGTGGATCGTCCCAGTAAGCAAATTATTAGAAACCGAGAAGAAAGAGGCAACGTGAGGTTTCCCCAATGCTTTCCGAGATTGACGAGTTGAAAAGATTGTATGAAAAGTCGGTCGCGATTTGTGGCGGTATTGGAACCGCCCCACTAAGACGATTGGAATGCAAGTCGAGTACAATAAAATTAGGAAAATTGTAAGGCTCTTGGAGGGAAGTTAGGTTGTTAACTTGTTATGAGAAAGGTTCAGATACGCCAGTCCTCCATTCCCAACTTCCCATATCCAATTTGGTATTTCTCCTTGAATTTTGTTGTTCAAAGATCTACATCCATCAATGTTGACTGGTTTTGTAGATCAGGGAACCTTTCGAGATTGCATGAAGCCGATACAAAAAGCGAACTTTGGAAGGTGAGACACGATAGAGCTGTGTCGCTTGTTATGATTGAAAACTTGTTATATGAAAGATCAAGCTCTTCTATATTTGATTGGTTTCAGAGATCGGAACTTTGGAGATTACACGGCCAAATACAACGAGCTTAACTTTGGAAAGTGAGACACGATAGAGCAAGTGTCGCTTGTTATGATTGAAAACTTGTTGTATGAAAGATCAAGAAACGTTAGGTTGCTGAGACCCTGAAAATCTTTAGTTTCAGTTACACCACTCAGGTTGTTTGATGAAAGTGAGAGGATACCAAGTTGTCCAAGTTCAAAAATGACCTGGAATTTCACCTTTCAATTTGTTACTACTCAAATCAAGAATATTCAATAATGGTATGGACGAGTTTGAAAACCTGTGAAGCACCATCAAAATTGTTGTTGGGAAGATCTATCTCTTACACATTTGGCAGAGAGAACAAAGATGAAGGTATGCTTCCATTGAAACTATTAAATGCTAAACTAACCACAACAAGATTATTAAGATCTTGAAAGTGATCAAAAGGAATCATACCCATAAAACCATTTATTGAGAGGTCGATGTGAGTTAGATTCTTGCATAGTTTGAATGATGGGATTTCGCCAATAAACTTGTTTGAAGACAAGTCTAGGTATGATAAATTCTTTAGACTTCCAATAGATTCTGGTATCTCACCGTAAAAGTTTGTTCCACGATCACTAAACTCAAGAGCCTGTTCACGAAAACTCGTAAAGATCGTTAAGATCTGTGTTTTCTCGATAAATCAAGACTCTGCAACTTTTGCAACCGGAGGACATTTTCGGAAATGTTCCAATCAAGTTACATTCAGCAAGATTCAATATTGTGAGATTCTTGAAATTTCGGCTGGTGACCAAACTTTCTATCCTTTTAGGAGAATTGCACTAAATATTCAGTAGCAAAGACCTCATTTTAATTTCTAGTTTGGTCACCACCGAAATTTCTCCAATCAAAGAGACCTAACGATTTTCAAGTCCAATGACCAAATGAGAATTGAAGTGAGTGCATTTCTATTTCTTGCAATATGCACTTTTCTATATACTAATTCACATGATACATAGTATTATAATGCTTAAAACTTATATTTGATTTGTACTTTCTTTGGTGCATCTTGTTGCTTCTGCTAGAATTAGTCATTTACTAGTTTGCTATAGTCCTGAAACCCGCTTTTGTATGAACTTTTTTCCCTCAAACCATGTGCTTTTATATGTTTTTCTTGATTTATAAAGGCTTTCCATTGTCAACATGGGAAAGCTTATCA
Organism: Chrysanthemum makinoi; assembly: GCA_910596185.1. Lineage (NCBI taxonomy): Eukaryota > Viridiplantae > Streptophyta > Magnoliopsida > Asterales > Asteraceae > Chrysanthemum > Chrysanthemum makinoi. The sequence continues at coordinate 186,797,719 of OU343216.1, forward strand.
CTTTGACAAGATGTAAGTATTCTTGTTTTAGCTTTTAATGTTTATAGAAACTTAAGCTGTGTATATTTAATGCATAAAACCTCCTCGATCATTTTTTGAAAAATCAATTTATTTTTGTAATATATATCTCAGAATTATTGTTGATACTGTGGACGTAGCAAAAACTACCCAGCTTGACCCTACTTTCAACTGTCCGACCCTTCAATGATGCCAATTCTAGTTTTTACTCACTTTCTATCTCGCCTGTAACATTGGTGGTAGGTAGTCCTAGACTTGAAATTCTAATATGCTAGCAAAGGTTTGGTAAGGATATCTCTTGGACTCTACTGACCGTAATGAAATGTGATTTGCGGTGGTGTCAAGGGAGACCTAGCTTCGGAGTGGAGGTGTCTGGTTTTGGTGGCACTGCCCCACCAAGCTCCAGCCTTCTTAAAACTCTTAGCTCTACATTGTCAAATTTTGAAGTTTTTGGAGGATTTGTAATATTGGATTACTACTATATCACCGGGTTTTTGGTCAAATGTCCTGATTATAAATTCAATTCTTTCTTTGAGGTGGTGTTTTCAAGTTTTCTAAACACTTATTTTTATTTGATAGATACTTGGAAAATGTATTGCTATATCACCCCGAGTATTAAACTAGCTTGTAGATTGAATACAACACTTCTTGAGTGTTGATTTTAGCTTCATTTTGCAGTAGGGGCCCACATAGAATTTGTGTTTTGAGCATTCTAAATGCATAAGTGTTGCAAAAATACTAGTTAACTCAAAGTATTAACTAAATACCTTCCTTCAGTGGATGAATATGGGTTTAGCAGCCAATGAATTCTGTATAATCGATACAAAGAAAAATCTTTAACGTGTGCCTGTATATAGATATTATAAAAGAAACATAAATTAACGAAACAATATTTCGTTCTAATATGTGACAAAAAAGATATACACATATTTCTATATAATTAATTACAACACTAATAATAAAAAATATGTACTTTTGATCCAAAAAATAAAAACAAATGGCTATTAGTGATGTATGATTACCATAAAATAAAGATGGATATTATAAAATCTTGAATTTCTTTAGCTCTTTTATGAAGCATGTATGATGTGTTAAAGGTTTTTTTAAAGCATTAATGGTACTCAAGGTTTTTGTAGATGAGTAAATACTTGTATTTTCGAAAATTATGGAGATAGGCCGTTGATTGCAAATTCAAAAGATTGGAGTGTAGTCCGTTGCTTGCAAATTAAAAAAAAAAAAAAAAAAAAAAAAAAAAAAAAAAAAAGTTTAGTAAGACCGGTTTTTATTCAACAACCGGTGTCTATAAGGGAAAAAATTCTTTTTGAATAAAAACGATCTCTTTATGTATCTATAGAGACCGTCTTTTTTTGTAGAACCGTTTCTTCATTTTATATTATTAGAGACCTTATTGTATGACAACCGTTTCTTACACTTTCCAAACCTCGCTATTTTAAGAATAGAGACAAAGTTATTATATAACCGGTTTCTATTAGGTATTTATGAGACTTTTGTAGTAGTGAATACAACCTAAGTAAACACATCTTTAAATCATCATACGAGCACACAATAATTAGACATAGACTACCCTCACCTTAGTTAATTAGATAATTAGATAATAGAAGTAATCAGTAGAAATACCAACCCCCAAATCCAAACCCCAAGATTCTGCATCTTCCATTTCCTAAAAACATAAAAAGATAAAAAATAATCTTCCTCAACCCCAACCTTAGCGTAGTAACTTCTCACTAGCATTCCTATTCCCTAGAGAACGATATCAATCCCGAGGCTTACCCAATACTACACTACAACGATTAGGTTCACTGCCTAGGAGATTGAAAAACTTGCTCACTAAAAAGGAAGTTCCTTTGACCCAACGACGCTGCAGTAGCGCTATCACACTTGCTAGCTAACTTAGATTTTCAACAAACGGTTTTCCTAGCACAACTTGGGACAATCTATAGTCGATGATACATCCTATATCTTCTAGGACCAAAAAATCAACTAGCTATGTGAAGTTTCCTACAAAGACGTGTACATCCTTGACCCTTCCCACAAAATTGCAAACCCCACCGATACCGGTGTCCCAACCCAATGTCCCATACACCACTATCCATCTGCATCCAAACCATGGATCTTGATGTTCCAAGGATTTCCGTCCTAATCGCACTAGGTGATCGAGGATTGTGGTTTGTGTATGCAACCAAACGTTTCCTTTTCACTACCGAACTATCGCTAATCATGGAGCTAACAATCGAGGCGCTAACCGCCAATCAAGGCCCTAATTATACTCTCAAATACCCCACGCAAATCTTGAAGCTCATTGATTCTACTAACGCTCGTTGCGATGAGGGTTGGAGGGTGTTGGTCAACCGTTGTGGTTTGAGTGGAAGTGGCTGATTTGGTGGTGGGTTATCACCTTCCTTGATGAAAAGTGACGAGGTTACGAACAAAGACTCGAAGAAGTGGGATAGACTACAAGGAAGCTAATGAAAATGAGAAAAATCTTACTTGATAGGAATCAAACAAGGGAACCTAAACGAGATAGAGATCTAACTAGCTATTCTATTCCCCAAAGAAGGGCCAAAACTTGATGCCGTATTTAAGCGCCGTAGGTCAAAGGAAACTTCCTTTCTACAAGCAAGTTTTTCAACCTTCTCATCGACATCTACTTATCTAATTATCTAATTTATCTAATTATCTAGTTACTACGGGTAGCTTATGTCTAATTGAGGTGTGCTCGTATGATGATTAAAAATGTGTTTACCTAGATACTATTACTCCTAGTTATATTTGTGAAAACGTAGTGGTGATACGCTCGCTTCAAACTTAAAACTTTTGTATCAAATATAGTATAAACCATTGCATTTGCTAATCTCGATTCGAGGATGCATTTAACGCGATACGGCATGTAAGGCCAACCCCTTAATATCACATACATGAGATTCAAGATTAATGGTTCATTATAAATCAAGTTTCACCATTATTAGTCCGGTTGCTTTTCTTGATCAAGCGTGTCATAATACGTAAAGTGTTGAATATAGTTTGTGATTATATGAAAGACCAAGTATGCATCACAAACATAGACATCAACCACAAAGAAAATAAACAAAGTAATTCAAGAATAAAAGTAAAGTGATAAGTAAAAGGATAGACAAACCAACACGAGGATTTATAGTGGTTCGGCTACAAGGTCACTTTCCTTGCCCTACTCCACTCCCCGAGTCACCTACTGAGTTCGAATCACTACACCAACTCCTTATGGCGAGAAGCCTTCACAACGCCGCTACACCTTTTCCGTACAAAGCTAAATACCGAGTTCTTTCACACCAAGGCGAACCACACCTATCACAACGTCGCTTACCCTTTATACTGGCTAGGCTAACCACCGAGTTCTTTCACACCTTAGGAGAACTAATCCTATCACAACGCCGCCTACCCTTTATACGGTGCTAGGCTAACCACCGAGTTCTTTACACCTTAGGAGAACTAATCCTATCACAACGCCGCCTACCCTTTATTAGGTACTAGGCTAAGCACCTAGTTCCATTATGGAGGAACTACTACCCTTCACGACACAACACCTAATCTCAAGGAGATCTACTTCTTGTTACAACACCATCAAGGATATCACCATCCTTGGATATAAACAAATACTATATGTATAACAATGCACCTCATCGATTATACGACCTAGGCATTCTTCACTAATGCCATTTACACGATCCTTCAAAGACCTTTCACTAATGCCTTCAACACGGATCTTTGGCACTCTTCACTAATGCCTTTGACACATCTATGACATCCGTTATGTTTTGGCCCAACATAACAAACCTTGTGTTTTATGGCACAAACACATAAACCATCTAGTCTAGTCATAGATACAAGAATATGATACTAGACAATATCCAAGACAATGTGTCTAATGGATATAAACTCCTAGACTAAACATCAAGAACCCAAAGCATGATGTAGTTAGTCTTCTATGAATGAAGATGACAAGTTTTCCAAGCTTGTTGTAGAAGATCTTCATGTGCTTGTATGCTTGTGATGGGTGATCAGCTCAGAGGTAAGGAAGCAAGATCTCTAAGCTTGCTATGGAGGATCACTTCGGGAGTATGCTTACAACAAATGAGAGTTAGAAGCATTATGATCATATGAGATGAGGGTGGTTTACATGTTTCCTAATGATCTAAATATCCTAGAAATGGTGGAGAGAAACTATGTGTGAAGGTGTGAAGAAATGGTAAGAAGTGGCTTGCTATTTATAGGCAAAAAGACCAAAACCATGTTTCGCCCCAAGGATCCCTTCCGAGGGATCCGCCTTTGTAATTCCAAGGGATCCGTGGATACTTGAGGGATTCGCGGCACGCCCTGTTTACCCATGGATTATGGGTTAAAACTATGGGCTATGGGTCAAGGATTTGAGTGCCCACCAAGGTACAATGTATCTAGACATTGGTATGGGTCTTGGGTCATGGGTCATGGGTTTTACCTAACACATTTACTTATGTTTACTTAAGTGTTTTATAAACTATTTAACTAAACATGTTTAATGGTTTGTTAGGGGTTTGATCATAATGCAACATAACAAACATGTACGAACCTTTGTTGTAGCATACAAGGACCTTGAGTCGTCGAGAGGTGTTGAGAGTATGTTGAGACAAGATATACTTACAAGTAACTTATACATTTTACGTTATGTATTACAAGTTACATGTTTGTCATCAACAAAACAGATGAGAATGTATAGATTAAATATCGTAATATTTGCACTAACAATCTCCCCTTTTTGATGATGACAAAATATATGTAAACGTAATAGATAGGTAAAATGTAAGTTACTTGTGTCGGTACTTCCTATACATTACCTTCTTCGCTATTACTCTTCTCCCCTTTTTCTAAAACAAATAGGGTGTGTCCTTTCTCCCTAGAATGGCGAAGTTTGCATCATCCCTAGTGAAGTTAAAATAAAAACACCTTATTGCTCCAATTGGCACACCACGCCAATACCTTCAACACTAAACACTAATGACTGCTTAGCATCTCATGACCTTGAGCTTGCACGCCTTCAAAAGGTGGTGATCTCACTTTAAGAGGAACCTAGAGAATCAAACATACAAAAAATAGAAAGATCCTTTGAATTATAACCATTATTGCCAACGGCTCAATGGATCAAATTTTTAGGCTTAACCTACATCAAGGTTAGTGTTAAAAAAAAAAGAAAAAAGAAAAATATATGATGAGATAGAAATCTCCCTTTTGTTGAAACATAAAGGAATTTTGAAGAATGAATGTGTGCATGCTCTCCCTTGACGGTTGCTCCCCCTTGTTAAAGGCGTCAAGTATTTTAGGAAGGCTAAAGCGAAATTATTGCAAAATTTGCAATGTTTTAGCTTTGACAAAAACTCCCTTATGGAGAGCGCAAGTACTTAGTGTGTTTTGAAAATCTACAAAACAAAAGTTAGTGAAAATTATATTCGCCCTTGGACGAAGTAAGTCATATGATGCACTTTATAAATGCTCGACTTAAAGCTCCCCTAGCTTGAGGGCCAAGAAGAACCTCCAAAAATAATGAAAAAGTTCGCCCATAAATAGATCGAGAATCCATACACATCAAAGTGTATATATATGAACCTATAAAGAAAGGATTAGTGTCAAAAAGAGAATAATCCTACTACTTGCATCATCATGGTTCAAGGTAAGAAAAATATGCTTAGAGATGAGACGCATTTCATTACAAAATTCACTTGGCTTTTGACAACCTAGATGTTTGTGGAGGATGGTTGAGCGACCATGAATTTGTAGTGGGTGGTAGAACATGAGACATACTTCATCACGAGATCATGAACTAGACCTTTTGACACTTGATAATGATAGAAATCATCATTATGAGTTAGAGGTATGGAAATTGTGGTAGAGGTGATGAAAGGTATCAAGGTGAATCTTTGACTTGGTTGATGACTCAATAGAGGTGGTAGACATGATGACTTTGTGAGTAGTGATAAAAGCGGAGTAAGATGGTTAGGATGATGCAAGATTAGAAATAACAAAAAAAAAATGTGTAATGAGCACAACTTGACTTGATGATGAAATCGACCATTGTCATCCTACAAGAATCTAAAAGAGTTAGTATAAAAGGAAAACATTTATACCAATGGATAAATTGTTCACATAAAATCATGAAACAAAAAGGAAGAACACATAAAGACTCATATAAATGCAACTCATTTATAAACATATAGGAAACAGATAATCCTAAGTGTTGAGCAAGAGCTTGTGTTGGAAAAAGGAAATTTGAAATGATTATCTAAAGAGATAAAGTTCCTATCTCCACGGTTCCTCCGGTCCCTCACTGAGGGATCCGCTAGCTTAAGTCCAAGGACCCGCTAACAGATGAGGTGAAAAAGAGGTGATTAGGTTCTAGCAAGGTCTAGAACCTACATATCCTAAGTTACTGGCCTATGAAGTGTCTTATATGAAGATGGACTTGAATGATCAAGAGAGAATGATTGATGGTAGCTTATAATTGGCTTTTATGGAAAATGGGGCTTTATGAGCACCAGTGGATGATCAAAGATGACACTAAGAAATTTGATGTGTCAAGTGGTGTTAAATGATCCTAGAGATCAGATGATGACTTAAGAGAGATTTGGAGAATTCCTTAAAAATCATAAGAAATTAAAACCTAGTTTTTGGCCTATTTTGAGGTAAGGATGACTAAAATCAATTTGCTAAAATTGAAAGAAATATCAAACTAAGTGTTTTGAGATGCAAGGAACAATGTGTAAACATTGGAGCGGAAAGATGGTGAGTTTTGAAGTAATTATAAATCAAAAATACTTTGAATGTGATCCTAAATCGTCCATGAGTAAATGTGAGATCAAGTGACTAAGGAAAGTTTAGTGATCCTATTGTAGCATGTTTAACTAGTCCAATAAGGTCTAGAATTTTGGATTGATGCAAGGAGGCTAAAAAGGAACTTCATTCACCCGATCCCACGGATCCTTCACTTGAGGGATCCGCCTAGTTACATCTAAGGATCCGCGCTAAGTCGATTTATTTAAATGTAATAGTTGTGCAATTTTGCTCTATGTTTCAATTATGAAACAAATTGTTTCTACAAAGAAGCATACATGTATACACGTTAAGCAAAGCAATGAGAGCATGTAGAGATCACATATAGGCAATCAAATGAGATCGAGCTCACAAATAACACAAATGTTTAGCAAACTTAACAAGCACTATTCAAGAAGTCCAAAATAGATTTACGTCTAGATTAGTAAATCATTTACACTAACAATGACATGCAAGGTATGTGTCTAGAAAGAAAAGAGCACAAGATGGTGTTCAAGACAAAAGAGTTGTGAGGTGCTAGTTTAGGACAATCTAGTCATTACGGATGGTGATTAGCATACAATGACTTTCGTCCATGAAGTCATGTAGCTCTTCTCGATCAAAGCAAGATAATCGCTTGATGAGGCAAGTGGTTGTGATTAATTAAAAGAAAATTAATTTTACAACTTGTTTGATTAGTAATCCTAAGACAATGCAAAGTATTTCCATTGTAAACTTACTTTAGGAAAACCTAGGAGTATAAATTTCAAGAGAGAATGAATATGAGACTATTACTAGCGGTGCTCACTTACGGCTAAACACGACCATTTTACGGCGCATTCCACATACCCAACTTCTTTCAAGGAAGCAATTCAACCGTTAGGTCAAATTGAGTTTCTAGTGTAATAAGTTCTCCAATATTCATTCTCAAGTTAGGAAAATTTATATTCCTATAATTGCCTATCGAAGAGTAACAATGATGATACTTTGCTTCATTTTTTATTAATATTATACTTGAAACAACTACGGTGACGAAGGTGTCAAAAAAAATTAAAAGTTGTCCATATGGTGAACAAAAAGATAGTTGGATGAGCTAGTTCAACATATGTTGTTAGAAAGCTTGAGTTTGACTTCGGATATGAACAATTATATTTATGCTGTAAAATAATTTTCTTGAGTATATCGGATGAAATAATCAAGTTGTCAATCCTACTATGAAGCTCGGAGAGCGATCATGAAAAGGAAAACCGGAGAGTACATCATCAACACAAGTGTAGGTTATGATCCGATGTACATTCTTGTTGTTTTAGAAAACGATACAAGAAAATATGAAATCAAGAAATCATATAAGAACATAAAACATTTATGTTGGACACATGACAAACTCAATCAAAAGGCCATTTAGTGTGTTATATGTTTTAAACATTTTTCAACTTATAAAACTAACATTTTCATAACAACTAGATGTTATCCCAAACACTCCTTCAAATAGCACATTGATTAGTAGACTATTACTAAATCGACAAACAAGAGAATGAATAGCAAAGTAAGGAAACCACATATGTTATTCAATCAAACAAGCACAAAAGCTATTTGAGATAAGCAAACAATCAAGTAATGCAAGGAAGACAATTTATCATATAGCATAGCATACGAAAGTTCTTTTCATCGCTTTGTATTAGATATAAACATGTATACCAAGCTTGATTAGTTTCTTTTATATTTATAAATATGATCAAAACCTTAATTTTAAAAGAGAACACATTGTTATTCAAAAACTAAAACATCCGCCTCCAATTAGATCAAAAGTTTGTGCAAAAGTTATGACCGAAAAATAACTTTCTATTATAAATCAATGATTCTGTAAATTTTGTTTTGAATCAGTTTATGAAATCATTTTTAAATGAAAGTAGACTCAAATACCTTTAAAATGATAGGTTGCACGACTTCTAACTCCTTACGGATAAAAGTTATGAATTTTTGAAATTGATAAAAATTGTCTTCAGACCACGGATCCCACGGATCCCTTGCTTGAGGGATCCGTCCGTTGTAACCTCGAGGGATCCGGATCTACACGTAATTACACAAATGCACGCTTTAACCCACCTAAAAGGTTTAACCTTGTAGACTTTTTAGTGAAGTTATATTACCCATTTTACCTTTATTCAAGCTTGATTAACAAGATATCTAACAACAAAACTTCAAAGAGAAAAAATAACAAAACACTTTTCATATTATGCTTGACTTCACCAAAAATTTGATACAAGGACCTTACTCGCTTTGAAAACCATTTGTTTTAAAAACTAGAGCTAACCCGCCTCGATACCAATTGTGAAAACGTAGGGGGAATACGCTCGCTTCAAACTTAAAACTTTTGTATCAAATATAGTATAAACCATTGCATTTGCTAATCTCGACGCGAGGATGCATTTAACGCATTACAGCATGTAAGGCCAACCTCTTAATATCACATGAGATTCCGCAAGATTAATGATTCATTAAAAATCAAGTTTTACCATTATTAGTCCTGGCTTTTTCTTGATCAAGCGTGTCATAATACGTAAAGTGTTGAATATAGTTTGTGATTATATGAAAGACCAAGTATGCATCACAAACATAGACATCAACCACAAAGAAAATAAACAAAGTAATGCAAGAATAAAAGTAAAGTGATAAGTAAAAGGATAGACAAACCAACACGAAGATTTATAGTGGTTCGCCAGGTCACCTTCCTGCCTACTCCACCCCCGAGTCACCTACCGAGTTCAGAATCACTACACCAACTCCTTATGGCGAGAAGCCTTCACAACGCCGCTACGAACCTTTTCCCAAGTATTAAATCTAAATACCGGTTCTTTTCACACCAAGGCTAACCACACCTATCCAGCGTCGCCTACCCTTTATATGCTTGCTAGGCTAACCAGCGAGTTCTTTCACACCTTAGGATAACTAATCCTATCACAAGCGTCGCCTACCCTTTATTAGGTACTAGGCTAAGCACCTAGTTCCATTATGGAGGAACTACTAACCTTCACGACACAACACCTAATCTCAAGGAGATCTACTCCTTGTTACAACACCATCAAGGATATCACCATCCTTGGATCTAAACAAATACTATATTTATAACAATGCACCTCATCGATTATCGACTAGGCATTCTTCACTAATGCCATTTACCGCGATCCTTCACACCTTTCACTAATGCCTTCAACACGGATCTTTGGCACTCTTCACAAATGCCTTTGACACATCTATGACATCCGTTATGTTTTGTGGCCCAAAATAACAAACCTTGTGTTTATATGCACAAAACATAAACCATCTAGTCTAGTCATAGATACAAGAATATGATACTAGACAATATCCAAGACAATGTGTCTAATGAATATAAACTCCTAGACTAAACATCAAGAACCCAAAGCATGATGTAGTTAGTCTTTTATGAATGAAGATGACAAGTTTCCCAAGCTTGTTGTATAAGATCTTCATGTGCTTGTAGCTTGTGATGGGTGATCACTTCAGTAGGTAAGGAAGCAAGATCTCTAAGCTTGCTTTGGAGGATCACTTTAGGAGTATGCTTACAACAAATGAGAGTTAGAAGCATTATGATCATATGAGATGAGGGTGGTTTACATGTTTCCTAATGATCTAACTATCCTAGAAATGGTGGAGAGAACTATGTGTGAAGGTGTGAAGAAATGGTAAGAAGTGGCTTGCTATTTATAGGCAAAAAGACCAAAACCATGTTTTGCCCCAAGGATCCCAGGAGGGATCCGAGCTTTGTAATTCAAAGGATCCGTGGGATACTTGAGGGATCCGTGCGCTCTCACTGTTTACCCATGGTTTATGGGTTAAAACTATGGGCTATGGGTCAAGGATTTGAGTGCCCACCAAGGTACAATGTATCTAGACATTGGGTATGGGTCTTGGGTCATGGGTCATGGGTTTTACCCAACACATTTACTTATGTTTACTTAAGTGTTTTATAAACTATTTAACTAAGCATGTTTAATGGTTTGTTAGGGGTTTGATCATAATGCAACATAACAAACAAATGAGAATGTATAGATTAAATATCGTAATATTTGCACTAACATATTGATTCCTAGAACATGGTGTAGAAGAGAGTGCTCATTTATGTAAATACTTTACTATTACGATCACTTCTTAGATAGCCATGCATGAACCAATCTTGAGCACTATATAGTAAGATCCGTATAAGCAAAGCTAGCCAAAAACTAGAAGTTAATGATTCTAATGATCTCTTTCCACACATCCAAACCGCCACTTAATGATAATAGTTGAAGCTAAATACAAACCTGTGTGGAGATTTTTAATAGTTGTAATAAGAAATGGTGATTGTTGAATGAACAGTTTATTTCACCTAAAGGTGTAGTAGACGACAAATGGGAATTGAGAAGATAACTAACCAATACGGTTGAATCAACAACACCACTAGTAAGCAAAGTTGCTGACTCTATCTTCTATATTGATTAAAATTAGAGCTTTATAACTTATGATACCTTGAAATCTTACATTTTCTCAACCTTGAAATCTTACATTTCCTATTAATGATGAGAATAAACTTTGCTTACCATTGAACTTTTGTTCCCAAGCCAAATGTAAAATAAACGCTCCTCTCTTCCAGTGGCAGAATATACATACTGCAGGTGTATAGCAGTCCCCACTATAAAGCTTTCTTTGTTATGCAACAGGAACAAGCGACAACTTACCACTGTTTACTCTCCAAACCTACGATGAAACAAAGACTAGTCACATATAAGAAGCGAGATGGTGCAAGATCCAGATTTGGAAATAATGCTGGGTTGTCACTTGTTCTAGGAATCAATATAATATGCATGTCGTGTATGTAGTTAAATAGTTTACCTGACATTGTTTTATTAAAGTAATAAAATAACATGTCGTGTATATAGTTAAATTATGTAGCGACATAGTTTGGAAATTTATTTTGAAACGTAATCTGAACCACACATTAATGTCGTGCATATAGGGTAAAGAAATACGGACATTGATGGGTAGATTTGCAAATGAGGTAAAGTGTGGGATGTGCACAGTAATAAAAAGGGTAGTACAGTATTTTTCGCAAATATAAAATTATGGAGTAGGTCAAAGGTTGAAAGTCATTGTAGTCAAATCGTAAAAAACTCGTGAAAGTCATATTAAATGTGCAAGAGTTTATTATCACATTTTGACTGCACTATCGAAAGAACATCGCCATGTTTAAAAAAAAGATAAACAAGCCAAAAAATATGATACCATTTCTTGATGGGAACGAGACTTCGGAATGTTCGTCCCACTAAAAGTGCTCATTTCTTACCCATTTAACCCTCCTTTTCATCATTTCACCACATAAAAACAAAGGGATAATGACCTACAAATGTATCTCCTTGTCATTCTATCCTTATATCGAATTATTTTGTTTGCTATTATATATATACCATTTTCATTTGGCACATGTGTATTTTGTGACTTTTGCCCTCAATTTATTAATACTTTTACTACGGGAGGGGCAAAGAAGTCACAATACACCAATGGTCATAAATGGCATAATTCGATACCATAGAATAGAAGAATATGGTGACAAGTAGGCCATTATCCCTAAAAAATATAAAGTTGCACGTAAGAATGCCTACTATTTGCATAAGGTCCAACAAGCGTGAAATTCAAAAGCTCATACGGTCCAAACAAGTCACTTCCAGGAAAAAGTGTTTCGGGTCAACCCAAATCATACCAAAAAAGTTACCCATTTTGATAGTCTAGTGAGATGGATATATTAAGGCAAAGAGAATATATAAAGGATACCTCCCACGGACTATATTTTTGCCATGTGATATTGGTTTCATGCCGGTCAGGATCTCTAAAAGTACAACTTCAAGGCTATAAGCGCACTCTTGTCTGTTAGCTTAAAAGAATAGCGTTGAGCAAACCAAACAAGTGAGCGAGTTTTTTAAATTTGGCGAACAATTGACTCTTTCGATAAAGCAACAATTGACCCCTACCAGAAATTACCCACTTTGACCCATTACCCAACACGCCCATTTTGCCACCTCTTCTAGCTAGCTTATGTCCTGAGCCGAAGAAAGCAACAAGGCCGACTCAGCTAGAAAGTGAAATGGAAATAGACTTACAGGTTCACCTCTAACAACAGTGGATAAATAGTTAGGACCGACTCCATAGTCATCCAATAATGGTGCAATCCTTGAGAGTCCAAAATCAGCAACTTTGGAAGTGAGTTTGGAGTCGATGAGAATGTTGCTTGTTTTGATATCGTGGTGGAAAATAGGTGGGTTGGCTTCGGTGTGAAGATAAAGAATGCCTTTGGCTGAATCTAATGCTAAATGTAATCTCATTTGGAAGTTCAAGGAATCTCCAGATTTGGATGTAAATGCAGCACATATTTACTTTCAAAATGCACATTAAAGCACCTGTAAAATTCCAAGAATCAAGTCTCGAAAGTTCCATACCATTAAGCCAATCACGTAGTGTTCCCCGAGAAATAAACTCATAAACCGACATTTGAACCTGTCCGAAGAGAACCTATATGATCCAGCCGAGAGGATCAGTTGTTCTTGGACCTCTAATATATAAATAAATCATAAGAGTAAAATAAATAGCTATAAACCCAAATAAACAGAAGTGTTGTTGATTTAAGGCAGAGGCAAAGCACAGGAAATAAACGAAGAGCTGCTCAAACCAGTGGTATTTTATTTATAAATTGCTGTCTTCACTCTTTATTCGTTGTATCATTTGACTTTTTAAAAGTCAAACCTGTGACAAATTTCACAAGCGTCCTACATCTTTATGGTACTACTTTATATGTTTCCTCAGTATAAAAATCAAAGCACGGACACTTGTACAAACAAAGGGTCATTTCTTGTACTTTGACTTTTGAAGTCAACGGACTTTTATAACTTCAAAATTTGATGATGATTTCTCAAGAAATTTAACACCAATTTATATATACCAGAACATTTAATAATTTCTGGAAAATGTAAAAGTCTGAAAAGTAGTCACTTGACCTCAAACACGCAAATGTTTACCAGTAAACATACTGTGAACCTCTTCAATATAAAATTATTTTGTTGCACATTTTCTTTATCCATGTCCTTATTGTTATTTGTTCATTTGCAGAACTAGCCATGCTAAACTCAAATTTCAGAGAAGAGTTCGAGTCCCAAAGTGGTAGCGTCTCCCATTTAACACAAGTGGCATAAAAAAGAAAACCACTGTATGCACTATATTACTGAATGTAGAGTAAGGAATGGTTTATTTTTCTTGTTTTTGGGTGATGCATTTTTATAAATTTAATTGAATATATGTTAACAAATTTTGCAGTTCGGGTTTTTCAGTTCCAAAACCTAAGCATACCGAATTCAAATTCAGATTTTCAGTTCTGTTTGGTTCACTTGGAATGCAGTTTGGTTTTGCCTTTGAAATTCTCAACCCAAAGAACCTGAAACAAATAACCTGAGTAACCCAAAACCCGAACCGACGAGCACCCTTACTAGTCTATACCTGATTTCTGTCTCAGAAGGGCCACAGTTGTAAGGATACCACAAAGAGTCACACTCCCTGCTATCTATAGTAACCCGCATACTCAAGTTTGTGGCCAGATATTAACATTCAAGAAAATAGCTTCAAGAAACAAAAGTATCAGTCGATTCTATGAGTCAAAGGATAGTGTTTCAGTGGTCAGATACCCAAGTTGGTAGTCAGATAGTCAAGTTGGTGGTTAGATACCCAAGTTGGTGTCATGTGTTTGACGGTCATTTGCTATCCAATCATTGCCTGCTATGGATACTATTGAACTCTGTGGCATTCGTTAGTGACGGATGTTAATTTACAAGTCAAATGATCAAGGTTTTCAGCCTGCTAATATGAACTCTGTACCGGGTCATATGCACATTGACATGTGCTGCTCAAACTAAACACCGTCTCCTGGTTTATTCATGTGCACTCTGGAAACCGGCAACTATAGCTACTTAACTCAAAAACATCTTCGTGACAATGGATGCAACCGGGTCGCTACTGTTAGGATAAACTCCATAACCCAAAAACATTTTCATATAGACCAGGTAAAACATCTGGCACAACAAAAAACTGATTCTATAATTGAAAGGTTTCCCAAAAACAGCAATATCAATTCCAGAATCACAGAAATTTCTATGAGAATCAAATGTTGGATAATAACTGCCGCAAACGTTTAATAAGCTTTGAAAGTTACCAAGTATTGTTGGATCATTAAGTAGTTCAACGGACATGGGAATAGTAGGGGAAAACTTGCATTGAGGGTATATCTAAAATAGTTTTACTTTAGTTACAAACAAATATGTTTTCCAAAAGACTAGGGCATACAACAAGTAGGTTGAGATGAATCAAATACTTTGTGTTGTTACCTACTGGTAAGAAGTCTAATGCAGGTGCAGTAAGAGCTTGATTGCATTGCACTTTGCAGCCTCAACTGATAAGCATTGTTGGCAGCGGCTATGCTTCTACTTTGTGTTATGTTATTTTACACTTTGGATGGTATAATTGGGAGAATCTGTATTTTATCTGGCGACATGCTAGACTTTCCGGTTCAATATTTTGAAACTTTTCACCCTTAACAATAATTCTTCTATAGTTAAAGTACACGAATATCATTTCTTGTTCACTCATAAGCATTTACACATTCAAATGTTGCATATTCAATGACTGATAAACTCATGTTTGTATTTACAGAATATTCAAAATAGACCCCAAGCAAAATGAGAGGAGAATGTAATGAAGCGAAGGACACTAACAAGATTTCAACAATAATGAACATCTAAAAGGCTTGTTCGTCATTAATTACACAAGCAATAAGACATCTATAAAGGACACTCCCCGTTCTCAATAAAACCATTAAAGACGGAGCAAAAGTAACACTATCCATGGAATAATAGAAACCATGTTAAACCTGACGAAATACCGATTTCACAAACCTTGCTACAAAGCACATATTTGGAACGTCCTTAGGTAACACAGTTATCAACAAATTAAATTTCTTAAAGAAAAACTCATGACTTTCTCCAAACATCGCCTAACCACTACTAATGCCTTCACTCAGCTAATCCCGATTCAAAGTACATATATCATTTCTTGTACACAATAGGCATCTACACATTCAAATGTTGCAAATTCAAAGATTGATAAACTTGTGTTTGTATTTACAGAGTATCCAAAGTAACCGCCAAGCATAATAAAATGAGAATGACGAAGCAAAGAACGCTAACAAGATTTCAACAAGTAATGAACATCTAAAAGGTGTGTCATCATTAATTACTAAGCAATAAGGCATCTACAAAGGACATTCCCCATTCTAAAAGAACAATGGAATAACAAAAATCACATTAAACTTGATAATACCGATTTCGCTAACCTTTCTACAAATCACATATCTGACATATGTGTAGCATATTTTGCATCTACAATAGCATAAGATTTCATGTCATTACTAGATTAACAACATTTAATCAGTGATAGATAAAAGTGATTTTTCCACACCTTAACTACAAAATAGTCCCCTTGAAATGTGGCCGTCATCATTATGATAAGTTATTGTCAGCATATATACGTGAATCCAAGTGATTAAGCAGAAGTAGCGATTCCTTGTAAGAGCCCATGAAGAATGAGTTAATTGCTCCAGAAATCCCAAGATTCTTGATTTGTTGTGAGCTGGGATCATAAACATTAAGTGTGGTGTTCCATCCGTCCTTTTGAGTTTCAAAAATAGTTTCACCATTCTTCGTAAATCCCAATATTTTTCTTACATGTGCGCCAATTGTGAATAGCTTTCTAAAAGACGAGTCATGCTCCATCACCCATACACCACAATTATCTTCTCCATCGGCCTCAATGTATCCATACACAACAAGAGACCCCCTTAGCTTAGAAACAGACACGTACGTATACATTAATAGCTCTTTTGTTAAGCTGTCTGGTAGGTCTACCACTTTAAATTCCTTGGTAATTAAATCAAATGACACAACTATATGTTTTGTGGTAGATTCACCATCATCCCTAAAAGTCTTCTCCCGAGCACCCCAATAGATAAACCTATCTATAACAACTTGAGTTGATATCGGATTAAGTTTAATCGATTGAGGAGGCAAATTACCACTTGGAATCACAGCCCAAACACCCGAACTCAATGTAAAAACATCAACACGCCAAGGCATGTTATATGCACATACAATCTTCACAACAGTAGGATCTAAATTGACAGTACAGACCCCGAAACCATAAAAAATCTGAGTTGGAGTCCGAGGGACGAATCTAGGGACAGCAATACCAAATGATTTTCGGATAGAAGGGTTCCAAATAACAACCATCCTTTTATTATTATCTTTATTATAACATGACAAACACAGTAATCCATGACACTCACCAACAACCATATAAACACGATATTGTTTAAGCAAAGGAGACAGAACAAAAGGAGCAAACTCTTGTTGTACCTTAAAAGTTTCACTATCATCATCTACTAAACAAATGTACTTCTCCTCATCTAAAAAATCGACTTTGTAGCTGAGAATACGACTATGCGGCTGCGTGTGGCGGGCGCCGTAACCTTTGATAAAGTCAGAACTGTCAATAAAAGACTTCCAAGGTTTCGAGACGGACCTGAACTGAATCAATGACTTGAGATTAAACACTTTTTTGATGATTTCCATTTGGATCTCGAAAGGGATATAGTCTGACATTTTAAAAAGGCTTTTCTAGGGTTTATGATAACTTTTGAAATAGGTCGAATTAGCGAAAACTGAAAAGTGGGTTTTGAAGAGGAGGTGATTTTGGATCTGGGTTTCTAAGGGCGTCGTGTGCCGTCGTTATACGCCGGAGATGTAGTGGTGTACTGGTGTGTGTTGTGTAAAAGTTTACCAGTGTTTTCGTGGGTGTTTTTTTGGTTTTTTTTCAGTGATGATAAAATAAGTAAGCTTAGTGAAATAGTATAAAAGAGTATATAACAATAAAATCAAGTTCAGTTTGTCACTCAAACTTTTTTACTGGTATTTAACTATAAAAACCATCTCAGGTAGAACTATTTTTCTACTGTTGTATACATGTTTAACCAAATATGCATTATTTGATTGTTAATATAAACACTCTTTCGGTAATACCTACTATCAACCAACTTCGTAAACAACAAAAAAAAAATCAACCAACTTCGTAAACAACAAACTTCATGTGCGATCAATTTATGCAATTTTAAAAGAGAAAAAATAATAATAAAAAAACACGAAATAATAAACAACTTTAATAATGTTTTGTTTAGTTGTTAAAATATAATAATTTCACAACAATGAAACACTTTTAAAATTTGTGAGTAGTTTTATACTCAAAAAGAAAGTATAGTAGTTTATTAAAAACTTAAACTTGATTATTGTAATATGTTATGCCTAAAATTACCCCTTTAATTTTAAAGGTTTTAAATTTCAAGTTAACGTTTAATATCCTACAAAAAATAGTTTACTTATGTTTAAAAAAATGTCATATGTTGCATGCCTTATGTTCTTTGAAACCATACGATTGAAAAATTGCTTTCATTTAGTTTTATTAAATATTTGACTAAAATACACGGTTGGTCACTAAACTTGGCAATCGTTATGGACAAAACTTCGGCCTTACATCGTAGGTCAAACCTTGGTGGCCATTAAATGCCAGAATCGTCCCTTGACCAAGATTGGGATAGTCAAACCGATTTCCTTCGGTATAATAGATAATTCACATTTTTGACCCAACCTAGTTAAAATGTAACCCACCTTCAACCATATATGTATCGGCTCTACGACCAAAGTGAACCCAAAATACAATCAACACACATTCTACCCAAGCAAAAGACAATAATGGCACAAAACGATAAGGGGGCTTTTTGAGTTCGTTGAGGAAGCGACTGCCTAAATGAAAGGGTTTGGGTGGAAGGAGAAGGAAGGATGACATCTTGTTATCAAAGTTTAACGATTTGGGAGAAAGGATTAAAAATCAGGAAATTTTGTTTAAATATCTTAAGGAAGGAAAGGAAAAGAAGGAAAACGATGATAGGGAGAGTTGTGGGTCTAGTTAAGTGTATGTTTAGATAATAGTAAACATTTGTAGTTCTTGAGAACATGAAATCGATGAATAAAAATTTGGTTCTTATTTAAGTAATTGTGTTTGAAATCGTTTTACATTTCTTAATAGGTTTGACTGCCAAGTGTCATACCAAGTTACAATTTGTTGGCTTTCATAAGTTTGTTTGACTTTGGTAAGTCAAAATTCAAGATGTTACAATACACCATTGTCAATACATTGTTGTTTACTGCTAAAGCGTTTGCATTTTCAACCAGTGTTTTTAAACCACTGCCCTAATTTTGGCGATACGGGGGTGTTTGGTTTCTTTGTAACAACTGCGATAAAGGGGCGTTTGGTTTAGCGATACAAGCGGATGTTTGTTCATACATTATGATTTAGTGCTAAAGTATTTGCATTTTCACCACATCTTTTTAAACCATTGCCTTTGCTTTTGCTGATACAAGGGGTGTTAGGTTTCTTGATTAAAGTTTTGCGATACAAGGGCATGTTTAGTTTTGCGATACAAGGGCCTGTTTGGTTTTCTTGATATAAAGGGATGTTTGGTTTTGTTGATACTAATAACACTAAAATACACCCAATATCACAATACAAGAAAAGATTAAACAACACATAACCCAAATGATATTTTATCATTAATAAAGTCTGTTAAATATCATAAGCAACTACATCAAATCTAATTTACATACCCTTTTTAGCAACCTATATTCCTAAAACTATCACCCAAAACCGCTTTATCTACCCCATGAAAAACCAAAGTGGGGCATTATGTTCAACCATTTTCTTAACAAACTCTTGGTTGAACCGATATTCAATTTGTTTGACCAACAATCAGTATGAGTTGGGCAAGTTGCTGTGTGCTTCGACTGGATTTTGGTTAGCGCATCCACACTGATCAGCGCAATTCCACGAGGTCCCGAGCTTGATTCTCTTCTATCAGCTCCTACGCGATGATTCACGTCTTGGATCTTTGAATGTCACCGAAGGGCGAAGCGCAGTGTAACATAATCAATATACATCGCAGCTATCAGTATGCAATACCATAATTTAAATTTAAAATATTGTAACATTACAACAAGGTTTAACATTGGCAATTGAAACATAAAAGTTTGACTTAAAAGATAACATTTTACTAAGCGATAAGGATAACGTGGCCACTCCTTTATTTAAAATCTTCATAATATAAGCTAAACAACGATCATCCGAAATCACAGGGGAGAAAAACGGTCAACTATGAAAATAGTTGGGTGAGTGTAGTTTATGTAAAATAAATTACCGATTTTTAAGAAGGTCTGGCCAAAATGTCATACGTCAACTATTTATGTTAAATCCATATAAAGACTTGTAACATATGAATTCACATACACTTCCTATTTTAAGTCTAGTAAATAATGCACATTGGTCAAATAACACGCATCGATATATAATAAAGTATGCGGAAGCCCTAAAATAAATAATATGGTTCCGTAGGCGGAGGCGAGAGGTTGGGCTCAATGGCGTACATCCATCTATCCACAACGCTCGCGCAGAAGTCTGAAACCTGAGCGATATAATTGGAGTCACGGCAACAAAATCGTAGGGGACTAACAATCACGAAATCTGAACATTAAATCATAACAACTATTATATCTATCAATTAAGACTGCCTCCGAGCATTGGAACGAGCCGCTGCTTTCTCCGAACACATGGGAGACTTTAGGTCAAGGATGTACGGTCCATCAGGTTCAAACAAGTCATAAATTTATAATTAAGTCTAAGGGTCAAAATATATCAAATAGTTCAGGAAAAAACAATTTAAGTTTATATTCATGCATTTCACCCCAAAATAAAAGTAAAGCGATAAAATTGAATACTCACCTTAACAATTAGATTAAGCAGCGTCAAAATAATAAGAGATTATTGGATGGCACCGGCACGCGCCTAGATTAGTATGACAAATTTAGTCCATAGTTCTAGTTTAAGACTCGGAGAATTTTAAATGAGTTTAAAAGTCTTTTTATGTTGTTAACGCATGGCAATGAATTATGTTAATATAACTTTTGTAGATTTTGGCTTTTGGAAGTGCATAAATGCGTAATAAGAAAATGTCAATGACGGATGATTCGGTTCGATGGCAACGGCGTCTGACGGAAAAGAAATGATTACTCATACTATTAGATGTTGCGGATTTTGAAATCATTATTGCTAATAATATATATATGACTAAGTGCATCTATACCTATATGTATAAAAGTGTCCAAGAAGTTTTTAATAGTAGTCTCATTTAAGATTTTGTATTTACGGTGTGAGCTATATATAAAACCCTACTTTCGTTGATTATTATAAAATATATATTTTCTTATAAAATGGGCATGACCCCGTGTATATGTTCTATATAAATTTGATTTAATGCCCAATTTTATTTGAACTCATAGAATTATTTAGTCTCTATTTTAAGTTACGTCTTAAAATTTATGTTTGTAAAACAAGTTACATGAACAAACATGGAGTAATTTTAAGTCGAATTGTGTCTGTTTACGTTAATGTTGTCTTAATAAGTCTTAAATGAGACTACTATTAAAAATTTTGAATTATAGAAAAAGTATTAAGTTTTAAAATAATTTATGGTTATGTGATCGAAAATAAGTCGAAATTAAAAATAAAGTCGAGTACAAAGTAAACCCAAAGCATAACCTCAGCAGGGCTCGGGCCAACAGTGGCTCGACACACAAAAGAAAACATAATCCAAACCCAATAAAGTTATACTCGATAAGCAATCAGAAGAAAAAAAAGATAAGCTAAAAAGCAAAGAAACACTTTATATCACAAGAGCCAATTTCAAGTCTTACAGATTCAGTTTTTCTTGTTCATTTTATTTTCATGGCCATATTGAAATCTTTAGTCATCACACAAGTTCAACCAAGACCAACGTACTCGTATAAAATTTTATGGGTTGATTGACATCTTAACTTAAAACATCATTACATTTTGTAAAATATATTAAATCACATATTTATTAACAAGTAACACAACTTCTTTTAACTTTTAAGTTGATTTTGTTTTTTTTTCTTTCTTTTTTCTTTTGTGCCACTACAGAAGAGAAAGAACAACAACCATGGCAAAAATTATTTTAATTCATTTATATCCACACTAGTTCCTTTATCAAAAAGATTAAGCTAACATCATTTTTATTAGTTTCATTAATCCGAAAAGTATAAATAATATTTCGAATTTAATAATAAATGGATTACAATGAAATATATTGAGGAAAAATCAAGAATATGCTCTTACACTATTGTTATGAACACCGAACACAAAACTCCAATTGAGTGACCCGGTTCGATTTAGACCAATTAACTTCTGGGATAGCTTCCTCTTTCACCCAAGAATAAAACCCCTCAATCAATTTCAAAAAGCCCTTTAATTTACCAAACCCCAATTTTTGTGAAAGTGGTGATGAGAAACTGTTTTTGGGGTGTCTTCTACCTCCACTAGTATTTAAGGTGTTTTAGGATGCCTTGACTCTTCTTTCTCTTCTCTCTTTTGTCTTGATTCGTACCCACGAGCGTAAAAACAGAAATCATCAAAGGGAACATGTTTGAGACAATTTGAGTCATGAGAATGGTGAGGGAGGTTATGAGAATAGAAAAGATGGATGTTGGATTGCTTCTTTGGGATTTTGTCTTGTTCGAATATTCATAGGAGAGGAGGAGAGGAAAGAATATATTTTACACATTTTTTTTTTTCTGTGTTTTGTTTTGTCGTAAGTTGTGAGGATGAAGAGGATATTTGTTTTATTACTAAGGATTATTATTATTATTATTAAATGTATATTATGTACCTCGTACTGTATAATTTGTTTCGTCTGAAATAACGTTTAATTATGTAAATATTTTTGAATTATCAGTATTGTTTTTATAAATTTTATATATTTTGGAAGCGTCTTGAAGAGTGGATTAATATGGTATTATTATTACTTTGAAATTAGAAAGTAAATTTTGTGCCAATTTTATTATGCTGACGGTACGCGTGTGGTGCTGGGACATTAGAAAACACAAGATAACTTCTCGTTTTTTAGTCATAGAAATCAGAAAATAAATAATTCGCATATTCTGATATAAATAATAGCCGGGAAATTGACGGATTGTCACTTGAATGCAGGAAGAACTAAACTAGCTCGAGTCCTTCTTGGCGACCTCTTCTAGAAACCGATAGCCATCGATCATTCAAATTTGGTGAATCAGCAACCACTCCATGAGTTCGTTTAAAATGGGGAAATCACATTGGAAAATTGTTTATGTGTGGAAAAAGTGGTAGATGAGTTTATCGTTTGGTGTCTTCAGTTAATATCGTCTCCGGAGGCGGTCAGTCTAATAGTTATTTTTCACACTTTCGGTCCTGAATTTATCTTGGTTGCGTTGTCATACTTAAAACTCCCTGCAATAATCACTTTAGAATACACAATTGGTCCCTCAAGTTGCCAACTTACGTAAAACCATTAGAAGTTTGACTTTGTTAAGTCAAACTTCTAAAACATATCAATTAACACCAAGTTTATGGACCAACGGTGTATTTTAGTCAAAACAAATATTGAGTAATGGTTTTGCAATATTGACTTTACAAAGTCAAATACCATTCTATATATTATTGAACATTCCACTAGCCATCCTTATCATCAAACTTCAAATCCAATTCGCGCTTTTGCATTAATCTTCCAGGTTTTCAATCCCGACATTACGGCTCGTTCACGAGTTAACCCATTCACCATTTTCAAGTATTGACTAACTATAGTAAACCGGAAATCAGCTTTTACTGTTACAATCAAATTAAAATGCTAAATGAAAGTTTGACTTTGAATGTCAAACTTTCATCACCTATCTACGCCAAACAACAACATATGAACAATCTAATTTTAAGCAAACCATATAAACAATTATTGTACAAAATTACCAAAAATATTTTGCAACATTAATTGTCTACTAGTATTATTCAAAACATAAACTACAACCGTCCAAAACATCTACAGTGGGAAGCTCGGTGGAGTTTCAACATCTTCCTAGCCTTCAGGTTGTTCTTGGTATCATTCCCATCATGACTCTATCGCCTTTGCCGATATTGATTGTTGTCTTTATCGAGGAACACGCAAGTATACACTTTATTAAAGTTATTTCATGCTCGTTGCGGGAACTCAAACACCAAGTCTCTAGCGGCCATGGTGAATGTGTGCTTCGTACACCAGCCGATGGTAAAATTTTGCAAAGGTAGATCACTAAGCATGTTTGCGGCGAAAATCAAATAGTGTTGAGATACACAAACATGGCAATTTAGGAATATTTTATTTGATACATATGCATTACAACATTACACTTACTCGGTATCCGGCATTTTCAAATGGGAGATGACGAATCATTACAATGGTGAACGCTACCATAACACTATTCCCAAAATCGACATCAGACAGTTTAAGGTTAATCAGGAAAGGGGCACCTTCATCCTAGGATTAGCTTCATGTATCAACTACAAGAAGTTTTAAAGATTAAATTTCATTATTGTTACACATCTCTTTAACATTGTTAAATTATAAGTTGTAAAACTTAAATTGTTCTTACCGTGCAATCACCAAAATCCAATGTAAGGTCTCAATTTTGAAGTCTTGTCAAGTGAAAGATATCGGATGTTGTGATTGTGGTCACAACATTATAACGACCTAATGACAAATGTAACTTCTTCAAATTCCCAAGTTTGCAATATCCCATTGTCTCATCTCGCTTTGTAATAGGGCCGATTCATTTTAAGAGACTCAAGTGAGGACAACCCATAAAGTCCCAAAGCGTACCGTTAGAAAATTGACATGAATCAATTGCTTCGATGATTTAAAGCCATGAAAATATTCCAAAGTAGCCATAGCACAAACATGAAGCCGGATGTTTCCTCACTCGAGTAAGTTGGGTTGAGCATGGCGGAATGGTCACCATACCAGTTGTAATAATCACTCCTCAATTCCATTGTCACCAAAACAAGAGCCACTCATGAATCGCTCATAATGAAAGTTGTTTATTCAATAATTGATCTTGTCTACGTGAACACAAACTTTCTTATTGGCCCCATAAGCGATTTAGAATCTAGTAACAAACCTCCCATCGAACTCGTATGTTAATAATAAAATCCTCATCAAGTATGACATCGGTGAAACCAAAGTCCACTTAGACCTCGGTTTATTAAGGAGGTTCCACCGCTTCTAACAGGCAACCGATTCAAAATGTTAATGATCACTTCATCCGGCATGTTGGTATACTGATCGATCGACATGGTTTTGTTGGAAGTTGGGTTGGTCTTTTGAGTTCTGGAAATGAGGATTTATACTCTTGATTTCGATTTTCAAAGTTGCGTTTCGGATAATGGTGTATTATGATTGGTAAAGTTGTTTGTTGGGTGGGTGTATTGGTTCAAAGAAATTAAATGCAAGCATATCAGGGAAGAAAGCGTAAAAGTAGCCATACTCACAATTGGTCCCTGAGTTGAAGGTTGGGTCAAAAATGTGAATGGTCTATTATACCCTCGAAGGAAATTGGTTTGACTATCCCATCACAATTGAGGGCGATTTTGGCATTTAATGGCCAAGGTTTGGACCTATGGCATATGAAAACCGAGTTTTATCCCATAACGATGCTTGCTTGCCAAGTTTAGGGACCAACCATGTAATTTAGTCTAAATATTTTTATACAATCTTTAATGCATTTTAATAGAATTTAGTTAAGTTAAATTATCGTATGTTACATTGGCTTAACGAAAATATCACCATTATAATTATTGTATAAAATGCCATCGATATACGGACTTTGCCTAGAGTGTACCCAAACGGCGTATGGTCAAAATCTAAAACGAGACATTTCAGAAGAATTTCATTGACTCTTACAAAGACAATGTTTAACATACTCCGTAATACATATGCTATAATAAGAATGTGTAAAATGAATACAAATAAGAATAAAAATGATAAAAAGAATTTCTGATGATAGCAATCTTAAGTATTATCCTCAACGGAATCACTTCTATTATATACTTAACAACGATGAATACAAGGTTTGGTTGACATGGTGGTAATACAAGTATTTCTATGTTGACGTGACATCAACATAATTGTCCACCACTCTTATCTTGTAGACCACCTTCCCACCAGTCTCATTTTTCATGATTGTTCTTCTCTCGTTCTCACCGTGTGGCCTACACCACATAACGGAAAAATGGTTACACCACACATGGTGATGGGTGCGTAACAATACGAAACATGTGGTCATGCCCCTCATGTATAGTCATGGCCACCATTATGATTCATCTAATTGGTTGATATTGTACATATTACTTTTCTAAATTATTTGAAAGAGCGTCATCTTAACTACATAAAAAAGAATATCTATATGGTGAAAGGCTTGTGACAATCATTATAAAAAATGTAAATCTTAAATCTAATCCGTCACGGTTTACCGTCAGCGCCATTAAGACCGAGTTGATGAAAGAAATAAAAAAAGACAAGAACAACATACCACAACAATTAACACAGACAAATATAAACAGAATATACAACAGAAAAATAATACAAATTCAATCATGTTAAGTTATTATGATATTCTTACCAAAATCAAAGCGCTCGCTGCAACATAAGCTCGCTCTTCTCTCAGCTCAAATCTTACAAGGAAAAAAAAAGAAGTTCAAAATAACTCTCAAAATATGCAATTATGGCCTTATACAAAAGTTAGTACAGATGTAGGATATTATCATGCAAAGTTACTTCATCCGTCAATATAAGTTAACGATAGGCATCAAGGTCTGGATTTGGATAATCTCCCTTAAGGATATTCATCATCTTCAGGGATTTGGAATTCAAGGTCAAGTTTTCTCTTCAAATGGGTTCTGTAAGAACTGCATTGTAGAAAAAGGGAAAACTGATAAATGATGACAATTAATAACGTGCATATATATTAACAAAAGGGATTTACGATGAAGTGAAGCGTTCTATATAGAAGACAGATTAATCCCTGGCATATTCACACAGATAAGGCAAGTGAATTTCTAGAAGTTTGGATAGAAACAAGCAGGCGATAAAGTGGTTATAGAGCGTCATCTACGTCAACTAGCATGTAAACGTTAATACAACCAACATATCTATTAAAAAAATCACCCGATCAATCTACATATTATCATTCATCAATAGCAACATCGGATTAAACCTTAAACATAAAGAGAAATAACACTGAAAGATGAAAAAAGCATCAATTAACAACTAACTTTCAAAATTAAGATTAATGTGATTTGATGTTTATTCAGCATTTTATATGTATATTTAGCAATATTTTAGGTCTTCGGTTGACGCTTAGATTAGGGATAGATATTTTGTTTGCTTCCATAAGAATACAGAACCATCTGATTTTCCCAGCATGAGTGTCCCAAATGACTACTTGCGATTGGCATTACTTTTCAAGTAGTCCACTATCTCGTTAATATTCCCCAAGCATCCACATTGCAACTTACAAGTAATCTGAATTGGGCAACCAACGATAAATTTTCACAGTAACAACTAAAAGAAACTATAGAAATGCCGTTCCAAATGATATCTTGCATTTTCTGGTAGACAAGAAGTATACAAAAACTTGTGGGGATCTCACAAATTTGATGTATAAAAAACTTGCGTAAATGAATATGTGTGTGAGAGAGAGAAAGTTAGAGATGAGAGAAAACGTGGACATAAATGAGAGAGGTGGCTCCTTGATTAATTACTAACAAACAAAAACGTTGACCGACATCCCCGATTTGGACATCTCTCCCGAATGACTAATTTAACCTAGATTCAATTAAATCAGACTATAGATAAGATAATACTTCGTATAACTTAAACTACTAATTCTAGACGCAATCTTGATACTTGAATGGTCCCACTCATATGCATGCACGTATCTTTTTTAATCCCATTTAAGTGGCCTTTATGTCGTTGATTTTCTGTGTCAAACTGATCGCCTCCCTTAACCCTATTGGTTCCTATAGTCCCAATGCATCTTGAATATTGGCATTTTATCCCTTCACAAAGTTCCTCACCTTTACCCCACTGAATAACCCTCAGACCTACACTGCTAGCAACTCAAGTCTTTAAGTAATCCTCACCTTGTTTTCGTGATCAAGGATAACATTGATGCAATACGCTAAATTTTAATGTAAATGGAAGATTTCTAGGTTTCGCACAACATCTAATGTGGATATAATACTATTACCTAATCAGCTAACCGCAAATGCAATCTCAGATGGGCTGAGAACTATATTAGGTATTGTGCAATAAAGAATAAAGATAAATGAGTCAAAACATTACACAATATCATGCATACAATAATTTTTATTTTTATTTTAAGGCTGTTTACCTGTTAATTGTCGGTCTAGCCGGAGGCCTATTATCATCATACGAAAAATCGAGACATTGGTGCAGGCCCACTTCTTTCATTGCCAATGCCATGGTCATTACCCTTTTCAGGCATCACTCTTCTTGTTTTTCTTGAATTAGGGGAAAGCACGGTTGGACCAAATTCTGAGGGCTTTGAGTCCATTGAGTCCTTCTTTGGTGGAGGTCGTGGAAGCAAAGCTGGTTCCATAGGTGGCGGTCCAGATGAGAAGTACCTACCACAGAAGCAAATTGCATACCGCAAAGATAGAGGTGACAGACGGTGGGAGACATGTTGGGTAGCATGTCAAAAACTCAAAATGGGTCATTTCTTTATTGCAGATTGAAACAGACCAGATTCAGGTCATGCTAATATATATATCGTCCACTTGTTTTATGGATATTGTATAAATTACTAAATGCTAATATTTTACCCGTTTCCCCTTTTAATTAAACTTTTTTGGGTTTTTATTTTGCATGAAATATCAACATACCTTTTCATTTGTCCAGTCTTTAGTCATTACACTTCATTTTGTACATATGGGTCATCACAGAATGGCTTTGTGTCCTGTTTGGGTCATTTTTTAACCCGTAATTTTAATACTTAGATATAAACTTTAACATGATATCAAATCTAACAGCTTTATACAAAACTTCACATTTCTACATAAATATTATTGTATTTTTAAAGCCGTATTTTTGTTACAAAATGACCCAAACGAGACACAAAGCCATTTTTTAATGACTTGGGTGTCCACAATATAGCACAAATACTAGAATGGGAAGATTTGAGATATGTTTCTTTATGCAAGACCTTTTTCTATTTGATCCGTTTGAGATAAAGCACAGCCCAAATCAACCCTTTCATAAGTAAACCGGTCAAAGTTGCTACCTCTACGGAAAATTAATAGTACATCAATTACCTATGTTCTAATGCCTGCTGTGCTGAAATCCTAGCTTTAGGATCATATGCGAACATCTTGGATAACAGATCCAATGCATCATCACTGGCCATTGGAAATAATGTCCGAAGTGTCTGCCCAGGAACAAACTGGTACTCGACATAATCCGGGAGATAAATCATGTCAGGCCATTGAGAGGGTTTTGGAGTCCCAAAGGCAGCAAATATTTTGCCCAATTGATCTATGTCACTGGCACCCTGTTTTATCAATAACAGAAGATAAACTGTAAGATGTCACGATAAATGGAATGAAGATAACACAGACAACTTGAACTCACCTGAAGGAAAGGACGGCGTAGAAGCAACTCAGCAAATATACAAGCCGCTGCCCAGACGTCAACCCGGACCATACTGTAGCGCAAAAATAGCTCAGGTGCTCTATACCATCGAGCAAAGACCTAATCACATATACTTGTTAATAGATGATAGGAAAAATTACCACACTAAGGTCATCTTATATACAAAAATTTGAAGAAGCATACATGATTCTAAAGATATTCATTGTGTCAGTGTACATAAGAGAGTACTCTCACAAATACCTTTCAACTCTGGTAACATAAATGTTAAACTGATTTACTAGATGACAAGCTTGCTATCAGGAATTACGTAAAAATAACGCTTATGCCATTCAGACATCCAGTAATTAAAAAAATTAACGAAAATAATACCTGGTGAGTGAACCTTCTGTCGGGACTACCAAATATACGGGCCAGACCAAAATCTGCAAGTTTTAACTGTCCACGAGGTCCTATCAAGAGATTATTTGGTTTCATATCCCTGCCAAGAAAAGTTTCAGGAAATTAAGAAAACAAATTGTCAAGTAGAATTGTTAAAGAAACTAATTCAAACCCGCCAAAAAAAGTGATGTCTTGATGAAACTTACCTATGCAAAACCCACTTCTTATGGCAACAGCAAGTCCTTTCAATGTTATTTGAATATATGACTATATCGGTGGATGAAAGAACGATCTTATCCCTTAAAAATTAGCAAATTTTGAAATTCGGGTTTTCTCCTTTCAAAACATAAAAAGAGCTAAATTCAAACTCGGTTTGCGGTTCGGTTTGCTCCACTTTAACTTCGGTTGGTTTTGCCTTAAAAAATGCTCAAAGCGAAGAACCCGTAACGAGAAACCTGATACCCAAATGATCGAACACTCTTACCAGTCCATACCCGATTGAGGTCTCAAAAGGGCCACAATTAAAAGGATAGCACAAACAGTCACGCTGTATGCTTTTTATAGTGACTCGGGTACTCAAAGCGATGGGTCAGATACTACAGCTCCAACATTCAAGAGCATAACTCAAGAAATAAACGTATCAGTTGACTCTATGAGTCAAAGGATCGTGTTTCCGCTACCCGAGCACAAAACAGGTTTTGAGCCTGCTATGGATGCTATTGCAATCTGTGGCATTGGTTGATGACATTGACATATCGGTAGTTTAATATGAAAATGAAATGCTGGGGAGACTTGTGCTGCTCATACCAAGCACCGTCCCCTGGTTTGTTCATGTATACCAATATACGGAATGGCGTGCAGTTTGGACTTTCCGGTCATGACTTTTTCCAAACATCGCCTAACCACTACCCTGGAGTCAAAGTACATGAATATTACTTAAATTCAAATGTTGCATATTCATGTTTGTATCTACACATCATCTAAAGTAACCGCAAGCATATATAATGAGAGAAGCATGTAACAAATCAAAGAACGCTAACAAGATTTCAACAAGTAATGAACATCTAAAAGGCCAGTCATCTTTAATTTCATAAACAATAAGGCATCTATAAAGGACATTCCTCGCTCTAAAAAACCCATCAAAGATAAAAAGCAGAAGTAACACTATCCAGGGAATAATAAAAATCACATTAAACTTGATAGTACCAATTTCACTAACCTTGCTACAAATCACATATATGAAAAATCCCGCTTACAATCGCATAAGATTCCTGACATTACTTAACGACATTAAAACAGTGATAAAAAACTAAAATAGATGAAAGTGATTTTTCCACACCTTAACTACAAAATAGGCCCATCCCCTCCTTAGGTAACATATAATTTCCTTAATCCACACCTTGAAAGGTGTGCTTCATCTTTTTGATCATTTATTGTTTGAATATATATGTAAATCCGAGTGATCAAGGAGAAGTAGCGATTCCTTGTAAGAGCCCATGAAGAAGAAGCCCCGTACTCCAGAAATCCCAAGATTCTTGATTTGTTTACAGGAGGGGTCGTAAACATCAAGTGTTGTAAATATTCCATCCTCCTTTCGAGTTTCAAATATAGTTTCACCATTCTTCTTAAATCCCAATATTTTATCTACCGGTGCGCCAATTGTGAATAGCTTTCTAAAAGACAAGTCATGCTCCATCACCCATACACCACAATGAACTGCTCCCTCGACCTCAATGAGTCCATATACAACTAGAGATCCCCTTAGCTTAGAAATAGACACGGACATGGACCTAAACATCAATAGCTCGTTTGTTAAGGTATCGGGTAGGTCTACCACTTTAAACTCCTTGGTAATCAAATCAAATGACACAACCATATAATTTGAGGTAACTACACCATTATCAGCAAAAGTCTTGTCTGCATTGATAATAGATAAACCTAACTATAACAACCTGAGTTGACTTATTAAGTCTAATTGATTGACGAGGCAAATTACCACTTAGAATCACATTCCAAATACCCGAGCTCAATGTAAAAACTTCAACATGCCAAGGCATGTTGTCTGCACATAAAATCTTCACAACAGTAGGAACTAAATTGACAGGACAGACCCCGAAACCATATAAAGTCTGAGTTTGAGTCCGA
>OU343216.1:186829970-186848127 GCA_910596185.1 Chrysanthemum makinoi
GTGATTAACACTAAAGTTGTACGGTTGGTAAAGATCAACATAGTCAACTTGTAGTGATTTAGTAACCCGCTTTTATAGCTGACAGTATTGGTATTGTGTAGGTGTCATAAGTGTTGTTAAAAGGAAGATTAACATTGCGGACCATTAGATTAGTATGAAGGGGATTGGCCGGTTGGGACGCCATGACGGAGTGGGAAGTCGGGTTAGCCTACAGCCAAAAATCCTTCTTACAAGTGGTTTCGGAGCAGGAGCAAGACATGCCGAGCATGTTAGGTCACTAGTTTTACAACACAAGCTTATAAGAAAGGAGATGAGGCGATTGAACAAGTATCACACACACACACGTTAATAAGAAAGAGCGGTTATGCGTAGAGTATGTGTGAAAAGAAAACTTGAACAACCAACCTTCAAATGAAGGTTTACAAGGGGTATTTATAGGAGGGAAGCTAGGGCAACACTCCTAGTTCCCTTCCTATCCTTATTGGGCTTGGGTCAAGCTTATGGGCCTTCTACATAAGCTTGACCTTAAACAAACATAAAGGCCATAATAAAGCTACCTATTACATATGAAATATAAATACTTGAAATCCTGTTTAGGAGTGATTCCAACAATCTCCCCTCAAGTATATATGAATGAAAACGGTGAAGGCGTTGATGTAATAGTAGCAGTGGCGTCTTCGACATTCTTCTTTCTTGTGAGAAGAATTGCCTTGATTCGAACAATCTCCCGGTGTAGAGATAGTTATCTTTGAACAGTTATGCTTTGGCGTCATCTTTAACTTTGTTCTTTGATCATTGTTCTTTGTGGTGAAAGTGATAGTATGTTGTTATGCGCATCGATGCGCCTCAGTGCGCCGTTGCTCCGGTGTCTCCACGTCATTCTTCAACATGCTCACCGCGCTCTTTGGCGTTGGAATTCAATCGATGAAGTTCTTTAAGTCTTTAACTTTGTAGATTCTTTGGTTTGACGAAGAATCATTAAGCGACGGTTGTGTTGCTTTTGAATAGAACTTCCATTAGTGATGATGTTGGCGTGAGCATGAGAAGAATTAGCACGATCATCCCGCTCCGGAGCTTCCATAAGAAGAAAACATTTCAAGCGGTTAGTAATAAGCGGTTTCCGGCACTTACAAGTTTGAACTTCGAGAGTGTCAACGGCATAGTGTGAGGACACAACTCTAATTCTTACAAAGGCCGTTCTGACTGAGTCCCACAAGTGAGATAACGCTTGATGTACCGAAGTACATCTACGGATTGAGATGAGTGTGAGGTACACCGAAGCATCACCTCTGACTGCATAGACCGTTTGAGACACACTCGCGTAATCCACGGGAGTTACGAAGTGACCTGGCGGCGAGCTGTTTGATGTTGACCACGCGGGAGTTTCCATTCAATCGCGAGGATCACAGATGTGAACCTCTCATAAATGTTCTCGACAGATTGCTAAGATCTGTGAAGGACTCGATATGAACCACCGATGATCTTATTAGTTGATCATCAAGTGATTAAATGTCAAGTGTTCCTAAGAGATCTTTTGATGAATCTCGTGGCTCTAGACTCAATAGTGCGTTTTGGTTTTCTGGAGCGGAGACTAGGGAGAGGGTCTCCTTCTTCAATACCGGCAATCTCTAGGAGAAAGCCGATAGTTTACGTAGGGTTCCCTGTGAGAATGAAACAAGCTTTTGTTAAGAGAAACTTGAGTGGATAAGAAGGTTTAGTGCATGCGTCCATGGGTCCATGGCGACTTTTAATCTTCAATACCGGCGTCACAAAGTGACAACCAGTTAGCATATGAATTGAACCGTATGCGCCCTAAGTTGAATAATCTGGAGGGCTATTTCTTTTCACCCTTTTCTTTGCATTTCTTTTTAATTCTTCAACTCCTTCTTTCTCCGATTCTCATTTTCTCCTTTTTACAATCATACCTAAGGACTTCTAACACTAACTAATGGTAGTGTCCTTGGGTAGATCCCTCCTGCTCTGGCGGATCATAGGACGGTTATTCCTAACCTTAGTCACCTTATAACACCATGACTAACTTATGTTGCCATTAAAACCCTTGTATGAAAAATGTCTCTCAAAGGGTTTGTTAATGAAAAACATGTTTGAACCATTGTGAGAGATGATGTTTTGCATAAATACTCCCCTTCCACATGTGCTTAATAGTTTTAATGGTTAAATGCATAGTGAGGAAAGAGCGGCGCACTTTTGAATTGATTCACGAAGATAGACAATCCCGCGAGACACGGTTACGTTGCATAGTTAAAGAGTTACATTGTCGGCTTTTAGGTGACAACTAGCTCTAATAACTACCTTGAAGGTGTAGACAAACCTTGGAAGGTTGTCAAACCCGTCAGAGTTCATGTCTATCAAAAGTTTCTCGAATGGTACATTCTACTCGGACAAGTCCTTTGCGAGACACGTTTACATCACTAGCGAACTAGCTTGAAATTATTACCCGTCGGACAAGTCTTTTCGAGTTACTAACAGTTTAGTATCGTCAATTAGTTGGTTAAGTCGAGGTACAGATTCATTTGCATTTTGTACAACATATTTCTTATCACACAATTTTCTCCCCTCAAAAATGGCATATTAAAGTGTTATTTTTGAAGCGTTTGAGAATAAATATGACCATTTCGAGTGTTGCGGGAAGAATGACCACTTGTGAACAATTTGTGAACAAAGTTTCAAATACTCCCCCTCAACAAGTGATATAAGCGGTTGAGGTTTTGAAAGTCTTAAGGGAAAGTACTTGTTCTTTTGAGCAAAACCTTGAAAAATGAAAGGTTTGATAGGTTTTACTCAAAAGTAAGAAGCTTTCGCTCCTTGTAAGGATTGTGGCGAAGGCGTACCACGGGGTCCTTTCTTGACAATTACGGGTTGTACACTGTTATGTGTGCACAAGCCATAGACATATTTAATCATACATCCAAAATTATGAAGGAAACAATTCAAGGGGTACCAGGACGTGTAGTGATGTTCCCGGAGTGCGCAGGGCGTTGAAAGCGGTGATGTTTCTCCTGGGTGCGACCACCAACATAGCTCTCCAATGCGTGCAGGCCGATCCCGTCGAACAACCGTTCATCAATCATGGTGATGATCCTTCTCACATCCCTCCTTTCCACGAGAATTCCATAGCTACGAGATCCCACTTTCAGTATATCCTTCAACACGTATGCTAATCCGTCCCTAACCGGCTTCAAAGTATGATCCCGAATTTCGAAGATCACTACACGCCATTAAGCAGTTTCTTTGAAGTTCACTGCGGTAGACAACTCCGAAAGGTTTCGATGGCGTATATTGAGGTAGGCGATTGAGATCGGGAAGAGTAAGCATTGGAGGAGTGAGGTTGACAGCGTCGATAAGATTCAACGACCATCGGATATCTTCAACACGTTCTTTGATCACAATGCGTCTAATGAAGATGAGAACCGACTTGATAAATTCACGTTGAACCCGATCGAGAATTGTCTCATACGACCACGTACCTTGGCAAGGTACATGTCTTCGATGTCGTTGAGGGACAAGTTCTCAAAGTCAGCCTCGGAGAATCCATAGTTCTGTTCATCTTGTCGTTTGACTATGATATTCTTTAAGAATGAATAGTCCCACTTAGACTTGAGATCAATGTGTTTGATGGCCACGATGTCCTTAGAACTATACATTGCATGTTGAGACTTACGAACCGGCAGCTACGTAGTAGATTCTTGGCGTTGGGCCAATGATGAATCCCATACAATGCATCTTGGTCGTATGCTTGCGTTGTCGAGAAAACAAGTGATTTGCACGTTCCTCGATAGCTATGCGGTTTGAGTAAATAGCCATTTGGGAATGGAAGAGTCAATGATGTAGCGTATTTTCGCGAACCATCGCTACCGTGTAAGAAAATCCAGTCTCTGTTAAAGTATCGGAAGGGAATCCGTGGTTCGTCTGTTTGGCCAATGGTCGGTAGGGGTTTGGTCCAATCGGTGTAGTATGGAGGGTTGTCCCTTTGTGTGAAGTCAATGTTTGCTTCCGGATTGAGCCAATCCATGTCGTTAGACATAGCTCGATCGATGTTCTCAAGATGATATTCGACCTCGGCGGCGCTTTCGGCTGTCTTTAAGAAGTTGGAATGCTTCATTCTTGATTCGCTTCAATTCTGATTTCGTCATTTTCTTCACATGGAACTTTTCTTGCAAAAGTTTTGCGTGCTCAATGTAGAACCGTCTACCAATTCTTGACCTTCATCAGGGTAGGGAGTTTGATTGACAAGTGTGGAGAACCATTCAAACTCTTAGGTTTTATCGTCATCTAGCCATGAGACAACTCGAGTGAGTCGTCTTCTTCTTCTTTTGGAAGGCCTTGATGATGATCTTGGTTTACGCACTTGTTTGGGTGAGGTGGGTTGTTGTTGGGGCTCAAGGACCTCTTCATCGTCACCACCCGTATACTCAAAGTAATCACCTGTTTTATGAGTCGGGGGTGGTAACTTCGGAATCGTCGAGGTTTATCGTAGAAGACCGGTGGAGGAGACTTTTGTTGAGAAGAAGTTCGTGGTGGAAGAGGTGGCATAGAGGTAGATTTACATTTCGACGCGTTTAGGTGCGGAATCCTTATCCTTATCATCGTCATCTCTTGGTCGTTTGGGTTGATCGGCTGACTCCTTGCATGATGATTTGAGTTGAAAATCAAGTAGATTTTCGAAACATTTAGCTTCATCCGAGTAAGCGTTCGGATCGCTTTGACATTTGTATCACAAGTTTAGCGATTAACTTCAGTTCAGAGAGATCGGCTTCTTTGGCCATTGTATTTTTAACCAATGCTACGATGTTAGGGGTGAGTTATCCGGAAAATATTTCTCTAGTCACACGGGGCGATGTCAAGAAGAAACTTGTGAGTATGATCTCTTCTTTGTCTTTTCCGTTCCTTTTGGACTTTAGGAGCGATATCACGAAGGTACTTGTTAGTGTAACCTTCGATCATTTCGTTCAGTTCCTCTTTACGATGACTCTTCATGAACTCTTGAACAAATTCCCTTTCTTTCTCCATCTTGTCATGCTCGTCATACATATCTTTGTATGTGATCGCAAAGAAATTTAGCTTTTGTAGAACGCGTTTTTCTTTCGACTTGTTTGTGACGGCTTTGTGAATTCGTTTATGAGCTTGAGAAATCCAAGATCGAGGTGGTTTCTTCACAGATTTGGATGATGATTTTGTTGATCTTTTGATGGTGGTGGTGATGAGTGAGATGAAGAATCTGATGAGGAGGGTACATGAGGAGATTCGGGGTCCTTTGGAGGTGCGGAGTATCCTCCTTGGAGCGAGTTGGAATTCTGAGAAGAAAGTCATCATAATCTTCTTCGTCATCATGTCCGGTTTTAGCCTTTTCTTCCGTCTGTTCCTTAGCTTCTTCATCAGTTT
Organism: Chrysanthemum makinoi; assembly: GCA_910596185.1. Lineage (NCBI taxonomy): Eukaryota > Viridiplantae > Streptophyta > Magnoliopsida > Asterales > Asteraceae > Chrysanthemum > Chrysanthemum makinoi. The sequence goes on from OU343216.1 coordinate 186,835,374, forward strand.
TCTCTTTCTCGGTCTTATTCTTTTACGGTTCCTCAATGTTAAGATCGTGGAGACTCCTTCACAAGCGTTTGTTGTTGCACAAGAGTGGTGGCACGGATCCTTATCGGGTTGATTAACGCATCGGGACACGGTGAAGAGTGGGCGGCACCACTTGATCCTCGGGGCCACCCATTTGATCTTTTGCAAATTCTTGACTTTTGAATTTGTCTAACTAATTTAAACTTCTTCTCGTATGATTGATCCGGTTGCTCTTCTTCTTCTTCAGAGCTTTCATCATGAGACTCAAGTACATGATTCTTTCCTTTTCCATGATCGGCTATTGGACTTGTAGGTTTAGGCTGCTATTTGGAGGAGGGATACGGTTGCGGTTGAGAGAAGGTAATCTCTTCATCGTGTCGGTACCTTGAGCTTTCGTCCACAAGCTTTCTTTGCGGTTGGGTTTGGGAATTGGATGGGAGCGGCTTCCTTAGATGGAACAATCCTCTTTGAAGGAGGGTTCCTCTTGGGGAACTTCCTTTGACTCATAGTACTTGCCGTACTTCACGTGCACTTCCTCTTTTGGTTCTCCTTACGGGTGTTCCAGAAGATTTTTCGTCGAGATGACCAACTTTGCCTTGTCTAGCGCTTCCGGATACCTTTTATGCGTTTGAGCTTTCGACATCTTGATTAGAAGGAAATGCGGTAGCACAAAGCACCTTGTTTCTTTGTAGGCGTTTCCTTGATTCTAACAGATAGAATGGGTTCCGTCAACATGTCGTGATTGTTGGGGTCATTGAGCCTCTTGGGAATGTCGGGATGAAGTCCAAGTGCTCTCTGGATCAACAATTTTGTATATCCGATGTAGGGAATCTTTGAGCCAAGTTTGTTGAGAAATGACATCATGTCATCCCAAATCCGAGCTTCGATAGCGATGTGTTTCTTGTTGACCAATGCCCAGAATATTTGCAGTTCCATGACCATAGGGTGCTCATAGCGGCATCCACGACAGCAGAACTTGGTGATGATCATGTAGAGTGTTCTCTAGGGTTGAGGAATACTCTTAAGCTCTACGTGAGAATGCTTGGTGATTACTCCAGTAGCCTCGTCATAACCGATATTGATTAAGAATTGGAGAGTGAGCTCTTGGCGGGTGTGGCATATAGTTTGGTTGGATCGACATCGAGAATTAGGAGAAAACCCTTAAGTGCTGGGTGTAATGGTGACTTGTTTGTGATTGAGTCACCGTCACGGCGATTTGTCCTTTGACCCTTTCCATAGTGTTCGGAAGCTGTTGGATGTAGATCTCAGAGCGGTTGCGAGTGTGAAAGCATGTTACGTCTGGATGAGTCCTCAGAATGTCAATAGCAATTAAACACGAAGATTCAGAGCAAGTGAGGTTGTCAAAGTCAACACGGAGATTATTCTTTCCTATCTTCATTGGATAGCCATGAGGATAAATATAAGCAATGGAGAGAACAGTGCATCCATATTCATTTGTTGACCATGTCGTGATCCGAAATAACATTAGCCAAAAGAACCAACATATCGAAAGACATAATGTTAGTCAACAGAAGGTCTTATTGTCTAGTTATTGAATGGACAGTGTCAATGATTGTTACGAGTCCTAAGTCACTTGTATATTCAATAGTCCAATGACGTCGTGAAATGTTTAGTGAGTTAGTTAACTTTAAGTTTTAAAGTTTATTTTATCACTTATTGTTCACAACATATCAAACGATTTCAGTTTATTAGTGACATTTTAGGATACGTGATGATATGATTAGTTTATTTACAAGTTTGAACAAGTAACAATTCATCATGAAGGTCAATCACGGTTAGCGTAGTTTTGGTAAAAGTTATGCGTGAAGCAGGGGAATGATATATGCGTAGGCGTGAACTTCGCGTAGAATCTAACTACAGCGTAAGTGTTGCAGCGTAGGAAAAGAGGACCTTATCGTAAAGCTTATGCGTAGGCTTATATGAACCTTACGCGTAAGGCTACTCGTAAGAGTTGACCTTATGCGTAGAGGTCACTTGTTTACGCATATCCTTCAGGGATCGGCGTAGTCCATTGTAGAACCTTACGCGTAGAAGTTATGCGTAGGATTATTCTTACGCGTAACATGACTACGCGTAGGGTGATCCTTATGCGTAGAGTGCAAATGACCTTGATTACGATTTTCACGTGTAACAAGCGAAATAAGCATCAAATCATCAAAGTTAACACAAAACATCATTTTATCACAGATACAAAACATACTAGCTCATTTTAAGCATTGCGTAGAATACATGCAGCGTAGCCTAAACCCTAAATCTCTGGCATATGGATTCTAGCCATGGATTATGCACCAAACTTTTACGGTAGCTTAAGAGAGTTGAGAATCTATATACCAAGTTATAACACTTAATTCATGGTGAATCAAAATACCCAAACTTATGAACTTTAAACCCTAATTCCAAATTATTGATTATTTAGAGTTTTTGGGTGGTTATAAAGCAAGGAAATCATCAATTCATCACATAAGACCATAACCCAACAATCTTTTTGACCAAAACACTTCACATTTGAAAATACCCAATTCGACTCATAAACCCTAATTTTCAAAAATCATCAATTAGTGTTTCAGGGTGGATTTTGATGGTTAAAATGGTATCATAGATGTATTATGAGCGTTTTGACACGAATCATTTTACCACAAACATACACACAATGATTGTGTGTTCATACGCATTATCGCGTAGAACACATAATCACTATGTAGAAAACGTTTTAGCCGTAGGATTTGAATGAAATTAAAACCTTTGCTTAGAAACATGTTTTACACAAGAAACAACTTACAAAATGATGATCAAAAACACGAATTCTTGAGTTATTATTAGGTAGGATGTTTTAGGTTTTTGTAATAAATGAGAAGTGAAAGTTAGGTGGGGGTGTTTTATTTAAAATAACTTTAAGTTTTTGACAGTTTTGGTCCCTCCACCTTTTCCATTTTCATCCAAAGCCTTTTAACTTCCATTTTGGTTACCAAATGAAGATTTTAAGAAAGAAACATGACGACACTCCCCTCGACTTGAGAAAATAATGAAAGGTTATAAATTAAAGTTCGAGGAGTGTCTTTGAACCAAGAAATGTACCACCATTTGTAAAAGAATCAACCGAGATATGATAACATGCAAGTACATGAGATGATTTGAAGCGATTAAGTTTATTTTCTCCCCTCAACACTTGATCGGAAAAATCTTGAATTTTGAAAGATTAAAGTGTTGACGGAAGAAAATGTACTTGCAATGTTGAAAGAAAAGTAGATTAGAAGAATATTTTTGTTGTTTTTATCAGGTTTTATAATTTTGTATTTTGTTTTTGAAAAAAAAAGTATTTACAAAAGAGAATTTGGTGTTTGTGAGGTTTTAAGGCGTTTTAGGAGATCATCAATTCCTCTTGAGTCAAACACCTCATACCAATCCGGTGGACCAACTCATTAAACCTAGCGGGAGGCAAGGCTTTGGTGAGAAGATCGCCAATTGGTATTCTGTACCCACAAAATATAATTCAAACAATTACCTGTTCCACGTGATCCTTGATGAAATGATATCGAAGATCGATGTGCTTTGATTTCGAGTCTTTGGCGAGTTGCGAGATTGCAATGGCACTCCGATTGTCGCAATACATCGGGATTACGTCAAATCGTAACCATAGTCTTTGAGTTGTGTTCTCATCCATATGACTTGAGCACAACATGGTGACATGGCTACATATTACGCCGGTTGATGAGCGATGTACAATCCTGCTTCTTAGATTGCCATGACACCTGTTTATCACCAAGAAATTGTAAAGCTCACGAAGTGCTTTTCCGTGAGTCTAAGCATCGCGTGGTCGGCATCTGAAAAGCGATTAGTTCAAAACCGGAATCCCGGATACGGATCCCCAAGTTAATGGTTCCCTTTATGTATCGGAGGATTCTTTTAGCCTCGAGAGGTGGGTTTGGTTGGTCGCGCCGATAGCGGGAGCATAGATAAGCGGCAAAGACAATATCAGTTCGCTAGCTGTTAGATACATGAGAGACCCAATAATACTACGGTATTTTGTAGGGTCCACCAATTTCCCATGTAAATCGGCGTCTAACTTCTTGGTATGAGCCATTGGTGTGGCATAGGTGTCCGCAGTTTTCATTCCAAATTTGTTTAACAATTCAAGGGCATATTTGGGCTGACTCAAGAAAATACCACGTGGTGATTGATGAACTTGGTCCAGAAAGAATGTAAGTTCACCCATCATGGACATTTCAAAATTTTTCTTCATTAGTTTTGCAAAAGCGATTGAAAACTTTTATGTGTAGACCCAAAAATGATGTCATCCACGTAAATTTGAACAATTAAGATATGTGTCCCGTGATATTGTATAAAAGAGTTGGGTCAACCGAACCTTTGGTGAAATTATTAGCAATGAGGAAAGATGATAGCTTATCGTACCATGCCGAGGAGCTTGTTTGAGACCATCTGAGCTTTGTTAGGTTTGTAGACATGATTGAAACTTCGGGATCAACGAATCCATCGGTTGGTGACATAAACCGTTTCTTTAAGTTGTCCATTGAGAAGCGGTTTTGACATCCATCGATAGACCGTTATATTCATATGAGCGCGAATGCTAGAAATATCGAACGACCTCAAGGCGAGCAAGCGGGCAAAAGATTCTTCAAAGTCTAATCCCTCTTCGGCGATAACCCTTAGCCACCGAGGCGTGACTTGTTTCGGATGACGTTCCCTTCAAAGACATCAATTTGTTTTCCAAATCCATTTTAGACCAATGGCGTAGACTCTGTTGGTCTTTCAACGATTCCCATACTTCAAGACGTTTGAATTGGTTGAGTTCTTCTTGCATGGATTCAATCCGGTTGTCTTTTGTCATTGCGTCTTTGATGTTTTAGGTTGAGATTGGCGACGGTGAGTGCATAAATGCAATGTTCACCGTGTGTGAAGGCGTTGTCTCGTAACGGCCGGTTGATTCGGGTTGCCAATAATGTTTTCAGAGGATGGTCTTTAGTCCATCTATGTGTGGAGGGTTGATGTTGGTATACATTGTGCGGTCGAGGATTCAAATGGTTTGTGGAAGATTCGCGACATCGGTGCGGCGATCTCATTAGCAAGCGGGTTGAAGAACGCATTTGGATCAAAATCTGCAGGTGGGGGTACTTCATTGAGAATATCATCATTGGTTCATCATTGTTGGAAGCGGTGTGTTCAAGCTGTTGTGTTGGAGTCAAGCTGGTGTAGGTGCATCTTCAACGGTAGTTGTTGTAGCGAGTGTATCGGTATAGGAATATTATCGGGTTGTCTGTGGAAGCGGATACACACGGCACGTTCATCAATATCGTCAGCAGCAGGAGCAAATAACCTTTCCATTTGTTGGCGAGTAAGGCGAGGGCTTTCTTCGGTGATGATGGGGTTTGAGGAAGTTTAAGCGGTTGTGACCGGGTTCTAAGTTTGTTATACTCGAAGCCATTTCGTAAGTTCATCGAAATGAGCATGAATCGTTTCCATCACCTCCTTTGTACGGCGATTCAGATTCGGAAACCTTTGGAATTATCACGTATCAGATAAAGACTCCAATGTCGGCTTTGGCTTTGAGCTTTCCAAAATCATCCACGATCATTATTCGGATAGCAAAGAGATCCAAATACATGAAAGTGTTTTAGATTCGGTTTTCTGTTATGGACAAGCTCGAATGGTGTTTTGTTGTGGCGTTTTGGTGATCATAGAGCGGTTTTGAGTATAGCATGCGTGAATCGACTTACGCCCATAAGTAATCTGGAAGTTTAGCATTGATTAACATTGTTCTTGCGGCTTCCACTAACGTTCGGTTTCGTCTTTCGACAACTCCGTTTTGTTGTTATGCGTGCAATAGATGTTTGATCTTTGAATTCCCACTTTCTCATAGAATTCACGAAGGGTTTTGTTAACAAATTCGGTTCCTTTATGCATTACGATGATTACGGCGGTTGTTGGGATTTGAACTGTATTTTTGTGAAAGGTGATGATCATTTGTGGAGCTTGGTCTTTGCTACGAAGAAAGTAGACCCAAGTCCATCGAGAGTAGTCATCAACAATTACTAAGATGTAGCGTTTGCCATTGATCGTTTACATGCGCATCGGGCCACACAAATCCATGTGAAGAAGATGAAGCACATCTTTGAGAGGTGTGTTCCACCTTTGAAGGAAAATGAGCACGAGTGCTTTTCCCTTGTTCACAAGCCGAGCAAAGGTGATCTTTTGAATACAGGAATCGTGGGAGTCCTTCAACTAGTTTGTGTCGAGCAAGGTTGGTGATGGTTTGAAAGTTTAGATGTGAGAAACGGCGGTGCCATAGCGAGTTTTGTTGATGTTGCCTTAGAAAGTAAGCAAATGGGAGAGGAAGCAACCATGTCTTGCATAGAGATAGTTTAGAGACTAGAATTACAGCGAGCGGACATAAGGTCATTTCCTTGTAGATCACGAATGAAACAAGTTTTCTCCTGAAAGCAACCTCCAAATCTCCATCACAAAATTGACCTCTTGGCAGATTGTGACCGAGGCCTTCATAGTAAACCACGCTAATTTCGATGTTCCCATTGACATAGTCTCCATAGCCCATGATAGCTGCGAAGTGATCATTCGAACTGGACAAAGTGCCAATGAACTTTGCAATAAAGTTTGATAACAGTTTAAGATTGCCTGTCATGTGTCGGGAACTTCCGCTATCAACAATCGAGAATGATCGTATCACACGCATTACACACGACAGATGGAATAGAAGTAGATGTGGAACCCGAAATGTTAGAGGGTTCCATAGCAATTATAGTAGATATACACACATCAATAGCTTTAGGTATCCACTTAAATCCTAGTGTGTTATATATCCATTTCCGCCATCTATAACTACTCTTTGCTTTAGTCTTAGTGAATGCACTAGGTGGTACGACATTCCTAGGAGGTGGCTGGAGCTGAGGGACAGCAATGCGTTTCTTAGAATCTAAAGATGGCGGTCTACCAAGCACGGACTTAGAAAGATTAGTTGGCCTAGAGGTATTCCGGTTCTTAGGATTCCTTAAGCGAGAGATTATAGCTTTAGCAACACATTTATCATGGCAATCAGAATTCATACTTTTACCACAAAAAACACAAGGTGCATCGGTGAATATCAAAAGTACTTAACGGTTTAGCATTCGTTACATCACTATTTCTATTACATTTGCTAGACGCAATATCTATAGTGGAGCAGCGTGTGTCTTATTGAGTCCTAGGGTGTTCTTCTACTTTAGCATTCTTGATTGATCTTTTCTTAGTTAGCAACTTCCTATTCTTCGATTGAGTGCTCTTAGGCCGTGAAGTCGCGGACGTTTGGAAAAGGCTCAACTATTCCTGTTTCAGTAGAAGGAAGCACGTTAGCAACTTGTGATTTGGCGGTAGAATTCTAGGTGCATGAGTACTAAGTGTTACGGGGGCTAATCTCTTAATGATTGTTGGCGGAAGTTGTTCATACTTTCCTAACATTTCTCTTAACTTGATGATAGTGTGATTCAGATCTTGATTTTCGGAAGAACATTTCGGCAAAATGCATAACTTCTTTAGTGTGTGCAAGATAATGATCAAGTTCATTTGATGCTTCATCACGAGTCTTTTTAAGTAAATCAAATATGACACCATATTCCTTTTTAACTTTTACAAGTTCTTGTTCATATTTTGAGATTTGAAACTTGAAAGACACGTTCATCAGTTGCTCAATTTTAGAATCGAAGGTTTTGCAACTAGTTGATTTTGTTTTGAACAATTTGTTGATCGTGAATATCTTTTGACACCAATTAAGGCGGCGTATTGCATTTGAAAGTTAGTTTGACAATCGTTTGTTTTCAACGATTAAGGACTCGTCTGAAGCACATTATCGGTGTTCTCAACATTTACCACGAGGCATTGATGTGTAGTGAGATATTATCAAATGCATATGACAACGAATTCAATAACACAACATTTTGAACATCCGCAGAGATAACATCTTCCAAGAGTCGATCAACATCTTTTCTTAACATTTTCTTTTTACGTTTAGTATTTGAAATAGATGTTTACGTTTTCTCGCGTTTTCATGACCCAAGTTCCTTATGAAAATCCTTTTCCCAGGCAATTGCACAACTTTTCAAGTTATTAACATTAGGTAAAGATTTTTAGAAAAATGTCTCTTTGTTCTCGCCGAGAAGCGATTGAAAATGTTCAACTTTGATTTCGGATCGATATTCTATCTCATGTTGTAAAATTTTGAGGTCAGCCATGAAAATGTCAAAATATCGAAGAATTTTTCGATTTTCGGGTTGTGAGTTTACTTCACTAATGGAAGGTAAGGACCATAAGTTTGTGCAAAGTCTGTTTTGGGATTAACAATAGAAGACTCGAGGTGTTACGATGATAACTCTTGGTGTGTTGAAAGAATCCGTTGGTGTGACGAAAGTGACTGGTTTAGAATAATTAAAAGGTTTGTTGTAAACAACGAGTTTTAATTTTGATCGACTCTCGTCTTGCATCTAATTCCTCTTGTGATGATATTCAACAACATTCATAACGAGAATTATCAATTTTATATTACGCTGGAAACTTGAGTTTGGTTTGAATGTTTTGGTTGAAAGCTTAGGTTTGTAATCAGCAAGATTAGGTCCATATCCATTTGGATTTGGTTTTAAAGTAAACTTTTCAATGGTTGTGACCGACTCGCCATGTTTGTAAACAACCGTTTTAAACTCTTTAAGTTTGTTTTGCAAGCCGATGATTTCTTCAAGATGATCATCTATTCGTTGAATGCTTTTTGTATCAGAGATGTTTTTGACAAGTTAACAACTCGGCCTTAGCTTTTTGATTTTCCAAGGTGAGAGCGTTAATTTGCTTTTTATGTTCATGTTTCAGTTGTTCTATTTCGGACAACAAAGCATTCTTTGAAGCGGCTAGATCACGCATCTGTCGTTCTAAATATTTTTCGTTTTGATAAGATTTGGCAAAGGGTGCTTCAAAACCGTTTTCACGTTTTTCTTGAGTTTTGAAAAAGTTGAGTTGCTTTTGTAAACATTCAAAATCCTTTGTTAACATTGCATTTTTACTTTTCAAGTCCTGATTTAATGCAACACATGCGACAATTTGGGATTGTTGGTGAAGTATGAGAACAAGATGCGGATGGGGCAAAGGTTCATCTTGTTCAGCGTGAGTCACAACATGATCATTATTTAGATCCTCAAGTATGACCACGGAGTCAATTTGATTATCAAGGGAAACCGGTTGGTCATCTTGATCGTCAAATATAACTCCGGGGTCTAGTTGAAAATCTTCGGAATGAGATGTGGATGACTCATTTTGAACATTCGAGCCTTGCCGGATTCAGATGTTGGCGGAGATATGAGATCAGAGATAAATATGGTTTGTTGGTGCACGAGACAAGCCATCGATTATCCTCTACTGGACTGTGTCACTCATGTGTAGCACGCATATTAGCCATCAACATAACTTGTTTGCATTGGCTGCAAGTCCTCCATATCATCATCTGAGTCGGCATTTGCCATAAAGCTCGTTCTTTGTGCGTGAGAGTTCCACGACTTCATCCTTAAGAGCCAAAGAAGAGCCTCTTTGAAATAAGCACTGCCCCTAGTCCTTGGCTTTGGGCATGCATTAGCCAGTGTCCCTTCTCATTGCAGTTGTAGCATCGAAGACCATTCAACCCATTTTGAGCATTTCCTGTTCCACCACGAGCTCTGTTGTTATTCCTACCCAGGCATTAAACCCTTGACCACCGCCCATCGGCGACCATAATCACGATTACGAACTTCAACCGTCCATTGTTCACAACAGCTTGAGTCCGTGTGTTAGATGAGGAGCGAATACGATTGTTGGATTTGTTGGTATAACGGCTAAAGGCATTAGCAATCATAGCAAATCCTTGTTGCAATGCTTCGGACGGATCAGATTCCTCGATCGCTTCAGCGACATATGCTTGAGCATTGTTGTTGTATGGAACCAATTGATTTTGTTGAGGTTGTTGTTGTGAAGGTGTGTTTGTAGCATTTGGTTGAGTTCTTTGGTTGAGGAGAATAACGGTTTTGAGCATATAAGGCAAGTTGTTGTGGATTTTCTGGATGTGTTGGTGGAGCAATTTGAGCACGGAGAATCCTTTCCCGATCATCTTCCTTTTCATGAGGCTTCAAGTAATCGTACAACAACCCGTAGGTAGACTGATGCATGTTCTTAAAGCGAGGAGAAAAATGACATACTTCTCCCATTCAGGACCAAGACTACTCGGGAACTTAGTATTCACTGCAATTCTTGGCATGATGATGTTGTGTTTATCCAAATCATTGATGATGTCAGAAAATCTATGATGATAGGACTCTAGTGTCTCTCGAGTTCAATCATGAAGTGTTCATAAGCCAAGTAAATTTTGGATTCCAAATCCTCGATTGAGTCTGAATCCTTCCATAAGAAGCGAATATGATCCACATTTTTGTGTGGATCTTTTGAGCATCAACACTACGAAGAATTGGGTTTGGTAATCCTAAGAGGATGTATTCCATTGCAAGTTCATCAGCTTCGTAATGTAGAAGTTCTATAGGATTTAAATGCACCTTGATAGCAATGTTGGTTTGTTCATCTCTTGGTGGAATGGCATTTGGATCTCCGGGTACAATGATAGTAGGCATCTCAAATGGACCTTCTAAGATAACCTTCTTTAAGAACTTTCCATGTGGCTTCTTCAGATCACAAAACCTAAAGAACCTTATCACCCATTGATCGTAGTTTCCTGGAGTGAGCATTGGAGGTCTATCAAGTGATCCGACCTCATGAATTGATTGTTGGCCGCTTAAAGCTTCACACATCTTTGCAAACCAAGTGGGTTCCTTCATAGTGTTCCTTGATGGATGTTGATTGAATTCATTTGTGTACGGTTGAACTTGAGAACTTGGTGGTGGTTGAACCATTTGAGGTTGTGGATTTGCGGCAAGTTGTGGAGTATGTTGTTGATTAAATTGTTGTTGATAAATTGCTTGTTGTTGATTCCATTCTTGATGTTGTGGACTTAGTTGTTGTTGTCGTTGAGGATAAGTGTAAGGGAAATAGTTAGAGTATGGTGGTTGTGACATGTTGAAAAACTTGTGTGGTAAAATGGATCTTTGTAGTCGAATGAACCTTTGTTGATGAAGTGTCCTTAGGCGTAGAAAAGACAAGAACCAAGTAGCACTTATGCGTAAAAACACCAAAAGTTAAGCGTAACAATGAGGAGTTACGCGTAGGTTTTAGCTTACGCGTAAGTAGGATAAAAGCACTAAAGTTATGCGTAGACAAAAGTTAGGCGTGAAAGTTAGGCGTGGGATTACCTTATCGCGTAGACCTAAGTTTGGCGTAAAGTGAATCTTATGCGTAGGATTTCTCTGGCGTAGCTTATGCTTATCGTAATTTTAGGGTTTTGCCCAAATGATCTTTTACACTTCACGATTGCAAAGATATCCCAAAGTCGACGTATTTTCGGACTTATCCAAGTAAGAAAACGGAATAAACCGAGAAAAATGAAGATCAAACCAAGGAAAATCTTACGCGTAATTTTAGGGTTTTGATACGCGTAGGATTACTCGTAACTTTGATTTTGCCCAAATGTGTTTCTAAACCCGATTTTTGTTATGGAATAGCTTCAATAGTACCAAAAGAACACAAAAGTGTGTATTTTGATGTACCAATCTTGCTAAGCGGGTTCACTGTTAGAACGACACCCGAACAAAACAAGCTTAAAAGCGTAAATCCACGTAAAGTTTGAAACTTTTGCCAAAACAAGTATTTTAACACCTCAAAACATTGAAAGTACAAGAATCTTGGATTAAAAAGTGTAAAAAGCGTGTTTTTAAGATAACCAAAGTTTGCGTTATCTTTACTGCGTAAGTCACAAAATCAAAACTTCAAAAACAACGAGTACACCCAACTATTTGGCTTGATACCAGTTAGGTCACTAGTTTTACAACACAAGCTTATAAGAAAGGAGATGAGGCGATTGAACAAGTATCACACACACACACGTTAATAAGAAAGACCGGTTATGCGTGGAGAGTATGTGTGAAAAGAAAACTGAACAACCAACCTTCAAATGAAGGTTTACAAGGGGTATTTATAGGAGGGAAGCTAGGGCAACACTCCTAGTTCCCTTCCTATCCTTATTGGGCTTGGGTCAAGCTTATGGGCCTTCTACATAAGCTTGACCTTAAACTAACATAAAGGCCATAATAAAGCTACCTATTACATATGAAATATAAATACTTGAAATACTGTTTAGGAGTGATTCCAACAGGTATGTAGGATTGGGAGAATGAAGTCAAAGACATAAATAAATGTTTGGTTAAAAATTTCTATGAAATAATAAATAAAATTGTTAGGATAGTGATATATTGATTCCATGACATAGTGGTGGGTGTCATGTGTTTATTTCTTGCAAGTGGGACCTCATCACACACAAATACAACTTTTTCCTACCACTTTTCATTGACAACTTTTGTTTTTTCCTTACTTATATTAAAAATAATATATAAATATTAATTTAAATTTTAACTTAAAATATAAAATACATAAATAATTATAATAATCATCCTTTCTCTCTCCACCTTTTCTTTCAAACCGAATCCCACTCCCATACCCATTTACAAACCAAACGGACCTTTAGTTCCGTGGTTACATACGCATCATTCTTTGGTTTAATCGAATATATAAATAAATGTGGATAAATTATGAGATC
>OU343216.1:186854762-186924036 GCA_910596185.1 Chrysanthemum makinoi
AAATAATGAAAGCACTGCTAAGCCAACTTCTACCACTGCCATTACAAGTGAAACCCAGTTGGGCCAAGTACCGATGACAAGTACTTTCTTTGGACCAACTGCAAAGCCATTATTTGGTGAAGAGGAGTATCCACATGATCCTAATATGCCTGCTTTGATAGAAATTGATACTCCTACTGATGATGAAGACATGGATAATTTCTTCAATGCTGATTTTACTAATTTGGAACATGTCATTCATGAAAGTCCTGTTACCTCTACAAGGATACATAAGATTCATCCCAAGGAACAAATACTTGGAAATTTGAATACACCAGTTCAAACAAGAAGCAAGGTTAAGAAAAATGAACCCTTTCCAGAGCAAGGTTTCTTTGCAAGATCACTCCACAAAAGAAATAGTCATAAAGATCTGCAAAATTGCTTGTTTGCATGTTTTCTGTCTCAAAAGGAGCCCAAGAGAGTGGAAGAAGCTTTATCAGAAGAAGAATGGGTAGAATCAATGCAAGAGGAGCTTCTTCAGTTCAAAATTCAAGAGGTTTGGACATTGATTGATCTTCCTAATGGTAAGAGGGCAATTGGGACAAAATGGGTATTCAGAAACAAGAGGGATGAAAGAGGTATTGTTGTAAGAAACAAGTCAAGGTTGGTTGCTCAAGGATACACACAAATTGAAGGCTTGGATTATGATGAAGTATTTACTCCAGTTGCAAGAATTGAGGCTATTAGATTATTTTTAGCTTATGCTTCATTTAAGAATTTTGTTGTGTATCAGATGGATGTTAAAAGTGCTTTCTTGTATGGCACAATTGATGAGGAGGTTTATGTTTGTCAACCTCCTGGTTTTGAAGATCCTGATCATCCTGACAAGGTTTACAGGGTGAGGAAGGGTATGTATGGGTTGCATCAAGCTCCAAGGGCATGGTATGAGTGCCTATCTACTTATTTAATGGACAATGACTTCAAAAGAGGTTGATTGATAAGACTTTGTTCATTAGGAAGCACAAGGATGATATTTTACTGGTTCAGGTTTATGTAGATGAAATCATCTTTGGCTCAACCAATAAGGAGCTATGCAAGGATTTTGAGAAGCTTATGCATGATAAGTTTCAGATGAGTTCTATGGAAGAACTCACTTTCTTTTAGGACCTGCAAGTTCAACAAAGGGTGATGGTATTTTCATTAGTCAAGACAAGTATGTAGTAGATGTTTTGAAGAAGTTTGGGTTTCGGGATGTGAAAAGTGCTAGTACACCAATGGAGACTCAGAAACCACCTGCTACCGATGATGGAAGTTCCAAAGTTGATCAGAAGTTGTACAGATCCATGATTGGATCTTTGATGTATCTCACTGCATCTAGGCCAGATATAATGTTCTCAGTATGTGTGTGTGCAAGATTTCAAGTCACACCTAATTCAACACACATGAATGCTGTTAAGAGAATATTTAGATACCTTAAAGGTCATCCTAAACTGGGCCTTTGGTATTCTAAGGATTCTCCTTTTGATTTGGTGGCCTATACGGATAGTGATCTTCAAACCACTGATAGCATGCTGATTGTTTTTGGATACTTCAGGGGCTGTTTGGTAACTTTGGCGAAAGTATATTTATCTCCCCAAATCACGGACAGATCATTTAATTGATCTTCAAACCACTTCATCTTGGCGCTCTCCATAAACCCTAATCACTTTACTTTGCTTAATTCACAAATCCCACACCACTTACATCATCAATCACAATGGCGACCCAGTACTCTCAAACCCATAACCTTGTTGCTAACATGGTAAAAAACAATAGATCTGAAGGTTTTCATCAAATGATTGATTTCCTTATTCACAGTCCTATTCATTTTGCTTGGTCGATGGAGTAGAGGTGTTTAGTTCTGTTGTGGATGAGAATGGAATTTTGGTTGATGAGGAGATCATTAGAAGGGTTTTGAAGTTTGATGATGCTGATGGTGTTGTTAATCTTTCAGATGCTGAGATTTTTGCTGGTTTAGAGAGGTTAGGCTATACACACAGAGGTGATAAGGTAAAACTTTTTAAGAGTCTGTTTTCACCTCAATGGAAGTTTTTGATACACACCTTGTTGATGTGTATGAGTAATAAGACCACTGGTTTTGATGACTTTCCTTCCAAGATTGCTACAGCTATTATATGTTTTTCTGAGGGGTGGAAGTTCAATTGGTCTAGGATGATTTATGATGGTCTTGTGCAAAACATTAGGAAGAAAGGAAAATATTATTTATATCCTAGGTTTGTGCAATTGATTGTTGAGAGTCAAATTGAAGAACCTATTGAGCATTCTAGAGAATATGAAGTTCATTCTATGCTTCCTAAGGTGTTTGACCATATGAGAAATCTCAAGCCAAATGTTCAAATCATAGATGTTCCTTTGTTCCCACATATGCTCTCTTTGCCTGTAGTTCCTGAGTTTGATGAAGGTCTTGAAGCCCAACACTTAGTACCTGAATCTACTGATACTGACTCTCAAACCACTGCTAGTATACCACAAACCACTGTTAGTTCACTTGCAACAACTGATAATACTATTGTCTGGACTAGGAGGAGGAAGGGTACTAAGCTACCTCAGGCTAGTGCTAGTGGTGTTGCTCATGAGGCTGTCACAGGTGGTGTCGGTGACATAATTGGAAGGGCTTCCACTACTGATTCATGCTTAGATGCTGGTCAGGATAGTGGAAACATCAATAAGACCCAACCTTTGGCAACTCCTAATGTGGAGAGTTCCTTGGGACTTAACACAGGTGGAGGAATCCCTAGCCACTTGGCTAATACAGGGTGCATAGATGTTCAGGCTAGGTCTGATGCTATGTTTTCTATATCCAAGGATTCACCTCTCGGAGCAGTTAACACAGCTCGAAGTAATGAGGATAGATTGGAACATGAACATGAATTGACGGATCCTAAACTGGTACACGATGACTTTTCCAATGAACCACCTCTTGGACCAGTTAACACAGGTCGAAGTGGGGAGGATATTCTTGAACTTTTTAATGAATTGACGGCTAAATGTGCTAAAATGGATGATACAATCTCAAGTCTTCAAGAGTTGGCTGTGTTTCAGGGTAAAGAAATTCGGAGGCTGAAGCATAGGATACTTGTTTTGGAGAAAGTAAGAAGACCTGGGGTTGCTGTTTTGAGATCTGTGAGAAAGATGAAAAAGAAGGTGGACTCCTCTCCAGATCTGAATGTGGAGAATGTAACCAAACAGGGGAGGAGTGAAGACATGAATTCAGGGGAGGCTAATGATGAGCATAAACGATCTGATGTGGATAGTGGAGATCAAGCAGCACAATTTGTGGTATATGATAAAGATGGGAATGAAGCTGTTCTTGAAAGTTTGAAGACTGTGGTAGAAGATGAAGTCATGCAGGACATAACCACTGCTAGTGTGTCTGCAACCACGGATAGTACTTTTGAAACCACTGCTGCAGCTTTTGACCATGGAAATTGTACCCACTGCTATCATAACCACTTCCACAATTGTTACAACTATCTCTGTGTCACCACCCAAATCAAAAGAAGTTGAGAAAGAAGCTGCAAGTACACTGATCAATCTTAGTAAAACCTCATCTAACCCTACACCCATCATTGAACCTGTTTCATCTCTTACATCTACTGCAAACAAATCCAGAGGTAAAAGTTTAGTTATTGGTGGGCCTTTGAAGAAGAAGGTGGCTCAACCAGATATGGGAAAAGGTAAAGGAGTTGCAGAACCAGAGTTGAAGTTTAAAAGTAAAGAAGAACAGATTGCTTATGATGCAGAGTATATAAGAAAGATGTTAGATGAAGAACAAGCAGCTTTAGAGAAAAGGAAGCAAGAAGAAGAAGAGGCTAGTCAGAAATTGTTAGCTATATGGTATGAATCACAAAACTACTTTCAAGCTTCTAATCAAATATATGATGAGTATACTCCACAAGAATGGGCACTGTTAGATGATGAGGAAAGAGCTAGACTTTTGGGTGAATGGGCAAGGAGGATCAGTAAAGAAAGAAAGCAAGTTATAAGAAAGAAACCTCCTACATTAGCACATATGAGGAATGTATTGATGAAAATTATTAAGAATTCAGGCATACATATTCCTGATAATCTTAATAAATGTTCTTTTGAAAGAATTCATGAGCTTTATTTGATGTGTATGAGGATTAATAATGATATTTTCTGCCTAATGAATTCTGAAAAAGATGAAGAGTGGATTAAAGGTAATCTAAAGAGAAAATCTGAGATTCAGGATGAATCTGGTTCTAAAAGATTGAAAGATTTTGAAGATAGCAATAAAATTATCTTCTATGAGTATGAGCTTAAAGGAAGTGAAGGATGCCGAAAATTCAAAGACTCAACAATGAAGTTTCTGAGTATAATAAATTTTCACAGATGCTTCAGTATTTTGATAGAGATGATTTGCTGAATCTTTGGGAGCTTTATAGGAATAAATATGGTGATGTGCAACCAGATGATTATCATGAGAGGATTATTTATCATCATTTGAAGATTCTGTTTGAGCCTACTCATGATGAACCTGAATGGAAAGGACTCTGCAATGGACAAGTTACAAGCTGGTTTCTATATCAAACTTGTGGAGTTCATGTTTTAACTGTATCTGGAGAAATTATTCATATGCTTGTAGAAGGTGATTATCCTCAACTGAATAAGTATCCATAAGTTATTGCTCAGATGGTGAAGCCTGGTGGTATAAAGATGCTGATGCCCTATGATGGTCAAGCTTACAATTTGTTGCTGAAGTATGAGAAAATTCTTAAATCTAGTAAGTGTTTGGCTACATCCTCCAATTTAGATGTTTTGAGCTTAAAAGAAACTTGAAAATTCTGTTTGAATGTATCAAGTTTAGGGGAGGATTGTTGGGTTTTTGGTTCCTTGGAACAAGAATTATTCTAAATATTGGAACCACGGACAGTGTTGATGAAACCACGGACAGAAGAATGAAACCACTGCTGAAGACAAACCGAGGCTAGTAGTTTTGTGTAACCACGGATAATGTAATGTAACCACTGCTAGTCTTGTATAGTCGGTTTAGTATTCTGTATTAGATAAATGTGGAAAAGATATTTATCTTGTAGGTTACGTATTGTATTATGTATAGGACTCCTTAGTCTATAAAAGGAGGTCCTAGGTTAGATTAGATATACGTATGTTTTTGATATCTAAGGTCGATACACTTCAAGGTTGTAAAACCCTAATACTGTTAGAGTATTCGTATTAATAATAATATTGAGGTGTTGAATGTTTATTGTTCTTCTTCTTAAGATTAAGTATTAAATTCCGCGTGATACTTAATAAGTATTTGTTTAAGCCAGTTTCTATATTAGATTGTTTGCTCAACTGGGATCAACAAAGCCCAAAAATATAATTTCAATTTTCCTAGCTTAATAAAAATCAAAAAGATATAAAAAATATTTTTCCTCAATTTTCCTAGTTCAAATAGTATTTTCTATCAATTTAATTAGTTTAAAAGAGTTTTAAATTCATAGAAATTAGAGAAAAAATCAGAAAAATACAAATCCAGTTTTGAAAATTATTTTTAGTTAATTAAGATTTTTGAAAAATAGTTTTGGAATTCTTTCTTAAGTTTTCATAATTTTTAGTATTTTAGATATATTTTTAAAGTTAAAAATTAGTTTTTAATTCAAATAAATTCTAGAAAAATCATAAAAATTAGTTTTAAATTTTAGATAACTTTTGAATTTCATTTTTTGCTGTATAATAATTTTAGATCGCTTTTAGGGGTTAATTTAGATTAGTTTGCATTTAATTCACGTTTTAGTTAAATCGTAATTTGCGTTTTAAATTAAAAATTGAATAATTAGTTAAAATTATTTGCTTGAATCATAGATTTAGTGCCTTTAATTGCTTCCCTTTACTTTCCCTGTAGTTTAGAAATCATCAAAATATCCCCTTTTCTCATTCGAATCCCTAATAACGCGACGTGAATTGAAAATTCCATTCATCTCTCACTAGGAACGATCCCGGTGCTCAAATCTAATACATTTGAGTTACCCAAATACTACAAAACTCTATAATTGGTTTTCCCGACAAATCGGTACCCGATCGTGTGTAGTGTAGTATTCGGTAAAACCGAGGTCGTCCCAAGAGCTATGTGAGCGGATTCTAATTAAGTCTAGGTGTCACAGATTTTGATAGGTTTTAAGGTTGAAATGATTAATTAAAACTAAAGACAAGAAATGCAAGAAAGCAAATAAAGGCGAGGGTTGTGATCAATAGAGGAGAAGTTTGCTAACCTAGTTACTCATCCTATCAAGTTTAGTTCACGTTTAATTACTTCCAATTGCTTCAAGTGGGGGTTTAAGTCGCTAGGACAACATTTGGTCAGTTCGTCCTAACCTATCAGCAAAGGTTTCCACCGGAGATCAAGCTACTACCCTTGAAAGTCCAGTTGTTTTTAGTCCCCTAAGACAAGTCATTAAGTTCCGCTACATGCAATATTCATAACAATGAGTGCCCGGGCGCTAGCATCTTAAACACTCATCCCTAATTTCTTAAGTTCATCCAAACGATAGGTGATCAGTTGGTCAAATCGCAAAAGCAAAGAAGGGTCGTCAGTTGGTCAATTATTACCCTTCCCACTCAGTCTACCTACTTAGGGTTAGTTGGTCATATCTCCTAAGCAACTAGTCACTACCGCCATTCAAAACTACCAAACAAGGGTAGCTACCAACAAACTATGCATGCATACACTAGAAACAATTATACGAAAGCAATGTAAACATAAACAAAACAATTAAGGAATCATAACTAGGCTAGCACCAGAGGTGCTTAGCATTTCATATTAACTTAAACAATCGATTCAATGTTTAACATATTGAAATACATGAATTGAAAGTAAAGGAAATGATAAATTGCTAATGCTTATCGTTAGGGAGTGATTTATCTCTTAGAGATGGCTCCGTATGCTCCTCAAGATCTGCCTTCAGCCTCCTACCCACGTTCTCTGCTTTTGTGTGTAGAGTGAATGATGAGAAATGCAGAATTTGGCGTATTTATAGGCCAGATCTGGTTATGGTGTAACTAAAGTTGAGAGTTACGCCGTAACATCCATTTCTTCGTATTTTTGCTCTGGAAAAGCTGTTTACGGCGTAACATCAGGAATGAGTTACGCCATATCTTCAATAAATCATGGTTACGCCGTATTTGTGGAAAGAGTTATGGCGTAGCTTGCAGCGGCGCGGAACATCATTTGACCTAATTAGTTACGGCGTAATCCTAGGAGGGAGTTACGCCGTAATCTTCAGTTTAGTTGGTTTTCTGAGCCATGCTTCTGTTACGGCGTAATGTGAGAGAAGAGTTACGCCGTACTTACTTCAAAATAAGCATACTATCATATGTCTTAAACTAGCTGCAGGCCCACCCGCTGGGCGGCTAGCTTCAAGAAATATTCCACATAGTGTAGCGTAGAATAGTTTTTTAGTTATCATTCAACCGTAACAAAAAAAAAGACAAAATGTTCAGACTTTTATGTAAAGAAAAGCATATTTTGTATATTTGCATACAAAAGATGGTTAAAAAAAATGTTGTTTATTAATGATATATGATGGATAAAAAAAATGTTGTTTATTAATGAATAAAATGCAAACCAATAACAAGAGATAAATGGTGTAAAAAATGCCGCAAACTAAGAATTAGTTTACAATAAGTAAAATTTTGAAAGTTAATAGTTATTAAAAGTGAAAAGAAATCAATATACAAAACACATAATAAACTTGAGAATATTTATAATCTATGTAGAACCTCTTTGTACACCACATTTGTTGTAGTATTTGTGTAGTTACCATCCTTGTCACAACACAATACTTTAAGACCTTTTTTGCTTTTAACTCTTGACACGGCCACATAAAGTTGTCCGTGTGAGAACACCGGTCGTTCCAAATAAAGACCCACCTTTGCCAACGTTTGTCCTTGACTCTTGTTTATTGTCATGGCAAATGAAACAGAATTGGGAACTGTTTTCTTTTTAGTTGAAAAGGCATTTTTTTATCAGACGGAGATATTATCATCCGAGGTATAGCGCAAACTTCTCCCAATTTACCTCCTGATATTACTTTAGCCTCGATGTTAGTAGTTCCCATTCTCAAAATTTGCAACCTTGTTCCATTACACAAGCCACCTCTTTGATCAATATTGCGCATGCACATTACCGGAGCACCGACCTTCAAAGTTAACTTATGATTTGGAATTCCGGAACACTTGATTGAATTTAGAAATTCAGTTGAGTACAATGACTCGTTGTAGTTAAAATCAACGTCAATATCAGAAACAATATCCGAACTATAATAAACCTTCTCTGTTCCATGCAGTTTGGACATCATTGAAGAGTTTATTTTTTCGACCTCTTCATGCGTGGGTGCGAGGACAACTCTATCTTGGAAATACGTCGGATCCCACAAGTGTTCCTGCCAATTTTCATAAGTTTCATTTATAATAGCTTCTACATGATCAGGTGTATTTGGTATGAGCATTTCTTCGGGAAATTGAATTTCCGCGTGACCATCATTCTTCCCACCAATTTTCCCGTCACCTATACTCAAAATCCAATCTGCAAACTCCTTAATTGTTTCTGCATCTGAGGGATTGCAACCAACACGAAGCCTCATGTTTTATGTAAGTTTAAGTACTTGGCAATGATCCCATAAATAAGACGTGTTTAGAGACGCGTGTACAACATCTTGTCTACTGCCACATGGAATCACAGGTAAAATTTGACGAAAGTCTCCACCAAAAACAACGACTTTCCCCCCAAATACCTTATCAGAAATGTTTACGTGCAAGCCTGTGGCTATATCGCGTAAACTCCTATCAAAGGCTTCAAAATAATGTCTATGAAGCATCGGTGCTTCGTCCCATATTATTAGCTTTGCTTTGCGAATCAAATCTGCGAGCGGACTGTCTGCAGTAATTGTACACATGGAATCTTCGTCAATGTTTATTGGAACAGCAAACCGAGAATGGGCAGTCCGACCACCATCAAGCAAAAGAGCAGCAATACCGCTAGAAGCAACGCTTAAAACAATTTCACCTTTAGACCTTAAGGAAGTTGTGAGGGTCTTGTACAAAAAAGTCTTGCCTGTTCCGCCATAGCCATATACAAAAAACATCCCACCTTTGTTGTTGTCACATGCATCAGTTATTGTTTCATATATTTCCATTTGCGTAACCGTTAAACTCAATACAACCGTTGATGCTTTGAAAGTGACCACTCTGGAATATTATAATCGAGCTCATCATATATCAATCTATTGTAGGATTCCATTGTGAACTCTGAATTGGGATAAGGCATGTTAACAATGTTTTTGAGGCTCTTGGAATTGCTGAGTAAATAGTCCTCAATATATGTCAGGCATATATTGTATCTTTGATCATCTGAAAGTTGAAGTCCTGGTAGAAGACAGAAAGTAGTATTATTTTAGAATCTAATTTTTGATATTAAGTTATAGTATTAAGAAGTAAAGATATGACAGTAGGAGTTACTTTAGTTTAGAACATGTTGTTAGTATAGATAATAACACACATTATTACAGTTGGTTATAGTTGAAATCCGTTTCTTGTAAACTAATCCGTGGTCCAACAAAGACAGTATATGATAGCTTGCGTAAAAGGGCTAACGATAAGTCAGTCGTATTATGATTAATGTTTCAGGGATTAATCAATATGACGAAATCATATACTGCATTTCTAAGAGTTGAATTTCTCGTATAAAGAAAGCAAAATTGATTGTTAAAGTTAAGGAAAAAAACAGTTCTCATACCTGGATGATTTCGTTTCCGCCTTTCTTTATCTAAGACGTCTTCTGCTAAAAGTCTCCATGACTTTTCCCAAACAACTTCAGTCCGAGACATACTATCTGAGAGTATTAATTTGACAAAATAAGATCGCAAGTAATCTCCCATCCCCCACTGACTTGCTTCAATTATACCATCGATGTATTCCTTATCATCATCTAACAAACCATGTGCAAAGCAAGCTTCTTTGTATGTACTATACACCACATTATCATACTTCTTAAAAATTTCCCAACCGGTTGCACCTCGGACATGGTTCAACAGTTGTTCCAAAAGAAATGTTTTGGAAACTCAACATACAAAAGCATTTGTGTTAACTCATCGATTTTATTTGTTTCCATCCACTGTAAGAATTTGGTTGTGTTGGCTGAATCCTTTTCAAGCTGAAAGTCTATACTTTCGGTTGGATCAAATAACACCGAATGTTCATTTGGAAGATGAAAAGGCAAACGCTGTACAGAAGGACTTCTATGATGAATATCAAATTTGAATATTCTCCACGCAGCTTCACATGCTGATAAATACCGACAATCATAGAAGTCGTTAATCTCATCCTTTTCTTCATTTTCCATTACTGCCGTAACTCTATCCGGGCCCTTGTTAATATATTTGAAAAGGTATTTGATAGATGCAAATTGATTGAACCATTTGACGTTGATGTGAGCTTGGTACCGTTTCAATAAAGTCGGACTGTAAGGAACAACGAAGGTATTGTCAAGATCGGCACCTTGCTTCAATAGTTCTCGCCATTATCACTCCTCTTGTAGATGGCATACCCACTTTCATCAATGAAAGTAGCTTCATTAAATTGCTTCGAAACTTTTAGAACACTTATTCTCAACCATGCAAGGGCAGCTCCTATGTTCAGGACCACAAGGACCATGCATCATAAATTCCTTGACCAATTGGTAAAGTTCCGGGTCTGCATCTTTATCGGGAATCTCAGCCGATATGCATCTGTCAATATCGGCAGGAAATCTCAGTTTAGATCCTGTTTACAACCAAACGCATAGGTGACAATGAGGCAATCCACGTTTCTGGAATTCTATCGTGTACACCTCTATAAAATAAAAGGACAAAGGAAGTACATATTAATATATAGTGATAAACATCGTAAATTCTTTCTGTAAGTAACCTTACTGTTATATAAACATACTAGTTATACTTTAGACATCAAAGTATACACAGTCGATGGTGTTATATAAGGATTTTGGTAACATACCTGCTTTGACTTTGCCAAGAATACGCTTTTCTTTAATGTCCTTTATCAACGTATCAAGCTTCATTTTAAAGACTCTGGTTGTGACGTCGGGACGATCTTCTGATTTAAGACCTTTCTTTTTCAGGTACCTTGTAATTTCGGGCCACTTAGGATTGCATGTAAATGTTATAAATAAGTCAGGGTAACCATACCACTTGCACATTGCCATGGCATCTAAGTAATTTTGCATCATGTATCTTGGGCTCCCCGTGAAGGACTAAGGCAAAATTACTTTCTTACCGCGTTTTTATTTTGTTGGTTGGATGATTCTCGCCGCAAGTAATCTTGAATAAGTTTCACATCTTAGATTTTGTTGCTTATTACGAACATATAGCATCCTCTCAGCTTCAACCATGGTGTAGCCATCGACCAAAAATCCTCTGAAATAAAGCTACCATTTAGAATGGTTGAGAATTTATTGGGGCGGTCTTGTATACGGTAAACAAACCATTCACGCATGGTGACACGTTTTATCCCGATTTGGTGTCGACCAGAACTCCTTGATGGTATATATATGTCCTATATCCATCTTCAGCGTACGAGGAATAAGATAGGGTATTGCAAGGGGAGGTATGAGACATGCAATTCACTAATCCTTTTGATTTTGCCACTGTTCTTATGGACGAGAATGTCCCTTTCGTTATGTTGTTCATTAAAATCTCCAACGATAAGTGCAAAGAACCTCGTTAGCGGTTGGAAGATCATACTGTCTGCCTATCTTTTGTATAAAAAAAGAATGACAAATTCAGTGTAAAGAAACATAATATTGTGAATATCATAAAACTTTCATTCCAAACAGATCTTGAAAATAGAATACAACTTTCATTACAAACACATCTTCTAAATAGCATACAACATTCATTCAAAACACATATTCAAACATAAGAAACATAATCAGAAAGGGATTTTTTCAACATATTTTATAAACAGTAAACAAACCTCTGGATCTTGCAGAACAGTTTCTAAACCCCAAGTTTCATTGGGTTTTCCCTTTGGATGACTTTTCCAGATACTAATGCATCTGGCAAGAATGTTAACATCATCCATCATAGGGTCGATATCCGCAAGCAATGTGATTTGTTGGTCCATTGTTTAAGCTGCACAAAACAATATATTAGGTAATTAAAATAATGACTACAACAGCAATGACTTGAATTTTAACAAACAAATAGAAATAGAAATAGAAATTATATAACATGAAAAGTTCACATACATGTTTTTATAGGATTTTAAGATGGTGGTTTGATTAGCTACACATGTACTGAGTATTTATACACTGAAGATTAGGTTAAATGACACACAATTAGGTTTATAACAAAGGCAAGGATTTGAATTATTAAACTTCTCCCTATAATCATGGATGATATGTTTCATTTTATTAATTAGGCTATATTTTTAAAAAATACAAAATCAAACTTTCCAGCATTAAGGCTCCTAATTTATACCACTACAATAGTTGTCAATCACCCAAATTCATATAAACACCAATACCAAAACAAATATACAGATAACAATTAAAAAAAATGTAAAAAAATACAAATTCATATAAACACCAATACCAAACAAATATACAGATAACAATTAAAAAAACTGACAAAAAAATGCATTATAATAAAAAAAAATAATAAATTAAAAAAAGAAAAGGAATACGGATTATAGCCGTGTTTCAATACAACTCACCCCCAATTTGAACGAATAATGATTCCATGCAGTATTTTGCGGGATCTTTAAAACATTAGGGTTAGAACAATACTCATATTGGGGGATTTATTTTTTGGGGATTTCTACATAGATATAATTAGGTTGTGATATGATTTGATTATCATATGAAAATACATGATTTGATAACAGATATGTGAAGGTTATTGCATTTAATTTGATTGCGGGATGTTTGTGATGATGAGATAGTATTTGGGGGAAACGGTTTGTATTAATGGATGGAGTGAATTGTTTTGATCGGACGGATATTAGAGTTTTGGGGGAAAAGAATGCCACGTGGCATTTTTACAGATTTTTGAGGGAGATCATTTTCAAACAAACCCGCCCTTATATAGGGGAGGGATAAACTCTCCAAATCCGCGTCTCATTAGCTCCAATGCTCGTAAATTACTTGAAAATGAAATATAGAGGAAAACAAGCGTAAATCCATATAAATGATATAAAATACGAGCATTATCGGGGGAAATTGACACTTAATATTCAGGACTATTTGATGTTATCAAATATCCCCCCACTTGAACACTACTTGCCCTCAAGTAGACCTTATTAGATAGATTCCTAAAAAGATATCTCCCATTACTTGAAAAATATAAGTTTACAAATCCCTTATGCTAGAATAAAACAAAGCCGAACACCTTACGAAATGGGAACAAAACACTCAAATCTCTCAACTATTCTAAATGTCAATTTCGGGGTGATCACTCAACGCACAGTCATAGCATGTATTCTATCATAAGCTTGGCGGTTATACAAATCTCCACCACTAGAGTTAAATACTAAACAATTCTTGAAGGCAATATGGGTAGACACGACAAAGGTTAAGGGTGATTTATCATTACTAACATGTCAAGTGGACAAAATCAATGATACATGACCAAATCCATGGCCAAGACACCAAAGATTGCTCGCTGCATCACCTAGACACGCTTCATGACTAAAGGGTAGGATAGGACATGGGATAAAATTGGTGTAACATAAAATCAAGCAAAAAGTCTAAATCTATAACCAAGTCATCACCACTTACCGTTCATCCAAAGTTCAATTTTCGAAGTTAAAAAACCGGATCATGATATACCGGGTAGATGTACCATTAGAGGACTTCATGATGGGCACGTTAACTTTTCTTCAACTGTTGGCGCAATTACCAACTCCATTCTTCAAATGTGACCGAGGTGGCCTCCTCGATACTAAATCTATAATGAGCTCATAAACATAGTGCTTATAACTTCGCACTTTACAATCATCAAATAATTATAACACATTTTTTTTACACATAACCTTGAACTTAGATCTTTAAGAATATGTCGTCGACGAAAGCGTGATTACCGAACCTTTCTACTTGAACCTTGAACTTAGGCAAACAATGACTTCTTAATTACAAATAAAGACTACAGGGTAGGCTAAGGTGTATGGGTGTAACGAAATAATATGTTGGGTGAACAAAATGAAAGGAATGGCTCAGATGGGTGTATCTAGGGGCATCTTGCACTAAAGGTGAGAGCAACAAAGGTTTTAACATGGGGGTCGAGAAGTCGAGGTGACTAATCGATAGACACACAATGATAGGGCTATTTGGGTGATAATCCTATACTATTGCCTTCTTAAACTAAAAATTCCAAATACATCGAGCTAACTCAACATACCTCGTCTATGGTCTCGAAATGATGCAAATGCCAAGTTCTAAAGTTTACAAGCTACCGGTACACTCATAATTTGGTGGATTTGGGGTAAATAATTGGAAACGGATAAGGCTAATCTTACCATATAATATCAAGGGTTATAATATGCTCGGCTAAGGTCTAATCAAGTTAGGTTAAGAAAAACATGTCAAAATTTTAAAAATGGCAAAAATTTTCAAAATAAACTAGAAAACGAAGGCAAAATAAAGTTCAAGAGATAATTCTACTCCCGTCCCCCCACTTGAAATGTACGAAGTCCTTTTTGAACTAAACGTTAAATAAATATGAAGAGAAAAGTAGAATTAGAGCAAGAACTTCCCTGAAATTTGCTCTAAAAAGAAAGAAGACTCACGAAAAGAATCGTGCCTTCGCATAAGCATCCACGAGCAAACTTTAATCCCTGAAATCACACTACCAACAAGCATAATTCTAAAAAAAAAGAAAAAGAAAAATGAAAAGAAACCTAACTCACTTTCGTAGGAATCACGGTTGCATTTAGCATATGCAACAAGCCTTTTAAACCACTTGGTGTCCCAAGT
Source organism: Chrysanthemum makinoi (assembly GCA_910596185.1). Classification (NCBI taxonomy): domain Eukaryota; kingdom Viridiplantae; phylum Streptophyta; class Magnoliopsida; order Asterales; family Asteraceae; genus Chrysanthemum; species Chrysanthemum makinoi. The sequence goes on from OU343216.1 coordinate 186,869,791, forward strand.
GGACGAGTGTAGTCTCGTGAGGGCTTATAGGGAACATACCCACAAAGTTCATTTAAAAACTAATACAAGGTTATTGTGTTTAAAAAGAAAGAATTATTACAGAGGATAGTTACGTCGTAACTCCTAGAAAGAGTTACGCCGTAATCAATGCAAAACCTGGCAGATGCTACAGGAGTGTAGCTACGGCGTAACCATTGCATGGGATTACACCGTAATTGGTAATGCTCTGAGAAGAACTACTGCAAAAATTATGTTACGGCGTAACCATAAGAATGAGTTACGCCGTAACTGTGGACAGATCAAGTCCCCGTTCAGCATGCTGCAACAACTTTCTCCGATTTCCTGCAAAAATGGTTAAAAACACAAAACCCAACTGAAATGGAAATAAAACAAATGAAAGGGATAATTCGGGTTGTCTCCCGAAAGAGCACTTTTCTTTATTTACGAGTCTTTAAGTTAGACTCAAAGCCTTGGGGCTTTATGGTGGCCTTTGGACTTGGCCAACTTCCTCCATATCTTTCATCAAATTATGTCTGACCCAGGCAACATTTGTAGCGGTGCGGAGATATTCCTTAGTCTCGATCTTCTAAATTTTACAAAACTTTTCGTCCGACCCCAAGTGGTATCTAGTAAACTCATACTTTTCAGCTACAATCGGTGGCGGCCTCTTATATGGAATACCAAGAAGTTTGCACCTTCTTTGCTCATATGCTTCATCGTCGGGGTCAGTGAACCCATCTTCACCTTGTAGTTCAAGGTAATCCAAAATCCCTTCTATATCATCATCGTCGGACTCGGTACCTTTAAACCATTTATCGTCGAGTAAGTCTTCAACAAGCACCCGTTTGCATTCTTCTTTCTCATTTCCCATCGGATCTTTTATATCTTCATCCGTTATTTCACCTTATGTCATTTGGAACTTCTTCGCTCAGGTCTTCTTTACTCATATATCCTTTCCAGATCTTCTCCTTAGTCAATGCATCTATCTTCCCATATTTGATTTTGACCCAATTGTCAAATCCCAAATTGTCTAGCCAAGGTAATTCTGTTCTTTCCGCATCATTGGTTGAGGTCCATAAGAATTCTTCTTCCCCAACACTCTCTATACTGATTCCCCAGTTACATTCATCATCATAAGGGTTGCAAGATGCCCAAAAAACTTCGCCAGGTGTTTTTATCTTCTCACACCAATAACTTCGAGCTACCTTGTCATTGGTGTTGCTCGAGGGATCCTTCATGCAGTGGATATCATCATTTATGGACTCTTTCTAGAGACAATGCTCCTCATAATTAATCTTGAGATTTCTTAGAAGATTTGGATTAATTTTAGCATCCCCGAATTGTACCGGATACCAATCATCAAAGGATAAATCTCCGAACTTCACATTATGTCTTTCGAGCTCATGAGGGCATATCCATTCATCGTCTTTTATATTACTACCCCCTTTACAATACTCGCGGAAAGGATTGCATGTGGGTCATGCTTGTGTGGCCTCGTCATCAGTGATAATTATCAGAGTGCAATAGTGCATAATAGGTGGTTCCTCCTCTTCTTTGAATGAGAGCTTTGCCAACCTTTCTTCATCAGTATATGCAGGCCACATGTATTTGTTATCCTTGACCCTTTCATTGTCATCTCTTCCGTCGCAATTTTCGTTATGAGGGTTGCACGAGGCCCAAAGATCGTACCATTCACCATTAGATACGGGTATTTTTTTACACAAGTGATACTTCCTTTTGGATGGAGATTGAGGGAATAAATTAGTATCACTTGACCATCCGTTAATAACATGCGTCCTTGATTCATCTAACTCGAGAAATTTATCAGACCATGTATCCCGCTTCGTCGTAACTTCGAGGTTCGATTACGCGGCTGACTTCCTTCGAACCATCGTATCTTTCTCATCTATTGTTCTGCGTTAAGCTATCTAACCCCTGGTTACGCCGTAACTTATCATAAGTGTTATGGCGTAACTTCACACTGTCGCCGGAATTTTCATCCGTATTGTTGGTGGTAGAATCAACTTGTAACTTTGCATCTTCATCAGAAAAAATGGCCTTGCACACCACCATAGGTTTTGTCTCTTCCGGTTTAGTGTTATTTTTCTTTACCTTTTCACTAAGCTTCTCCACCATTGTTTCTAGGTTTTTTAAGGTAGTATCGTGATTGGAGAGGCTTCTATTTGTGTTTTCCTGGAAATCTTTCAGCCATTCATCTTGTTCTTTTTGTCTTTGGGCTGAGGCTTCCAGAAATTTGTTAATGGTTTCTTCAATGTTGGGCTTTCTTCCTTCATAAGGCCCGCGGTTATAATTTCCAGGAGGTCCTCTACGATAGCCATTACTATTACCATTATCCCCATAAAACGGTCGATTTTCTCCATATTTAGCTTCTTCAACTGTGCTATCTTCGTCAATGTGAGGACAATTTTTAGTGAGATGTCCTCCTCCACTGTTTTCGCAACCTACTTGGATGGCATGAACACATTCTCTGAGCTTGAGCATATCCCGACCAAGATTTTCAATTTTGCTAGTGATGGCGGCAATTCCATCAAGATTTCCGCCGAGGTTCCTCTTGCTTCCTCCATCGTGCCACTTTTGGGAAAGATCGGCCATTTATTGGATGGCTTCAATGGAAAGAGTAGGGGTCATGGTCAGAATTGGTCCTTGGTAGTCCAGCATCTGTCTTGTAGTTACGTTGATACCTTTGTAAAAGATGTTGACCTTTTGCTGGCTGTTCAGGTCATGAGTCAGACACTTGTAGAGGAGATCATTGTATCTATCCCAAGCTTAATACAATGTTTCATCGTCATCTTGCTTGAAATTATGGATTTCCATGAGCTGATTAGATATCTTTGAAGGAGGACAATATCTTTGGATAAAATGTTTTTTAAGTAGAGCCTATGTATCAACTGCCCCGACGGGTAATCTTTCGATCCATCTTCTTGCTCCTCCAGTAAGAGTCATGGGGAACACGCATAGCATAACAACGTCATGAGAAACACCAGGAATGTTGAAAAGGCTTGCAATGTACAAGACATTCTCAACGTGTTCATACACATCTTCGTCCGTGTTTCCTGAGAAATGGTTAGCACGAAGCTCCCTCATAAACTGATCTTTAATCTCGAAATGGACATTAGATCCAATTGCCGCTCTTGCGAGACCCGGCCCTTGTTCTTCTCTTGTCAACGAAAAATATTCCTCAAGAGTGAGGTCATCAATGTTAACAACTTCCATGGTACCTGAAACTTGAAAAGAAATCGTGAGAAATTAAGAAAATTTAAAACAAAACAAAAATGAAAGAGTTAACGAAAATCCTAATATAACTCTCCGTCAACAGCGCCAAAAACTTGATACAGGTTTTACTGACCAGGTTTTAATATTTATAAGTGTCTCGTTATACCTATGGTCTACCCTAATGCACTAACGGGCAGTGTACCCGATCGTGTGTAGTGTAGTATTCGGTAAAACCGAGGTCGTCCCAAGAGCTATGTGAGCGGATTCTAATTAAGTCTAGGTGTCATAGATTTTAATAGGTTTTAAGGTTGAAATGATTAATTAAAACTAAAGACAAGAAATGAAAGAAAGCAAATAAAGGCGAGCGGTGTGATCAATAGAGGAGAAGTGTGCTAACCTAGTTACTCATCCTATCAAGTTTAGTTCACGTTTAATTACTTCCAATTGCTTCAAGTGGGGGTTTAAGTCGCTAGGACAACATTTGGTCAATTCGTCCTAACCTATCGTAAGGTTTCCACCGGAGATCAAGATACTACCCTTGAAAGTCTAGTTGTTTTAGTCCCTAAGCCAAGTCATTAAGTTCGCTACATGCGGATTCATAACAATGAGTGCCCTAGCTAGCATCTTAAACACTCATCCCTAATTTCTTAAGTTCATCCAAATAGTAGGTGATCAGTTGGTCAAATTGCACAAGCGAAGAAGGGTCGTCAGTTGGTCAATTCTTGCCCTTCCTACTCAATGTACCTACTTAGGGTCAGTTGGTCATATCTCCTAAGAAACTAGACACTAACGCCATTTAAAACTGTTGAAACAAGGGTAGCTACCAACAAACTATGCATGCATACACTAGAAACAATTATACGGAAGCAATGTAAACATAAACAAAACAATTAAGGCATCATAACTAGGCTAGCACCAGAGGTGCTTAGCCGCTCTATTAACTGAAACAATCGATTCAATGTTTAACGTATTGAAATACATGAATTGAAAGTAAAGAAAATGATAAATTGCTAATGCTTACCGTTAGGGAGTGATTTCACCCTTGGAGATGGCTCCGTATGCTCCTCAAGATCTGCCTTCAGCCTCCTACCAACGTTCTCTGCTTTTGTGTATGGAGTGAATGATGAGAAATGCAGAATTTTGGACGGTATTTATAGGCCAGATCTGGTTACGTCATAACTAAAGTTGAGAGTTACGCCGTAACATCTATTTCTTCGTATTTTGCTTTGGAAAAGCTGGTTATGGCGTAACATCAAGAATGAGTTACGCCGTATTTGTAGAAAGAGTTACGGCGTAGCTTGCAGCGGCGCGGAACATCATTTGACCTAATTAGTTACGGCGTAATCCTAGGAGGGAGTTACGCGTAATCTTCGGCTTTAGTTGGTTTTCGAGCCACGCTTACGTTGCGTAATGTGATAGAAGAGTTATGCCATAATTACTTCAAAATAAGCATACTATCATATATCTTCAATAAACTCTCCAAATCCGCGTCTCATTAGCTCCAATGCTCGTAAATTACCTGAAAGTGAAATATAGAGGAAAACTGTAACACCCCCGAAAATCTTAATGACAGCGGAAGACTAATTCGCGTGTTACTCGAATGGAGATCATAGTCAATAATTATTGAAAACGACTCGAAAGAGACGTTTTATTAAAAGTAGTTATCATTCATCGAAAACTCATAGTTGTTACAAAACATTGTAAATTGTTCAAGTATTTTTCCCAAAAGAAAGATCATGAGTTTGAAAGAAATGACAACTTTATGTTTTACACCATCAGATAAGCCTTGCCATGCCCCATTCCGCGCCTTGGTCATAATCTTCATAGATTACCTGAGATAACATGCTTAAAATGTCAACAAAAATGTTGAGTGAAATTCATAGGTTTGAATAAAGTTGAACACAAGTATAAGAGCATGATCATTGTAAACTAACAATATCATAAGGAAAATCACAGATTATTATGCGCTAAGCTCATGCAACCAAGACTCAACTGCATACACCAAATTACCAGTGTACGTAAGTTTTGCCCCAAAGGAGGTAATAGCCAATTACCTAAAGAAATTCAAATATAGTGCGCCCCGGTTATTTATCTATAACCGAAAAGGGGTGATGGATCTTGGACACTCTCCTTGTGTCAACGATAGTTTGTATAATATTATCAAGCAAGCGGAATTTACTTAAGTAATACTTAGAAGACGAATTATATGATGTATGAGAATAAACACAAGTTAACACAAAACTCAAGCTCCAATATTATTAATGAATAATACGAGTGATCTTAACTTATCACTAGGGTTACACCTTGAAGCTTTCGTAGGTAATATTGCAATATGATACGTTTCTAAGACAATGACCTAGGACCTCCTTTTTATACAACAAGGAGTCCTTTACAAGATAAGTATAAAGCTAACATAATAGAATATACATAAGATCTATTCTATACTTATCAAGACGCGTTTAACCTTATCATAAACTGATAGCAGTGGTAATGAAGAGCTTGCATTGGGAATACGTTTCCCTGCTAGTGTTAAACCAAGCAAGTAAACCACTACTATCCGTGGTAACGGATTATTCCCAACAATCCTCCCCTAAACTTATGATTTCTCTGCAAATCAATAAGTTTCTCCAATATGCATTAACTTCAAGGATTTGGGAATTCAATCAAACACTTCACTTCTTTTCTCTTAAATTTTGTATAGCTCTTGAACACTGATCTTGAAGCCTTTGTAACAATGCTCTGACCTTCTCATTGTCTTCATTGACTCTTATATGTAAGCTTAACATTCTTGTAAGAGCTCCACTCTAAGTGGATATTCTTTCTCAGCAAGCATGAAAAAGTCTTCTCCATTAGCTGTAGAGACATGATGAACTTCACATGAATCATAATAAAACCATTTAGTACCAATACATGTGAATAAGGTTTTCTAGTAGTCATCATCAGCATTTGGTTCAAAAAGCCTCCTAAGATTTACCCACAACTGCATCTACTTTGCATCTTTGAGATCTTGAGCATTAAACCTTTCTTGAACTAATTTCCATAGTGTATTAAGGTCATCTCTGTCAAAAGCTTTAATAAGATCTTCAAATGTCATGAATGATGAAGTTTCACCTCCCAGCCTTGTAATCTTCCATGTTGCAGCAAAATTGCTAGCAGTGTAAACTTCCCAATCAATAATAGGATGTCGAATTTGCAAGGTGGTTACGATAAAAATCTCTGTCTTCAATCACAATCATTCCGTCATTTGTTCTTCAAGAACTTCTCAGTAGGAATCTTCTTCTCAGTAGACTTTGTATGATCTTCATCAACCTTAGTCTTCTTAATAGTTTGAGAATCACTTACTTTAGCCTTTCTCTTCAATCTAGGAATCTCTCTTTCTTCTTCTTCAGAACCCATTGGAATAGAAGATTTATCTTGTTTTAGTTCGTAGTAAGCCTTTTCAACTTGATCATCGACATTCCTTTAAATTGATGCTTTTCGGTCCAGCTACCAACATGACAACAATAAGACTTCATGTATGCAATTATTTGAGCCTTGGTTGGTTGTCTTGGTTTCTTCGACCTTTTTTGGTGAATTAATCACATTTTCAAGTGCTTGATTGTTCTTCATTTTAATAAAATCCTTTAACTGAGCAGTTCTTTTTCCTCGATTAAGGATGCATCAACAACAAGGTCAATTGCCTTTTTCTTGATTTCGGATTATTAGCACCGAAACTGAATATCTTCTTCAGAGGAACATAGCTAAACTCGAGCTTTTCTTTCACAATTGTAGGTTGAACGCGATTGGAAATTGAATCTTCAGATTATCTTCCATTCTATCCAATCTTTTAGCTTCCAAAAAGCTTGCAACTTCTAGTTTTTTCAATCTTTTCTTTTCAAACAACTTTCTCAAAGAATTTGATCTTACGAGCAAATTCTCTATCAAGATCAATCTGAACTTTTCTTTTCTTTGAAATCTTACCTTCAGATTGTTGTACATCTTCCATAACTGCTTTACCCTTGTCTGTCTTCAATTTATCAAATTCTTCACTTGCAGAGGCAATATTTGGCTCTGCAGTGGAAATAAAATCAGTGGTAAAATCAGTTGCAGTTTGGAAAATGTCTTGATCATCAAGTTGCTCTCCATGAGTATCAGCTTCCTTTGCTCCTTTACTTGTATCTCCTTCATCTTCAAAATCACTTTTCCTCCCCTCGTCGAACCTGTTGTCCTCCCCTGTTTGGAAGAATTTCCCAAATCTTGATTAGTGAATCACCATCGAAGGTGAGGATGAAGATGAAATCACCATCTTTGATGCTGCTTGTGCTTTTCAACCTCTGCATCTCTTCCTTTAAAGTCTGAATCTCTGTCTGTAATTGTTGAACATCCTTGGCATGCTGCTTCTTAAAAGTAACCAAGTCCTTTTGTAGAGACTCAATTTGCTTTGCTAATTTGGTACACAGAACCATCAATTTCAATTGGTTTCCACGCCTCAAGACTTCTAACTGTGTTACCTGTAGGGAGAGGTGAATCATGGGGCATTGGTCCAGATTCCTCCATAGTAGGACTAGGTGGAAGTCTAGAACCACCACTACTTGTTCCTAGACCAAAAGGTGCAGAAACTTGCTGTGTTGTCATGAGAGTAACTATTGTAAACAAAGAATCCTTCAAACTGCAATTCACTAACATAAACCAAACACTGGAATCACTATTGCGTTGGCAATGGTTAATATATTGAAAGAATTAAGCATTGCAGTGGATATACTCAATAAAGTCAACACTTAAGCATTGATACATTTTCCAAGAATACAGGACTCCAATTTACTCCTCAACTACTTGAACCTTCCCCTCATTAACTTCTTGAATCCAACTTAATATATATTAAATAGATCATTCAACACAAACCACTCAAATCACATACTCCAAAACTTTCACCCTCAAAGATCATCACTTCAACAACACCATGAGTCAATCTAGTCCAATCAATCTTTCTTCTAGCAGTTCATCTGATAGTTCATGGGATGACTTTGTTTTGAAAAACCCTGGGAGAGTTGAAAAAGAAGAGTATGAGAAGGTTGTATCCAGGAAGAGAAAGCATTCACTTGCTCTTTCAAATCCTTTTTTTGCTGGACCTTCATCACTACAACCAGAGCCTCAGGATGCAACAATCAAAGAAGATAGCTCAGAGATCAGCTCCAATGTGTCTCCATATGTTACGATGATGAGACCTCGGAAGAGTCCCGAGTGTTCCTCCTCTTGCAGCAAAGTAGCTCCTCCTGAAGAATCGCAATCATCACCTTCTACCATTTCAATCAGCACCACCATCAGCAGTTCCTTCATCATCCTCACCACCTACAGGTATAGTGGTGATGGGTTTAGCAAGCCCTAGGGTGTATGACTAGATTAACATGCGTGGTGCTCCTAAGGTGATGCCAAGCTGAGGCTTTCCCAAGAAGCCATAAATGATTGATGATGGGTAGGAATGGGATGGGTTAGGAAACTTGTGTTTGGGGTAGGTTGTTGGTAGTTGTTTTCAGTTGATGTAGTGATGTTTGTACTCTGTACTTCATGGATGTATTTTTACTGCACTTACAGTGTATTTTTGTAATAATAATAATAATCTATGTTTTCCTTTATCTTTAGTGTTCCTACATCACACATCTTGTTCTACTAACTTCATTATCAAAACTGACATACTATCCATCATAATGCACCAAAATCAGAAAGATAGGACTTGTTGCCAGTAATGTGCCTTGAACACCCACTATCTGTATATCCTTGATCTGACCTTTTTGTCCTTGGATGTTCCTGTACATATGAGTAAAGAGTTAGTTTCTTTTGGGGACCCAAGCCATGATTGACTTGGATCCGCCTCGTGTATCAATATAGTTAAATCTATCAAAGGTCATTGATACACCATTGGGATTGGTTGTAGAGGTATTTCCTTTAGGTTTCCATTCCCAACGTGCTGAGGCCTTCACAGCATTGCCCATGTCCCCCTTTTTATTAAAACCCTTGCAGTGGTAACCTTTGAATGAGCAAGTGGTAACTCTGGTTGATTTTAGGTACCCATCTGTTGATTATTATTAACCTTTTAGCTTGAAAGGTTCTTTTTCTGTTGTGTAGATTTATTAAAACTTGTTTTGGTGTTTGCACTTTTAACAGGTGACTTAGGGTGAGCAGTGTTAACAGTTTTTACAATGGCAAGTGTTTTGAGGCCACTTCTAAGTTGAACCGCTCTTGGGACCATTTTGCAATGGGAATTAGGGTGTACATTATGTTGATACCTGTTAGTCTCCACCTTTTATACCCATAGACTTCCCTTCTCCCAACATGATAGTCACAATAAGCATGTAAATGATCAAAACTACCACAGATATAGCATGCCTTATTGTTCATAACAAAATCACTACCTAGTTGTTGAGATTTAATATGATTCCAACTCCTCTGGTTACCCCTAGGAGTTGTAGGCTTGTTCCTATACATCTCAGCATACCTTACAGTTGGTCTAGGTTTATTAACTGGATTCCTAGGTTCCTCTCAGCAGTATTAACAACTTTTGGGATAGAAGTCTCTACATTCTTTTTAACATTCTCATCAACAACTGATAAGTCACTAGCACTCTCAACAACATCATTATCAAGCTTACTCTCTTCCTCACTCTTCACCACTGTGTCCTTTAAAGGACCATATTCTCTTTCAAGTTCCTTAAAGTCTTCTAAACCTGTATGAGCTAAATCTACACTTGGAGGTGATGGAACACCCCTTAGTGGTGGAGGCGCAATATTATAACCCATAACAGACTTAGCTTTATTATATATTTGAGCATTCCAAATTTTATCAATTGACTTAGACTGATGATAACATGTGTCTACAGTTAAATTGACATTTTCAATTTTCTTTTGGAGTTTTTCAAGCTCCTTTTGGTATGCTTCATTCACAGCAGTTGTATGTTCTACCTCTCTCCTAAGAAGAATCATATCATCATTATAAATTGACTCATTTGCCTGATAGTGCTCTATTTGCTTTTCTAATACTTCCATAGCTCTCCTAAGATTAGCCACAGTATAATTAGCCGTATATAATTCTTGCCTTTCATTAGAGTACAAATCATTAAGTCTTTCAACTTCTTTAGCAGCCTAACATGTTTTAGAACAACTATCAAAGTTTTGTACCTCGAATCGAGAAAGCCATGAGAGAAAATTCAGTAGCAACAAGAGCAGATTCTAATGTTCTTCTTCTTGTTCATCACCATGAAACTCAATCATAGCTCACACCATCAATAACCAACATTGCCTTTGGTTCTTCCACAGTTGGTCCCTTCTTTTGCTTGTACCATGTAGATCCGTTGTCCTTGGTCTTTGGTCTTCTACATTCTCTAGCAAAATGTCCAAACTTGTGGCAATTAAAGCACTCCACTTTCTTCTTATCAAAGCCTCCCAGATATCATCACCATTAATGTGGATAGGCTTGCCAGTCTTCTTGTAGAGTTTCTTAGCCCTCATGCTAAGAAGAGCTATATGCCATTTTATATCCATCTCCTCCAAGTCATCTTCATCAATTTGCTCTATGTCTTCATGAGTTAAGACATAGCCATCAACTTGTGTGGAGATAAAAGCATAAAAGGTAGGATCTCCAATGCTAGCAACCTTCTTTTGGAACCTGCAAGTGGTAACATTAACGCTTGCCGTTGGAAACTTTAGAACCTACAGTGGCAATATCATCATCACTTTCATCTTCAGAATCATCATTGTCACCGTAACTTGACAACAATGCCAAGCTACTAGAGCTTGTACCAAGTTTCCTTGCCTTCTTCAACCTTTGCTCAATAAGTTTGAAGTTGTTGTAAAGATCATTGAGCTTCATTGTTTCTATGTCTGTTTTATTTTCCCAGACAATAACATTGGTTTGAAACTCTAAAGGCAAACTTCTTAGAAACTTCAAATTGAGGTATTCCTTTTCTACCTCAATGCCAAACACAGTTAGCTGTGTAACAATCTTCTGAAGTTTGGTAAAAATGCTATCAAGTGAGTCATTGCTTGAAGCAGAGAAGTTTTCATAACTTTGTTTTAACAATGTCTTCTGAGTCTTCTTTGTTGCATCATTACCACCAAACACTGAGCAAATCTCTTCAAACAGTTCTTTAGCAGTCTTGAATTTGCTGAATGTAATAATCTGGTCTCTAGGAAGAGTCATCGCCAATGCACTTCTAGCTTTAAGATCATTCTTCTTTTGAGCTTTTCAAAGCATTTGATTCAGCACGAAACTTTCACAACATATGTGTCACCTACTTTGGAAGTAGTGGTCACAGACTTGAAAGAATCACCAAGTTGAATAATCTCCCATAGAGCATAGTCCTGTATGAGGAAGTATTGCTCAATCAGTATCCTCCACATCTCAAACTTATTAAGCTTAAGCTTAGGGAGTCTGGGTGTAGAAGAAGAGTTTGATTGGTTGTTTTCCATCTCCATTGTCTTGAGTGAGTGAGTCGAGCTAATTCTTTGGATCTTCTAAAACAAAATATCAGAACCTGTCTCTGATACCATTTGATGGATCTTGGACACTCTCCTTGTGTCAATGATATTTTGTATAATATTATCAAGCAAGCGGAATTTACTTAAGTAATACTTAGAAGACGAATTATATGATGTATGAGAATAAACACAAGTTAACACAAAACTCAAGCTCCAATATTATTAATGAATAATACGAGTGATCTTAACTTATCACTAGGGTTACACCTTGAAGCTTTCGTAGGTAATATTGCAATATGATACGTTTCTAAGACAATGACATAGGATCTCCTTTTATACAACAAGGAGTCCTTTACAAGATAAGTATAAAGCTAACATAATAGAATATACACAAGATCTATTCTATACTTATCAAGACGCGTTTAACCTTATCATAAACTGATAGCAGTTGTAATGAAGAACTTGCAGTGGGAATACGTATCCACTGCTAGTGTTAAACCAAGCAGTGTAAACTACTACTATCCGTGGTAACGGATTATTCCCAACAAGGGGTCGTTAATCCTCATTGTACTATTCACGATATCTGCGTTCACTCGCGGTGACTAATGGTTCATGATCAGGGGACTTATGGCTAAATACTTAGGAAATACCAATAATCAAGAGGAGAACATTTATGAAAAACCTTGTGTTCTAGTTTAGAGCATGTATCTCCCTCGCGGGGTTTGCAAAATAAAATAAAAGTGAGGCTATGAACTCACCTTGATGATATGAACAAGCACAAAACAGATCAAGCATAATGTAGCGGAGGTTCCAAACCGAAACCTAAAAATGATGATATAGCGAGTCTCATTATGATGAACATTTTGGTTTGCGACCAAAATAATAGAGCATTGAATATTCTTATTCAATAGATCATTGGATTGTCCAATCCAATAGTGTGCGTGCGTGCTTAACGTTTTAAGTTAATTTACTTGCTACATTATCTTATTTAATGATCCTCACTTACGCATAAGTGAAATGTTTTCCCCCTCGTTGTGATCTCGATAGGTTTGTTGAGTATTTTAACTTGTTTAGATTCCCCGTGCGTTTTATCGGATTTTATATATATCTATACATTATATATAAGAGGAGGCATGCCACGTATAATGCCACGTCATAATTCCACCTAAGCACAAGGCCACTTAAGCATAATTTTGATTAATTAAAATTCGTACTAAAATATATTAGTTAAATTCGTATTTAATTAATTTCGGATTAAATTAGTTTAAAAATTTAATGTGCAGGATTCGAACCTAGGATGTTTTGATACATTACTAACTACTCTTACCACTAGAGCATCTTAATTTTTGAGTTATATACTGCAAAGCCATAAATATAATGTTCAACATAATATTAATAACGTTTTTTTCTTCTTAAAACCCTTATCTTACGTAAAAAGAAATCCACAGACAAGACCAGAAGGGTAAATTAATATTTGTACACGTATCACTTTGATTAGAAGTGTAAACTTTAACATAATCTCATCTCATCATGTAAATGCATATCACGTTTATATATTATTATATCATGCTGTTAAATTGTTCTCTTAATTCAAAGTTTGATTTTTTGTTTTCAGATTATTGATTCAATTGACGGCTGTTGGAGAGCAAGATTAGGAAGCAATCGTTTGGCTGTAATAATGTCTTCAAACCAAAAAGGTTATAATCATAAGATCAAGTTTTTATTAGTATAATATGTTTTTAAATTGCTCTCTTAATCATGTATATATACTATTTTATTTCATGAATGTTGATATCCATGGTTTGTTTTCTCATGTATATTGTCATGATGATTTGATTTTACTGATATTTATAATTTTATTATATTTAATCGATATAAGTGTTATTAGGCATAAGAGTTATTCAACCGTGTGTTTTCAAAAAGATGTAGAAAAAATAGCGTCCTCATTCTTCGTAACAAACTTACTGGAACACATCGATGCGAAGGGACTCTAGAAGGTTTGTAAGCCATATGGACGTATAGTAGATACGTTTATAGCCAATAAGATATCAAAACCAGGGAAAAGGTTTGGTTTTGTAAGGTTCTTCGGCTTTAAGAATGAGGAATCATTTGCTAAATCCTTAGCAAGCATTTGGATCAAGAGTTTTCATATGCATGCATCTATTGCTCGCTTTCAGAGACAATAAAGGGTAGAAGAAAAACCCAAGAGACGGTGAACGTAGCCAATTGTGTACATGAATACTTATTACTCTTATTTTAATAACGTAATTAGTTCTTACATGTTTGTTACCAGATGGAGACACCTTCGTCAACGATGTCAAGGTTGGATGTAAGTCTACTATTTACATACACATTATTATTTATTTATATATTTCACAGATCGCATTGTATTTTGTATTGAGAAACGTTAGAGACCGAAAATTAATAATGGATTTGGTACATGTGCAGTACCTTCTACATTAACAACAATGGCAGCTACATCATCAGTGGCACCTTATGCATGCGACACAAGGAACAAAAATGTACATAACTGCATTTTCACCTTCTACATCAGCACAAATGGCACCTTCCACTTGAAATATAATCGGACCATCTACACCATCAATGACACTATCTACACCAATACCAAAAATATATGTAAGTCTATTGTCAACATCCACACTAGGTTTTTTTTTATATACAAATTTATGCAGTTAAGAAGATGATGGCACTGGTTTTGTATTATAGGACTAGACACATTCTACAATAAATCCTACACAAGAGAGTAACCCTGCATCAACAAGCCTCAGAGCAATTGGGTCTTTCAATTCACTTCTCCCACTGGAACGCTTCTGTATTGGTTGTCCTATAGATTAACTCTTAGCTTTACAACTTAATTTCGTGGAAAAGCCTAAGCATGGAATCCTTATTCAATGACTATAGTTACTTTTGTAGCATACCAAATTCCAAAAGTAGTTTGTGAAACTAGAGAAGTTGATACAAAACATTAACTTTAATCTTCAACTTTTAACCCATACCTCTACCATTGATATTGGTCACAGACCTACAAGGGTACGTATTATCATCCCCCCACTATTAAAATTTTACTGCATAGATCAAAATGTGTGTCGTGGATATAATTTACTGGCATTGACATTTGAAGATGCACCTGTACTGATAAAATAGTGAAGTAGCTAACAAGCTATTAAGAACAATAAAACAATGATACAATATTGACATATTGTCGATAAAACCCGACTACTTTGCTACGCACTAAGAACAGATGATCTGACTTAGTTAAGCATTAATATTAGGTGAACTGACGGAGGGATATTTGACTGTTTGAACTCAAACAGAAATGTATCCTTGCTTGAAAATGAGAATGAATGTGTGATCATCAATAAGCATTTGTTAATCAGGTGCTTGGAAGGGACATGATCTGACGGGTAGAGGTCTAAATGATATAAGAGGTGTTTGACTATTTGGTGTTGCTTATTAAAAAGTGATTATATGCTTAAATATAAGTCCAGTAATAACATACACATTATCCTATTTATCTTATATAAATATACACATTAAAAGATGATGACACTCGTTTTGTAATACAGGAATGTTTGAGATTGATAAAGTGGGCATATTCAAAATTAGAAATCACAGCGATTCCTTCTCCTGAAGTAAGTATATGATTATTGCACACATTAAAATGTTTGTTTATTAAATATAATTTACACACTTGAGATGATGGCATTGTATTTGTAATACAGGAAGGTGAGGGGAGATTCTTAGTTTGGGCACGTTCTATATCAACAATGACAGATTCTGATGTAAGTCTACAATTAACGTACACGTTATTGGTTATTTTATATATATTTACGCAATTTAGATGATGGCACTGGTTTTGTATTACAGGGGAAGAAATTTTTTTGCTGAGATGGACAATTAAGTTTTGATCAAATTATTTTAGTAAACTATAGTTTCATGAAATTATTACTGAATCTGAAGCAGGAAAAGGTGAACTATGAACAAAAGTGTACCAAGGAGCCATCACTCCCCAAGCTTGGTTAATCAAGCTGATATTTGTAGCGAGAAGTTTTATTGTAATAACATATATAAAGGATTCTGATAGGCGATTTAGTAGATTAATTAAAGCAAGCACTTTGTTTTTTTTGTAAATGCAGCTGTAATAACAGAATTACAAATAGTGTTCGTTAAGAAATGAAAAGACCTTCATTGAGACCAGCTTGAAAATAATATAAGATACTCACATGCGGGACCAGGTTACTCTAATCATCTAAAGAGAACATAATCTTCAATGCAGTTCCAAGACCAAGAACATTAAATTTTCCCCAAAGATGACACTTCTCACACCCTACACAGTCCATGGTGTGGCCTCCTTTCTCTTTGGTGATGTCATCAAAGCACATATGGATTCGGCACCATTTGTAGCAACCTTGAAAATGGTGGTATAAGAATTTATGATGGATTTGGGATTATATAGGATTGCTAAAGTACAACATTAAAGGTTGGCATATAATAGCTCATATGCTTAAGGTTCGAATTATAGTTCAAAAGAGTAAGGTGAACCATTTCTTCTTTTACAATTTGTATATCCCACCAGAAACGAATTCATTTCTAAGGAAAGCTGATAATTTCCAACTATTTCTCATAAAATAAATTGCAGTGACCAATTTGAATGCATTTCCAAACATCCCCTTTTAGTCAAAAAAAATTTTGCTTTCACTATTCTTGCTTAATTGTCATGGTTTGTGTTGCTGTACAAAGAGAAAGTGATCGGTTAACTATTTTAGAGTCACCGTAGGAGGTGCAAAGGAGGTGGAAAAGGTGTTCTTGCGCAATGGCAGCTATAAGGGTTTAGCTTACTCTTATTACATTCAACTCAAATTGGTCGGGTTGTGTAATGGGCAAATAAATGTGCGTCTCATAATGGGTCAGGTACACGTGCCTTATCTATACCTGTAACTGCTACCGCTTATACAGTTTATTGATACTGACTCGACTTGCTATTGCTACAAACGCGGGTGACTGTTGCAAATGCAGCTTGGTGCTGATACAGTTTGCTGCTTTAACAATCAAAGGGACAAAAGCATTTACAAATATTTGAAGGATTATACTTACAAAATATACTCTGCTGACTTTACTTCAAATTGTGTTTTATATTGATCACATCAATTTGTTGCAGTGATACGTGTACAAATATCAATTTACCCTTCTGGTACCTATATTTCATTTATTTGCAGCCATTCCTAAATACATTTCATTTATTTACTTCAGTAGATATTATATGTCCTATTTTTTAAATGGGAAATTGTTAATAATTACTTTACAGCTAACTATTGAAGCTATAACTGTGCTTTGCTCGACTTTGATAGGTTCACTTTTGCCTCAAGTGACCACGCCATATGTTTATAGGTTTGACTGGCTAATGGGATAAAAACAGTGCATAGCTGGGTAAAGTGTGTGGCTTTGTTAGATGTTTTAAACCTTTAACTTGATCTTATGTTGAATTGAAATCAGTTGATGATAATGGGGGTTATTCATTTGTATGTTGAATTGAAATCAGTTGATGATAATGGGGGTTATTCATTTGAATTTTTATATTTTTCAGAAAGTTTTGTTCGATTTAAAGGTACAGGAAAGCCTTCTATGTCAATATATTTCAATGGTCTAAATAACTAATTTTGATGATCATAGATACTGGAGTCGTATTACTACTAATGAATCATGGTACGATATTGCATCTTTTCCACGATTTTATCGGTTGTGTTTTCTTAATATTAGGTGTATTTGGTTTTTTCTGTGATGCTGCAATTGATAGGTCTGTGCACACAAAGGCTAAAAAATTGTCTGATACACAATGGGTTTTGGGCTTTCAAAATGTCGTAAATGGTTCGAGTCCTGCAGTGGGCAAGTAGAACAATACCTTTATTATAAGTGAGTCGCTTCCGCTAAATAACTATGACATGAATATATTTGGGAATAGGTATCAGGTCATATTTTCCGATAAGGTTAAAAGGAAAGTGGATGTTGATCACCATTCAGAAAACACGATGTATCTGATGGCTAACAAACAATGTGACGGCCAACTTAAAATTGGCTATGATTCTCAGATAGGGTACCATACAATCAAATTGGTCCGTCCAATCTGCGTCCGACCAAGGTCAACATGCATTGTCTACGTGTTTTGTTACGTCTTCCTGGATTTTCATCGACATACCTTTTGAATGCCGAAAGGTCTTTAGGATGTTAAATGTCACAAATGTTTTATCAGATGTTTAGAATAAACCAAGATAATAAGAGAAAACTACTTTTTTTATCCATTAGACTTGAAATCCAATTTAGTTGCAGCTACTTGTGAGTTGTGATCAACCAAAACTGTTTTTTGGACCCATAACTATGAATTAGTGTCACCAAGACCAGATAATGTTAGCTTAGTGATAGCCTATACTACAGTTGCTAATCAAAGCTCTAATGATTTATAACAGCTATATCCATCAAGCACAACAAAGTTATTCATACAAACCACTTTTGATGAGCTTCAACAGGCAAGGACAACAATACCAGCAAGAATGCAACAATGCTCCAATGAACTCAAAAGGTTGGGGACCGAGTGCTGGTTTGAGGCTTTGCAGGAGGTTTACACGCGAGCCCAGATGCAACAACAACAAGGTAGCCGTCGTGGTGGACAGCAGGGGCATGCGAATCATGTGACACCACATTATGTTCAGCAAACCAGGTAAATATTTATGGGTTGAAATGGTTCAGGTCTAGGTGACCCAAAATATTTTTTGTCCAAACTCTTAACTTGTGTATTATGACAACATATTTTTTTCACATAATGCAGTTTATCTGCTGCATTAGAGACGTCTTCTCACTATCAACTCCTGTCATAAATATCCATGTCAGACACAAGTCTACAACAACCTCAAACGAATAGAGAAAAAAAGAACACTAAGACATGTATAATTGATATTAGTAACAATTTATTGAAACACATAATGTTTATATAATATAAGCTCTAATACAAACAATTTAAAATTTAGATGATCATATCTATATTAAACGATTTAATTACATAATAAAAATCACTCCACTTTGCCTGTTGAAAATGAGTCGACCACTTTGCATCAGTTATGATGGTGAGTCATTTTATATTAACAGCAGACACGCCACAATACTTTTGATGGAACCTTGATGATTCTCATATATTGACTTGAAATGTCCATTTTTAGTGTTTGTATGACTGAATTCATCTTCAACTCATGCTTATGATTGCAGGTTGATATATTTAAGTCCTTGAGGAATTCTAGCTATTGGCAAAAGAACTTTGGAAGAGATCATGTAATTTCAATGCACCATCTCAATGCTTTTAGATTTCTTCGGGAAGAGGTGAATGCATCTATTCTCATAGTTGCTGGTTTTTGTAGATATGTGTGCGGGGAAATGAAACACTTGAAGATCTCATGACTGATCAACTAAATAGGGAATGCATGCTAACGACATAAGATTTTGATGTTTAATAAAGTACGTTATCTTCCGCTTTTTTATATGATCTATAATTAGTTCTTCCTAGATTTTAAATAATGGGACCATATAACTCGTGGTCTTCTTTGGTATTGTAGAGTTTCTGCACATATTATGAGCCACAACAAGATGGCTTATAAGCTTTTCGAAATTCATACAAGCCCATACGCCGACTAAATAAGCTAATCCAAACACCCCCTTAGACTTTTAAAGAAATTAGATTACTATTATTTATGTTTACCATAAGCATGTACCGACCAGTTATTCCTTTTATATATGCTTTATAGAATGTGATAAGCAAATAAGCTCCTAAAGAATTAATAGTTAATAATAGAACAATTAAATTCATTTACAAAACCATGAGTCTCAATCTACTACAAGGTCTTTCTTAATCCACCAAAAGGTCTTCAATATGCCACAAGAAGGTGTTCATTTCTCCCTTAATCGATCATTACTGACATATCTGAAAGCTTCCGTGTAGCAGTAGTGGTATATAATATCATTTACGAAGATTAACTTTATACTTTTGAGTAGTAGTAGTGGTATATAATATCATTTACGAAGATTAACTTTAGACTTTTGAGTCTGGTCAGGTACTCGTTAATAATCATATTTGTACTTTTTTTTCAATTAAAAAAAAACTCATTTTTTGGTTTCTAGAAACTAAGGTGTTTTCGGTGTTAATTCAAACGTGTTTTTTTTCTTAGTATTGGGTGTTTGAATACTTCGTCAATGATGTTCTACTTGTCTGCTATCACTTTAATCTTTCTTTAGTATTCTGATGTTGTATTCTGCTTCAATGTACTAACAGATATTGTTCCATGTCAATCATGTTCAATGGCTTTATATTGCTCTCAAGTTTACCAAATACACGCCATAGTAAAGAAATATGGTCCATGCATTGTTTGGGTATGAGCCTCACTCAGTATGGCCGATTGGAGTTATAGAGCAGATCTTAAAGGTTTTATGCCCATTCCAAAGATAAAGGTCCTTGCAAGTACTGATGTAAGATTTTCTTCCCTTGATTCTTTAAATGTTCAGAAAAATCATAATACTATGAGCTTACTCTACAGTCACATCTTATGTATTAGAATTAACTATATTGCAGGTGTTCTATACACCATTCTTAAGGCATGTATGGGCATGGATTGGACTGACGCCAACAATGAGGAAAAATTTATCCATTCTTTTAAAATCTGGTTATAGTTGCATAATTGTACCAGGTGGTGTTAAAGACACATTTTACATGGAGCATGATTCCGAGGTACATTTGTCACAAAGTCCACTTTTTTGTTTTACCTCTGCTACATGAAACTTTGGTTTCATTCGGCTCCTTTACGGAAAATAGATAAATTGCTAGATGTAAGATGTGAACCAACTTACATCCCTTTCCTCATGAAAGAAATTCAACTTACATCCTTTTCATGAGCACGCACCACCACATCCCTCCAATTTAATGTTTTAAATTCTTACTTAAGTATATATTTTTTGAGTATTTAGTTGCTACTGACTGTATATACTTATTTTTCTCTTTTTATATCTATGTATTTATTTGAAAATTTGTATCTCAAGGTAAAGTTTAGGTACTACCATTAACAATTATTATTATGCTAAACTGAGATTTTATATAAACTATTTACGACAAGGCTTAATCTAGAAAATTAGTGAAACACTATGGTTAAAGAACACCGACCTTGGTTAAAGAACACCGACCTTTAGTTACCAGGTCAAATAAGTACATGTAAACAAGCTAAAGAATAACAAAACTTTGGAGGGCATTCATAGAGATTAAACAAGATAAATTGTTCAAAAGTAAGGGCATGCTTTAGTGCACATAACCAAAACAGTTAGACATCGAGCATTAGCCATACCTATTTAGTTCTAAACAACTAACCTTTTGTTAGAGTTCAATCCTTTGGCAAATTTTTCTAGAAAACACAGTGACTGAAAAGTAGCCTCCCTTGAAAGTTATTAAGATCAATATGACTATTCAACGTATTATCTGTTTAAAGTTCTAACATATTATTTGTTACAACATATATACTAACTGTTAATCTGTTTACATACTACAACAGATAACATTGTGCTTATTTGAGAGTCCTATTTACTCTAAATTAAACAAAAAAATAGTTTTCACCTGATACTTGAAAATTCGTATCTACTTAAACATATATTTGCTTCCATTTTTGTGAATTAAGATTTGAGTGATGCTTGGTTTTAGTTTATTTTGGAAATTTGCAACATGGGGATTCATACTTTTTGAATAAGCTACTCGGTGAAGGTAATCGGTATATTATGTCTTTATAAAAAGATCTTATTTTAGAAGCTATAGTGTAAGATACGGTTACAAAAACTAAAACTTTTAGATCAACCAGAAATACTTGGAAACCCCATTGCAATCTTACCCTTTATGGAGGTATAACAATGAAACTTACTTCCGGTTAATTTTATATTGAAGTGAAGTGCTTCTAGATCAGTGCTTAAGGGCCTATATTTTGATAATCAAATGCGGGGCCCAATAAATATTTATACAGTTTGTGTACTTTATCATTTAAATATGCAAGGACAAAGATGCGAAACCTCAAGAGTGGGAAGACGTTGAGCCATTAAAAGGGTAAGCGGTGAATTGTCTTTTGGTATGTGCTAAAACACATACCATTTCTTTACCAAAATAAACCCAAAATAACCAGAAAATAGCCGTTTTTGCCTAACATTTGTTGGTTTTTTGAGTTTATGCATGTGCAGGTACGGATATGACAAAACACACAAAAGAAAGGCAAAACCGAAGAAAACCGAGCACGAGAATGAGAAGATTGCAAAAGCCGATGCCGGGATGCTATTTATGGGATTTGGAAGCTCAAAGTTATATTTTACGGAGTTCGGGATCATCATTGGGAATTTCACAAATAAACCCTCAAGTTATCCAAATTTACACTTGTACCCCTCAACTTTCCATAAATTACATTTTCTACCCTCATCAATCCCAAAGTTACCATTTTTCACCTCAACATTACCATTTACATTTTTGGTCCTTGGTGTCTACAAGTTTACAAAATGGGTCCTTGAATATTACACTTAGATTACCAAGTCCAAAAATAACAATCATACCTTTGGCCCGAAGTTACCCCAAGCCCACTTGTATGCAATACCCGTTTTCCATCTCAAATCACCCACGGTCAAACAACAAGACCCGGTCAACCTTACTCCTTTTATCCCAGGGTCAACACAAATACAAAACCGGTCAAACCTCACTCAAAACCCCATTGTTACTGTTTATCTCATGCCCAAGTTTTTACCCTGCATCCCAAGAATTAACCCAGCCATAAACTTAGTACTAGGAATCTTAGAAGCTGATGTGGCCAAAGAATGACACCATGGCAAATCCCAGCTCTCTGATTGGGTGAGCCACCTCATACACTTGATCCTAAGGCTGTGGATGATAGATTGGGAACCAAGTTTTGATCAAAGGCTGAAAATAGAGTTCTTGAAGCTTCTCCCAAACCCTAGATGATCCTGTGCAGCAACTATAAAATCCCCATCACCCAGAGAAGAAATTTGTCCAATTTTCATGTATTTAGAAAATTTAGTCCAATTTAATTTTCATTGTCATTTACTGTTTTCGTAGAGTAATCAGTTGTAATCCACTTCAAGTATTGTAATTCACTTTTTTTAATGCAATTTAAACTCTCCTTTCATCACCTTGTCATTTACATTTTAAGCAAATTTTACGATTCCAAATCTGTTTTAAGCTGTCATTTACTGTTTCCATAAGCTCATTTCAGCTTCTTGAAGCTTTTGTGAGCTTATTATTGCTCTAAATCTGTTTTAATTTCAAAAAAATTAAAAAGTCAAAAAAAAAAGTCAACACAAGTCAAATTGGGTCAAATTTTAAAGTCAAAATCAAAGTTTGAGTAATTACTTTCAGTTTGTTTTAAACTTAGTTTTAAATTGATTTGAGCTAGTATAGTTAGTTGAGATTAGTTTCCATAAGTTTTCATCAGTTTAAATGCTTTTAGTTGATTCTAAAGGAGCGTTTGGTTTAAGTATTTTTAGAAGATTTAGAGTAAGTTTGGTTTACTGAAATCATGTATGTTGGTTTTAGTACTGATTCCTAAGAGTTTGTAATTCAAATTTCAGTTGGTTAGAGTCAAAATGCATTTTCAAGTCAAAAAACTCAATCTGTCAATTAGTCCTAAGAATTGTTTTTCATAATTTTCACAAGCAGTTTGGTCAGTTTTTAGTTGATAGTAAAATTTCTAAAAATTAAAAATCACAATTTCAGTTGCTGGTTTTGCTTTGACCAAAAGGAAAAAAATTAAAAAAATCAAATGCTTAGTTTGTTTGGTTCTTGAAGTTGATGGTTTGGTTAAGAACTGTCTTGCACCACAGTTGCTTTAGCCCAAGTAATCTTCATCTTAGCTTGATTTTTTCTTCTCATATTGATATTTTATCTTGATTTCTGTTGCTTTAGGTAGTTTGTAGCATAGTCTATCATGCTTGCCCTTTAGATCCTTTTTGATAGCTTATTCAGTGGTTTATTATTAGCCTGCTCATTTTTTTTCCCAATCTGCTGAATTGTCTTATTAGTCTGCTATGCTTGCTCAGTTTGCTCATTTGTGGATGTTTAGGAGTAGTTATAATTAGTTAAGATTAGATATAGTGCTCATAGGATATAATAGTTTAGTTTGCTAGTTCATGTTTCAGTCCTCGTATACTGTTACATCAGTCCCTCTAGTTTCCCATAGAGCTTGTGTTTTTGAATTTTCATTCCTTCATTATAAGTCCTCTTAGGCTGAATTTCTGGATATTAGGACATTGGTTGGATGTTGTTAACTGGGCATTTTTAGTTGATTTTTGTGATTTTTATAAACTAGCTTTTCATTAGCTTAAAGTAGCCACTTTAGGGCCGTTTGGCATAGTAGAGTTAGAACCTGTTATGTTGCTTAATTCCATTTAGCTTGTGCTTATTAAGTTCATTTCAGTTACAGTAGCCATATCTTAGTGAGTTTAGGTTAGTTTTAGGCTAGGGTGGCTTATGGTAGCTTATTGAGGCTTTTAGCTTAATTTCAAGTGCTTATTCATATAAGTTGTGTGCCCAAATCATATCTCCACTACTCCAAAGTTGTTTTTGTTAATTTTCTCTAGTTCTCAGTATTATTTTATAATTTTCTGGAAGTTTTCATATTTTTCCATGTTTTTTTTATATTTTTCTGCATTTAAATTGAGTTTTAAGCATTTTTAATTAGCATTTAATACAAATAAATCATAAAAAGTTCAAAAAAAATATGTTTTGAATTTTCCTAGATTAAGAAAAATATAAAAAGCCAAAAAATTATTTTTCAAGAATTTTTCTAGTTTAAATAATATTTTTTAGCAATTTAATTAATTTTAAATAGTTTTAAATTCATAATAAATAGAGAAAAATTCAGAAAAATGTGATTCCAGTTTCTAAAATTCTTTTTAGTTAATTTTGATTTTTGAAAAAAATTAATTTTGTAATTTTCTAGCTTGTTTTCCTAATTTTTAGTACTTTAATTCTATTTTAATTGTTTAAAAATAGTTTTTAAATCAAATAGATTCAATAAAAATCATAAAAATTAGTTTTAATTCTTAAATAGTTTTCAAATTGCATTTTTAGTTTAAAAATTATTTTAGATCATTTTTAGGACTTAGTTTAGTGTAATTTGCATTTAATTCGCATTTCATTTATTTCGTAATTTGCATTTTAGTTTAAATTTGCGTAATTTGTCATTTGCATTATAGATTTATAACTTTTATATGCTTCCCTTGCCCCGTAGTGTAGAAATCCTATAAATCTCTTTTAACACATTCGAATCCCGAATCACGCGACGTGAGTTGATAAACTCCATTCATCCCTCGTTGGGAGAACGACCCGGGAAATACATACCTTTGTATTTCTTCGGAAAATATCTTGTACTGAAAATGACAAATCAAAATGGCACCGTTGCCGGGGAGGGCATGAAGTGACTTTCCGATTCCGTTTCGATTCGCGTGTATTTGAAGATCCTTCCCCGAGAAGTTATCGTTATTTTTTGTAAATATCTCTTTTATTAAAACCCAAAAAGATTTTTCTTTTCAAATTTTGTTTTCCTTTTATGTTTGCTTTTATCAAAAACCCAAAAATATTATGTTTGCTTTTATCAAAAACCCAAAAATTTTCTTCTTTACCCTCTGATTTGATAATTCTTTCCTCTTATCCCTCTTTTATGATTAATTCTCATGGAGTCTTTCGATTTTATTTGTTATGGTTGTACCGGACGTTTGGGAAATGATTATCGGTGTTATAATCATCTGTGCCCTAATTCTTTCAATAATTCTCAAAATTTCTCCGAATACCCTTCGTTCGATCAACCTTATTGCTTTAATTGTAGAGATTTGTTAAAAGAAGATTCACTTTGTGAACGTTGTTTTTGCAAAGTGTGTAGATTTTATCGCGAATCTTGTATATGTTGCCCTTTGGAAGAACCTACTGGGGGTGTCGAGGACGTTTCCATCGATTTTGAAGAAAGATTTGAGCAACATCAAAACAACATTGAAAGTATGTGTAGAACTCTCTTAAGTCTGATTCAAGCTCGACAATGTGTTAATGAAGAAACCGTTCAAGATATGGAAGACAATCACACCATTTCAGAGCTACCCGAAGAACCCACCGAGGGTTACGGAGATAATTTCTTTGAACGTCGTGCTTTTATTAACAACATTGAAAAACTTGAAGCATCGTCAAAAGTTTTGAAATATAAGCTTGATGAACCCTCGACTCCTACTCCCTCTCCGGTGAGGGAGATGGAACATGTTTCTGAACCCGAGGTGATTCCCGACTCTAATCCCAAGAAATCTAGAATCGATTTCAGTTCTAGAATCGATCCTTATCTTTCACGGTTCGTCGTTACGAGGCCGCCGAGTTCGTCAAGTTACAACAAAACGAAACGATGTTATGAGCTTAAAGTGATCTCTAAAAAGAAAGAACCGGAGACCACAACGGAAGTGGTGGAAATTGCTAGCTCTCAGAGCATACCACTTGTCCCATCTCCGGAATCTTCGAGATATACTCCCTCTCTCATTTCTGAGCTTCTCATTTCCGACTCTTCCCCTTCTCTCATGCCGGTTGAGAGAAGTGACGTTGTTTTGGAAGAGGTCAATGATTCTATTTCTTCAAAGATTGTTGAACCCGTTGACTCTTTCATAATGGGGGATGAGCATCTTAGTACTATTCCAGAAATGGAATCTACTAATGTTGAGATCCTTATCCCAATTCAAATTGAGTCCGAGGTTGTTGATGATATTTGTGATGATCCTTCTCTTGATAATTCAAATAATCATGTTGAGATGTTCTCCGATTCCAATAATGATTCTTATGGAGACATCGATTTCGTCGACGATTTACCTTCTGAGCCCGTTCACATAGAAGAAGTAAATGATTTTGTGCCGGAAGATGAAGAGATTGAGCCCGATGATATTCAGATCGAGGATAAAGCATTACGTGAAACATTGTTAAATGTTCATTTTCTCATCTCTAAGATTGAAGCCCTAAAAGATAATTCGAGTTCGCCTCCTATCTCCGTTAAAGATAGTGGTTTCTCTCCCAAACTTGAGACTTTCCGATTTGATGAAGAGATTAGTGGTAGTCCCACTATTACCGATGTTTATCCTCCGATTCTTGAGCGATTCTACTTTGATGTTGATGATATGAGCAAAGTTTTGAATGAGATTCCCGATACTTCGGTTGATGACCCGATCATTGAGGATGCTTTAGATGACTTGATACCACTGGGTATTGAGGATGTCGTTAATGACCCCGAGGGGGATATGTTGTTATGTGATGGTTTTCTTGACTCTCCTCTCTCTGTTGAGACGATTCCCACTTATCCCGATGAGTCCGCATGTGAAGATAAAGTTTTTAAACCCGGGATATTCATTGATGAGTTCTTTGTTAAAAACGTCATTCGAGATAAGGATCCTCCGATGGATGCCTTCGTTGTTGAGCCTACACATCTTATCCCTTACCATGAGCTCCCGTCTTCTTTGGAGTATTCTTTTATCTATCCATCATCCTTTCGTCCACCCGTAAAACCGCCGGATGATGGATCATTCTTTCATGACATACCTTATGTGTTGGAGCCCAATATTTTCTTTCCCTCCCAACTCACCCATTCTCTTTCCCTACAGAGTGAGGATACCATCTTTGATCCGGGTATCCCTTCCGCTTGTTTCCCCAAGGACAAATGAATTCGGGGACAAGTCAGGCTAGCGACTCGGTGAAGAAAAACAGTAGTGCTTCGTGGGAGGCACCCCATGCTTATCTCTATCTTCTTTCTATTTTCTAATAACTTACGTGAAGGGGTTAGCCTCTTCTATTTCTTGTGTTTGGTTGTTTGTGATGTTTTGTCTAGGATTTCCCAATATGAAGACTCTCGTGCTCGAAGTTTGTCTTTTCTCCACTCGAGTTTCATGATCGATGCTGAAAGAAATCCGATATCCGAAATCTTATCGACTAACGTTTATCTTTGAGCATACTTAATAAACGGCTTTTAGATTTTCGTGATACCCTTGCCTTTAAACATTGAGGACAATGTTTCGTTTTAGTCTGGGGTGGGTAATCTTCGATTTGATTTGACCGCACTTGCTTATTCTTTGTCGTGTACTCTCGCAACCCCGTTTTTCCTTAGAAAATGAAATAATTGTGCAAAAATGCTAAAAATTTAAAAAATTTTGTAAGCTTTGCTAGTTTTATGATTGAAAAGTCTTTGCGAGTCTCTTAGAAGTTACTTTAAATATGCGTTTTCTTGAAAAATCCTTTGCTAATTGCTTAGACAAGAGGCTATAAAATGCGATTCTAGCTCACAAGGCCAAGAATTTGCAAGTCTCCCTAAGTGATTTTAAATATGCGATGCTTAAACAAAAATTTGCTAGTTTCTAATAAGTGACTTTAAAAATGCGAGACTTGAGATCATTTGACGAAGCATTTGCTAAGTTAATATATGTTTTGACACCTTGTTGACTTTTGGAGAGTAGGAATAGAATTCGACTTGACCGGGTGTTAGCCCTAGCTTGTTCCTTAACCATAGATAATAAAATTATCGGCTAAGCATCCGCGGATCTCATTATTTGGGATTTTAAATTGGCAGAGATCGAGGAATGATAGAGTTACTTATGAGTTTAGATGCTAAGCGTGGAGTAGATGGTTCTCTTTAGAGCCCATCGAAGGTACTTATGGCTTTTTGTTCCCACAAGATTGTTTCACCCCATATCTGTTAAATAATAATTAGAGATGTTGAGTTTTTGACGATAGTTAGTTCTTTATCTTCTTTAGAGAATCCTTGCCCATGAGAGTTGGGTACACATCAAGGTACTGTCAGTGTTGCGGTGTAAAAAACCGTAGGATTTGGAGTTTGGCACAAAAATTAACATGAAATGAAGCCCAAATGTATTAAAGTTGAAAAAATCCAAAGCCATAAAAGTTTTCTATGTCCGACGGTACCCCCGTTGTCATGGACTTCTAAAAAGGTTGAGGAAAATCCAAAGTCATAATAAGACTTCTGATAAAACGGTAATCCCATTGAATTAGTGGTTGAAAAGACCAAGGGCCTAAATTGCAAAAATGCAAATGTGCTGAAATAGTGTTAAGCCAAACTTTGAATCCGGGAGATGTTTAAATAAAGCTTCTGTCTTTGGACTCGTAGATGAGTTGTTTCGGTCGCCATAAAAATGATTGATCCCTAAATCGTGCGAAATTAGGACCTTGATGTGGACCTCATTCTTGTGTGCAATGGTTTTCGAGGGAAGATAGATAACTAATTAACGACTTAGCTTCATATCTTTATCGGAATAAAAATTATCGAAACGAGAACATATGAAGAAATTCATTTCTCACAAAAATAAAATAAATAGAGGAAAAATAGGAAAATGGGAGCAAAAGGTAATTACACAAGTAACTTCCATGGGTAGTGTTAGCATCTAGAGTCATATTTAACAATGATTTCGATTTTACGCTTAGTTTGGGGACTTGTGAAAAATCAGGGACGATATATTCTATCCGTATGGTCACTTCACGCTGTGTTGTGTTTCCTACTCCGTGATCCTAACGTGTCGTTTGAAAAATGTTGGAGTTATTGATCGACATGAAAGTTCAACAAACCGTCACTCATAATCAGAATGTGCTTAATCGTAATATATATGTGAATTAAAAGGTAAACGGGGCGTTTTTAGAATTAAAAGTTTCTTAATCTCTTTTGAGGAATCTTTGCTACTTCTTCATAGGTTTAGTAGAAAGAGATTGAAATCCTTGGTTTTAGAAGCGTGAGTTGATGACATTGCATGAGGACACGACAATCTTCTAGTCTGGGGTATTTTGGTATGTGCTAAAACACATACCATTTCTTTACCAAAATAAACCCAAAATAACCAGAAAATAGCCGTTTTTGCCTAACATTTGTTGGTTTCTTGAGTTTATGCATGTGCAGGTACGGATATGACAAAACACACAAAAGAAAGGCAAAACCGAAGAAAACCGAGCACGAGAATGAGAAGATTGCAAAAGCCGATGCCGGGATGCTATTTATGGGATTTGGAAGCTCAAAGTTATATTTTACGGAGTTCGGGATCATCATTGGGAATTTCACAAATAAACCCTCAAGTTATCCAAATTTACACTTGTACCCCTCAACTTTCCATAAATTATATTTTCTACCCTCATCAATCCCAAAGTTACCATTTTTCACCTCAACATTACCATTTACATTTTTGGTCCTTGGTGTCTACAAGTTTACAAAATGGGTCCTTGAATATTACACTTAGATTACCAAGTCCAAAAATAACAATCATACCTTTGGCCCGAAGTTACCCCAAGCCTACTTGTATGCAATACCCGTTTTCCATCTCAAATCACCCACGGTCAAACAACAAGACCCGGTCAACCTTACTCCTTTTATCCCAGGGTCAACACAAATACAAAACCGGTCAAACCTCACTCAAAACCCCATTGTTATTCTTGTTTTATCTCATGCCCAAGTTTTACCCTGCATCCCATGAATTAACCCAGCCATAAACTTAGTACTAGGAATCTTAGAAGCTGATGTGGCCAAAGAATGACACCATGGCAAATCCCAGCTCTCTGATTGGGTGAGCCACCTCATACACTTGATCCTAAGGCTGTGGATGATAGATTGGGCACCAAGTTTTGATCAAAGGATGAAAATAGAGTTCTTGAGGCTTCTCCCAAACCCTAGATGATCCTGTGCAGCAACTATAAAAGCCCCATCACCCACAGAAGAAATTTGTCCAATTTTCATGTATTCAGAAAATTTAGGCCAATTTAATTTTCATTGTCATTTACTGTTTTCGTAGAGTAATCAGTTGTAATCCACTTCAAGTATTGTAATTCACTTTTTTTTAATGCAATTTAAACTCTCCTTTCATCACCTTGTCATTTACATTTTAAGCAAATTTTATGATTCCAAATCTGTTTCAAGCTGTCATTTACTGTTTTAAGCTGTCATTTACTGTTTCCATAAGCTCATTTCAGCTTCTTGAAGCTTTTGTGAGCTTATTATTGCTCTAAATCTGTTTTAATTTCAAAAAAATTAAAAAGTCAAAAAAAGTCAACACAAGTCAAATCGGGTCAAATTTTAAAGTCAAAATCAAAGTTTGAGTAATTTCTGTTTTCAGTTTGTTTTAAAGTTAGTTTTAAATTGATTTGAGCTAGTATAGTTAGTTGAGATTAGTTTCCATAACTTTTCATCAGTTTAAATGCTTTTAGTTGATTCTAAAGGAGTGTTTGGTTTAAGTATTTTTAGAAGATTTAGAGTAAGTTTGGTTTACTGAATTCATGTATGTTGGTTTTAGTACTGATTCTTAAGAGTTTGTAATTCAAATTTCAGTTGGTTAGAGTCTAAATGCATTTTCAAGTCAAAAAACTCAATCTGTCAATTAGTCCTAAAAATGGTTTTTCATAATTTTCACAAGCAGTTTGGTCAGTTTTTAGTTGATAGTAAAATTTATAAAAATTAAAAATCACAATTTCAGTTGCTGGTTTTGCTTTTTCCAAAAGGAAAAAAATTAAAAAAATCAAATGCTTAGTTTGTTTGGTTCTTGAAGTTGATGGTTTGGTTAAGAACTGTCCTGCACCACAGTTGCTTTGGCCCAAGTAATCTTCGTCTTAGCTTGATTTTTGCTTCTCATATTGATATTTTATCTTGATTTCTGTTGCTTTAGGTAGTTTGTAGCATAGTCTATCATGCTTGCCCTTTAGATCCTTTTTGATAGCTTATTCAGTGGTTTATTATTAGCCTGCTCATTTTTTTTCCCATTCTGCTGAATTGTCTTATTAGTCTGCTATGCTTGCTCAGTTTGCTCACTTGTGGATGTTTAGGAGTAGTTATAATTATTTAAGATTAGATATAGTGCTCATAGGATAAAATAGTTTAGTCTGCTAGTTCCTGTTTCAGTCCTCGTATACTGTTACATCAGTCCCTCTAGTTTCCCATAGAGCTTGTATTTTTGAATTTTCATTCCTTCATTATAAGTCCTCTTAGGCTGAATTTCTGGATATTAGGACATTGGTTGGATGTTTTTAACTGGGCATTTTTAGTTGATTTTTGTGATTTTTATAAGCTAGCTTTTCATTAGCTTAAAGGAGCCACTTTAAGGCCGTTTGGCATAGTAGAGTTAGAACCTGTTATGTTGCTTAATTCCATTCAGCTTGTGCTTATTAAGTTCATTTCAGTTACAGTAGCCATATCTTAGTGATTTTAGGTTATTTTTAGGCTAGGGTGGCTTATGGTAGCTTATTGAGGCTTTTAGCTTAATTTCAAGTGCTTATTCATATAAGTTGTGTGCCCAAATCATATCTCCACTACTCCAAAGTTGTTTCTGTTAATTTTCCCTAGTTCTCAGTATTATTTTATAATTTTCTGGAGTTTTTCATATTTTTCCATGTTTTTTTGATATTTTTCTGCATTTAAATTGAGTTTTAAGCATTTTTAATTAGCATTTAATACAAATAAATCAGAAAAAGTTCAAAAAAATATGTTTTCAATTTTCCTAGATTAAGAAAAATATAAAAAGCCAAAAAATTATTTTTCCAGAATTTTTCTAGTTTAAATAATATTTTTTAACAATTTAATTAATTTTAAATAGTTTTAAATTCATAATAAATAGAGAAAAATTCAGAAAAATGTGATTCCAGTTTCTAAAATTCTTTTTAGTTAATTTTGATTTTTGAAAAAAATAGTTTTGTAATTTTCTAGCTTGTTGTCCTAATTTTTAGTACTTTAATTCTATTTTAATTGTTTAAAAATAGTTTTTAAATCAAATAGATTCAAGAAAAATCATAAAAATTAGTTTTAATTCTTAAATAGTTTTCAAATTGCATTTTTAGTTTAAAAATAATTTTAGATCATTTTTAGGACTTAGTTTAGTGTAATTTGCATTTAATTCGCATTTCATTTATTTCGTAATTTGCATTTTAGTTTAAATTTGCGTAATTTGTCATTTGCATTATAGTTTTAGAACTTTTATATGCTTCCCTTGCCCCGTAGTGTAGAAATCCTATAAATCTCTTTTAACACATTCAAATCCCGAATCACGCGACGTGAGTTGATAAACTCCATTCATCCCTCGTTGGGAGAACGACCCGGGAAATACATACCTTTGTATTTCTTCGGAAAATATCTTCTACTGAAAATGACATATCATCTTTCTTTAGTTGTTACATTCTTATATAAAAAACATGCTAAGATTGACACATGTGGATGGTGAATTATGTGTACTTAGCACTTACTTTTGTAAACCATTTTAATGGCTTATAGGAATGTTTCAGAGCTTTTGTGGTAAATCTTGGTGTTGGATCGATGTACTCTAACCAAACTAACTTAAATAGCTTGTTTAAGGTTTAACAACCTCGGATAAATCCTAAGTTATTAACAAAGAATCACTGAACAAACTCTATTAAGTATGCGGAATTTACTTAACAAAGCTAAGAAGAATAACTTTTATTATTAACTCTAAATCTGCTTATTATGCAAATACTTTAACAACTCTAAGAATATCGTACTTCACTAAAACTCTAAATAATGACTTATGAACTCCTACGTCTAATGCCAATCTAGGGGTCCTTTTATAGACTCAAGGATAACCCTAGTCGGTTTACAATTTGTATCCTTGTACGACATGTAATCTAATACAGAATATTCTAGAGTTACAATACTTTCTATAAACGAATATAACAGTTCTTTGTTCTTGCAGTACTTTGACTTTCATGTGCAGTACTTTGACTTTATCTTTAGCAGTACTTTGACTCTTTGACTTTTTCTAGTACTTTGTGGTTTTACAGTACTTTATCAATCTTCAGTACTTTGTCAATCTTGACTTTCATATCCCAACAATCCTCCCCTAACTTGAATTCTACTAGCTTGACTTCAAGTTCCTTTGTGAATTTATCTTTAACAGATTCATCTTTGAAGGACGATTGTTTCTTAGTCTTTGGATTGTATTTCTGTAGTGTCTGTGCTTGTCAAAGTATCTCTAGAATTATTCTTTTACATCATCATCCAGCAAGCTCCATCTTTTCAGCAACACAACAACATATGACAATTTGTATATTAATTCAGTTTAAGTTGCATACTATTCTCATCACTTCTAGGTGTGTTAACTCCTGTGAGAGGTGAATCATTGAAAATTTAATGGATTTAGATCTCTTTACCAAAGCCATTAACTCTGGAGTAGCCGAATGTTTTGGTGTGTAAGACCATGGTACATTGATAACCATATGATTTTTAGCAAATCACCAGCTATCAACAGATTTGAGTTGTCTTTACCAAAAGCTGTACCCTTCTGGACTAGTTAGTTCTTTTATATAATGGTGAACTAATTACCAATAATGGTTTTTCCACAGCCTTTACCACAAGCCATTTTCTTGTGGGCTAGCCAACTCTTCACATTAACTGATATGGTGAGTTGATTACCATACAACTTATTAGCAAGTTGTCAACTAAAAACGGATTTGAAATATCTTTACCAGAGTCGTTTGCTCATGGATTAGCCAATCCTTTTGTAACCATGGTGGATTGATGACCTATTGATGTTTCCATCTCAAAAACCATTTATTTTATTCAACATTTGTTTCAAAATATTTGTTACTTATCAAAAAGGTTTCTTTCAAAAAGCACTTAACTGGTTAAAAAGCTGCAAGCAGTACTTTGATGAAAACACTGTTTGATCAGCAGCATTTGAATAAAAGTACTGATTTATCAAAAATAATTTATTCAAATAAGATTCATACCAGTCAGTCATCCTCATCAGCAATAGTAGTTCAGTTGATAAACAGATTGATAACCATGCAAGCAATTTCATTATCCTCTTCTACTTCCATTCCGTGCTCTAGCATCCTTCTCATAAGCTCAACAGTAAGAGGATATCTTCTATTTACAAACATGTGTATCATTGTACCATTTTCCAGCTCTAAAACATGAACACCAGACTCTTCAAAGAATTTCCAGCAGACAATTTCCCAATTCTCTTGATTCTTCCAAATATCATCAGTGCTTTGCTCTTCAGTTTCCCATGCAGTTGTGAGATCTCCAAGGAAAACTAAACCAATCCCTTCTAATGGATTATGTTCAAAATAAGCTTTCACCACATGATATAGATAGAATAGATCCACTCTATCTATAATGTGCAATAAATCCCATAGCCTATTAAACACTCTGAAACTTTCATCTTCTTTATGAAACATCATATAACTTCCTTCTTTGGATTTCACAACTTCAAAAGCAATAATCTGAGATCTGTTCATCTTCATGTCAGCATCTTCTTTTGAATATTCAAAATCTACTATTCTGAGATAATTTCTTAGTTCATCCCTAGTCTCAGATCTTAACTCAACTTTCTCTTTCTTTGAGAACCTGAACATCTTTAACAGTTTTTCCTTTTTCTTTAAACTCTTCTTCCTTTTAGCCATTCATCAAGTAGTTTCATCTCTATGATCTTTGATGCTTTCAACATGTTTCTTATAAGCTTCCCTAGCAGCATCATACAATCTTTTCATCTCAAAATAATTAAACCTCTGCAATCCTTTATACCCTTGACTCTTAAGATAAGCCATCATAGCATTTCTGTCTTTAGCTTTATTAAGTCTTCTTGGCATAAATCTACAGAGTAGATGACTGTAATGGTTCAGCACTTCAGCATCCAATTCCTCTTGTATTTTCCTAGAGTGCTTCTTCATTAATTGCCTCTTCATTAGTAACTTCAGCCACTACTTTAGCATTAAGTTCTTCTTGTACTTTTCTAGCTGCAGCTTCATTCCTAGCAATTTCAATTGCTCTAAGTTCTGCCAAAGTTAGCTTTTTCTTCTTAGTTTCTACCATAACACCCTTTCCTTTATCTTTAGGATCAATTGTAGGTTGAGAAGCTCTTGGTTGTTCCTCTGCAACTTCAGAGATAGTAACACCACTCCTTAGTTGTGATATATCTTGCAAAATTACAGCAATGAACTCATCATCACTTGCAGAATGAATAGGTTTGAGTGTAGCTTCCTCTTCTTGTATAACAGTTGAGGGACCAACAACTTCTTCATGTACAGTTGTTGAAGGACCAGCTTTGTTAGGAATTAGAAATTCCAGGTATTAAAGAGTCGGTCACCTCAAGTATATGTAATCGTTAGAAAGCTCGTAGTCATAGTACTTTTATGTTAAGTAGTATTTAGTTTAGTAACACCGTGGAGGACGGACGGGTCTTTACCCACTGTATGCCTGATCCATAGCCCGTTGTGTGGCGTTTTATTGTAAGACTATAAATACTCTCTACCTTCCAAGGTAGAGAGTTGGAGCTCATAATAAAATTTTCTTTCTCTCACTAAAGTTCCCTAAACCTCTAACTTTCTCTCTCTAGAATTCCACTTATACGCCTACTTTGTGTTATGGTTTGATGTGTATGTGAAATTCCAATATCCTACAATTGGTATCAAGAGCCATGGTTAGATCATATCTTACATATCTTTGGATTTCTAGTGGTTTTTAGGTGGTTTTTGAGCTTGAAAAGTTTAGTGGTTTTTGCATCATTTGGTTGATTTCTAGTGTTAAAGTTTGGATTCTGGTAGTACTTTTGTGTTTAGAATCATCACAAGTGTTTATGTTTTGATTTAGAAGGTTTGAATCATAGTGGTTGGGTTGTTTTTGGATTGAAAAGTGGTGTTTATGTGTTTTTCATGCTAGCGACTTGAGCCACGGAAAAGTTTTCTTGGTAGCGACTTGCTTTACAATTTGGTAGCGAGTTGTAGTTGAAAATCTTAGCGAGTTGGGTTAGCAACTTGTCTAGTGTGACAAGCTGACAAAAAGTACACGTAGTGGATTCTCCACTACACGTAGCGACTTGGTGTAAGTTAGCGACTTGTACTTTATTTTGTTAGCGAATTGGTGTTAGCGAGTTGGTACCTAGCGAGTTGCTATTTAGCGACTTGACACATTGGCGACTTGGATCTTAGCGAATTGCTGTCAAAATTTTCCTAGCGACTTGAATCTTAGCGAGTTGTTTATATAGCGACTTGACTGTGTACTAGCGACTTGGGTTTATAGCGACTTAGTAGTTAGCGACTTGGTTCAATATTTTCTAGCGACTTGGGTGAATTTTAATACGGTTTTCTCTTGATTTAGTAAAATCCCGTGTAATCTGTTAACATGTCTACCAATGTTCCTACTATCATCTCCATTTGTTAGAGGATGTTCAAGTTCTTTGCTCGGATACTCGTCCACCCATGCTTGAGGCGACTATGACTCCTGGGCTCAACGAATCAGATTGTACTGTCTTGGGAAAGAAAAGGGGGCAACATTCTCAAATCGATTGATGAAGGACCATATCGGGTTAAGACCACTAGAGACATAATTGATACAGTTGAAGATGGTACATTGATTTACGGAATGGACAGACCAAAGATGTATGATGAGCTCAATGATAAGGAGAAGAAGAGATTCGATGCAGATATCAGGGCTTCTAACATCATATTGCAAGGTCTTCCAAAAGACATATACAAGCTTATCAACCACAACACTGAAGCAAAGGCTGTATGGGATAATGTGAAGGTGCTTCTCTCAGTTCGAATTAACTATGGAAGCAGAGAATCTCAACTCTATGATGAATTTGAGCACTTCAAGATGAAACCAGATGAGAGCGTCTATGAGTACTATGTGAGATTCCATAAGCTGGTGAATGACATGAGGAACATCATAATGGCCATGCCTAACATTCAGCTGAACTCAAAGTTTGTTAACAACATGAATCCTGAATGGCACAAGTTTGTCACCTCTGTGAAGCTAACCAAAGGATTGAAGAATACAAACTATGAGCAGCTCTATGCCTTCCTTCTTCAGAATGAGAGACATGCTAAGTTTGAAAAAAGGATTCTTGATCAGTTCAAAACTAATCAGGGAGAGACAAGCTCACCAAATGATTCAACTACTTTCTACTCAAACAATGGAATTACCACCAAAGCATCTCAAGTTATACCCATGGGTGATGGTAATCACAAACTCATTCTTGATCCAAGATTCAAACACTGATGCCTGATGCAGCCATGGGACACTTCATTACTCAACTGGCCCTTATGGTTAAACAAAACTTGACTCTCAGTCCACATACCAATCGTCTTCATACCAACAATGAAATCAGAACTGCTTCCAATCTTCACAATCATGCTCTAGTCAGAGATGAGAAAGTCATGATGTAACCAGTTCAAGAAAGACAGTACGAACAAGGAAGAGGTGGAGTCGGTAGAGAATATGTGGCAAATCAGAATAAGGGAAAAAATGGAAATCAAGGACAAGTTAATTCGATCAAGTGTTACAACTGTGGAGGAGGGACACATTTCTAGGAACTGCACATCTCCAAAACGTCCACAAAATGCAGAATACTTCAGGGATAAGATGCTGCTAGTGCAAGCTCAGGACAATGGTGCTGCTTTGGATAAAGAGGAGTTGTTGTTTCTCGCTGAGGGCAATGCCAAGACCTATGATGCAGATGTGGATGTGCAGCCAATTCAGGAGATAGACCATAATCATCAGAATGCCTTTCAATTAGCTGACTGTGATGCATACGACTCTGATGTTGATGATGGACCTACTACACAAACAATTTTCATGGCTAGCATTTCTCCAATGGTCTCTCCTAAGGTCTCATATTCACTACAAGCCGGTCCATCCAAAGACAAACTCATTTCTGAGGTACTAAAACTATACGATGATGCTGATATGCAAAAGATGCATGACAAAGTACAATCAACTGAAACTATTGAGTCAAATATTGAAGATATGGGTAATATCAATGTTGTCCCATATGATCAATATGTGAAACAAAGTGAAAGTGAAGTTGTACTAAGTGATGCGTCTTCTGCAGTCAACGATAACTATGTTTTTTATGAATACACCGCATGTGCCCCTAATGATTCTGTTATCTCTGAACTGAATGCCTATAAAGAACGTGTTGCTATTTATGAACAACGTGTTAAATTTGAGTTGACCTCCAGTGAGCAGGAAATGGATGACCAAATGCATACAACTATTAGAAAAAGTAGGTTTTTAGAAGAAGTATTAAAACAAGAGTTAAACTCCTTACAAGAAAAGCTTTCTAAAACTGCTAAACAAAAACAAGAACTTCAAGAAAATGTTAAAATGCTTAAGCAAGAATTTAGCATTAAGGAATCAAAGCTTTTGAATGATTTTTCTAATCTAAAACCTTGAAAAACAAGCTTGAAAATAAGTTGTACGTACAAGGAAATACCATTCAGCACAAACCTCACATGATCACTAAGCATAGAGTTTTGAGTGATAAGCATAGTACTCCCCTTGTTGAGGAACCAAATCCGAGTCAGTTGTTAAAAGGCTAGAATGCCATAAGGTTATTTATGATGGAAATGAAATCCTTAAACCTAGACGAAACCTAGTTTGCGTTGAGTGCACAGAGGAAGATAAGAAATCAGATGAAATCACTAGGGAAAAGTTAAACAAGAAACTAGCTGATCCAAAATGTAAAGAAAAGAAAGTAATCATCACAACCCATGATTACAAAAGGAGAATTGGATTGCCTTAAACAAGTTTAAGCCTCAGACATTGTTAACTCCCGAACAAGTGTTCTGGAAATTGGATTTAGATAAGCGAAAGTGAAAATATTGTTGAAACCAACCCCCCCCCCTTTGGAAAATGCCTAGAGCGATTGTGTATCCTCCAAATACACCAATGCATCTAGTTCCTAGAACTATTGCCTCTAAAGCAAGACCTTAATCAGTCAATATGTTATCTTTCAACTATTTGTTGATTTTGAGAAAACTTGCAAGAAAAGGATCACACCCACTGGTATAACCGAAGGAGAAAGAGGTTTTGAGCAAACTAAAGAATGTTATTTAACTGAAGTCATGCCCTTTCTTTAAACAACTAAAAGATCACTTTGAGAGTCTTAAAAAGGGAATGAATTCAGACATTAAAGAAATGGAAAAGGAATTTGATGCTATGATAGTAGAGGTTAGTGACTATGTGCGAGCATTAAAATATAATGAGATTGAAAGGAAGAACTTGCATACACTGAATGAGAATATGATTTCTGAATGTATTGCTCAAGATGTGTTTTTCACTGCTACAACTTGTTCTATTAATGCTTCTCAATCTCATGAATTATATGTTGCCCGAAAGTCTCCCATGATCGTGTCATTGAGCTTGAAAAGACTAATTCTAAATTAAATGAGAAAATTGAACTGGATGATCACGAAAATTTGGTTAAACATTTTTCTAAACTAGAGGTTGAGCATTTTAATTTACAACTAAAATATCAACATCTTAAAGAAAATGTCAAAACCTCAAATATCAAGACATCCTCAGATGCTCCAGAGTTTGATGCAGTTTTTCAAATTAACAAACGCGATGAACAGATTCAAGCTCATTGCAACACGATCAGAAAGTTGAAAGCCCAAATCTCTCAATTAAAGGGTCAAAAGAACAATATGACAGGCTCCCATATGCCTCCACCTTTAGATTCTCAGAATTTTCAACTTTAAAACATAATTGATAACTTGCAAAAGGAAAATGAGAGTTTTAAAGTTGAAATTTGAAAATTAATGATCAAAACAAGAGTTATATGATTCATTTAAAGTTAATCATGATAAACAAATTGAAAAAATAACTTCTTTACTTAACGATATTGAGAATCTGAAGTGTGAGGTGAAAGGAAAGTTGCCAATCCCCAATTGCAAATACTCTATTCTTGTCTAAGGTTTCGCTTGTGATAAATATGCTATCGATATGTTATATATTCCTCCGCCCATTAGGAATAATGAACTTGCACATAAAGCATATCTCTCATACCTTAAGGAAAGTTTGAAGGGTCTTCGTGAGATTGTTGAAGATGAAAGATTAGAAAAACCTTTTGATAGTACTATAGCCTATGTCTGCATGGATGCCAAACGATCTCAAGAACTCTTAGAGTATGTAATTGTCACAAGTCTGAAATCTAGCAATAGGCGAGATAGAATAGTTGTGCCTTGTTCTATGCCTAAAGCCAAGCATGTGACCCTTGATATGCCTTGTTCCATGTCTAAATTCAAGCAAGCAACCTGTGATGTGCCTCCTAGAATTTCGTGATCCCAAAGACACTTCTAGACCTGTGGAATGCAGAAAGTAGTGAAGCCATGTAATGTTCCCATCGTTACTTCTACAGATGTTAAGATTGACACTAAAGTTAGTGGGTCAAAACCTAGAAGCAATGCAAAGAAGGATAGGATTACGTAAACTAAAAGTGATCATGATAAGGAAGTGAAAGAACACTATAGGGACAAGAAGTTTGATTTGAACAAAAAGAATCGTGTTAGTTCTAGTATTAGCTCTAAGCTTACTAAAATTAATTCGAGGCCTTATGCTGTCTGCAAAACATGCCAAAAATGTTTAATTTCGTAATCATGATAAATGTGATGTGTTATTTCTGAGGTCTAAGATTCATAACCCAATTAAGAAAGCTTGGAGAGTTTAAACGAAACAGATTAAGCAATCCTGGAAACCTACAGGGAATGTGTTTACAAATGTAGGATTTCAGTGGAAGCCAACAGGTCGAATATTAACGCATGGCAAACCTTACCCCTTAGCTAGATCCATTATGCCTAGAATAGTGCACATTGGGTTTGGAAGCCAAGCTGGTAGAATAATCCCATTAAGCACAAATGTCATTTGACTAAGTCTCGATGCTTCTACTAGTTCAACTCCTAGGATAATGCCATTGCATCTAGGGTTTCCTCACGATTCAAAGATCATTGTGCTAACCAAAAGGAACCCATCATACATGGGGATCCAATTTTTCCAATTCTCTATCTTTCGCTCGTTGTCCAAAGCAGGTCATTACAAATCGTCCCTTGGTATTTGGATTCGGACGCTCTAAACATATGATCAAGCTCTTAACAATGACGCCTGTTCACTTCGAGGCCAGCCTCATACTTCATCATAATGGTGTCCGAGATAACACTTCGTGCCCCGTTCTTCAAAGAAAAGAAAATTAATGTACGCTGTGCGCTTTATCTTCGCCTAAAGAGAAATTCTCTCATAATGAATTGCCATATACTCATCTACATTCTTCATCAACAAGCTTCATGTTTTTCCACGCTAATTCAGTCATCAAGTGGATCTACGTTCATTGGTGTATTCTCTTATTCTCTTGTTAAATCAAAAATGGCAACTTCGGATGCAATTTTTGAGGGGAGAAGAGTGAATATACTACATGATGATGGATGTTTGAATAATGAAATGCTCCTCCAATCAAGCATACTATCAAAGGAACTTCGTATTCGACTCAACAAAAAGTTTGTCAATCGTCCGATCTGACAATGGAACCGAGTTTGTGAATAAAGTACTCAATGAATTTTATGAAAATATTGGAATTAGTCCTCAAAGAAGTGCTCCTCGAACTCCTCAACGTAACGGTGTAGTTGAAAGATCGAAATCGAACTCTTGTAGAAGCGCACGGACAATGCCGATCTACTCAAAGGTTCTAATGTTTCTATGGGCTGAAGCTATTGCTATCTACTGCTTTACACTCAAAATAGATCTCTAATTCCGCACATCTCATGGAAAGACTCCATATGAACTTGTCCACAATCGAAAACCGATCTCTCATTACCTTCGTGTTTGGTGCTTTGTGTTATCCAACTAATGATGGTCAAGATTTAGGAAAATTAGAGAAAGCAGCATTGGAGTATTTGTAGGCTATGCACCAAACGAAATGGTTACCGAATCTACAACAAGAGAACCCGAAATATCATGGAAACAATTCACGTTACGTTTGATGAGCTACCGACGGTCAAATGGCTCCTGGACAATCCAGTTCGAACCCGCACTTCAAACAGTCCCATTGGTTCATCCCTTGTTCCAAACTTTTCTCAAGAAACTCCATATGTACCTCCATCCGAAGATGATTTAAAGAAATTGTTTGATCCTATGTTTGATGAACTTTATGATCCAAGTACTAATGAGGTGTCGCTTCCTACAACAGAGGCCGCTCATATTCCCGTGAATGAAGTCAATCCCCGGCCTCATTATCATTAAGTCAAGAAGCGCCTGCTGCTGATCCTTCAGTCTCATCAACAAATCATCATTCTTCCAATGTACATCATGGAATTGTTCCTGGCATCAATGATGAAGTTAATCCCTTTGCTACTCCTGAAGATGCTCCGTTTGAAAACATATTTGCTCTTGAATCTTCATCAGAACCATCTTCTTCGTGAGACATCGACTCTCCTACTTCACCTCAACAACTACCACATGAACACCTTAGAAAATGGACTCACGATCATCCATTAGACAACATCATTGGAAATCCTTCTCGGCCAGTATCAACACGGAAACAACTTGCAACCGATGCCTTGTGGTGCTTCTTCAACTCCGTACTCTCTAAGATCGAACCAAAAGATGTCAAAACCGCCATGAATGAAGATAGCTGGTTCAATGCCATGCAAGAAGAAATTCATGAGTTTGATCGACTTGATGTATGGGAGTTAGTACCTGCTCTAGATTGTGCTATGATTATTGCTCTAAAATGGATCTTCAAAGTGAAACTTGATGAGCATGGTGATGTGTTGAAGAACAAGGCTTGATTAGTTGCTAAAGGATACCGTCAAGAGGAGGGTATAGACTTTGAAGAATATTTTGCTCCTGTTGCTCGAATCGAGGCAATTAGAATCTTTTTGGCTAATGCTGCAAGTAAGAACATGGTAGTCTATCAAATGGACGTGAAGACGGCATTCCTGAACAGAGATCTTAAAGAAGTCGTCTATGTCACCATCCGAAGGCTTTGTGAATCCGAGAACATCCTACCCACGTTTATCATTTGAAGAAGGCTCAGATATGGTTTAAAGCAAGCTCCAGGGCATGGTATGATACGCTATCAAAGTTTCTTCTATCTACTGGATTCAGCAAAGGAGCATTTGATCCAACATTGTTCACCGAAAGTCAGGCAAACATTTAATTCATGTTCAAATTTATGTTGATGATATCATTTTTGCCTCGACTGACCCCAATGAGTGTGACCGCTTTTCAAATGAAATGAGTTCAAAATTTCAAATGTCAATGATGGGACAAATGTCATTTTTCTTTGGATTACAAATTTCACAAAGTCCCGGAGGCATTTTCATAAATCAATCTAAATATGCTACTAAGATCTTAAAGAAATTTGGATTTGATTCAAGTGACCCTGTTGACACTCCCATGATTGATCGAACCAAACTAGATGAGGACCACTCGGGGATCATGATTGACCAAATGAAATATCGTAGTATGATTGGATCCCTGATGTACCTCACACGCTAGTAGACCAGTACATCTTGTTCGCCTGTTTGCATGTGTGCTAGATACCAGGCTAAGCCTACTAAAAAGCACCTTGAAGCGGTTAAACGGGTCTTTCGGTATCTCCAAGGAACCATCAATATGGGACTTTGGTACCCGAATGAAACCGGTATGTCACTACCTATGCAGGTATGCTGATCATGCGAGGATGTCAAGATACTCGTCGAAGTACGCCCGAGGTGCTCGTTTTTGGGTGATAAGCTTGTGAGCTGGTCTTCAAAGAAGCAAATGAGTACTTCTATTTCCTCTACATAGGAGAATACATAGCCATGTCATCTTGTTGTGCTCAAATCCTTTGGATGAGATCTCAATTATCTGACTATGGCTTTGTATTTAACAAAATCCCTCATCTTTGTGATAATAAAAGTGCTATTGCTCTTTCATGCAATAACGTTCAACACTCAAGAGATAAGCATATCGACATTCGACATCATTTCA
Source organism: Chrysanthemum makinoi (assembly GCA_910596185.1). Lineage (NCBI taxonomy): Eukaryota > Viridiplantae > Streptophyta > Magnoliopsida > Asterales > Asteraceae > Chrysanthemum > Chrysanthemum makinoi. The sequence goes on from OU343216.1 coordinate 186,914,315, forward strand.
TCAGGGAACAAGTGGAAAAGGGTGTGGTGGAACTCTATTTTGTGAGGTCTGAATATCAGTTAGCCGACATCTTCACCAAAGCTCTTCCAAGAGAACGTTTTGAGTTCATACTTCCACGACTAGGCTAGAAAAGCCTTCAACCGAGAACACTCAAACGTCTTCGTAGAGAAGACGAGGAGTAAAGGTCTATGCTCATCTATCTCTTGTAAATATTTATTCGAAAAACAAAATACAAAATTATAAAACTTTCAAAATCCATAAAAATCTGAAAAATTCGAAAAATCTTCAAAAAGTATTGTCAATTTGTCATGTTTTTCTCGATTTGATAATATCTACTTCTTTGTGCTGTCATTCAAAGAATGACACGGGACTTTAGATGTTGCTCGAATTCTTATTAAAAAAAAAAAAATTGGGAGAAAGAGAAAAAAGATGGTTTATTGTCATGTCGCAAGAACCCGCTTGTCAAAGAAAGAACAGAGCCATTCTGTATCATATTTTCAAAATTCCATGCTCTGATTCTAAAAACATTTATCTGCAAAAACGAACTGCTATGAAAAATAACCGGACTCTATTTTTGATAATCATCTGGATTTAGTTGTCAAAATATCTATCTCTCAATCAACAACCTATGTCATTGATTGAGGGGAGAATGATTTCAATTAAATTAAAAGTTATTTGGCATTCAATTGTTTTCAAAAGATAATCATGCATGTTTAACCAATGGAGTTTAAAATCTCAAAATCCGATCCTTATCAGTTAAAACGCTTTCATAATCAAGTCACAATTCTCCTCAAAAGCTTTCAAAATCAATTTAAATCTATAAGAGATCACAAATCTCAAATGATTTGATAATTGTGATAGGGGGAGAATGTGTGATTTAAATTGGATTTAAACTGATAATTCGGTAAATGGTTTTATAAGGATGTACAAGCTCTCCTTCCCACATGTGACAAACGATTTCAAATTTTTCCATGCACATGTTGAGGGGGAGCATCTATCTTAAACCTATGATTTGAAACGTGATCACTTATCTCAATGTGCAGGTTCCCTCTAGTATGTGCAAAACTCTTTTCAAATCTCGAGGCACATATTGAGGGGGAGCAAAATCATGAAAACCTCATCCTTCCCCAAAATGCTTTATCTACTTGATTCGATTAGGGAAGTGATGTTGATATATTTTAGAAAATGGTAATCAAAGAAGTTAATTCTTTCTCTTGCCTCCGTGTGGAAAACTATTTCAAATACTTGATTCACATGTTGAGGGGAGTTCTTCTTCTAAAAATATCAAAACAATTCAGGTACAAAATGCTTTGATAATATATCACAAGTATCCGGATTGATTTTCAAATGGTTTTCAATTGGTTCCTATGGCGGATGAACAATACCAAATAGACCGACCAACTTTACTTTATGTAAGGTGATATAAGGATGATAAGGTTAGGTATTGGTTCCCATGATCCCGCCAGAGGAGGATCTACCAGTGAATATCCACTAGATAGTGTAGAGTCCTTAGGTATATTGAAAAAAGGAGAAAAAGTGAGATATGGGAAGAGTGCTGACTGAGACAGAGCTAGTACTGGAATAAACCCAACAAGGTTCTAGTTATGAAGTCTCGGTAAGCACCGAAGGGGTTGAAGAATGAAAAAGAATTGAATGTGAAAAGGGTGAAAAGAAATAGCCCTCCATCAATTCAACCTTAGGCGTAAACCGGGTTCAATTACATATGCTACTGTGGTTACTTAGGTAACTCCGTATTGAAGACAAGACATCATGGACCCAGGTGGCCGCCTGCACTAAACTTCCCAAACCTACTCAAGTTCCTCTTAAAAGGGCTTGTTTCATTCTCACGGGGAACCTACATTATCTATCGACTTTCTCTTAGAGATTGTTGATATTGAAGAAGGAGACCCTCTCCCTAGTCTCCGATATAGGATCCAAATATGCACAAATTGAGTCTAGAGCCACGAGATCATCAATAAATCTTATTAGGACACTTTCAATGAAGACTCTCTGTTTCACACAATGTGGAAAGAGAAATTATATCTTGAGTCCTACGCATTATCCTTTTGGTATTGCCGGAACATCGAAAGTGATATGTTTACATATTCACGTGAAGATGGAAAGCCTTCTGGAGCCAACATCTAACAAGCTCCCGGTAGGTGGCATGTGAGATCTATTATACATATCAACCATGTGACAACCTGAACGAGAAACAATGGGGCGATTCAATCTTTTGAATCAATCCGGTTCGAGGTTATGGATTGACGGATACCTTTGAAAAACCGGTCTTTGTGCTTTAAAACTCTTTTCATTAGCACGTCGACCGTGTACTAATTTTTCAAATCAAAAGGTGTTTTATGATTGATAATTGATTTTCATTAAAACCTTCGTTATATTGCAAAAACAATTTCTATTGAGCAATACACGATTGTTTTTCAAATCTCTTTTCATCAATTAGTGGACTTAAATTTGGTTTACTCACTCCGTGTTGTCTTCTTTGAGCGTTCCGGTTGAGAACGACTAGAGAGTACCTGCGAAACCCCTGTCAAGGAAATTCTTCGAATTATACCGATCCGCAGTACTTGTATCGATCAAGGGAACCGTGGGCCGTGTACCTCAATTCAATGTAAGTGATCAAAGACACTTTCGTGCGCTTTATTGCTAATCGCCTTATGCAGTACACCTCGACGTTTCGATCGTAATGGAGCGGTCAATCCATAGCCGCATGCTCACACAACACATTCATATCAAAAGAAATCATGATTGGTGCATCAATGACTCTGATATTATAACTCCATGCTTCTCGCTACTGCCGCCAATATCATGAATCAACGAAAGCTTCCGCTACTACGATGAGAAGATATCATGATCCGAATGTGAGCATGTCGGTCCTAAAGTCACAACATCACATAATACCAACACCACAATGGATGTATCGGAGATTTTCTACTAGCTGATGATCTCAAAAGCTGGCTCAACATTATTATCACGGATCAGAAAAGACCTCCACTGGATTAACCAAACATGCAATGAGTGGAATCAATGACTACGAGCTTCGGAGCAAAGTACTACATCAAGAATGCAAGATCAATTGTTAATGTAATATCCGATTGTATTCAATGTCATTTTAGTATATGTTTGAGGTGACCTCCTTTAAGGGGAGATTGTTAGGAATTAGAAATCTGTATAAAGAGTCGGTCACCTCAAGTATATGTAATCGCTAGTAACACCGTGGGAGACTAATGGTCTTTACCCACTGTGATCAACTACGTACCGCTAGGGTGTTGCTTTATTGTAAGACTATAAATACTCTCTACCTTTCAAGGTAGAGAGTTGGAGCTCATAATAAGAATTTTCTTTCTCTCACTAAAGTTCCCTAAACCTCTAACTTTCTCTCTCTAGAATTCCACTTATACACCTACTTTGTGTTATGGTTTGATGTGTATGTGAAATTCCAATATCCTACAAGCTTCCTCTTCAAAGTCCAACAACCTTGGAGTTAATAATGCTTGCCTGTAGGATCCTTGTTGTTGAAAAGCAGTACTTTGATCTTCGGTACCTTGATTTTCAGTACTTTGAACTGGAACTTGAACTTGTTCTTCAGTATCTTGAATGATCTGTTCTTCAGTCTTTTCATGTTCTTCAGTGCCTTCAGGTTCTTTCTCCTTAACATCTTCTTTCAAATTCTCTTCTTCTAAATTCCTCCCCAATTGGATAGAAGAATGTTGATGAACCTTTTGGCGTTTGCTTTTCTTAGACTGCCTTTGCTCCTTCTTCTTTGATTTGACCCAGATACGAAATTCTTGAACCAATGGCCACACAAAAGTCTTTAGCCTTCTAAACTTCAGTTTCAATTTCTTTATCTTCTTGGCTTGAGCCTCAGTAGTCTTTTTTAACTTAACCAACTCCCTTGTCAAAACATAATTATCCAATGTTAATTCTTCATGAGTTATGGTATGTGAATCTTCTCCTTGAATAGGTGAATGTTCCTCTGATTGTGAAGCAGGAACAGATCTTTGTGGAGATGGAGAAGGTGAGACTGCAACATCTTCTTGAACTTTAGTACTTGGTGAAGCAGTACCTTGTGGAGATGTAGTACCTTCTTGAGATGCAGCTGGTTGAGAAGCAGTACTTGCAGATGCAGTACTTGCAGATGCAGTACTTGCAGGTGCAGTACCTTCAGAAGCTTCATCTTCTTCATCGCTCGAATAGCTGAACAACTTCCATCATAAAGTAGTTGGGAGTATCCCTTCCAGTGAATTGATCACTCTTCCTAGCCTTAAATTAAAATTTTGGGTGTTGAACCCCCAACAGTAAAAGATTTGTTGGCTTAGGACATCAAAAGTTGTTTATTAAGGAATACTTGAACAAATCTTGGATACATTAGCCACTTTGAACCATGAGTGATGTAGGAAAGCATTCCATCAAGAATGAGCCTTGAGAAATTAAAAACACGATATGTAGCCAAACCCACAATAGCAGATGCTATATTTGATCCAAATTGCTCCCATGAAGTACTTTTGTCACTAATACAGTGAAGCAACACATGTACTAAAAACTTCCATTGAGGCAAAAGAGTTTGTTTCCTAAATGGTTGTTCATTAAAGACCCTTCATAACCAATATGTCCAAAAGTATCCCATATCAACTGCTTATCAAACCGAATAGCCCCATCTTCATCATTAAACAACAAGTCTTCTCTAATGGAGGCTTCAGTAATCTTCATAGTTCTTCCAGAACTGTAGCTCTAATAAAATTCATCATTCTCCATATTTTCCCCAGCAGTAGCCCAAAATTCTTGAATCCAAGGCTCAATTATATCCGGCTCCACTAAAAGAGCATAACTGATTGGCGATCAGTAGATAATCAATGATATCATGAAAGAGTGTATTCGCGTTCCGTCTTATCTAAATTAACCACCATATTGTGCTTTGAAACTGTTGACGATCAACCATTGTTGAATATGTGAGCACAGAAGAGATATAATCGAATAATATAGAGGTGATGAGAGAATTATGGAAAAGATTATAATGTATCAATATGAGAGGGAAATTCGGAGAGTAGTTATTTATAGGTGAGATTTAAAAAAAATCACAGCCATAAATACCAAAGTTACCATTAGAATTAATTACCCCTCAATATTACCATTGGAACAGTACTTTAATAAGACAAACAGTACTTTCCACGTATGCAGTACTTTCCCAAGCAGTACTTTCCAAATAGTACTTTCATAAATACAGACTTTTCCAAATTTCTCTGTATAAGCTAAGTACACATAAATATCCTCCCCTCAAGCAATGTACAGGACTATACTAATACTAAATAGTCCTCCCCTTAAATGTAGCTCAGTAGTTAATCATGCCAATGCTCACCACCAAGTGATTAAATCTTGAAACATCAAAGCCTTTGTTGAGTAAGTCAGCTAAATTATCATCTGTGTGAACCTTAACCACATTAATGAGCCTATGCTCATAGCAATCTCTGATAAAGTGATGCCTAATTTGTATGTGCTTGGTCTTGGAATGATAAACTGGATTCTTCACAATACAAATGGTACTCTCTTTATCAATATTGATAGGAGTATTCTTGAAATTGAACCCATAGTCCAAGAGTTGATTCTGCATCCACAAAACTTGTCCACAACAGCTTGCAGCAGCTACATATTCAGCTTCAGTAGAGGATGTTGCTGCAATTGTTTGTTTCTTACATTGCCAGGAGACTAATCTTCTTCCAAGATATTGGCATCCACCAGTTGTTGATCTTCTATCATAGTTATCACCTGCATAATCACTATCTGAAAAAGCTTCCAAGTGAAAAGGTGACTCTTTTGGATACCACAACCCCAATTTAGGTTGTTGTTTCAAATAACAGAAAATTCTCTTCATTGCATTCATGTGAGAGATTTTTGGTGAGACTTGATATCTTGCACATAAACAAACTGCAAACATGATATCAGGCCTTGATGTAGTAAGATACATAAAAGAGCCAATCATTGATCGTAAACTTGACTTCAACAGGTTGTCCATCTTCATCTTTGCCCAATGAGTTGATAGATTTAATAGGTGTAGTAACAGTCTTCATATCATCAAAATTGAACTTCTTAAGTATATCTGTAACATACTTGTCTTGACTTATGAAAATTCCTTCCTTTGACTGTTTAACTTAAAGTCCCAAAAAGAATGTTAACTCTCCCATTGAACTCTTTTGAAATTCCTTCTGCATCAGCTGCTCAAACTCCTTAACCATGGACTGTTTGGTAGCCCCAAAGATGATATCATCAACATAGACTTGAACTAACATGATATCCTTCTTGTCTTTCTTGATAAACAAAGTCTTGTCAATAGCTCCCCTTCTGTAGCCATGTAGCAATAAGAATGTAGAGAGTCTCTCATACCAAGCTCTAGGTGCCTGATGAAGACCATAAAGAGCCTTAACCACCTTGTAGACTTTGTTTGGATGTTTAGGATCTTCAAAACCAGGAGGTTGTTTGACATAAACTTCCTCTGTAATCTTGCCATATAAAAAGGTACTTTTGACATCCATCCGTAAACACTTGAAATCCCATATATGAAGCAAAAGCAAGAAAGATTCTAATTGCTTCAATTCTTGCTACAGGAGCAAACACTTCATCATAATCTACTCCTTCTTCTTGTCTGTAGCCTTGTGCTACTAACCTTGCTTTATTCTTGATAACATTACCTCTTTCATCTCTTTAAACTCTGAAAACCCATGCTGGTTCCAATAACTCTCTTCCCATCTGGAAGATCACATAAAACCCAAACTTCTTGAAGTTTAAATTGAAGAAGTTCTTCCTGCATAGCTTCAACCCAGCTTTCTTTAGTCAAATCTTGAGAAATATTCTTGGGTTCCTTTGAGAGATAAAACAAGTAAATAGGCAGGTTTGATGGTCCTTATGATTCAGTCTGTTTTGTTTATACACAAAGCTAAGTAAAGCATTGTGAGGTGTTGAAAAAGTCTTAGCTCTGTGTCTAGTCATCACTCTTGAAGTAGAAGGACCAATGATTTGATCAGAAGGATGATTCTTATGAATTCTTAAGCTTGGAGACTGTGGAACTCCATAAGTATCCTCTAAATTAGTAATTCAGCATCTGCATTGGAATCTGAGAAAATACCTTCATCTTCAAACTCATCATCAGTTTCCTCTAATCCAGGCATAGTAGGATCATCCAAATCATCTAAAGTACTGTCAACTGGTGTAGCAGTACTTTGTTCGAAAGTACTGTCCAAAGTATTGTGAGAGTATTCTGTAGTCTTGTTCTTCTTCTTTGCCTCTTCATAAGCTCTTCTTTGTTCATCAGTGTAAGCATGTGCTAAAACATCTTGAAGAAGCATCTGATTAAGTTCTTCTTGAATAGATTGATCCTCAGCAGACAATGAGGATTTTGGTTCATCAGTACTTTGTTTTGAAGCATCAGTGCTTTGCTTTGGAGCATCAGTACTTTGCTTTGGACTAACAGGATCTTCATCAGATACAGCAGCAGGTCTAAGATGAACTCCATGAACAACATATTGTAAGTCTTCTCCATCATGCACAGGTTGATTTTCTTCTCTAACAGGTACATAGTTCATGGAAGGAGTTAAAACTTCAAGATCAAACATCCAATCAGGATCTTTAACTTTCTCATTAACTTGATCTTCTTAAAACTCAACATGAAGACAATCTTGAACCTTCTTAGTGACTCTATTGTACACTCTAAATCCCTTACTGTGGGTACAATAACCCAATAAATATCCTTCTTCTGACTTGCCATCAAACTTTCCCCAGATTATCAATTGTGTTTAAAATAGTTAGAGGGCATCCAAAAGGCTTCATAAAATGAATGTTGGGTTTGTTGCCCATCAGCAACTCATAGGGTGTCTTCATCTTGGTGGTTTGGTGACTGAGACTCTGTTAAGTACATAGCAAGCAGTACTTACAGCTTCATCCCAGAATTGAATAGGTAGATGAGAATCTGCAAGCATTGTTCTGGATGCTTCAATCAAAGTCCTATTCTTCCTCTCTGCAACACCATTCTGCTGTGGTGTTCTTGCAATGCTGAATTCCCTCTTGATTCCTTTGTTTGCACAAAATTCATCCATAAGCTTGTTCTTGAATTCAGTCCCATTGTCACATCTAATACCTCTAACCTTGAGTCTCAATTGGTTTTCAAGTGCTATTATGAGTGTCTGAATAGCATCAAAAGTATCATCTTTAAATCCCAAGAAAAATACCCAACTGAATCTACTGCAATCATCTGTAACAACCAAGCAGTACTTTTTCTTGTTTAAACTTGCCACAAAAACAGGTCCGAACAAATCCATATGTAACAGCTCCAAAGGTTCTCTAATAGTCCTCTCCTCAAGCTTCTTGCATGAAGCTTTGTGTTGTTTACCCTTTTTACATGCCAAACATGAGTGATCATTCTTGTAAGTCTTTTAAGGTAAACCTCTAACTAAATTGCCTTTGACCAGTTTGTTGATATTCTTGAAATTAACATGGCCCAATCTTCTATGCCATTGATGTGCCTCTTCAGATGTTGCTTTTGCCACTAAACATGTGGCTCTCCCATAACAATGTAGACTCTTCATGTCTAAACTATACACATCATTTGTTCTTGGTACTCTAAGCACTACCAAGTTATCATCAACAGGCTTGAATTCAGGGGAAAGGATGAGACATTCTGTGTCAGTGAATAACACTGGATGCTTTTTATCACAGATTTGAGAGACTGACAATAAGTTGAACTTAAGCTCCTTCACATATCTAACATTCTCAAAATCTATACGCCCTGCTTTGATAGTTCCTTTTCCAGTAATCCTTCCTCCATTGGGATCATTCCCAAATGCAACTCTTCCTCCACTAATAGATCTAAAATCAGACAGGATTTCTTTGTCTCCTGTCATACTTCCAGAGCAACCACTATCTACAATCAGATGATCTTTAAGCTCCTCTTCTGGGTTGCCCTGCACAAAAGGAAAAGAGTTAGTGATTTTTAGGAACCCAAGCCATTACTAACTTGTGTTCCCCCTGTGGAGTTATAAACTCAAATTCTTTGAGTATGTAATTTCCACTGTTTTTCAAAACATGGTCGAGAATTATCTTTTGATTTTTAGCATGTGGATTTTCAAAACTTTCTGGTTTTTCAACACAACTCTCTTTGACAAGTTCATTCTCTTTTTCTTGTATCACAAAAACATCTGATTCACTTTTTATTGAAAGTATTGTTTTGTCCCTCAGCATACTTTCCCTCTTAACCCATTCGGTTTTAACACTTGGTTCTTGTGATCTAGATCCCTTATGTGAATTGTAATACCTTCTAGGTTGATAGTAATGAGATCTCCTAGGGTTCCTATACCAAAGAGTGTGATCAATTACCTTGTTTTGTTGGCTGAGAGTACTTTGAGAAAGTACTGGTCCAGAATTAATAGTACTTTGGAAAGTACTGTGAGATACTGAAGGTTTTGAAAAAGGTCTTATCTGGTGTGGGTATCTATGATCTGGTGAGAAATTTCTATGATTGACCCTATTTGAATTATTCCAGACTGGTTTGTGCTCTTTAGGTTTCTGGTTGGCAGACCTTATCTTTGGAAATTTTCTAAGGTATTCTGAGTGATGTTCATAATCCTTGATTAAATGATTAGGACTAAAACAAACAAAACACAGTTTTTGACCCATACTTCCAAAGTGACTTCTTCTATGTCTATGCCCAAAACTATTGTGCC
>OU343216.1:186924136-186936989 GCA_910596185.1 Chrysanthemum makinoi
ATTTTTAGAATTAATGGTTTCTTAATCTCTTTTGAGGAATCTTTGCTACTTTTCATAGGTTTAGTAGAAAGAGATTGAAATCCTTAGTTTTAGAAGCGTGAGTTGATTACATTGCGTGAGGACACGACAATCGTCTAGTCTGGGTATTTTGGTATGTGCAAAAACACATACCATTTCTTTACCAAATCAGGCCCAAAATAACCAAGAAAGAGCCGTTTATTCCTAATATTTGTTGGTTTCTTGAGTTTATGCATGTGCAGGTACGGATATGGAAAAATACACAAAAGAAAGACAAATCGGATGAAACCAGAACGCGAGAAGGAAAAGAGTGCAAAAGTGGCCGGGAATCAGAAGTGAGTGATTGTGAAGATTTTAATACTGTAAGGATGATTTTTGATAGATTGGATCTGTGGAAAACTAGAAGGGGGGGGGGGGTTGAATAGTTTTACTAATTAAAACTTCATTTTAATCTATTTAGATCGACTTATGTCAATCTATTTGGATGTGTGTGTTGGATGTTGATAAACAAACATATAAAGGTAAGTAATGCAAAGATAAGAGTAAGAAGCACAAAACCACAACGCAAGTATTTATAGTGGTTCGGCTACAAGGTCACCTTACTTGCCCTAGTCCACTCCCCGAGTCACCTACTCGAGATTTCGTAATCACTACACCAATCTCCTTATGGCTGAGAAGCCTTCACAATGTTAAACAACCTTGTTTCGGTACAAAGCTAAATACCAAGTTCTTTCACACCAAGGCGAACCACACCTACACAACGTCGCCTACCCTTTATAAGGTACTAGGCTAAGTACCTAGTTCTTTCACACCTTAGGTTAACTACACCTTCACAGCATCGCCACCACCTTTATAAGGTACTAGGCTAAGTACCTAGTTCTTTCACACCTTAGGTGAACTACACCTTCACAACTTCGCCTACCCTTTATTAGGTACTAGGCTAAGCACCTAGTTCCATTGCAATGGAGGAACTACTACCACACTACACCGACTAATCCCAAAGGAGATCTACTCCTTTACAACATCATCAAGGATATCAATATCCTTGGATCTAATACTAGTCTATCTTGTACATGAAAACACACCATATCGAATGTACATCTAAGGCACCTTTCACTAATGCCTTTGACTAGATCTACAAGACACCTTTCACTAATGTCTTGTGTCTTCACTTCTAAGCACCTTACACTAATGCTTCTTTGTCTTGACTTCTATGCACCTTTCACTAGTGCTTCTTTGTCTTGACTTCTAAGCACCTACCACAAGTGCTTTATCCTATAGACAATAGATACCCTTCACTAATATCTTCGTCTTGACTCTTGAGACATCTTTCACTAATGTCTTCTACACTACACTTCTTTGAAGAAAGAAAGGAATCATCAACAAAAAGACTTCAATAGCCTTGATGATGAGGAAGCATGGCAACTCATGGACTTGAGCTTTCTTGACTTCAAAGGTGGTGATCTTGCCTTTAAGAGGAACCTAAAAGATCACACAAAAACAAAACTACAAACATAGATCACTTGGATCTATGGTTAGTGGTTCTTCGAGGGGAGAAAGTATATTGGAAAGGGTAAGAAACAATGAAGAAATGGCTCACTATTTATAGAGGAAAAACCTCTACTGTTCCCGGATCCCACGGATCCCTACCACAAGGGATCCGGCTAGCACAAAGCTAGGGATCCGTGGTTAATCCCTCTTGCCCATGGGTATTTTTTGTTATGGGTCATGGGTCATGGGTCATGGGTTATGGGTTGATCCATGGTTTTCTTTCTAGATACAATGTATCTTAAGGATACAATGGACTTAGTTAAGTGGTATATATAAAACCATGGGTTATGGGTCAAAACCATTTGCTAGTATTTACCCATTTAGTATATACTTGTATTTACACATTTTAGCATACTTAGTTTAAGTATATGTTTAACCCAATTATGTAAACACTAGTTGCTTGTACATATGTATCTAAATCATAAAATCACTTGTACTTGTTTTAGTGTTTTATGTCAAAGCGTAAGTGTGTTAGAAAACTATTAGTTCAAACCATTTACTTATTTTATTTGTTTCTTAAAAATGATTTTACTTTTGTTATCGACAAAACAATAGAGGATCGTAGAATATAAATAAACGTTTTTATGGCTTATTTGTATTAACAATCTCCTTACTTTTGTTGATGACAAAACATAAAATTATTTTAGGAAAAGCTAAAATTCGTAAAAGTTTGAATTTGTAGTTTTTACTTTCTTCTCCCCTTTTTGTAAACAAAAGTGTTTGAAAAAGCAACACATTGTTTTTAAGAAAAACATGTGAAAGAATTAAAAGTAAAAAGAGAGAGAGAGCAAATAACGGGAAAGGATCTCGTCTTTACTCCCCCTTGACGAGTCCATTCCTATGTAAAGGCGTCAAGTAAATGATACTAATCTAGTTTGTTTGCAAATAAGTTTTGCAAAAGATATCTTCTGAGCGAGATGTGCTCCCCTTGATGATTGCAATTTTGCAAAGGGATGTCACGAAATGTAAACCTAGTATTGCAAGTAATTTGCAATGTATTGCTTTGACATAAAGCTCCCCTAGCTTTAGGATGTCAAAGTCTTCATATGTAAATTGAATAACTACAAAACAAAGGTTAGAAATCAAGTATAATTCATAATTTCCTGCAAATGTGATTCAAGTTAGTAGAAAGAAAGCTTTCTGTCTCACGGATCCCGCGGTTCCCTCCTAGTAGGGATCCGTCTAGAAAATTCTGAGGGATCCGTTTTAGTGGTTAAATTTCAGCAAAGGTGATATAACAAGTAATGTTATCACAAAAATGAGATATGAATACAAGGTAATCATATTCTCAGAAAAATAACAAGTAGCATGTAATTTCCATTTAATAAAACTAGAGTTATGATATACATGACTCTAAAAACTAAGAAGATAAGAAAATACATTACTAGAAATTTCTAGACCAACTATCGCTTGATGCTAGGACACCACTAAAAATCTTCTAGCTCAAGTTTTGTTTAGGTTTGATCTCGTCGAAACGTTCGAGGAGATGATAGAACATGAAACTTTGGTCTTCTCGTACTTCATGTATCAAACTTTCAACATGTTGACAATGATAGCAATCTTTGTCATGGCTAGGTAGTGGTGGTGGAGAAAATGAAATGGCTTGATTCGAAGGATCAAGTGAAGTGGCTTGTGGAGCTTCAAACGATGGAGGGATTGGTGGAGGTGCATTTAAGAATGACTCAACCAAGAATGATGTTGGTGGTAGAGAAGTGTCAACTTCCATATGGTCGGTGGTTGACTTTGATGATTTGTCATAATCCAAATAGGATTATATGATGAAAGTAGAAGGAAGCGGGAGCAAGTGTTGACTCAACACCTTGATTTTGAACCATTATTCCTCCTAATGAGGAGAATGTTTGTGGCGGAAGGGGAGCGGCCTAGGAGGCAAGTCCTCTAAATTGTAGAGGTGTGGTGATGATAGTGGGGATGTAAATGAAATAGCTCTAGGAACCAATGGTGATTGTTTGGTGGAGATGATTGTTTGGCCTAGGAGGTATGGTGGTGTTTGGCATAGGTAGTTTTGTGGGTACTATCCTTTTAGAATTGGTTTGATTGGATGATGAAGAATTCTATCATTTGTTGGTTTGATGGGAGATGATTCGGTTGAAGAAATCTTTCAATGGGTGGTTCTTTGGTGGATAAGTTACTACTTGAGGTTTTCGTCATGATGGGATGATTTCAAGAGGTTGCAAGACCTGAAGTTTAAGATGAGAGTGATGACTATGGAGGTCCTAACAAGGTGGTTTATAAACTAAGAGATTTGGCAAGTGCATTTAAGCTTTAAGCCACTAGGATTCATTGGAATGTGATGATTGACATGCACAAGAGTCAACTTCAGAGGTTGCTCTGATCTAGGAACTCATTTAAGATGAGATGGAGTGTTTGAGTTAGGAAGATGAGTTGAAATGATTGTTTTAGCAAGATTTGACCTATATTGTCATCCGGATCCCACGGTTCCTCTCCCAGGGGATCCGTCTAGGCTAATCCTAGGATCCGCTCTCTCGCACTATGAAAGAGTGGAAATGATGTTTCTAAGATCTAAGACCTATATCATATTGAGTGTTTCAGTCCTCCTAAGTGTTTTAAATGAAGGGATGCTTGAGTACTTGAAGGTAATGGGTGATGTAGCTAATGATTGTCATTTATGGAAGGATTTGGAACTTTCAAGAGTACCAATGGATAAGCAAGGATGACACTAAAGATTTAGAGTGTCAATTGAAGCTAAATGATCCTAGAGATCAGGTTGTGTCTTAGGATAGTGTCTTGGAAAATATCCTAGAAGCTTTGAGATGAGAAGACTAGATTTTGATCAACTTTGATCAACTTGGAGGTAAGGATGATTTATGATCAATTTTGCCATAATTGAAAGATTTCTAAGACTAGATGTGAGGGATCTAGCAGAAAATGAGGTGCGAGTTTAAGAGCGGAAGAGTAATGGATTAAAACAAAACGGTAGATCTACAAGCGTTTTTAGAGTGTGACCTCGGTGAGTTATGTATGAATTGGAAAGATTAACCTATCTTGATAAGGACTTAATTTGCCTTAAGACACTATGTTTAGCTTAGTGTGAGGTGTTCTAAGAATGTGTTTGAAATACAATGATTGTAATTGCATTTTCGTTGACGGATCCCACGGTTCCCTAGAGTAGGGATCCGTCTAGTGTAATCTTTGGGATCGCCCATCTCCGGCAGGACCTTTACTAAAGGTATGCAATGATCTTGACAATGCATTATATCTCAAGGAAAGTCTAAAGAAAGTTCTACTAAGATATCAAATGTTTTATTTCATGAAGGAAATTGGATTACATTGATAAAGCAGTCAGAAGATTTGATCCTATTTTGGAATACTATTGGTTTCCTTGAGTGTTTTCGCTAGGAGGATCATTAAGTGATTGATGAGTGTTGGTGGAATCAAGAATGAAGAAAGTCTTCATGAGGGATATGTTTAGCGGTTCCATCATCTTGTTCACAAGTACGTTCAACGGACTTTGAAATTGAGGATGGAAGTGCATAACATTATGATAGAGGCGTGTCAAGAACATTCCATAAGGGATGAGTTTATTCTTGGAGCCTTGAAGATTTGCAATTCGCCTTGAGAAGAAGTAGGCGAGATTGTATGGTTGTTGTGTTAGCAAACAGTACAACATGTGAGCACAACAAGCGGGAAGGATTTCTCGATTTCCCCTAAGACTCCAAACATTTTCACGTAGGATGAGTGCAAGAGGCTTGTACTCTTCTCGGATATCCCTTGTAAAGATAATGTTTGGATCGGAGTAATATGGTCGAGGTTTGCATATTATGCGATTTAAATCTTCAGGAGAGGGTATGTGTGAACAATATGGACTATTTTCTTCACGAAAGTTGAAGAGAGAATCAAGAGACCAATCTTCGTGAAGGCACATTGTCCATGATTTGGAATCCGGAGGATGTGAGCAAAATGCCCAAGGGTTAGAGTGAACTTTTGGTTTTGATATAAAACCAAAGAGATAGAGAGCGATCCTCGTTACGGACGAGTTCGACTTGACGGAAGAATTCCATTATGAACCTTGGACATATCTTCGTTGATTTCAAGAAGACATTCTAGTCCTATGGCTCGGAAGGAGGTATTGATACCTTCTTGAATTGTAGAAGGTGTCTACAATACGTCCTTCATGGAAGTGATGGTTTTTGAGATTATTGAACCCACGGACATGATTGCCAGGCGTGTTGGGTTCGAGAGAGATGTTCGGAATGTAGACGCTAGTGAGTGAAAAATCAAACTCATATTCATGCGTCATAGTTGAACCTATAGAAATGACAAGTTAATAAAAGGAGATGTTTGTGGTCAACTTATGATAATCTAATGTTTTTACTAGATTTTTATTAACAATGGTTTTTAACAGAAATACACTTAACTCACTTATGGTTTTGACATACAAGTGGAGTATTACTTTTAGACGAAAAGAGGTTTTTGATTTGCATGAAAAAAAACTGTTTTCCAGTAGGGCCGGATCCGGTTCCTTTTCAAAGGGATCCGGATAGTATAACTTCCGGGATCCGTGGATCGTAGTACAGAAAGATTTTATAAAAACATAGATTTTACAGTTTTTATACGAATATGTTTTATCCTACATTTTCCTTTAGCATGCATACATGACTTCTAATGTATCACGAAAGAAATATAAAACATATAAATCAAAATAAGTGACAAACACATTATGATAAAAGTAACCTAGATAAACTAGATTATTAATAGTATTGCATTTCAATACTAAGGATGATACAAAGGATTGGGTATATGATCCCAACATAGATTAACAACACAAAGTAAATGTCTCCGTATGTGAACTTCATCATAGGGAACACAAGTGTGATGAGTGTTATGGCGATGAGCACGAGTGCGATGTAAACCATGTTGATGATGGATCTTCTTGGTTTCGGTTGAGATGGAATGAGGAGGAAGATGAAGTTTTTAAGTGAGAGGAAATTTTTGAAATAGGATGATTTGAAAAAGGTGAGGATTTGATAGATAGGTCGAAGGTGGGAGTTTTTATAGGGAAGGAGGAATTTTTGAAATTCGTGTTTTGTTTTATTATTGGATTAAAAAGAAATAAAACATAAGTTTAATATACTAAGACTATAGAGCGAAATATACACGTATGTGAGAAAAAGGCTTCCTAACGAAGCTTCATGTAAACCATGTAATTTGCACAAAATATAATCATATAAATACCTAAAAGATATACTTAATTATCAAGCAGTAAAAGAAAGTCATACCTCTAAGCGCTTAG
Source organism: Chrysanthemum makinoi (assembly GCA_910596185.1). NCBI lineage: Eukaryota > Viridiplantae > Streptophyta > Magnoliopsida > Asterales > Asteraceae > Chrysanthemum > Chrysanthemum makinoi. The sequence goes on from OU343216.1 coordinate 186,930,978, forward strand.
GAATGTCTTTACAAATGACACAACAAATGTCACTTAGACAATTCCTCGCTGCGTTTAAGATACCTTCTTAAGGAAGGTATTCTTGTTACCAAGTGACTCCTAAAGCTTGGTGGGTATGAGCTTTGACTAATCAACATGACAAAGAAGATTAGTGCATTTAAATGAAAAGAAAAAATGTTTTTATCAACTCAACATCCAAACATATAGTTTAGAAATACATGGTGTTTGCTTTTATGAAAAACCTTCTTTGTAGTTTTCAATTAACCATGGATCGTATCAAGTTTTTAAAGTACAATATACTTCAAAGAACTTGGTAACGAAGCTCTGATGCCAATTGTGGAAAAATAGAAGGGGGGTTGAATAGTTTTACTAATTAAAACTTCATTTTAATCTATTTAGATCGACTTATGTCCATCTATTTGGATGTGTGTGTTGGATGTTGATAAACAAGCATATAAGGTAAGTAATGAAAAGATAAGAGTAAAAAGCACAAAACCACAACACAAGTATTTATAGTGGTTCGGCTACAAGGTCACCTTCCTTGCCCTACTCCACTCCCCGAGTCACCTACTCGAGAGTTCGTAATCACTACACCAATCTCCTTATGGCGAAGAAACCTTCACAACGTCGCAACCTTTTGGTACAAAGCTAAATACCGAGTTCTTTCACACCAAGGCGAACCACCCTCACAAGCGTCGCTACCCTTTATAAGTCTGGACTAAGTACCTAGTTCTTTCACACCTTAGGTGAACTACACCTTTACAACGTTGCCTACCCTTTATAAGGTACTAGGCTAAGTACCTAGTTCTCTTCACACCTTAGGTGAACTACACCTTCACAACGTCGCCTACCCTTTATTAGGTACTAGGCTAAGCACCTAGTTCCATTGCAATGGAGGAACTACTACCACACTACACCAAAGACTAATCCCAAAGGAGATCTACTCCTTTACAACATCATCAAGGATATCAATATCCTTGGATCTAATACTAGTCTATCTTGTACATCGAAACACACCATATCGAATGTACATATAAGGCACCTTTCACTAATGCCTTTGACTAGATCTACAAGACACCTTCACTAATGTCTTGTGTCTTCACTTCTAAGCACCTTTCACTAATGCTTCTTTGTCTTGACTTCTAAGCACCTTTCACTAATGCTTCTTGTCTTGACTTCCAAGCACCTACCACAGTGCTTTATCCTATAGACGATAGATACCCTTCACTAATATCTTCGTCTTGACTCTTGAGACATCTTTCACTAATGTCTTCAACACTACACTTCTTTGAAGAAAGAAAGGAATCATCAACAAGAAGACTTCAATAGCCTTGATGATGAGGAAGCATGGCAACTCATGGACTTGAGCTTGCTTGACTTCAAAGGTGGTGATCTTGCCTTTAAGAGGAACCTAAAAGATCACACAAAAACAAAACTACAAACATAGATCTCTTGGAGATAAGGTTAGTGAGATATTTAACTCGAGGGAGAAAGTATATTAGAAAGGGGTGAGAAACAATGAAGAAATGGCTCACTATTTATAGAGGAAAAACCTCTCTGTTCCCGGATCCCACGGATCCCTACCACAAGGGATCCGGCTAGCACAAAGCGAGGGATCCGTGGTCCGCTCCTCTTTGCCCATGGGTATTTTTGGTTATAGGTCATGGGTCATGGGTTATGGGTTGATCCATGGTTTTCTTTCTAGATACAATGTATCTTAAGGATACAATGGACTTAGTTAAGTGGTATATATAAAACCATGGGTTATGGGTCAAAACCATTTGCTAGTATTTACCCATTTAGTATATACTTGTATTTACCCATTTTAGCATACTTAGTTTAAGTATATGTTTAACCCAATTATGTAAACACTAGTTGCTTGTACATATGTATCTAAATCATAAAATCACTTGTACTTGTTTTAGTGTTTTATGTGAAAGCGTAAGTGTGTCAGAAAACTATTAATTCAAACCATTTACTTATTTTATTTGTTTCTTTAAAATGATTTTACTTTTGTTATCGACAAAACAATAGAGGATCGTAAAATATAAATAAACGTTTTTACGGCTTATTTGTATTAACAGGATCAACTTTGAAGAATTGACAGATTTAGTCCTTCAAGTTTCAAAGACTGTCAGAATTTACCCCTGGAGTTTCAGAATTTGTAAGAAAGACTCTTGGATTATATGACAGAAATGGTCCCTGGATTTTATCAACTTGTCAAGATTTACCCTAAGATTTATAACACTAAATCCTAACCTATACACTTAAAATCACCAAATCCTCTTTTAAACCCAAATCCATTATCCAAAGCCCATCCAATACCCACGGCCCAAAAATAAGTTTACCCGTCCACTTTCATAATCCATACCCGGTCAGCATTTATTACCCACAATCAAAGAAGGTCAAATGGTAATAAATAATTCCCCAAAAACCTTTACCCAATTTACCCACTCAAAAAATCCCCAATTTACCCAGGCAATGAAGAACCCTGAATTGCCATCACCACAATTAGGCAAAATTACTTTAATTAAAGGACAATTTGGTACTTTACACTAACACACACACTGACAAGGGAATGCCAAGTTATCAATCTGTGTGCTTACTATGCTGTGATTGGCTGATGGGACGTGGAAGCATCAAATCAAGGGCTCTGATTGATAGATGATGTGGGGATTTGATCTGACGGTTGAAAGGGACTCAAAAGAAGCACAATTTTGTATTTCTGGATCCTTCCCAAGCCTTAGGCTCTCCTATATAAACCCCTTGAAATCACAGAGTTATGTGTGTAGAAAATTGAGTAGTTGTAATAACTTAAGTTTGTTCTAAGTCTTTTAGTTAATTTCATGTATTTCAATTTCATTTTGTACTCAGCTTTTTATTTATAAAATCATTTCAGCTTTAATTCTCATCTTATTTTTAATCTCTATTTTTATGTTTGCATTAGCTTTATATCATTTCAGTAATCATTTTAGGTTATTCTAAATCATTTTCAGCTTAAATGTCTCTCTAAACAAAAATCACAAAAAAAATTAGAAAAATACTTTAAAAATCAAAAATATCTCAAATATGTTCTAAAGTAGTGTTCAGCTTATGTTTTTGTTTCCATAAGCTCATCTATAGCTTATTAAGTGCTTATTAAGTTCTCTACTCAGTTCTACATTGAAATCAGTTCAAATCAAATAATACCTTTGCATTTTAGTTGTGGAAAGCTTTAGGAAGTAGCCTGCAATGGAAGGGGCTAGATGGACTTATACTCTAGCTTATTTATAAGCTAGAGAGCTTGTAGCTGCCCTTATGTGGAACCTCTATTCAGCTGAGGTGTGAGATAAGTTTAAAATCTGATTTCACTCTTAAATCTGCATAAATTTGATTCAGTACTTTAGATCTGTTGATTTTAGCTTGTAGATGTTTGTTTAGCTTAATTACAATAGTTAGTAGCTTATTTTATCTATTTAGGTCATTATATAGCTTAAAATCATCATCTGCATTCATTACTGTCTTAATCTGTTTCATCTGCATAATTTGAGTAACTTTGTTTAAGTGTAAGATTGCTGTCAAATTTGCTTAATATAGGTGCATTTAAGCATATTGAATCTATATTGAGGATTGAGTAGGCTTGGATTGTTGATTGAGCTTGATTAGTTGCAAATCAGTCATATTAAGGGTTGTTTCGTTCATAGTTGAATTTGTGCTAGAGGTTGTTTAGTGTACAAGTACAATTGTTATAGTCTCATTTAGGTTCATAACAGTCATTTAGGTCATAATTTTGCATCTGCATTTACTCCAAAGTCAAAATCACTTAAATCTGCTTTAATCTTCAAATCAGTTTGGTGTAATATAGCATAAGTTTGCATTTAGACTTAGGTTCACAAGGGTTAGCTGAATTTGGTCTCATTTCATCATAATACAACATTTACAATCTGGTTTTAGTAGATCAAAGCTCATAAAATTCAATTTGCAAACTCTGTCTAAAAGTCAAAATACCATTTCTTACTCAAACTGCTTGTGTTTCTGGATTTTTAATTCATTCATTACTAAGTCAAATTGGTTGAAATTCTGGAATTTAAAACTACTGTTGATGGAGTTTATCAAGGGTATTTTAAAATAATTTTGTGAATTTTGTAAAGCCACCTAACCAGCTTATCATTTGGGTCTATAGTGCCTTATTCACACACTCTATATTAACTGAGTGTGTAACAGCTTATTGCAGAGCTTGTGGAAAGCTTAATTCAGCTTCTCTCAAGCTCAAAATTGGTTTATAAGTTCCTTTCTAGGTTATGTTGACGTGGCTAAATCTAGTTTTGAGATTCTAGCTTAATTGATAGCTTATTTCTAGGCTGCAAGTTGGTGGTTTAGACTGATTTGCTGAATTGGATTTAGATATGCTTACTGCTTGTGCACTGAGATTAAGTGATTAAAAATAGTTTCCATTAGTTGTTTTAAGGTAGTTTAGCGTTAATCTAGCTTCTTGCATTTTCTGGTAGTATATCATTGCTTCTAGCTTATTGTTTAGTAGCTTAATCATAGCTGCTTGTGTCCATTTAGCATAATCTGCATTCATAACCTGCTTTTCATAATTTTCATAGCATCTTAGTATCATTTAGAACTTTTCTGGAAATTTTCATAGTTTTATGTACCTGTTAACTGTTTTTCTGCATTTAAATCAGTTTTAAGTACTTTTTAATTAGCTTTTATTACAAATAAATCAGAAAAAGCTCAAAAAAATATAATTTGAATTCTCTTAGATTAATAAAAATCAAAAAGACATAAAAAAAAATTCCTCATTTTTCCTAGTTTAAATAGTAATTTTTAACCATTTAATTTATTTTAAATAGATTTAAATTCATAGAAATTAGATAAAAAGTCAGAAAAATACAAATCTAGTTTTGAAAATTATTTTTAGTTAGTTAAGATTTTTGAAAAATAGTTTTGTAATTTTCTCATAAGTTTTCATAATTTTTAGCATTTTACACCTATTTTAAAAATACAAAAATAGTTTTTAATTCAAATTAAATCAAGAAAAATCATAAAAATTAGTTTTAAATTTTTTATAATTTTCAAATTGGATTTTTAGTTTTAGAAAATTATTAGATCACTTTTAGAGACTAAATTAGATTAGTTTGCATTTAATTCACGTTTTAGTTAAATCGTAATTTACATTTTAGTTTTAATTTGCGTAATTAGTTGTACTTTCTTGTTTGCATCATAGATTTAGTGCTTTTAATTGCTTCCCATTACTTTCCCTTTCCCCGTAGTTTAGAAATCATCAAAATATTCCCTTTTCCAATTCAAATCCCGAATAACGCGACGTGAGTTGAAAATTCCATTCATCTCTCGCTAGGAATGATCCCGGTGCTATCTAATACATTTGAGTTACCCAAATACTACAAAATTCTCTATTATTGATCTCTTTCCTAAGAATCAGTCCCCTTTTGATCTTGTTGCATATTCAGACTTTTATTACGCTGGTGCCAGTTTGGATAGGAAATCAACAATAGGAGGTTGTCAGTTCTTAGGCAGAAGATTGGTTTCCTGGCAATGCAAGAAATAGACCATAGTGGCCACCTCTGAAACTGAAGCAGAATATGTGGTTGCTGCTAGCTGTTGCAGTCAAGTACTTTGGACTCAAAACCAACTGCTTCACTATGGTTACAATTTCATGGGGTACTATAATCTATATTGACAATAGCAGTACCATTTGCATTATTAAAAATCTAGTTCATCATTATAAAATAAAATATATAGAAATCAGACACCATTTTATCGGAGGAGATTCTTGATGAGAAAAAGTTAATTGAGGTTGTTAAGGTTGATCTTTGAACACAACTTTCTGATCTCTTAACTAAAGAGCACACTGATGTAGGGAGGTTTCAGTACTTGGTAACATGTATTGGAATGGTTAACCCTTAAGTATTTTGATTTCTTATTATTTGTGTAACTGGAACTATTTTTGTACTTCTAGTTGTCTAATTTGTACTGCTAGTTCAAATTCATCATGAGTTTGTCCTT
>OU343216.1:186937089-187005735 GCA_910596185.1 Chrysanthemum makinoi
TGGGGTCTTAAACCTTCATTACCATTAGCAATTGCATTCCGGTGCATGGCTGTAATGGCAATGTCTTCACCCCTCATCTTCATGCTCCATAGATCGTACTCTCCCTTTTTGTTGATAGGAATTCTGAGTGAAGTAATGGATAGGGGTGTTGCAGCTTTAGTTGACATCTTTAGGGTTTGTTGTGAAAACGGTTTTAAGGTTTCTTCTTAATCAGAGTTTCCACACAAGCTCTGATACCACTTTTTGGATTGATGTACTTTAACCAAACTAACTTTATGTAGCTTGTAAGGGCTTAGCAACCTCGGATAAATCCTAAGTTACTAACAATGAAACACTGAATTAACTATATTAATTATGCGGAATTTACTTTAATAAAGCTAAGAAGAATTAACTTTAACTTCAACGATTTTATTAATACTTAGAACCTGCTTGTTATACAGATTCTCTAGCAGCAACTAACAACTCTAATACTGCGTATGAATTCGTACTCTTAAACTCTAAAACATATATCTCTAATGCCAATCTAGGGGTCCTTTTATAGGCATAAGGATAACCCTAGTCGGTTTACAACTCTAATTCTTGTACGACAAGTAATCTAAACTAAGAATATTCTAGAATAACAAAGCTTTCCATAAACGATGTAACAGTTCTTTTAGCTTTGCAGTACTTTGATGTTGAGCAGTACTTTGACTTTCTTCTTTAGAAGTACTTTGACTCTTCAGCACTTTGACTTCTTCAGTACTTTGTATTTCTCCAGTACTTTATATCCCAACAAAAGCTTTGAAAATTAAAGTTCTAATTAGTTTTACTCAAAAGTAAGAAGCTTTCGCTCCTTTTATAAGGATTGTGGCACTGAAGCGTACCACAGGGTCCTTTCATGACAAGTCCGGGTTGTACACTATTACATGTGCACAAGCCATTGTCATATATAAATCACACATCCAAAATATGATAAGAGAAAACAGATCAAGGGGTACCAGGAGAATCAGGTGTTCCAGCAATAACTTCGAGAATGCGTTCGGGCGTTGATAGCCTTGTGAGAGATATGCTTGGACGACCACCAACGAAACTCTCCAATGTTCTGAACTGATCCCACCTAAACAACCTTTTCATCAATCCGTGATGATCTTCGCATCCTTCCTCCCTCGAATTCCATCTCTTCGGTGACCCAATGCCGTCATGTATCTCCTTTAACCGATAAGCTAAACCGTCTTCCTGTACTCTCAGTGCTCGCAATACTTCCAGAACTGCCTCTACTGGTCTTCCTAACAGGTGTACCAGAAGACTTAACATCAATGAAACCTACTTTGCCTGCTTCAACTGCTACCAGATATCGTTTTTACGATTGAAGTCCTTTGATAAAATCATTAAGAAGATAATCTGGCAACACTACACCCTGTGTCTTCGTGGTTGATTCTTTGAATCTTACCATGTTGAGTGTGGGTTCAAGTAGCACGGAGTGATGGTTGGGGTCTTCAAGTCTTTGGGGAATATCTGGATTGGTTTCAAGAATCCTTTTGATCAACAATTTTGTGTATCTGACATAGGGTATCTTGGAGCCAGGCCTTTTCAGGTAAGTCATCATGTCGTCCCAGATCAGAGCTACAAATTTGATGTGTTTCATGTTGACCATGCCCCAAAAGATTTGAAGTTCCATGAGCTTCGGATGCTCACAGCCACTGTCATGTCCGGAAACGGATTTAGCAATCATAATGTACAGTGTTCTCCATGGTTAAGGAATATTCTTGAGATCTACTGAGGAGTGTTTTGTGATAACTCCAGCAGCTTCATCATAGCCGATGTCGACCATGAATTAGAGAACGACCTCTTCCGTAGGAGTAGCAGAGAACTCATTAGGCTCGATGGTTGGAAGAAGAAGAACAACCCTTAAATCTGTAGGAGTGATGGTGACTTGTTTGTGGTTAAGCATCACCGTCACAACACTTTGACCTTTGACCTTTTGTATCGTGTGCCATAGTTGGTGAACATAGATCTCTAGCACAGTAGCAGAATTTGTGAGCATGTTCTGGTATGGGTAAGTCTTCAGAATATCCACCGCAATCTGAAAGACTGAGCAGAGTAAGGTTGTCAAAATCAACTCTGAGGTTGTTCTTCCCACTCTTCATTGTGTAACCGTTGGGGAAGATGTATTCCATTGATTGAACATTTGGTGCATCAACATTTTCCATTTGGACGTCCATGTCGTAATCTGAAAGATATTTAGCCAAAAGAACCAACATATCGAAAGACATTACGTTAGTTAAAAGTTGATTTTATTGTCTAATTATTGAATAAGTTATGTTGATTAACGTTACGATTCCAATGTCACTTGTTTGTCCAATAGTCCAAGGTAGTCGTGAAAAGTATCGGGAATTTATTAACGTTTAGTTTTGAAGTCCAAATTTTCACATATTATCACAAAATATTTACCATTTAAGCTTATTAGTTACATTTTGGTTTCGTGACGTTATGATTTATTTGTTTACAAGTTTGTACGCGTAACAATTCACAATTTTGGTTAAAAAAATTAGGCTTAGGAGTAGGATTTGCAAGCTTATGCGTAAACAGTAAACCATACGCATATGCATGAGCTTATGCGTAGGATCTTGACTTACGCGTAATGAATTTTACACGAAGGAAAAGAGACCCTTAGGCATAGAGCTTACGCGTAAGCGTATGTGGGAGCTTACGCGTAAGGTTTACTCGTAAGAGTGAACCTTATGCGTAAGTTTCACTGTTTACGCATATCCTTCGCAGGATACGCGTAGTCCCTTTGTAGAACCTTACACGTAAAGGTTACGCGTAAGATTACTCTTACGTGTAACTTTCTACGCGTAAGATGATCCTTATGCGTAGAAGTCCATGGTTAACCTTGATTCTGAATATTTCAAGCGTAAAACCTTAAACAAATTCATCATAACACTTTCATTAACACATTATCCAATCCTTTTTCAATTTTCTCATGGACACACAATCATACACAGTTACGCGTAAGATTCACATACGCGTAACACTTAAACCCTAAGAATTCTAATATTACGAGTATGAAATCCAACCATAGGAAATGTACCAAATTATTTCTGGAATGTCCTAGAGGCGTAATGAGTTGTTTTAAGCAAGTTTTAACATCGAAACCATTATGAATCAATAATACCCATTTCTTATGAGCATAAACCCTAAATTTTAATTTATCAACATTTGTAGTTTCTGGGCATGATTCAAGATTGTTTTTGATCAATTAAACATGTCTAAAGCATAACACAACCATCTAATTAACCATAAACACTCTCATATGAAAACGCCCAAAACATGCGTATGAACCCTAATTTGAAAAATGATCAATCGTTGTTTCTGGGTGAATTTGGTTGATAGAAATGGTTATAGCACATGATTTTGAACATTTTAACACCGTTTTTATCATCACAAACACTCAGTGCGATTTTGTGTTCATACGCATACGCATAGAACACAAATCATCCAACACAAAATCCATCCATTGGATGTTTATGAATTTAAAAACCTATGTTTGTAAACACATTAAGATCATATAACCACTTACAAATTAAGAGTTTAAAGCACGGATTGGTAGATTGAATCTTATAGTGGATTAGGTGGTTGAAATTTTAGTAATAAATGAAATTGATAAGTTTGGTGAAGAGTTTTGTTAAAAAATACTTTGAGCTTTTGACAACATTGGTCCCTCCACCTTAACCATTTTCATCACAGCCCACATAAGTTCCACTTTGGTTACGTTATGAAGTATAGTTTTGGAAAGAAACTTGACGACGCTCCCCCTCGTCTTTAGAATAATAAAATTTTATAAATTTGAGTCCGGGGAGTGTCAGTAAACCAGAAATGTGACCACCATTATCAAAGAAACAACTGGAATAAGGTAACATGCAAGTACAAGGTTTTATGAGACGGAAAAATATTTACTTTCTCCACCTCAACACTTACTGAGAAAATACTGAATTTTGAAAGAGTAAAGTGTTGACGGAAGAATTGTACTTGACATGTTTGAAAGAAATTAGATAGGAGAATATTTTTGAATTTTAACAGATTTTATATTTTTGTATTTTGTTTTTGAAAATATTTACAAAAGAGGTTTTAGTGTTTGACTGGTTTTAAGATTCTTTTAAAAGTGCATCCAGTTCCTCTGGAGTCAAACACCGCATACCAATTCGGTGGACCAACTCAGTAAACCTAGCAGGAGCCAAGTTTTGGTGAGAAGATCTGCCAGTTGGTATTCAGTACCCACAAAGTATAATTCAACGGTACCCTTTTCCACATGCTCCTTGATGAAATGATATCGAAGATCGATGTGCCTTGATTTCGAATGTTGAACAGAGTTGCACGATATCGCAATAGCACTTCGATTGTCGCAGTACATCGGGATTCTGTCAAATACGTAACCATAGACTTTGAGTTATGTTCCCATCCAAATGACTTGAGCACAACACGCCGACATGGCTACATATTCGGCTTCTGTTGAGGATAACGATGTACAATCCTGCATCTTCGATTGCCATGACACCAGTTTATCACCAAGAAATTGTAAAGCTCCTGAAGTACTTTTTCGAGAATCTAAGCAACCTGCGTGATCAGCGTCTGAAAAAGCTATTAGTTCAAAACGGAATCCTTCGGATACTATATTCCCAAATTAATGGTTCCCTTGATGTATCGGAGGATTCTTTTAGCCTCAGATAAGTGAGTTTCATGAGTCTCGACTGATAACGGGAGCAAAGATATACAGCAAAGACAATATCAGGTCTATTAGCTGTTAGATACATGAGAGACCCAATGATACTTCAGTATTTGGTAGGGTCAGCCAATTTCCCATGCAAATCAACGTCCAATTTCTTGGTATGTGCCATTGGAGTGGCATAGGTGTCACATGTTTGCATTCTATTTTTGTTTAAAATTTCAAGGGCATATTTGGACTGACTTGGAAAAATACCACGGTGTGATTGATGAACTTGAAGTCCTAGAAAGAACGTAAGTTCACCCATCATGGACATTTCAAAATGTTTTTTCATAAGTTTTGAAAAAGCGTTTGAGTATTTTAGAGGTGTTGACCCAAAAACGATGTCATCTACATAAATTTGAACGATTAAAATGTGCGCCCCGTGATATTGTATGAAAAGTGTTGGGTCGACCGATCCTTTGACGAAATTATTAGCGATAAGAAAGGATGATAACTTATCATACCACGCCCGAGGGGATTGTGTGAGACCGTAGAGAGCCTTCTGATTTGTAGACGTGATTAGGGAACTCTGGATCAACGAATCCTTCTGGATGGCTAACATAGACCATTTCTTTCAGTTGTCCATTGAGAAAAGCAGTTTTGACGTCCATCTGAAAGACCGTTATGTTCATGTTAGCCGCGAATTCGAGAAAGATCCGTACTGACCTCAAGCTAGCGATTATTTCGTATATAGCGGTTCCTTCAGACATCAACTTTTTTTTTCAAATCCATTTGAGACCAATAACATAGACTCCAGTTGGTTTTTCAACCAATTCCCATACTATAAGTCGTTTAAACTGATTAAGTTCTTCTTGCATGGATTCAATCCAGTTGTAATATGTCATGACATCTTTAATGTTTTTGGGTTCAGCTTGGCAGACTGTAAGTACATAAATGCAATGTTCACCGTCAGTCTAAGGTCTTTGTCTAGTTACGACTGGTTGATTCGGGTTGCCAATAATGTTCACTAGAGGATGGTCTTTCGTCCAACGATGTGTGGAAGGTTGATGTTGATATACATTCTGCAGATTGGGAGGATTCAAATGGCTTGTGGATGATTCCGCAACATCAGGTGTGGCAGTTTCATTAGCAAACGGATTGAAAAATGCATTTGGATCATAATCTGTAGGTGGGGGTACTTCGTTGTTCAGAATATCATCAGCTGGTTCAGCGTCGTTGGATGCGGTTTGTTCGACTGTTGTTGTAGAATCAACTTGTGATGCTTCCTCAATAATAGTTGTTGTAGCAGGTGTATCAGGTATTGTATTATGATCAGGTTGAGCAGCGGAAACATTTGATACATCTGGAGCACGTTCATCAATATCATCACTAAACAGAGGAGCAAATAGTTGTTCCATTTGACGTCGAGTAAGTAAACTAGGTTCAGCTGATGATGGGGTTTGATGGAAGTTTAAACGGTTATGACCGGGTTCCAAGCTGTTGTGCTCAGAAGCCATTTCTGTAAGCTCATCGAAATTAGGATGAATCATTTCAATAATCTCCCTTGTACGACGATTCCAAATCCGGTAACCCTTAGAGTTTTCACAGTATCCAACAAAGACTCCAATGTCAGCTTTGGCTTTGAGCTTACCAAAGTCATCACGATCATTATTCAGATAACAAAGGGATCCAAATACATGAAAGTGTTTGAGATTCGGTTTATGGTCGTGGATAAGCTCATAAGGTGTTTTGTTGTGGCGTTTTGTAATCATTGAACGATTTTGAGTGTAGCATGCAGTTGACACGGCTAGCCACAAGTAATCTGGAAGTTTGCATTGATTAACATCGTTCTTGCTTCCACTAACTTACGTTTTCGTCTTTCAACAACTCTTTTTTGTTCCGGTGTTCGTGCAATTGATGTTTGATGCTCAATTCCCACTTTCTCATAATATGCTCGAAGAGTTTGATTCACAAATTTAGTTCCTTTGTGTTTCTGATTTACTTTGACTGTGTTCGGAGCTGAACTTGAATTTTCGTAAGAAAGGTGATGATCACCTATGGAGCTTGATCTTTACTTCGAAGAAAATAAACCCAAGTCCATCTTGAGTAGTCATCTACAATTACCAAGATGTAGCGTTTGCCATTAATCATTTGTACGCGCATCGGGCCACACAAATCTATGTGAAGAAGATGAAGCACATCTGTGTGAGCGTGTTCCACCTTTGAAGGAAAATGAGCACGAGTGCTTTTCCTTGTTCACAAGCTGAGCATAGGTGATCTTTAGAATACCGAAATCTTGGGAGACCTTCAACAAGTTTGTATCGTGCAAGATTGGTTATGGTTTGAAAGTTTAAATGTGAAAGACGACGGTGCCATAGCCAAGATTTTGCTGATGTTTCCTTTGAGAGTAGACAGATGGGAGATAAAGCAATCATGTCTTGCATTGAGATTGTATAAAGACTTGAATTGCGGGTGCCAGACATAAGATCATTTCCTTGTAGATCATGAATGAAACAAGTTTTCTCCCGAAAAGCAACTTCCAAATCTCCATCACAGAACTGACCTACTGAGAAGAGATTGTGACCGAGGCCTTCCACATAATAAAACCTGCTAATTTCGATGTTACCATTGATGTAATCTCTGTAGCCCATGATAGGCTGGTGATCATTCCGAATCTGACAGTGCCAATGAACTTTGCAACAAAGTTTGATAACAGTTTGAGATTTCCTGTCATGTGTCGGGAACATCCGCTATCAACAATCCAAAGGATGATCTGTATCACCTGCATAACACACAGACGACACATATGGAATAGAAGTAGATGTGGAACCCGAAGAGTTAGAGGTTCCGAAGCAGTTATAGTAGAAACACACATATTAATGATTTTAGGTATCCATTTTAATCCAAGTGTATTATGTAACCATTTCTGCCATCTCCAACTAGTCTTAGCTTTGGTCTTAGTGAATGCACTAGGTGATAAGTTCTTCCTAGGAGGTGAAGGGGGTTCTATGGGTACATCAATGATCATAATTGGAACATTAGAGGGTGGTATACCTAGCACAGACTTAGAAGTATTAGTAGGCCTAGAGGTATTCCATTTTCTATTATTCCGCTTACAATTCAAGATAGCTTTAGCAACACATGTATCATGACAACCAGAAATCATGCTTTTACGACAACCAACACAAGAGGCTTCAAACAAAACATTAAGAGTACTTAAAGATTCAGCATTCGTTACATCACTTTGTTCATTACATTTGTCAGACGCAATATCTAAAGTGGGTGCAACTTGAGTTTTATTCAAAGTCCTAGGGTGTTCTTCTACTTCAGCATTCTTTATTGTTCTTTTCTTAAGTCGCAACTTCCTATTCTTCCTTGTATTGCTCCTAGGCTGTGAAGTGCGGGCTTTGGGAAAAGAGGTAAATATTCCTGTTTCAATATAGGGAAGCACATTAGTTTCTTGTGGTTTTTCATTAGATGTGCGAGAGTCATTTTTAATCTGTGTAGGTTCAGTTATTATAGTGTTACTATCCTTATCTTGCTTAAGTTTCACCAACTCTGCTTTTAGATCATGGATTTTGTGTAACAAATCAAGATTTTCAGAACGAGTGAGTCCATCTCGTCGTAAAACATCTTTGGTGTATGCAAGATGATTATCAAGGTCTTTTGACGCTTTAGCACGAGTGTTTTTGAGTAAATTAAATATGACACCATATTCCATTTTAACTTTTGAAATACCTTGTTCATATTTTGAGAATTGACACTTCAAAGACACATTTTCATCATCCAGTTGCTCAAGTTTTGGACTAAGAGTTTTGGTATGCAACTGGTTGATTTTGTTTTGCAAAGCGAGTTCACGATTTTGACAATATTTTTGACACCATTGAAGATGACGCTTTGCATTTGAAAGCTCGTTTACCAATCGTTCATTTTCAACTTTTAAAGACTTGATTTGTGACACAGTATCAGTATTCTCAACAGTTTCAACATAATCAACAGAATCAGCAGAGATATAATCAAATGCATATGCAACAGAATGTAATAATACAACATTATGGATATCAACACAGATAACATCTTCCAAGAGTCGATCAACATCTATTCTTAACATTTTCTTTTTGCGTTTTGTATTTGAAATCGATGTTTCTGTTTGTTCGAAAACTCTTTTTATAAGTCCAAGCTCCTTGTGAAAATCCCTTTCCCAATATAATGCAACACATTTTCAAATTCGGACATGAGGTAAAATTCTTTCTAAAAAATCTCTTTGTTCTCTCGCATGAGGCGATTGAAAATGTTCAACTTTATTTCAGAGTGGAATTCAATTTCACGTTCCAAAAGTTTGATATCCGAAATGAATGTTTCAAAATATTTAATAATTTGACATTTTTCGGGTAAGGTTTTGACTTCTCTGAGTGAAGGTAAAGGACCATTAACTTGTGCAGTAGTGGGTTGGGGACCAACATTAGAAGACTTAGAAATAGGTTTGATAACCCATGGTGTGTTAGAAGTATCCTGTTGTTCGACGAAAGTGATGGCTTTTGAATAGTTAAATGGTTTGGTATAAACAACATTTTCGAATTTTGATCGACTCTCGTCTTCTGCATCTAATTCCTCTTGACGATTATATTCAAGAACACTCATAATGGAATCATCAATTCTATGTTCTGCACTGTAAACTTCAGGATTTGGTTTGAAAGCTCTATTAGAAGACTTTGGTTTGTAATCAGCAAGATTCGGTCCATATCCATTTGGATTTGGTTTATTAGTAAACTTTTGAATGGTTGTGATTGACTCACCATGTTTATAAACAACATTTCAAAACTCTTTAATTTTGTTTTGTAAGTCGAAAATTTTCTCAAGATAGTCATCTATTCATTTCGTTAAATGATTTTTGTACGCAGAGAACTGTTTTTGACAAGTTAACAACTCAGACTTGGCTTTTTGAGTTTCCAAAGTAAGAGCGTTAAGTTGTTGTTTATGATCATATTTAAGTTGTTCTATTTAAGATATCAAAGCATTCTTAGATGCGACTAGATCACGTATCTGTTGTTCTAATGATTTTTTATTTTGGTAAGATTTAGCAAAAGCGACTTCAAAACCTTTTTCACGTTTTTCTTGTGTTTTAAAAATGTTGAGTTGAAATTTTAAGCATTCATTATCCTTAGTTAACAGATTGCATTTTGTCCTTTAATTGCTTATTGATGTCCTTGCATATTTCCATGAGGTTCTTGGTCTTTAAATAAGGTCATGAGCTCAATATCTATATTAGACAAAGTTCAGACTTGTTCAACGTGAGTCTCATCATGATCATTAGTTAGATCCTCAAGTATAACCACAGAGTCAACTTGATTATCAATGGTAACCATAAGGTCATATTGATCGTCAAATATAACTACCGGATCTATTTGATTATCATCGGAATGAGATGTAGACGGCTCATGTTGAACACTCTGATCCTTGTCGGATGCAGATGTTGGTGGAGATATCAGACCAGTAATGAATATAGTTTGATCCGGTACTTGAGACAAGCCGTCAATGTCATACACTGGGCTAGTATTACTCATGTGGAGTTCGTGCATGTTTACCATCAACATAACTGATGCATTAGCGTGCAATTCCTCCATATCATCATCAGAATCTGCATTTGCCATGAAGCTCTGTTCCTTGTTTGTAAGAGTTCCACCAGCTTCATCCTTAAGAGCTAAGAGTAAAGCCTCTTTGTGATAAGCGTTGCCTCTTGTCCTCGGCTTTGGGCATGCATTAGCCAGATGACCCATCTTATTACAGTTATAACAACGAAGACCATTAATCCCATTTTGAGCATTACCATGTTCAACCACTTGAGCCCTTTGTTGTTAAGGGGCACCCATGTTATTCCTTCCCATTGGATTAAACCCTTGACCACTGCCAATCTGACGAAAATTTCCACGATTCTGAACTTCAACACGTCCATTGCTAACAACAGCCTGATTCCTTGTGTTTGATGAGGTACGAATGCGATTGTTGGATTTGTTTGAATATCGTCCGAAGGCTCTAGTGATCATGACAAACCCTTGCTGCAATGCATCGAAAACTTCTGTATCCTCATTAGATTCACTGTAAAGTGCTTGATCATTGTTGTTGTTGTTGTATGGAACCAATTGAGTTTCTTGAGATTGGGTCATGTGAATCATATGGTGTAATATTGCGATTGGTTATGGAGGATTTGTGAAGGTTGTTGGCAAATTCGGGAATTGAGGATAGCATACTTGAGCCCACAAAGCTAATTGTTGATTATTCGGAAGTGAAGGTGAAACAGGGAGTCCACGGATAACCCTTTCTTTGTCAACTTCTTTTTGATGGGGCTTCAAATAGCCGTACAACAATCCGTATGTAGCATGATGAATATTCTTAGCTTGACGGATGAAAATGACATACTTTTCCCAATCAGGACCAAGACTACTCAGGAAACTTAGTGTTGACAGCAATTCTTGGCATAATGATGTTATGTTTGTCCAAGTCATTGATGATATATGAGAATGCGATGATATGACTCTAATGTCTCCCCTGGTTTAATCATGAATTGTTCATAAGCCAAGTAGATTTTGGATTCCATGTCTTCTTGATTGAGTTTTGTGCCTTCCATCAGAAGATGAATAGGCTCCCACATTACTTTAGCAGTCTTTTGAGCATCAACACTTCGAACTATCGGATTAGGTAATCCCAAAAGGATGTATTGCATTGCCAGTTTTTCGGCTTCAATGTGTAGAAGTTGATTAGTAGTGAGTTCATTAAGACTGACAACATTGGTGACATCACCTCTTGGTGCATTAGCATTTGGATCTCCGGGTGTCGTGACAGTAGGCATCTGAAACGGACCTTCCAGGATGACCTTCTTCAAGAACTTTCCATGTTGCTTCTTTAGATCACAAAACCTAAAGAACCTTATCACCCATTGATCGTAGTTTCCGGGAGTGAGCATTGGAGGTCTATCAAGTGATCCAGCCTCATGAATGGATTGTTGGCTACTTAAAGCTTCACATATCTTTGCAAACCAAGACGGTTCCTTCAGAGTATTCCTGGATGGATGTTGATTGTGAAAGTTTATGTAAGGTTGTACTTGAAGACTAGGGGGTGGTTGAATCATTTGTGGTTGAATTTCTCCTGGAGGAAATTGTTGTTGAAGTTGTTGTTGTTGTTGTTGTAGTTGTCGATAAAATTGTTGTTGTTGATGGAGTTGTTGTTGTTGTTGTTGAGGATACACATGAGGGAAGTAGCTAGAGTATGGTGGTTGAGACATCTTGAAACTTGTGTTGATGATGGATCTTTGTAGTCGAATGAAACTTAGTTGACGAGGTAACCTTATGCGTACAAAACCAGCTTAGGCAAAGAAATTACCTAATGCGTAAACCACTAACTTACGCGTAAGAATAGTTTACGCGTAGGAATAGCTTACGCGTAGGAATGAAAAACACTTAGCTTAGGCGTAGACTAAGGGATTAGTAGTAGAATGCTTATGCGTAAGATTAACTTAGGTAAAAGACGGCTTAGGCGTAAAAATGCTTAGGCAGAAGTTCTATCGTAAGTACTTAGGCTTAGGCGTAAAACTAGGGTGTTTGCCCAAAAATCTTTTGCACTTATTCGAGTGTAAAAGATATCCAAAGTCGAAGTGTGTTCAGGCTTATCCAAGCAAGAAAACACTGAGTAACCAATAGCACTGAAGATAAAGCCTTGAATAGCTTATGCGTAACTTTAGGGTTTTACTTATGCGTAGGAAATGCCAACTTTTATCAAAAACTGATTTTAAGCATAACGATGTTTCTAAACCAGATTTTTTTGATGAAAGAGCTTCAATATCACTAAAATATCACAAAAGTATGAAACTTGATGATCCAAAACTCTTATACACCTTACGCGTAGAAGTAACTACACGACTTAAACCAAGCTTAAAAACAAAGAGATACACGTAAAGTTTCAAACTTTTTGCCAAAAACTTAAACTTTAACACCAAATAACCTTGAAAGGACAAGAATCTTGAGTTTTAAAGTGTAAAAATGAAAGCTTTTATGCGTATGAAAGTTTAATGCCGAAACCCACGCGTATGAAAGAAAACCACAAAAACAAAATCGTTCACCCAACTATTTGGCGAATGATACCACTGTTAGGTTCCCATTTATGTAACACAAGCATCAATATGAAGAAATGAGGAAAGAAAGGATCGGATGAACACACACACACACTTATACGAATGACTATGTGAAATGATAAGCTTAGTATAAATGTGAAAGTGAAGAACTAACCTTCAAATGAAGGTTTACAAGGCTATTTATAGGAGAGGGAGCTAGGGCAACACTCCTAGTCCCTTCCTTTCCTTATTGGATATAGGCCAAGGCTTATGGGCTTTCTACATAAGCCTTGCCTTTAATACTAACATAAAAGCCTAATTAAGCTAACTATTACATATTAATTACTAACACTTGTAATCTAGTTTAGGAGTAATTCCAACAACATAAAAGTGCTATCGCTTGGCAGATTTCTGACATTAAAGGCATAAACCCACGTTTCTGTACTCACAAGATCTTAATGGAAGATGATTACAAACCCGTCATACAACAACAACGTAGGGTTAACCTGAAAATCCATGATGTCATCAAAAAGGATGTTCTAAAACTCCTTGACGCCGGAGTTATCTACCCAATCTCAAATAGCTCGTGGGTTAGCCCTATCCATTATCTTCCGAAGAAAGGCAGAATGACCATAGTGATGAATGAAGATAATAAGTAGATTTCCACACGCCTCGTCACCGGATGGAGGGTGTGCATTGATTACCGAAAATTGAATGATGCTACAAGGAAAGACCATTTCCCGCTACCTTTTATGGATCAAATGCTCGAACGTTTAGCGGGGAATGAGTTCTATTGTTTTCTCGATGGTTTCTCCAGTTACTTCCAAATTCCGATCGACCCGCAAGATCAAGAGAAAATGACTTTCACTTGTCCTTATGGAACGTTTGCCTACCGACAAATGCCATTTGGCTTATGCAATGCTCCAGGCACATTCCAAAGGTGCATGATGGCTATTTTCCACGACATGATCGAGAAGACAATGGAGGTGTTTATGGATGATTTCTCGGTGTATGGAGATTCTTTCACTTCTTGCCTCTCTCATCTAGACCACATGCTTAAAAGGTATGAAGACACCAACTTGGTCTTGAATTAGGAGAAGTGCCATTTCATGGTTCGAGAGGGCATTGTCCTCGGCCATAAGATTTTAAAATCTGAGATTGAGGTCGATCGAGCTAAGGTCGATGTCATTGCTAAACTCCCTCATCCCACTACCGTCAAAGGTATTTCGAGTATTTTGGGTCATGCCGGTTTCTGTCGCCGTTTCATCAAGATTTCTCTAAGATAGCCCGCCCTCTAACCCATCTCCTCGGAAAGGATGCTCCGTTTATCTTCACTAATGAATTCATTGAAGCCTTTAATATTCTCAAAATGAAATTAACCGAGGCTATAATTTTAGTTGGCCCCGACTGGGATTTTCCCTTTGAGCTTATGTGTGATGCAAGTGATTACGCAATTGGGGAAGTCTTGGGGCAACGTAAATCGAAACATTTTCAGCCCATACACTATGCGAGTAAGACATTGACTGAGGCTCAACATAATTACCCAACTACTAAAAAAGAATTATCGGCCGTTGTTTATGCTTTCGAAAAATTTAGACCCTACCTTGTCTTATCGAAGACCATAGTGTATACCGACCATTCTGCCCTTAAGTACCTTTTCGCAAAGCAAGATGCTAAGCCCCGATTACTTAGGTGGGTTCTCCTCCGTCAAGAGTTTGATGTCACTATTCTTGACAAAAAAAGAGCGGAGAACCTTGCTGCCAACCACCTTTCTAGACTAGAGAATCCCCATAGTGCTTGAGAAAAAGGAGATCACGAAAAGATTTCCTCTCGAGACACTTAGGATGATTGCTAAGAAATACCCTAATACCCCATAGTTTTCCGACTTTGCAAATTACCATACTGGGAAATACATTGTGAAAGGGATGTCTTCCCAACAAAAGAAAACGTTTTTTAAGGATGTTAGGCACTATTTCTAGGACGACCTACTTGTTTAAGATTTGTGCGGATCAAATAATCCGGCTGTATGTTCATGGCCAAGAGACCCTTGATATTCTTAATGCTTGCCATAACGGACCCACCGGAGGTCATCATGGTGCAAGCTACACCACTAAAAAGGTTTTTGATTCCGTGTTTTATTGGACTACCATATATCGAGACGCCCATGATTTGGTTAAGTGATTTGACTCATGCCAATGTCAAGGGAAGATTTCGCAAAAATAAGAAATGCCACAAAATGCTATTCAAGTCTACGAGATCTTCGACGTCTGGGGCATCGATTTTATGGGACCATTTCCATCTTCTAAAGGTAATAAGTACCTCCTCATGGCCGTCGACTACTTGTCCAAATGGGTTGAAGCGAAGGCGCTACCCACCAATGACGCCCGAATGGTTGTTAAGTTTATGAAGAACTTGTTTTCCCGATTTGGAGCACCTCGTGCTATCATTATTGATCACGGTACCCATTTCTGTAATGAACAATTTACCAAAGTTATGTCTAAATATGGAATTACTCACCGTCTTTCTACCGCATATCACCTGCAGACGAGCGAGCACGTTAAGGTCTTCAATCGTGGTTTGAAAAGGATTTTAGAGAGAACCGTAGGAGAGAACCGAGCTTCATGGGCCGATAAGTTAGATGATGCATTATGGGCTTTCCGCACCGCATACAAGACACCCATCGGGTGCACCCCATTTAAGTTGGTGTATGGAAAAGCTTGCCATTTGCCCATCGAGCTCGAGCATAAGGCATACTGGGCCTTGAAACATGTGAACTTTGAACTTAAGACCGCGGGTGATCACTGGAAAGTTCAATTGAATGAATTAAATGAACTTAGGGATCAGGCCTATGAGAATTCTTTGATTTACAAAGAGAAGACTAAGAGGATTCATGATGCTAAAATCAAAAACCGTGTTTTCAACGTTGGTGATCAAGTCCTCCTCTTTAATTCTCGATTAAAGATATTCTCGGGCAAACTCAAAACCCGTTGATCTGGACCATTCACCGTAGCTCAAGGTTTCCCTTATGGAACTTTAGAGCCATCTCAACCCGATGGCCCAAATTTCAAGGTGAATGGTCATCGTGTGAAGCATTACTTTGGAGGGGACATCGCGCCTATGGTTGTCCCGGATCCCCAAAATTTCCCCATGGACAAATGAATGCGGGGATTGAGTCAGGCTAGCGACTCGGTGATCAAAAACATTAGCGCTTCGTGGAAGGCACCCCATGCTTATCTCTATCTTCTTTCTATTTTCCCTAATAAGTGATGTGAAGGGGTTAGCTTCTTCGATTTCTCGTGTTTGGTTGTTTGTGATGTTTTGTCTAGGATTTCTTGATATGAAGACTCTCGTGCTCGAAGTTTGTCTTTTCTCCACTCGAGTTTCGTGATCGATGCTGATGAAAATCTGATATCCGAAATCTTATTGACTAACGTTTATCTTTGAGAATATTTAATAAATGGCTTTTAGATTTTCGTTGATACCCTTGCCTATAAACATTGAGGATACTGTTTTGTTTTAGTCTGGGGTGGGTAATCTTCGATTTGATTTGACCGCACTTGCTTGTTTTTTGCCGTATACTCTCGCAACCCCGTTTTTCCTTAGAAAAAAAAAATTGTGCAAAAATGAGAAAAATTTAAATTTTTTTTAAGATTTTACTAGTTTTATGATTGAAAAGTCTTTGCTAGTCTCTTAGAAGTTACATTAAATATGCGTTTTCTTGAAAAAATTCTTTGCTAATTGCTTAGACAAGAGGCTATAAAATGCGATTCTAGCTCACAAGGCCAAGAATTTGCAAGTCTCCCTAAGTGATTTTAAATACGCGAAGCTTTGAAAGATTTGCTAGTTTCTAATAAGTGACTTTAAAAAATTCGAGACTTGAGATTATTTGATAAAGCATTAGCTAAGTTAATATATGTTTTGACACCTTGTTGACTTTTCGCTGGTGAGAGTATGAATAGAATTCTGACTTGACCGCTGTTGACCCTAGCTTGTTCCTTAACCATAGATAATCAAAAATTATCGGCTAAGCATCCACGGATCTCATTATTTGAGATTTTAAATTTCCGGAGATCGAGGAATGATAGAGTTACTTATGAGTTTAGATGCTAAGCGTGGAGTAGTTGGTTCTCTTTAGAGCTCATAAAAGGTACTTGTCGCTTTTTGTTCCCACAAAATTGTCTCACCCCATATTTGTGAATAAATAATTATAGATGTTAAGCTTTTGGCGATAGTTAGTTCTTTATCTTCTTTTGAGAATCCTTGTTTATGAGAGTTGGGTACACATCAAGGTACTGTTAGTGTTGTGGTGTAAAAGACAACTGATTCTTGATAGTTTGCTGCTATTGTTTCTATTGTTATAAAAGCCGTGGGATTCGGAGTTTGGCAAAAATTAACATGAAATAAAGCCCAAATGAATTAAAGTGAAAAATCCAAAGCCATAAAAGTATTCTATGTCCGACGATACCCACGTTGTCATGGACTTCAAAAAGGTGGAGGAAAATTCCAAAGTCATAATAAGACTTCTGATAAAACGGTAATCCCGTTGAGTTAGTGGTTGAAAAGACCAAGGGCCTAATTGCAAAAATCCAAATGTACTGAAATAGTGTTAAGCCAAACTTTGAATCCAGGAGATATACAAATAAAAGCTTCTGTCTCTGGACTCGTAGATGAGTTGTTTCGGTCGTAATAAAAAGGATATCTCCCTAAATCGTGTTAAATTAGGACCTTGATGTGGACCTCATTCTTGTATGCAACTGTTTTCGAGGGAAGATGGATAACTAATTAACGTCTTAGCTTCACATCTTTATCGGAATAAAAATTATCAAAACGAGAAATTTGAAGAAATTCATTTCTCACAAAAATAAAACAAATAGAGGAAAATAGGAAAATAGGAGCAAAAGGTAATTACACAAGTAACATCCATGGGTAGTGTTAGCATCTAATGTCATATTTAACAATGATTTCAATTTTATGCTTAGTTTGGGGACTTGTTAAAAATCAGGGACGATGTATTCTATCCGTATGGTCACTCCTCGCTGAGTTGTGTTTCCTACTCCATGATCCTAAAAATGTCGTTTGAAAAATGTTGGTGTTATCGATTGACATGAAAGTTCAACAAACCGTCACTCATAATCAGGATGTGCTTAAATGTAATATCTATATGTGAATTAAAAGGTAAACGGGGCATTTTTAGAATTAATGGTTTCTTAATCTCTTTTGAGGAATCTTTGCTACTTTTCATAGGTTTAGTAGAAAGAGATTGAAATCCTTAGTTTTAGAAGCGTGAGTTGATTACATTGCGTGAGGATACGACAATCGTCTAGTCTGGGTATTTTGGTATGTGCAAAAACACATACCATTTCTTTACCAAATCAGGCCAAAAATAACCAAGAAAGAGCCGTTTATTCCTAATATTTGTTGGTCACTTGAGTTTATGCATGTGCAGGTACGGATATGGAAAAATACACAAAAGAAAGACAAATCAGATGAAAATCGAGCACGAGAAGGAAAAGAGTGCAAAAGTCGCCGGAAATCGGTGAGTGATTGTGAAGATTTTAATACTGGAAGGATGATTTTTGATATATTGGATCAACTTTGAAGAATAGATAGATTTAGTCCTTCAAGTTTCAAAGACTATTAGAATTTACCCCTAGAGTTTCAGAATTTGCAAGAAAGACCCTTGGATTATATGACAGAAATGGTCCCTGGATTTTATCCTCTTTTAAACCCAAATCCATTATCCAAAGCCCATCCAATACCCACGGCCCAAAAATAAGTTTACCCGTCCACTTTCATAATCCATACCCGGTCAACACTTGTTATTACCCACAATCAAAGAAGGTCAAATGGTAATAAATAATTCCCCAAAAACCTTTACCCAATTTACCCGCTCAAAAAATCCCCAATTTACCCAGGCAATGAAAAACCCTAAATTGCCATCACCACAATTAGGCAAAATTACTTCAATTAAAGGACAATTTGGTACTTTACACTGACACACACACTGACAAGGGAATGCCAAGTCATCAATCCGTGTGCTTACTATGCTGTGATTGGCTGATGGGACGTGGAAGCATCAAATCAAGGGCTCTGATTGATGGATGATGTGGGGATTTGATCTAACTGTTGAAAGGGACTCAAAAGAAGCACAAATTCATATTTCTGGATCCTTCCCAAGCCTTGGGCTCTCCTATATAAACCCCTTGAAATCACAGTGTTATGTGTGTAGAAAATTGAGTAGTTGTAATAGCTTAAGTTTGTTCTAAGTCTTTTAGTTAATTTCCTGTATTTCAATTTCATTTTGTACTCAGCTTTCTATTAATAAAATCATTTCAGCTTTAATTCTCATCTTATTTTTAATCTCTGTTTTTATGTTTGCATTAGCTTTAATCTCTGTTTTTAGCTTATTCTAAATCATTTTCAGCTTAAATGTCTCTCTCTAACAAAAATCACAAAAAAATTAGAAAAATACTTTAAAAATAAAAAATATCTCAAATATGTTCTAAAGTAGTGTTCAGCTTATGTTTTTGTTTCCATAAGCTCATCTATAGCTTATTAAATGCTTATTAAGTTCTCTACTCAGTTCTACATTGAAATCAGTTCAAATCAAATAATACCTTTGCATTTTAGTTGTGGAAAGCTTTAGGAAGTAGCATGTGATAGAAACTAAGAATGTGATGAAGATAGTTTCTTGATTGTTTATGAGCCTTAGGGTTTAACAATAACATATACATACGCAGCGGAATAACAAAGAACAATTATGTTATTGACACAAGGCTTTTATTCACTAACACTAACTAATCTTAGACATTTATAGGAACACGTCTACTAACAAAACTAATAACCTAGGCGTTTACAAGACTATACGCCTAGGACAGACACACACCTTTAGTCGACTACATTATGGAAGACTTAATTAAAACCTACACCTATGTCCTCTTTATATACTAGAGGATAAGGACTAATAAATAAAACTTCTTTTGCAAGCAAGTTCCTCCATCTTTTTGTAGGTTTCCGTTTTTGTCATATTAAGTCCCTGTTGTTTCATTCTTTTTGTCTTATCAACTCAAACATATAATTCCCAACAATCTTCCCCTAGTTGATAATGACAAAACCATTCTTGAATGAACTTCCCTAGACCAGTAGAAATTGAGATCGTGGATCTCACCATGAATGAAACAAGTATGTCTTCCTTTGTCTTCCCCTTAATCCATGCAATGCCACTCAAACATCTCTTCCCCTTTTTGTTATTATCCAAATAGGAACGTTATGCAAATAATGATCTTGACCACCACGAACCAATATCATACTTCCAATCAAAGACTTCCAATGCTTCAAATAGCCCACCATTACGCATCATAAGAAAAATGGATCCAAAACAAGAGAAAACTCCAACTAGCAAGAGTTCTAATGATCAACAAAGAGTAAAATCAAACACTTCCCCTTGAGTGATGCATGTAGATGGTTAAACATTTAACAATGCTTAATATGTTAACCATCTTCTTGATTCTTCAAATCTGTAGGCTTCATGTAATGATTACTTGTGAAGAAAACCGAAGTATAAGCGAATTTGATGAAGAAGTAGAATTTCCCAAACTTGTGTCTTAAATCTTGTACTATCCACGAACTCCATACTTATACGAAACCAAATATAAGTAGACCGCAATCCCTTGACAAGAATCCTCAACTAGTATGCACATCGAGCACTACAATGTAACTCCTCCAAGTGATAGCCAATGTGTGCATAGAGCATCATAAGAAAAATCACACATTGCTAGATTCATCAAGCTATATGATAAGAACACAAACCAAGTAATTCCACTTCACCTTCAAATAAGTGATAAATAATCCTCTTCGTAATCAATTCTTAAATAAATCTCCAAAACGAGCCTTTTTTAAATCCTTTTAAGAACACTTAACCAAACTCCTTGTGTGTGTGAACAATAACCTGTGTGTGTGTCGTCCAAAAATCATAACAATATGCTCGACTTCCCCTTAAATTGAAATCCATATGAAAAACAAGATTTTTAAATTAACAGATGCTCAATAATAACAAGACTTTGAGAAGGAGCAAAGACTTTGGACAAACAGCAGATTTTCGATATAAACTGCAGATACTTTCATTAACAAGAGTAGCGATACCTTCGAAGCAAGCAAGTATTTATGCGTAATAGCGTTACTTTAACAAACGGCAAGACTTTTAACGAACATGGATCAGTACTTTGACTAAAACCATATAGCAGTACGAAGCAGAGATCACCCATGATATCCAATAATAAAACAAATCGTAACATTAGCAGATACACATAAAAGTCCCATGTGATCAGTACCATGAACGAACCAATATATCATGAGACCAAATAAATAATTTGTCCAAGTCAATCAATCCATTTGTAGTACCCTACGTGAATACCAGTCAAACGTGCAACATGTCAGTAACAATTTTTAATAATATGCAATTTTTCCATGAATCCACCGTCCCATGTGTATGATGAGAACCAATCAAAAACAAGAGTTACGTTGGTCATAAAGATGCGAATTAAACACCAATCATGATGAAGGATATTTAATGAACCGACCAATTAGACTTCTTTGAATCAAACGAATCTTGAACTTCTTCGAATTTTCTACATATCGACATCAAAAACCTTGAATAAACCCGAAAAATTCGAACACAAACCAATCATACATCAAAGTACTGTTCAGCAGTACTTTGGAAGTCCTTCAGCAGCCAACTTTGACTTAGTATATCTTTTTACTGAAAGCTCCAATTGACGATCCCTTCGGTGGAAAGTTAGATTAGTATATAGAGAACATCCACCTAGAATTTCGTTACGATCCGACAGTTAACGAAAAAGTTATGATCGTTACAAAACAAGGTCTTTTAGTAACCTACGAATTTTCTCTCGCAGCCAGACTTCATCGCTTATATCTTTTGATTGAGAGCTTAGATCAACAATCCCTTCGGTGAGATTAAAGATAGATATACCAAGAAGCTCCAGTTCAAATTTTAGATCGAAAATTTATACCTTCTTGAAAACTGACCTGCAGTGAGTTACGAAAATTTTTAAATACGAATTTGTTTTTCTTCCTTCTTCTTCGAAAAACCTTGTAATCCTAGATATCACGAGCCCCAGGCTCTGATACCACATGTGAAGATCGTTTAAAGCTCTTAGACGAGGTCTAATATTATATCTAGGAACACATAATAATAAAGGCGGAATATTCAAACATAGAATCAATATTATTATGAACAAGGTTTTCCATTCACCATCTCTAACTAAACATAATAATGGAAGGGGCTAGATGGACTTATACTCTAGCTTATTTATAAGCTAGAGAGCTTGTAGCTACCCTTAAGTGGGACCTCTATTTAGTTGAGGTGTGAGATAAGTTTAAAATCTGATTTCACTCTTAAATCTGCATAAATTTGATTCAGTACTTTAGATCTGTTGATTTTAGCTTGTAGATGTTTGTTTAGCTTAATTACAATAGTTAGTAGCTTATTTTATCTATTTAGGACATTCTATAGCTTAAAATCATCATCTGCATTCATTACTGTCTTAATCTGTTTCATCTGCATAATTTGAGTAACTTTGTTTAAGTGTAAGATTGCTATCAAATTTGCTTAATCTTGGTGCATTTAAGCATATTGAATCTATATTGAGGATTGAGTAGGCTTGGATTGTTGATTGAGCTTGATTAGTTGCAAATCAGTCATATTAAGGGTTGTTTGGTTCATAGTTGAATATGTGCTAGAGGTTATTTAGTGTACAAGTACAATTGCTATAGTCTCATTTAGGTTCATAACAGTCATTTAGGTCATAATTTTGCATCTGCATTTACTCCAAAGTGAAAATCACTTAAATCTGCTTTAATCTTCAAATCAGTTAGGTGTAATACAACATAAGTTTGCATTTAGACTTAGGTTCACATAGGTTAGCTGAATTTGGTCTCATTTCATCATAATACAACATTTACAATCTGGTTTTAGTAGATCAAAGCTCATAAAATTCAATTTGCAAATTCTCTCTAAAAGTCAAAAATACCATTTCTTACTCAAACTGCTTGTGTTTCTGGATTTTTAATTCATTCATTACTAACTCAAATTGGTTGAAATTTTGGAATTTAAAACTACTGCTGGTTGAGTTTATCAAGGGTATTTTAAAATAATTTTGTGAATTTTGTAAAGCCACCTAACCAGCTTACCATTTGGGTCTAAAGTGCCCTGTTCACACTCAGTATTAACTGAGTGTGTAACAGCTTATTGCAGAGCTTGTGGAAAGCTTAATTCAGCTTTTCTCAAGCTCAAAATTGGTTTATAAGTTCCTTTCTAGGTTATGTTGATGTGGCTAAATATGGTTTTGAGATTCTAGCTTAATTGATAGCTTATTTCTAGGCTGCAAGTTGGTGGTTTAGACTGATTTGCTGAATTGGATTTAGATTTGCTTACTGCTTGTGCACTGAGATTAAGTGATTAAAAATAGTTTCCATTAGTTTTTTTAAGGTAGTTTAGCATTAATCTAGCTTCTTGCATTTTCTGGTAGTATATCATTACTTCTAGCTTATTGTTCATTAGCTTAATCATAGCTGCTGCGTCCATTTAGCATAATCTGCATTCATAACCTGCTTTTCATAATTTTCATAGCATCTTAGTATCATTTATAACTTTTCTGTAAATTTTCATAGTTTTATGTACCTGTTAACTATTTTTCGCATAGTTAAATCAGTTTTAAGTACTTTTTAATTAGCTTTTATTACAAATAAATCAGAAAGAGCTCAAAAAAATATAATTTCAATTCTATTAGATTTATAAAAATAAAAAAGACATAAAAAATATTTTTCCTCATTTTTCCTAGTTTAAATAATAATATTTAACCATTTAATTAATTTTAAATAGATTTAAATTCATAGAAATTAGATAAAAAGTCAGAAAAATACAAATCTAGTTTTTAAAATTATTTTTAGTTAGTTAAGATTTTTGTCAAATATTTTTGTAATTTTCTCATAAGTTTTCATAATTTTTAGCATTTTATACCTATTTTAAAAATACCAAAATAGTTTTTAATTCAAATTAAATCAGGAAAAATCATAAAAATTTGTTTTAAATTTTAGATAATTTTCAAATTGCATTTTTAGTTTTAGAAAATTATTATATCACTTTTAGAGACTAAATTAGATTAGTTTGCATTTAATTCACGTTTTAGTTAAATCGTAATTTACATTTTAGTTTTAATTTGCGTAATTAGTTGTAATTTCTTGTTTGCATCATAGATTTAGTGCCTTTAATTGCTTCCCATTACTTTCCCTTTCCCAGTAGTTTAGAAATCATCAAAATATTCCCTTTTCCCATTCAAATCCCGAATAGCGCGACGTGAGTTGAAAATTCTATTCATCTCTCGATAGGAATGATCCCGGTGCTATCTAATACATTTGAGTTACCCAAATACTACAAAATTCTCTATTATTGATCTCTTTCCTAAGAATCAGTCCCCTTTTGATCTTGTTGCATATTCAGACTTTCATTACGCTGGTGCCAGTTTGGATAGGAAATCAACAATAGGAGGTTGTCAGTTCTTAGGCAGAAGATTGGTTTCCTGGCAATCCAAGAAATAGACCATAGTGGCCACCTCTGAAACTGAAGCAGAATATGTGGTTGCTGCTAGCTGTTGTAGTCAAGTACTTTGGACTCAAAACCAACTGCTTCACTATGGGTACAATTTCATAATCTATATTGACAATAGCAGTACCATTTGCATTATTAAAAATCTAGTTCATCATTATAAAATAAAATATATAGAAATCAGACACCATTTTATCAAAGATTGCAATGAGAAAAAGTTAATTCAGGTTGTTAAGGTTGATACTGAACACAACTTTGTTGATCTCTTAACTAAAGCTTTTGATGTAGGGAGGTTTCAGTACTTGGTAACATGTATTGGAATGCTTAACCCTTAAGTATTTTGATTTCTTAATATTTGTGTAACTAGAATGATTTTTGTACTTCTAGTTGTCTAATTTGTACTGCTAGTTCAAATTCATCGCAGTTTGTCCTGTTAGTTTACACTGTCATAAAGGAAAACATCTTTCTCTATGTTTTCTTGGTTTTAGACTAACATTGACAGGTTATGAAAGAATCATGGGTGCATAAAGCTGTGGACTTACATTGGGTGGCATGTATCACACCACAAATGGTAATCAGTTCACCATGTCTTATACACATCAAGAACTGACTAGTCCAGAGCCAACGGTTTCTGGTAAAGACTAATCAAATCTGTTCATGGCTAATAGTTTGCCTAAAACTTTATGGTTATCAACACACTATGTTACACAGTAAAGAGTTGGCTAGTCCAGAGCAAACGGCTATTGGTAAAGACATATCAAATCTGTTGATAGCTGGTAGTTTGCTAAAAATATGTTCTTGGTTGTTTTAGGGCAATAAAATCTTCAAAAAGTATGGACAATATTATTTTAAATCTTTCTTAAGATTCATACCGCTAAGTCATTTTTGCTCAAAAGTTTGTACTGCTAGGCCAACTTTGTACTGCCAGTGTAAAACTTGATACTGGTATATAGCTATTGATACTGTCAGGTTTTAACCGTTTTACAAAATTAGTCGTTGAGTAATGCTCTTCAAATACATATATAGGTTAAAATCTTTGATACTTATCTACTTTCTTACTCTCAAAGTTATCTTTTAAATATAAGTTATCAATATTCGCCATATTCTCAAACCCTCTCAGTTGGTACCAAAACTCAATTGTATTTCATAAAACATCAATTCCACCCTATACGATAATACTGCATTCAGTTTCTCACTCTCAGGATGGTTGACCTCAAATTTGTTAAAACTTACATAATGGTAGCTTTTCTGACAAAAACAAAGCAAGGGGATGGACCTATTTTTCATGAGATTGTGGATTTCTTGAACCAATCCTATATCAGGTATGCTTTAACTGCAAATCTAATCTATATACCTCACACATCAATCAGTTTTGGCAGACTGATACTGCCATAACACTTGATGAGGATGAGGAAACAGAAACCCCTGCACTTAGTACAACTATGGATGTGCAAGACATCCAGGTTACTGAGCCATCTCAAAGAAGTCTTCTTCATTTAGATGATTCCAATGGTACACTAGACTTACCTAACCTAGAAATTTTTCAAAACCTTTCAAGAATGGGGTATGATACATCTAAACAACTTTTGACTTTTCAAAAATGATGGTTCTCTCCCCAATGGGGATTCTTTATCCACACTCTTCTTCACTGTCTTAGCCCCAAAAAGAAATCATTGGAGCAGTTCAATAGTAATATTGCTACTGCTCGTGTGTGTCTGGCTAATTATCTTTTCAAAATTTATTTTCGACATCATGGTGAAATATGTGGATTCTCCCTCAAAGTTTTTGATGTACCCAAGGTTCATCCAAACTGTTTTCAATGAAAAACAAAACCAGTTAGCATCTCATAAAAGAGTTTTACCTACCCCTTGCCTGCAAATAAATGTTTTTACAAATATGGAAATGGGGAATAGACAATATAATGGGGTCATTGTGCCTATTTTTCCTGAGATGCTAGCAACAATTCAATAGGTACAGGGTGAAGGGTCAGTAAACCAAACTGAACCCCAACACACACCCATTGTTGTTCCACCAATAGACTATACACCTCCTGTCATTCACACCTTTAAGAGAAAAACCAAACAGGTCACTGTGGTCTCTCAGCCAATGATCCTACTTAAACTCCTGCAACAGATGAGATTGTCTTTGGTAGAAGGGGAGAGGCTGGTACTACTATCAAAATATTAGTAGTTGGACAGGACTGTACCAACATTGGTAAGATCTTAAACCTAGCAACATCTAATGTACCAAGTTCTCCAAGAATTGATATAGGTGATGAAAACCCAAGCCAAATGGATATACTGGGCGGCTCAGTGGACAGTCCTCTAAGGACTGAAACTGATTTTATGCGTCATGATACATCAATACTAGAAGGTAACACATCTGGTGGTGTTGAAGGTAGTGATAGACTAAAGGAATTGATGGACACTTGTACCAGACAAACTTTGAAGGTTGAAACTTTAGAACATGATCTAACAGCTACAAGGAATCTTTATGCCAAAGTATACAGGAAGCTGGTTCTAAAAGTGAACAAATTGGAAGCTAAAGTAAAGGTTCTAAGGGCTAAGGACAAGGAATTTGCAGCAGACTCTCCTATAGATGAATCAGATGATGATTTAGGTGATTCTCCCAAAAAGGGGAGGAAAATAGGAGCTGATACTAAGGGGAAGCAATTAGATTTTGAAGAACATCCTAAAGAAGGCACTCAAAGGAGGTGGTGATGATACTGCTACTAGTAGTCATCAACTAGCAGTTGATATTGCCTTTGCAAATATTGGTACTACTGCCATAGATAAAGGAAAAAGAATTGCCTTGGAATCTGAAGAACCAGAGGTCACAAAGAAAAAGGCACTAACACAGGTGGATTTTGATGCTGAGCTTGCTAAAAACGCTCAAGAAGAAGAAGTTGTTGGTTTTATGGAGGAGCAGAGGATAAGCAGAGAAAGAGATGCTTTAGATAAGGAAATTCCTAGGCAAATGTATGATCTCCAAAGGGATGAAATCCCCGAAGAAGAAAGAGAAGCTACTGTAAATGATTTAATTGATATCATCAGGAAAGGTCAAAGAGAGATAAGAAGACCAAAGCCTCCAACAAAAGCAAAAATTACTCATCCGATGAAAGAATTCCTAAAAATCAAGATAACTGGAAAGCACATCAGCTGAAGGGAAAGAACAACACAGAGATAGAAAGATTGTACTTGAATGCCTATTGAAATATTCAAAAGTTTACTCCTATGAATGAAGAATAAAGGTTTATAGGTGCAAAGATGGCTGCTACATCCTTGGAATCTGATACAGCAAAGAAGCAAAAGATCAGTGAAGATGAACAGAGATTAGATAAAATGGTTACATTAGAACATGCAGTTGATGTACCTCCCTTGACTGCAAAATTTCCCATCACTGATTGCCAGATTGTGTCTGATGGATTCAAGAATTTCATAGAGCTAACCAAGTCAAATGGCTACAAAGGCAAGAATTGGTTGATAGGCAAGAATTGGAAGAATTATAAAAGATTATCAAGTTCAGATATGGTGATACAAGACCCACAGGAACTCTTAACATGGCTATCTGGCATGCTCATAAATGCATGTGTGAGCCAGACGCTAGTGACAACTGTCGGGGAGCTTATATGGTGAAAAGATGGAAGCTCTTTCAATACTGTAGAGTGCATGTGGTGGAACTCAGTGAGAGCTGGATCTACATGCTTGTTGAAAGAAACTACCCAATTTCCACTCTTGTTACCATTCAGATGCTTGATGCCAAGTTGTCTACTTTTGAAAATAAAAAGTCTCCTATGGTTTACAAGCTATTGAAGAAGATTGAGGAGATATCAGAAAGAAAATAGTCTGTTTGGAAGAATCCCCCCTCATCAGAAGTCTTAAAGTTTAATTGAAGAAACTTAGTGATTTGCAAGAGAAATCATAAGTTTAGAGGAGGATAGTTGGGAATTAAACGTAGCAGCTTTAGGTACTACCAGACACATAAACAAAATAGTGAAGAATACACTAGCAATACTAACTGCTAGTACATATAGTTTGTACTGCTAATAGTATATGTACGTGTTTTTGTAATTATAGAATAGATTGAATGTATATCTTATATGTTTAGATTGATACAAATATATCATAGTTATCTTGTAAAGGACTCCTAAAGCTTTAAAAGGAGGTCCTATGGTTAGTTGTTAGTACGTATATTTGGTTAAGCTTTAAGGTTGTAAACCCTAATGATAAGGAAAGATCATTCGTATTATAATCAATAATATTGAAGCATTTTGTTACATCTTGTTTAACTGTCTCATATACATTCAATTACCGTTGTCTTCTAAAGTGCTAATTAGTATATTCCACATACTACTTGGTATAAACTCAAAGTATCTAATAACACAACTCTCATAGGTGTTTAGATCATCACAGGGAGCATTTTAAAATCTTCTAGACTATTGAGGTGCAAAGGCATGTTTTTATCATAGGTACCTCGATTGAGTTTCAAATGGTTTTCTATGGAAATTGTGATTGTGGAAGCACTTCAAAGACCGACCTTGTATTTAACTTACCGAAGGTATAAGGATGATAAGGTTAGGAAATAATTCCTACGATCTCGCCAGAGCCAGAGGGATCTACCAAAGGACAATCTACTAGATATTGTAGAAGTCCTTAGGTATGATGGAAAAAAGCTAAAAAGTGAGAATAAGGGAAGAGTGCTAAGTGAGATGGAGCTAGGACTAGAACAAACCCAACAAGGTTCTAGTGATGAAGTCTCGGTAACCACTGAAGTGGTTAAGGATTGAAAATAATTGAAAAGTGAAAGGGCGAAAAGAAATGAACCTCCAATAATTCAACCTTAGGGCAGAAACCGGGCTCAATACATGTGCTACTGGTGGTTACCAAGGTAACGCCGACATGGAAAACAAGACGTCATGGACCAGTGATGCATTACACTAAACCTCCTAGCTACTCAAGTTCTCTTAAAAGAACTTTTTTCATTCTCACGGGGAACCGATGTAATCTATCGACTCTCTCCCAAAGATAGTTGATATTTAAAAAGGAGACCCTCTCCCTAGTCTCCACATAAGAAAACCAAAATGCACTATTGAGTCTAGAGCCAAGAGATCATCAATAAATTTCATTAGGACATATCTTCATCAAAACTTACTGTTTCATACGATGTGAAAAATAAGAAAATATAAATTAAGAGTCCTACACATTATCCTTGTGGTATTGCCAGAACATCCGAGTAATACTTAAAGTATTCACAATGAAGATGGAAATCCCTCTAGAGCCAACATCAAACAAGCTCTTGGTGGGTGATATATGAAATCTTTCATGGATCAAACTTGTGAGAACTAGAAAGAAACGCTGAGACGATTCACTCTTGAATCAACCTTGTTCCAGGAAATTGATTGAGTTATGCTTTTGGAAAACCTTTCGATGTGCTCTAAAATTCTTTTTCTAGCACATCGATTGCGCGTTAATTTTTCAAAAAAAACTATTTATGATTAAAACTTGATTTTTCTCATAAAATGTGACAACCCGTACTTTCAGGTCATTTCTCGACACAAATTCATGTCTCATTATTTCAACAATTATAGTAAACTTGGTTTACTTGTTTCAAATTCGCGTAACCTTAAAGGTTTAGCGGCGAATTCATGATCATAACATCACGTACATTTCATATGGACTAAGATTAGTCTACATTACATTGACATCATTTGCATCTCATTAATTCATTCACGACATTTCATTTCACATTCAACGCGTAATTTTTATATTTAATAATCTTTATCGCGTGAGTTATTATTTTAAATATTTAATCCGTTACTTTCAAAAATGATCCCGATGTATTTTTATACTTACATTTAGTTATAAAAACTATATTTTGAGTTTTCCTAGTGTTTTAAATTTATTTGGTATATTAATCGTTAAAGTTAAATTATTACGACGTTTTCTTAAAAATTATACGATAATTATTTTATCACCCAAATTTCACAAGGAAAGTATTTTTACAATTTTTGTTACCTCATTACAATCTATTTTGACCTATCAAAAACTTACTTGTACCAAAAAGTTACAATTATCTACACTTTACTTACCTTTTCTTACGAATTACATAAATATTACACAATTATACAAATTATATACATTTAAAAAAAAAAAAAAAAAGTAAAATATCCAAATTCCTCCCCCCTTGGCCGACCAAGGGGGAGGGTACTCATTAAATGTGTTATGGTTTCTTTGATTGTTTAAAAGTTTACACAACATAAAAGTCTTACTTGATTTTTTTTATCTCATTCATTCACCAATTATTCACCAAGAGTTAGCAAAATTTCTCTCTTGTCTTCCTCTTCTTCAAAACCGGTTCACATCAAGGTGTGCAAGGGATCACCATTTTTTTTTATCAAGCTCAAGTTATAATACAATCTAGTGTATACTCTTTATATGGTTTTGAAATAAAAACCAAGAGTATTTAGGATTATCCTTGTTACATACACCTCATCATTTTCATTAGTAAGCATATTTCTTTCATTTTCTTGTTTCCTTATCATTTCATATGTTTCTTTTCATTTTTGGAGCAAGTATGCATGATATGTGATTTATACCATTTTATTTCATGATTTTAGAGTTATTTATATACTATGGTCATCCTATAAATATTCCCTTGGTATTCTTTGGTCTTGATGATGTCTAGGAACCCATGACACCCTAAGAAGGTGTATGGTAGGATTAGATTAGTTTTGGAGTTGATTTGAAGGGATTAGAATAGGTTTTGTCCGAGAAAAACTATTTTCAATACGTATATAAAAAGGTTCTGTCCTTGTTTCATTTTTCTGGAAAAACCGACAGTTGGTACGAAACTTTGGCCTTGATATTTAGAAAATATACTTTAAAACGAATCCGTGGCCGCTTGAACGGAATAAAACGGACTTATAACGAAGAAGTTATGGATTTTTGAAGTTTGACGATGAAATATATTATTTTCAGAAATTTCAGCATACTATATTTATTTTGTCCGAGTCAAAAATGAGCCTTAAGCTTCACAAATTATTTCGACTTGTCAAAAATATATTAGTATACTTTGATACGAAGCTAAGGACGTATTAAACGTAGAAAACGGATTTGAAACGACAAAGATATGCACTTTTTCATAAACTTGCCGTAACTAATTTTCTGCACACAATTAGCCAAAACCACCATCTTTAACCCTTATTATCTTTATGTTCGAGACCTTTTGGACGAAAACTCCTGAACTGAAACTCCTAGATATCGATACAAACTTTCCAAAACCGTCGAGTTCGTTCTCTAACGATCGACGAACTGTTTTTTTAACTAGTTTTCCAAAGCCATTTTTGTTAATTTCATAAAAATTCCGACGACATTGTTTTGCGATGAAAAGTAGTAATTTCTCTAAAAATCATTATAAAACCATTGTAGGATGACATTTTGACGTAAAAACATGTAAAGTGATTTTTGATTGGTCAAGACGTCAAAAGAGTATTTTTCGATGATGTGTAATATTTTCAAAACTCGTAAATGGTATAAATAACATACGGAATGCATGCATAACATTACATTGCAACTCATGACATATCATATCATTGATAATAGGTCCCGGTTGACGCATCACATTAAACCTCGGTGTACTCACTTTTGCCATTATTCCAGTTTACCAAGTGAGTTTTCATAGCCCCTTTTTACATGCTTTCGATTATTTCAAACCCACGGGGGAGAATACATTGCACTACATTTTTTGTACGATACCAAGTATGTTAAATTCATTTACATTGCTTAAGTTACCGCATTTGCCAATTTGAAAGTCCCCATTACTTGAACATGAACCGTTAATCTTTGAAGCGAGGATGAGGGGATAGATCTATCGAGGGTGACGCCTCCATCCGGGTTGGTGAATCCCAACCGGCAAACGGATGCATTTCATTTGATAACATTACGGAGTTGTCTGGCAAACACTCTGCAGGGCATACATTATTGAAGTCTTTTCGGGGTCATGGGCTGAGAGCAATTGTAACATTATTTTTACGTGACTTGATTGTCATGCATGGTCTATACTTGTGTAGTCGTATAAAACATTTACATAAACCTATGATTTCTCACCAACATTATTGTTGACCGTTTTTAGCAATGTATTTTCAGTGTAATGAGGCATTATCATCATGACATGGTTTAGGGACCTACATTTTGAGTCGCGGCATCGACTTACATTATGTACATTATGGCACTTCATTTCAAAACATCGTTTGGATTTGTAACATATTTGTATTTCCGCAAACTTTGTAAACCTTTTGGGACCGATGTTGTACTCAATGTTTTTATTATAATATCCAACGATGTGATTTTAAAACGACACTTTAGGTCGTTCAATATAACTGTGATGTGGTGCTATGACAGTCAATCCCCAGGAATTCCATTCCGCTGCAAAAACAGGTAAATTGGGGGTGTGACAGATTGGTACCAGAGCTACAGTTATAGAGAACTAGGTTGCATCATTGACCCTAGACTATAGCTACATTATCATAGCATCTCATCATTTCATCATAGTACATATTCACTTTTCATGCGGATTCACTTACACTTTATTCGAGATTATTTACTTTTATTTCACATCGGTTGTCACAGACATGTCTTCAGATTCACATCCCATCACCATATCATCGGACTCTAGCTCGGATGATGTTCCAGCTAACCCCATCATGGATGATGTTTCATCACACTCCACTGAGATCGTATCTTCCATTGGATCCACTCCAGTCTTTCCACCTATCATGACCGACATTGAGACCGAACCCTTCGAGGAGGGCGAAGTCGCACCCACCCCTCATATTAGCCCAGCTCACGATCCGATACACCTACCACCATCACCACTGCCAGCACCATCATCACCATCTTCATCATATTTTCTTAGAGATCCTTTGCCTACGACAGACTTGCCGCCCAAAAAGCGTGCTCGTTTCGACATCCCGACACCAGCATCTACTGAGCCCGAGCCACCCGTTAGGTTCGAGTTAGCGAGAGCTCTAAGGTCGCACTGCTCGACGCCTTCTACCGAGGCATTAGGAGCCCGTAGATG
The DNA here is from genome assembly GCA_910596185.1 of Chrysanthemum makinoi. Taxonomy (NCBI): domain Eukaryota; kingdom Viridiplantae; phylum Streptophyta; class Magnoliopsida; order Asterales; family Asteraceae; genus Chrysanthemum; species Chrysanthemum makinoi. The sequence goes on from OU343216.1 coordinate 186,970,579, forward strand.
ATCAACAGATCCGATTGATATTGTCACGACAGTTGGAGGAACTGTCGGTAGATAGGATTGAGCCCATTGCGGAGGAGGTCGAGGGCCTAGTGTTAGGCAGGGTTTCGATTGATTTGTCACATCAGAGTATTCAGAATAGGCAGTTAGAGGACAGGGAGAGTATTGCTTCTTTGCAGGGTCAGATTGGAGAGTTGAGGAGTTTGGTGGATAGTTTGACTACTCAGGTTCGCGATCTTCAGGATAGGGCCGGCGGAGCACCATGAGGTGCCTTATGTAGACTTTTGTCATGTATAGTTTTGACCATTATTATCCTAGTCACAAGGTGTGTGACGTAGTTTAAAGAACTTGTTGTATTTTGGTTGTTGTACAAACAAATGTATCAAGTATTGACTCTACTATGTAGGAATGGTTGTTATTATCTATGATATCGGTCCATGTAGGCCGAAATTTTCATGTATATTATCCACGTGTGTTGTGATTATATTTGTGATATTTCGTTATTGTTCCGTTGTGATTCCATTTACTTTATGCATGATGTGGTTGTGGATATAGTTGTATGATGGTTATTTCTACTTACGAGTTCTCATGATTTTTTTTCATCTTGTGATTTTGAAGAGTTATGGCGCCTAAGAAAGCTACACCGGAAATGACCCAAGCAGAAATTCAAAAGTTGGTGAATGATAGCATTGCTAATGCTCTAAGAGTCGAAAGGGAAACAGTGGTGCTGTGCTGAGGCCGCGGCTGCCGCTGAAGCCGCTAGGCTAGCTACTGCTACTGGTAATGCCGGAGGATCTGGGGTTAAGAAATGTTCGTACAAGGATTTCAAGAGTGGTGAACCCACTAAGTTTAGAGGTACTGAGGGTGCCACAGCCATGGTTCGATGGTTTGAAAAATTGGAATCGGTGTTTTTGCTTTGTAACTGTCCGGATGACAGTAAGGTCAAGTTTGCTACGAGCACTTTACTCGATGGAGCATTGTCTTGGTGGAATTCATACGCTCAACCGATTGGAATGTAGAATGCTTTTAAGCTTACTTGGGAGGAATTCAAGGGCTTGGTGACTAAGAAGTTTTGTCCTCGAACGAAGTGAAAAGTTGGAGACGGAGTTCTATGAATTGGTCACTATTGGTTATGATATTGACACTTACATTCGGAGATCCCAGGAATTAGCCGCGTTATGCCCGTCGATGGTATCGGATAATGAAAAGTTGCTAGAAGCTTTTATCGGGGGACTTCCCGAGGTTATTCAAGGAGATGTGACTTCGTTTGATCCACAAACAATTGAGGAAGCTATTCGAGTGACTCAGAAGTTGATGGCACAAGTGAAGCGAGGAAGTACACCACCACCACCCGAAACAACAACAACCCCAACAACCGTTTCAACAATAACCGAGGCAACTACAACAACAATAGCAACAACAACAAGCGCAAGTGGGACAACAGGGGTAGGAATGCTACTCAACAACCACCCAAGAGGCAAGAGGTTGCTAAGGTTTATGCTGCGGGTCAAAAGGAAGGAAAAGGATACGGGTTTTGCCGGTGTAATAAGTGTTTAAGTCATCACAATCCGGGTCGATGTCCTGATCCGTGTGAGAATTGCAAGAAAGTTGGTCACCGTACTAGGGATTGCAAGTGGCCACAAGTTACATGTTTTGGTTCGGGGAACTGGACACTACAAAAGGGATTGTAAGAAAGGAAAGAATCAAGCAAATCCGAATCAAGGAGGTTTGGCACCGGGAAGGGTTTACGTCATTGGAGGCGGAGAAGATAGGGAGGACCCGAATGTCATAACGCCTTCTCAATAATCGTTACGCTTCAGTTTTATTTGATTCAGGTGCCGATAAAAGTTTTGTGTCCAATGCATTTGCACCTTTGCTCAACATTAAGCCAACCACCTTAGATACATCATACATTTTCGAATTAGCTAATGGTAATTTAGTTAGCACCAATACCATTGTCCGCGGTTGCACATTCAATTTTCTTAATCATCCCTTCAACATAGACCTCATGCCCGTAGAGCTTGGTAGTTTTGACGTCGTCATCGGCATGGACTGTTATCTAAGCATCGTGCAAAGATCATTTGTGATGAGAAAGTTGTTCATCTTCCCTACGCGAAACTTTGATTATTCGTGGGGAACGAAGTGAAACAGACTTAGTATCATATCGCATCAAAACCGAAGTACATTAAGAAAGGTTGTCTTGCTTTCTTAGCCCATGTAACCGAGAAAAAGTCGGAGGAGAAGCGACTTGAAGATGTTCCTATTGTCCGTGAATTTTCTGAAGTTTTTCCCGAGGATTTACCGGGACTTCCACCGGCACGCCAAGTAGAATTTCATATTGACTTAGTGCCCGGAGCTGCACCGATTGCGCGAGCACCGTATCGTCTAGCACCATCCGAAATGCAAGAGTTGTCTAATCAATTGCAAGAGCTTCTAGACAAAGGATTCATTAGGCCGAGTTCCTCGCCTTGGGAGCACCGGTCTTGTTTGTGAAGAAGAAGGATGGATCCTTCCGAATGTGCATAGATTATAGAGAGTTGAACAAGTTAACGGTGAAGAATCGTTACCCACTCCCCAGAATTGATGACTTGTTCGATCAGTTGCAAGGTTCTAGTATTTATTCCAAGATTGATCTTCGGTCGGGTTATCATCAGCTTCGAGTTCGGGAAGAGGATATTCCGAAAACAGCGTTTAGAACACGCACGGTCATTACGAAGTTTGATGCCGTTTGGATTGGCTAATGCACCTGCGGTATTCATGGATCTCATGAATAGAGTTTGTAAGCCGTATTTGGACAAGTTTGTTATTGTGTTCATCGATGACATATTGATCTACTCCAAGAGCAAAGAAGAGCACGAAGAGCATTTAAGGACGATTTTAAGGCTACTCAAGAATGAGAAGTTGTATGCCAAATTTTCGAAGTGTGATTTTTGGAATCACAAAGTACAATTTCTTGGTCATGTCATTGATAGTCAAGGACTACAAGTTGATCCGGCAAAGATTGAAGCCGTAAAAGATTGGGCTACTCCAACAAATCCTACGGAAATTCGACAATTTCTAGGACTAGCCGGGTATTACCGAAGGTTCATCGAAAGTTTTTCGAAGATAGCGAGACCTTTGACCAAGTTGACACAGAAAAACAAGAAGTATGAGTGGGGAAAGAAACAAGAAGTTGCTTTTCAGTTGTTGAAACAAAAGCTTTGCAGTGCGCCAATTTTGGCACTACCCGAAGGCATTGAGAACTTTGTTGTATATTGCGACGCCTCGCATAAAGGACTTGGGGCTGTTTTAATGCAAAACGAGAAGGTGATAGCGTATGCTTCTCGACAACTTAAGACTCATGAGAAGAATTACACCACTCATGATCTCGAGTTAGGAGCCGTAGTTTTCGCGCTCAAGATTTGGAGACACTACCTTTACGGTACAAAGTGCACAGTGTTTACCGACCACAAGAGTTTGCAATATATTCTTGATCAGAGGGAGCTTAATATGAGGCAACGTCGTTGGTTGGAGTTACTCAGCGACTATGATTGTGAAATCAAGTATCACCCGAGAAAAGCCAATGTTGTGGCTGATGCTCTTAGTCGGAAAGAGAGGCCTAAACCTTTAAGAGTTCGATCATTGGGAATGACGATTATTTCTCCTTTACCATCGAAAATCCACGAAGCACAAGTCGAGGCACTTAAGGAGGAGAACCGACCAAGTGAAAAGCTTTATGGTATGCCCGAAAGCGCAAATGGTTTTGTAAAGAGAGCAGATGGAGTATTATGTTTCAAGGATAGAATGGGGGTTCCATTGTATGGCGGAATACGAGAATTGATTATGCATGAGTCGCATAAGTCAAAGTATTCTATTCACCCAGGATCGGATAAGATGTATCAAGATCTTAAGAAATTTTATTGGTGGCCGAACATGAAAGCGGAGATTGCCACGTACGTTAGTAAATGCCTTACCTGCTCTAAGGTGAAAGTCGAATATCGAAGCCTTCGGTTTACTCCAACAACCGAAAATTCCTCAATGGAAATGGGAACGCATTACAATGGACTTTGTTACGAAACTTCCTAAGACATCGGGAGGTTACGACGCTATTTGGGTAATTGTTGATCGCCTTACCAAATCAGCCCATTTCATACCGATTAGAGAGACTTATTCCATGGAGCAACTCACTAGACTTTATGTCAAGGAAATAGTCTCGAGGCACGGAGCACCAATTTCTATCATTTCCGACAGAGATAGTCGATTCACTTCAAACTTTTGTAATTCATTGCAAGATTCATTCGGAACCAGATTAGAGATGAGCACAGCATATCACCCACAAACCGACGGTCAAAGTGAAAGGACCATTCAAACGCTAGAAGATATGCTGAGAGCATGTGTTATTGATTTTGGAAATGGTTGGGCTAACCATTTGCCATTGATAGAATTCTCGTACAACAATAGTTATCACACCAGTATCAAGATGGCACCATTTGAGGCACTCTATGGTCGTAAGTGCCGATCACCTGTTTGTTGGGCCGAGGTAGGAGACGCACAACTTACTGGTCCAGAAATGGTACGGGAAACCACGAAAAAGATTGTTCAAATTCGTGATAGACTCAGAACTGCAAGGAGTCGACAGAAAAGTTATGAGGATGTTAGACGCAAGGATTTGGAATTTCAAGTAGGTGACAAAGTTATGTTGAAAGTATCGCCTTGGAAGGGCGTGGTACGTTGGAAAGCGGAAATTGAACCCGAGATACATTGGACCATTCAAGATTTTGAGCAGAGTTGGTCCGGTAGCTATCGACTTGATCTTCCACCGAACTTAGTCATGTGCACAACACGTTTCACGTTTCAAACTTGAAGTGTCTTTCGATCGCTCGTTATTCCATTTGACGAAGTTCAGCTTGACGACAAACTCAACTTTGTGGAAGAACCTGTAGAAATCATGGACCGCGAGGTCAAGCAATTGAAACAGAGTCGTATTCCTATTGTGAAAGTTCGTTGGAATTCTCGACGAGGTCCTGAGTTTACTTGGGAACGGGAAGACCAGATGCAACGCAAGTATCCTCATCTTTTCACCGACACCGTTAGACCTAACAACGATTGAATTCAGGTACTGAATTCCTTTTTGGATGGGCGAATGTGACAACCCGTACTTTCAGGTCATTTCTGACACAATTCATGTCTCATTATTTCAACATCTATAGTAAACTTGGTTTACTTGTTTCAAATTCGCGTAACCTTAAAGGTTTAGCGGCGAATTCATGATCATAACATCACGCACATTTCATATGGACTAAGATTAGTCTACATTTCATTGACATCATTTGCATCTCATTAATTCATTCACGACATTTCATTTCACATTCAACGTGTAATTTTTATATTTAATAATTTTTATCGCGTGAGTTATTATTTTAAATATTTAATCCGTTACTTTCAAAAATGATCCCGATGTATTTTAAACTTACATTTAGTTATAAAAACTATATTTTGAGCTTTCCTAGTGTTTTAAATTTATTTGGTATATTAATCGTTAAAGTTAAATTATTACGACGTTTTCTTAAAAATTATACGATAATTATTTTATCACTCAAATTTCACAAGGAAAGTATTTTTACAATTTTATTATCTCATTACATTCTATTTTGACCTATCAAAAACTTACTTGTACCAAAAAGTTACAATTATCTACACTTTACTTACCTTTTCTTACAAATTACATAAATATTACACAATTATACAAATTATATACATTTAAAAAAAAAAAAAAAGTAAAATATCCAAATTCCTCCCCCCTTGGCCGACCAAGGGGGAGGGTACTCATTAAATGTGTGTTATGGCTTTGATTGTTTAAAAGTTTACACAACATAAAAGTCTTACTTGATTTTTTTTATCTCATTCATTCACCAATTATTCACCAAGAGTTAGCAAACTTTCTCTCTCTTGTCTTCCTTCTTCAAAACCGTTCACATCAAGGTGTCAAGGGATCACCATTTTTTTTATCAAGCTCAAGTTATAATACAATCTAGTGTATACTCTTTATATGGTTTTGAAATAAAAACCAAGAGTATTTAGGATTATCCTTGTTACATACACCTCATCATTTTCATTAGTAAGCATATTTCTTTCATTTTCTTGTTTCCTTATCATTTCATATGTTTTCATTTTTGAGCAAGTATGCATGTTATGTGATTTATACCATTTTATTTCATGATTTTAGAGTTATTTATATACTATAGTCATCCTATAAATATTCCCTTGGTATTCTTTGGTCTTGATGATGTCTAGGAACCCATGACACCCTAAGAAGGTGTATGGTAGGATTAGATTAGTTTTGGAGTTGATTTGAAGGGATTAGAATAGGTTTTGTCCGAGAAAAACTATTTTCAATAAGTATATAAAAGGTTCTGTTCTTGTTTCATTTTTCTGGAAAAACCGACAGTTGGTACGAAACTTTGGCCTTGATATTTAGAAAATATACTTTAAAACGAATCCGTGGCCGCTTGAACGGAATAAAACGGACTTATAACGAAGAAGTTATGGATTTTGAAGTTTGACGAAGAAATATATTATTTTCAGAAATTTCAGCATACTATATTTATTTTGTCCGAGTCAAAATGAGCCTTAAGCTTCACAAATTATTTCGACTTGTCAAAAATATATTAGTATACTTTGATACGAAGCTAAGGACGTATTATACGTAGAAAACGGATTTGAAACGACAAAGATATGCACTTTTTCATAAACTTGCCGTAACTAATTTTCTGCACACAATTAGCCAAAACCACCATCTTTAACCCTTATTATCTTTATGTTCGAGACCTTTTGGACGAAAACTCCTGAACTGAAACTCCTAGATATCGATACAAACTTTCCAAAACCGTCGAGTTCGTTCTCTAACGATCGACGTAAACTGTTTTACGACTAGTTTTCCAAAGCCATTTTTGTTAATTTCATAAAAATTTCGACGACATTGTTTTGCGACGAAAAGTAGTAATTTCTCTAAAAATCATTATAAAACCATTGTAGGATGACATTTTGACGAAAAAAACATGTAAAGTGATTTTTGATTGGTCAAGACGTCAAAAGAGTATTTTTCGATGATGTGTAATATTTTCAAAACTCGTAAATGGTATAAATAACATACGGAATGCATGCATAACATTACATTGCAACTCATGACATATCATATCATTGTAATAGGTCCCGTTAACGATCACATTAAACCTCGATGTACTCACTTTTGCCATTATTCCAGTTTACCAAGTGAGTTTTCATAGCCCCGTTTTACATGCTTTCAATTTATTCCAAACCCACGGGGGAGAATACATTGCACTACATTTTTTTGTACGATACCAAGTATGTTAAATTCATTTACATTGCTTAAGTTACCGCATTTGCCAATTTGAAAGTCCCCATTACTTGAACATGAACCGTTAATCTTTGAAGCGAGGATGAGTGGATAGATCTATCGAGGGTGACGCCTCCATCCGGTTTGGTGAATCCCAACCAGGCAAACGGATGCATTTCATTTGATAACATTACGGAGTTGTCTGGCAAACACTCTGCAGGGGCATACATTATTGAACAGTCTAGTTTCGGGGTCATGGGCTTAGAGCAATTGTAACATTATTTTTACGTGACTTGATTGTCATGCATGGTCTATACTTGTGTAGTCGTATAAAACATTTACATAAACCTATGATTTCTCACCAACATTATTGTTGACCGTTTTTAGCAATGTATTTTCGGGTAACTGAGGCATTATCATCATGACATGGTTTAGGGACCTACATTTTGAGTCGCGGCGTCGACTTACATTATGTACATTATGGCACTTCATTTCAAAACATCGTTTGGATTTGTAACATATTTGTATTTCCGCAAACTTTGTAAACCTTTTGGGACCGATGTTGTACTCTGAATGTTTTTATTATAATATCCAACGATGTGTTTTTAAAACGACACTTTAGGTCGTTCAATATAACTGTGATGTGGTGCTATGATAGTCAATCCCCCAGGAATTCCATTCCGCTGCAAAAACAGGTAAATTGGGGGTGTGACATAAAACTTTCATTGTATTGCAAAAACTCTCTTCAGCAATACGCGATTGTTTCTCAAATCAATTTATCATCAATCATTGAATCTCAATTCGTTGGTTTACTCACTCCGTGTTGTCTACTTTGAGATGCTCCGGTTTGAGAACGGCTAACTTAAGCTGCAAAACCCTATCAAGGAGACTCTTCGGAAGTCTACCTGATCACAGGCAGTATTTATACTGATCAATGAGGAACCGTGGTTCTTGCAACCATATTCAACAAAAGTGAACAAGGACACTTTTGTATTTTTTCTTGCCAACTGTTTTTTGTAGGAACACCTGACGGTTGCAACTGATAGAAATTGAGATGTCAACCCATAACCACATGCTCACACATCACACTCACGTTTAAAGAAATCATGATAATATAAAGACCTTAAGCAATGCTTCCGCAACTTTGATGCAAAATATCATGATCCAGCAAAGTGTGAGCATGTCAGTCCAGAAGCCACAATATCACATGGAGGCTATAAAACAAAGGATGATCCCAAGATTTACTGTGGCTGATGATCTCAAATAAAGCTTAAAGATCACCGAGTCATGGAAAAATCAAAGACCACCACCGATATACAAAGATTGCGGACTTGGAAGTACCAAAGAGTACAAACGTGAAGATCAAGAACTTGTAATAGAATGTTAGAATTCGAAACGTATTTAAAACGGTGACATCCCATAAAGGAATATTGTTAGGATTTATTAAATCCATATGTTAAAGTCTCTGTCACCCCGGTTGTTTGTCAGCATTAAAATGTTTATAGTCTTAGACGTTTAGTCATTATAATACATAATATCAGATATATCCCAAGATAATAAAATATAATTTAATCATATGATTTTCATTTTATCTTATTAACTTCCCACATCTCTCTACTTTCTCTCTCTAGACCTATTATATTCAATCCATCATATTTAAGATTTGTGTGTTTATCATATCAAATATATTACAGATTATTTTCAACAAGTTCTTCGGCCTTTTTCTTATCCATGTCTAATTTCAAAAAAACTTGTTTAGGGGTTAATTGAGTTGAATCCTCTCTTCACACTTTGAGGGTCATTCATTTTCATATCCATCTTCTCTACATATATATTTTCTAACTCTATGTCCTCTTCTGTTACTTGTATACAAGTTGGCCATTGTTTAGGCTTAAGAATCTCATTACTATCATAAATCACTTCTTGCGCCCTTTTAGCTTTCTTAAGATACATAGGATTTGTGTCTTCTATAAGTTTTTCACTATGTTTATCACTCAATATTCTGTGATTTGTTATCAAGTGAGCAGTCTATATGGTGTTGCCTTGTATGTACAACTTGTTTTCAAGTTTATTCTTTTACTTTTTAAGGATATAAATTTCCTTTTCTTTGAATTCTTGTTTAAGTGTTTTTACATCTTCTTGTATTTCTTGCTTTTGCTTAATAGTTTGTTTAAGTTTCTCTTGTAAGGAATTTAACTCATGTTTTAATGTTTCATCCCTTAAATTACATTTAGTGATCGATGTACGCATTTCGCTATCCATTTCCAGCTCACGTGTAGTTAGCTCAAATTTAGCATGCTATTCACATATGGCAACTTGATCCTTATATATATTTAGCTTAGTGGTCAGGGAGTCATCATGTATATATTAAGTGTACTTACTAAATACATATTCATCATTAATGGCAGAAGATGCACCACTTGGTACAACGAGACTTTCATCGTGCTTCTCATATTGCTCATATGGGATAACATTGCTATTTCCCATATTTACCATATCTGAATCAACAACTTCTATCAGCTGTACTTTGTTGGGAATCTTTTGCTCATCAACCACCTCATATAGTCCTAGTACCTCTGATATGACTGAAGCATTGGAGGGACCAGCTTGTTGAGGAGATGAAACCATTGGAGAAATGTTTCCATAAATATGGTCTGGGTCATTGGTTCATCATCAATATCAGAGTCGAAGGCATCACAGTCAGCAACCTAGAAGATGTTAGGATTATACTCTGCGAAATCATACACATGTTAATCATGCATGTCAACATCAAATATGTTGGCACTACCTTTAACAAGAAACAACAATTCCTCCTCATCCAACACTGCTCCACTCTCTTGTGCCTGAATGAACAACAACTTATCCTTTAAGTAGTCAGAGTTTTGTGGACACTTTGGTTGGGTGTAGTTCCTTGCAATGTGTCCCACACCACCACAGTTGTAACACTTAATTGGTTTTCCTTGAGTTTGAACCATTATCCCTCCCCCGTTCTGTGCCCCCACATAACCCACTGCACCATTTCCCCGTGCCACATTCCTTTGGTTCAAAATTTGTTGACCTTGCATGTTCTATACCACAACCCTTCCATCCTCCACTGTAGCTAGATTGTGTGGGTTAGATGAAGTTCTAAGTTGGTTGTTGGATTGAGGAAGTGTGGTTCTAAATTGTTAAACCAACAGTGCAACTTGGTTTGGGAGGTTTTCAATCAACTTTTCTATTGGGGTATATCCTAAGTCTAGTTGAATGACCTGATTCTGATTCTTAGAAGATGAGGAGTACTGATGACCTTGAACAAGTGATGCTTGAGTGAGCGGCTGAACGTTTGAAACAAATGCAAGTGAATTATTTGTTGTACTTGTTGTTGTTGTTGGATTGAGTTCTTCCATGATCAGATGGTCATGTACATCATGCTTCTCATGTTGTAGTAAATAAGCATTCAACTGCTCATAGTTTGTATTTCTCAATCCTTTATTCAACTTCACCATGCTAACAAACCTGTTACACTCAGGTGTCATGTTGTTTATGAACATGGAATTGAGTTGAATATTTGGCATAGTATAACATATTGGTTTTCATAAACACACAATCACAACAATATATGGATCTAATTCTATGAAGTCTAGAGAGACAAAGATGGAGAGAAATGGGAACTTCTAGTGAGAGAAAGAAAAATATACTATGAAGCTCCACCCTTTGCCTTGCAAGGCAAAGGGTATTTATAGTGTCTTACAAAATAAGCCACCTATGGGTTGTGGATCAGGAATATAATGGGTAAAGACCCATCCGTCCTCCACGGTGTTACTTGACTAACTACTAAGCATAACTAAATTATTTATAGTGTCTTACTATTTATAGTGTCTTACAAAATATGCCACCTAGCTACTGGATTTTCTAAATCCCAACAATCTGCCCCTACGGGAGGTCACCTCAATTACAAATAGATATTACATTGTGTTTTATTGGATTCTTTTTGTATGTTATGTGCTATGTAGTTCGTAATCTTTGATTCTTCAAATTCCGCATGCTTTGAGCTTTAAGTGGAGGTCTTTAACTGATCCACGGATTGGTTATTTATTCATCCTTCTTAGAGATCATCAGCCACTGTAAATCTCTTGACTCATCCTTTGTTGTGTTGCCTTCACGTGATGTTTGTGACTTTAGGACCGACATGCTCACAGTATTGGATAATGACATCTTTTCATCGGAGTTGCAGAAGTTTCGTTGGATCAAGATATTCGCATCAGCTTAGCGGAAGCATACCATGATGGTATCAGAGTGAAAGCGAAGGTATGATGATGATCTCAGAGAAAAAGAGCTTTGATGTGCACTTGTCATGATTTCTTTGAACGTAAGCGTGATATGTGAGCATGCGGTTATGGATTGACATCTCAATTCTAATCAGCTGCAACCGTCCTATGTTGCTATAAACAACATTTAGCAATAAAACACACGAAAGTGTCTTTGTTCACTTTCGTTGAATACGGTTGTAAGAACCACTGTTCCCCATTGATTAAAATAAGTATTGCCTGTGATCAAGTAAAATTCCTAAGAATCTCCTTGACAGGGTTTCGCAGCTTGATCTAGCCGTTCTCAAACCGAAGTGTCCCAAAGTAGACAACACGGAGTGCGTGAACCAGAGAATTGAGATTCACTAATTGAAGAAAATTGATTTGAAAAACAATTGCGTATTGCTTAAGAAAAAGCGTTTTTCAATACGATGAAGGTTTTATGAGAAAGATCAATTTTCATTCATAAATACCCTTTTATTTTGGAAAATAATTTAGGAAAACTAATTATAATGAAAATGGCAGTAAAGGAAAACTCTAACGTATTAGGTTTGAGTCCCCGGATCGTTCCTAGCGAAGGATGAATGGAGTTATAAACTCACGTCGCGTTTTACGAGATTTGAATAGTGAATATGGGCAAAATATGGAGAATTGAACTAAATTATGTAAACAATAGTTAAAATTAACTAATTAGGCAAGTAAAATGCTTAAAATAAACTACCGGGGCCTAAAATGCACTTAAAACCTAAAAATGCTCACGCTCGGGAATATCCCAAGCCTAAAAGTGAAATTTAAGGAAAAATGACCTAGGAAACGTAAAATTAATTTTCCTACGAAGAAAAAGACAAAAGAAAATTTTGGGAAAAGGCAAAATATTTTTTTGAGTTTTTATTTATTTTTTATGAATTAAAAACTAAAACGTAAAAATTAATTATTTAAAAATACTAAAACTTATGACAAAAATTTGTAAATTTTTCTAAAAACACTTTGTGATAATACTGTATTAAGAAAAATACTACTGCTCAAAAAAGAGCATTCAATAAGCATTTAATAAGCTTTTTAGCTTTTTAAGCTTAAACTTGGAAAATGAGGTTAAATGAATTAAAGGTGCAAATCTAAACGAGAAAGTCCTAAGGGCGTTGCTGGTTTCGTGCGTGTGTGTTAAAGGTTGAGTGGGTTGATGTCAAGGGTTCCATTGAGAAAATAAGATTGATTGAAAGAGCTTTTTTGGACCTTTTTTGGAATTTTTCTTTTTACTAGTCTTTAGAATAAGATTGAAAGAGCTTATTAAATTTTTTTAAAACATAAAATTCTTTTGAAATAAGTTGGTAAATTGAGAAAATAAGCTAAAAAGGACTAAAAATGCACTAATGGCTTAAAAACTAACTGATGGCTAACTAAAAGCTAGAAAAGCTTATTCAAAACTTAAAGCAAGCTAAGTATAAACTGAATGAACTTAAACTAAGCTATGAAACTAATTTGAACACAAATAAGCTACTGAGAGAGCTAAAAAGCTAATAAGCACTAATGTCCTAACTGATTTCACAACAGTCCATTGTGGCAACTTTGAGCCTTACTATTATCTTATCAACAAGAGCTTTTTGCACAAATTAAATTGGAACATCTAGCTAGGATAGCTAAGAGCTTAGAAAACCAGGTTTTACACTTTTAAGAGCTTATGGGAAGCTTGTGAAAAGGACTGTGCAGGTTAGTGTGCATATGCACAAGGCAGTCCTATGCCCAACAACGTACTTTCAGCTATTGAAAAGCTTGTAAAGAAATTTTTTAAAAATCAAACAAAAATATTAGCTTAAAGCTTATCTTCCAAACACTATTATCCCCAAGTTACAGCTAAATTGGACGTAAATTGAAGAAATTAAAATTGTTAAAGTAGAGCATGTTGAAAATCTTTTTGGATTTTTTACTTTTTTTTGGAAAAACTTAAGTTTTGACTTTTGTGAGTTTTGATTGATCTTAAATGACTGAATATGTAATGTTAAGCTAAGATAAGTCCTAATTAAGCTATTATAACTACTTACGAACCTATATGAATGATTATGCTAACTGATGAGCTTATGGTATGCATAAATTTTAGAAATCAATTAATTTTGACTTTTTGATGATAATGACTATGTAAAATGCTAAAATGGCCTATACTATACTAACATTAACTAAAAGAACTACAGCTACCTATTGAATTGTACTTGAACTCAATTTAAATCACCAAACCAAACACTTCTTCAAATGATTTTTAAAAACAGTTTTGAAGTAAAAGTGCTATATAAGCTCAAACACCCTTGAAAACAGATTTGACTAACTCAATTAAGCTATTTAGAGTGATTTTAAACTAGTCTAAACACTAAATAACAACAACTATAGCTTAAGACAAATTGATCAAATATAAATGCAAGTATGAGAAACAAGCTATCTAATGAAGCAATAAACTAAAATAAGATGAAATCAGATGCAAATAAGCTAAATAGACAATTATAAGCTAAAATTAACAGATCTACACTAATGAAACAGTAAAATGCCATTTCAAAGCAATAAAGAGGAAATTGAACTTACTAGGGACCCTAGCTTATCAAGGGCACCCAATAGGGCAACTACAAGCTCCTAGCTTGTCTTACAACAAGCTAGGTAAAGTCAAACTAGCCAATCCTTTACGACCGCTTCCAAAGCATTCCAAATTTCAAGCAAAGGTAACTATTTCACTTTTGTTGACTTATTTTGAGAACTGTGCGTAAAACTGATTGATACTTAAACAAAGCTTAAAATAAGCTATAGTGAGCTTATCTAAACTTAAGTAAACAATAAATAAGCTTGTCGAAGCTTATAGAATTAATTTGATATATTTTTTTATTTTTTCAATATTTTTCTTATTTTTTTGGTATTTTTGATTTTGGAAAAAAGAAATAACTTAAAATGAGTTTTAATGAGCTTAAAATGAAACAAGTAAGCTTATAGAAGCTTATAACAACTTAACTAAATTTTGACCAATCAAAGATGAATTGACTGAATTTAAAAGTAAATTAGAGATAAACTAGGATTTCATTAATAAGTAACTGAGATTACAAGATTAAAATAGAAAATACAAGTTTTAATCTAATTTGAAAACATAAAAAAACTTAAGAATTACACACAGTAACACTCCTACAATGTGAAATACAAAGGGGTATTTATAGCTGAAAGCTAGGGTTTCTAAGGATCTTCAGATGCTTCTGGAAATCAATCCTACTTCTAATCTCGTACCTTGAATGTTAGCTTCAATTGTAAGCACTAATTTGAGTCGTTTGATCAATTTCATCTCCTCATGTGCACACAGATTGATGACATGGCATCTGTGCACATGTCAATCATGTGTCAGGGCTTCTAGAAGCTCAAATGATTGGGTAATTTATGCTTAGAGTAGGGTAAATTGTGGGAGTGAAAAGGTGAACAGTGAAAACTATTTATTTGGGCGCGTTTCTTAATTTTGGGTTTGACTGGTTTTTTGGAGTTATTGATAGCGGTCGTGGGAGATATGCCTAGGTCAGATGGTGTAATAAGGCTGGGGGTCAGGTTTAGGAAAGGGTAAGGGGTCAGATTTAGGGAAGGTTTAAAAGGGTATTTGGACTTTAGGATTATTAAGGATTAAAATGTAGAATTTATATTTAAAAGGGTATAAAGTGTATTTTGGTAAAAGTGCAAGGGTATTTTGGGGTAATTGGTTATAATGGGGAATAAGGGTTTGTTTTGTGAATATGGGAAAGATGAGGGACCAAAAATGACAATTTTGATAATTCAAGGGTAGATTTTGTTATTGCTTCAAAGTTGAGGGACTGATTTTGTAATTTTAGATTTGATGAGGGATCTTTGTGTAATTTCTTCATAAATGATCCAAGCTTTCAAAACTCATCTTTTGAGCCTTTTAATTCTTCAAATTCACTCAATTGATTCCCCGGCTTTGGCTTTTGCACTTTTTTCCTTCTCGTGCTCGGTTTTCTTCTGTTTTGTCTTTCTTTTGTCTGTTTTGTCATATCCGGACCTGCACATGCATAAACTCAAGAAATACACAAATGTGAAGCATTTATGGCTCGTTCCGGTTATTTTAGGCCTGTTTTGATCAAGAAAAGGTATGTGTTTTTGCACATACCAAAATACCCCAGACTAGAAGATTGTCGTCTCCTCACGTAATGTCATCAACTCACGCTTCTAAAACCAAAGATTCCAACCTCTTTCAAAAAATATTAAGAAACCCTTAATTCTAAAAAACGCCCCATTTACCTTTTATTTCACATATAGATATAACGATTAAGCACTTTCACTTATGAGTGACGGTTTGTTGAACTTTCATGTCGATCAATAACTCCAACATTTTTCAAAAGACATTTTTAGGATCACGGAGTAGGAAACACAACTCAGCGAGAAGTGACCATACGGATAGAATTCATCGTCCTTGATTTTTCACGAGTTCCCAAACTAAGTGTAAAATCAAAATCACAGCTAGATTTGACTTTAGATGCTAACACTACCCATGGAAGTTACTTGTGCGATTACTTATTACTCCCATTTTCCTAATTCCTCTATTTATTTTATTTTTGGTGAGAAATGAATTGCTTCATATTTCTTGTTTCGATAAGTTTTAGGCTGATAAAGATATGAGATTCAGACGCTAAGTAGTTTTCCATCTTCCCTCAAGAACCGTTGTCTTAAAAATGCGGTCCACATCAAGGAAATTTTATTCACTTATATTTTTGACTTTTCCAAACACATTTTTTTTATACTTTATATTAATTACATGAGCTATGAACTATGGAGCTTCACGGGGTAATTCCAAGACATTACACTTTTCGGAATAAAGGATCCAAGGGCCATTATGGCGGAGTATTCCAAGACTCTAAGCTTCATGAACTGAGGTTCCAAGGGTTTTAAACCAATACCTCACACAATCCCGGTTAGAGGTCCAAGGGCTGGCGTAAGAGGGCAGCCAAGACCTAAACGCCTACTTTTGAAATAAGGATCCAAGGGTCCAATCTCGAACCTCAGCTTATAACTTAATTATTACTTCTTACTTATTCATTACAAGACCTTGATGTGTACCTAATTTTTAAAACAAGGATTATTTTAAGATGATAAAAAACTAATTGTCGCCAAAACCTAACATCTTTAATTATAATTACACAAATATGGGGTGAAACAATTTTGTGGGAGCAAAATGCCACAAGTACCTTCGATGAGCTCTAAATAGAACCATCTACTCCATACTTAGCATCTAAACTCTTAAGTAACTCTATCATTTCTCGATCTTTGCAAATTTAAAATCACAAATAATGAGATCCGTGAATGCTTGGCCAATAATTTAATTATCTATGGTTAAGGCAACAAGCTAGGGCTCAACACGCCCGGTCAAGCCAAAATTCTGTTCGTACTCTCACCAGCAGAAAGCCAACATGGTGTCAAAGCATATACATTATACAGCAAATGCTTCGTCAAATAATCTCACACATTTTTAAAGTCACTTATTAGAAACAAGCAAATCTCTCAAAGCTTCGCAAATTTAAAATCACTTAGGGAAGCTTGCAAATTCTTGGCCTTGTGAGCTAGAATCGCATTTTATAGCCTCTTGTCTAAGCAATTAGCAAAGACTTTTTCAAGAAAACGCATATTTAAAGTAACTTTTAAGAGACTAGCAAATACTTTTCAATCATAAAACTAGCAAAAGCTTACAAAAATTTTCAATTTTTTACTTTTTTTTTGCACAATCTTTTCAATTTCTTATGGAAAAACAGGGTTGCGAGAGTATACGGCAAAAAAAAGCAAGTGCGGTCAAATCAAATCGAAGATTACCCACCACAGACTAAAACGAAATATTGTCCTCAATGTTTAAAGGCAAGGGTATCAACGGAAATCTAAAAGCCGTTTATTAAGTATAATTAATGATAAACGTTAGTCGATAAGATTTTGGATATCGGATTTCCATCAGCATCGATCATGAAACTCGAGTGGAGAAAAGAGAAACTTCTAGCACGAGAGTCTTCATATCAGGAAATCCTAGAAAAAAACATCACAAACAACCAAACACGAGAAATCAAAGAGGCTAACCCCTTTACATCACTTATTAGAAGAAAATAAAAAAAAGATAGAGAATAAGTATGGGTGCCTCTCACGAAGCGTTACTGTTTTTCTTCACCGAGTCGCTAGCTTGACTCGTCCCCGGATTCATTTGTCCATGAGGAAAGTTTGGAGATCTGGGACAACCATAGATGGGATGTCCCCTCCAAAATAATCCTTAAGAAGATGACCATTCACCTTAAAACTGGGGCCTTCGGCTAAGAAAGCTCGATAGTTCCATACGGGAAAACTTGAGCTACGGTGAATGGTCCAGACCAACGGGTTTTTAGTTTGCCTGAGAATATCTTCAATCGATATTTAAAGAGGACTTGATCACCAACGTTGAAGACGCGGTTTTTGATTTTAGAGTCATGAATCCTCTTGGTTTTCTCTTTGTAGATCAAAGAATTGTCATAAGCCTGATCCCTAAGTTCATTTTATTCATTTATTTGAACTTTGTTATGATCACCCGTGGTCTTAATGTCATAGTTAACTTGTTTCAATGGGCAAATGGCAAGCCTTTCCATACACCAATTTATATGGGGTGCAGCCAATGGGTGTTTTGAAAGCGGTGCGGAAGGACCATAATGCATCATCTAACTTATCGGCCCATGAAGCTCGGTTCTCTCCTACGGTCTTTTTAATATCCTTTTCAAACAACGATTTGACACCTCAACTTGACTGCTTGTTTGCGGGTGGTACGTGGTAGAAAGACGGTGGGTAACTCCATTTTTAGAAATTACTTTGGCAAATTGTTCCTTACAAAAATGGGTACCGCAATCACTGATTATAGCACGAGGTGCTCCAAATCGAGAAAACAAGTTCTTCAAAAAATTAACAACAACTCAGGCATCATTGGTGGGTAGCGCCTTCGCTTCGACCCATTGGGACAAGTAGTCGACGGCCATGAGTATACACTTATTACCCTTAGACGGCGAAAATGATCCGATAAAATCGATGCCCCAAACGTAAAAAAATTTCGCAGACTTGAATCGCATTTTGCTGGCATGACTCATGCTGGTGAAATCTTCCCTTGACGCTGGCATGAGTCACATGACTTAACCAAATCGTGGCCATCTCGATATATGGTTGGCCAATAAAATCCAGAATCAAAAACCATTTTGTCGGTGTATCTTGCACTATGATGCCCTCCGGTGGGTCCTTTGTGGCAAGCATTAAGAATATCAATGGCTTCTTGACCATGAACACACCGCTGGTTTACTAGATCCGCATAAATCTTAAACAAGTAGGGGTCATCCCAGAAATAATGCTTGACATGCTTAAATTTTTTTTCTTTTGTTGGGACGACATCCCTTTCACAAAAAAATTTCTCGCATGGTAATTTCCAAAGTCGGCAAACCATGGGGTTTTAGAATCATTCTTAGCAATCATCCCAAGTGTCTCAAGAGGAAATGTTTCCGTGATCTCCTTTTTCTCGAGCACAGTTTGATGGGGATTCTCAAGTCTAGACAAATGGTCGGCGACTAGGTTCTCGGCTACCTTTTTATCAAGAAGGGTGACATCAAATTCCTGAAGTAGGAGAACCCACCGAAGTAATCGGGGCTTAGCATCTTGCTTTTCCAAAAGGTACTTAAGGGCAGAATGGTCAGTATACACTATGGTCTTTGATAAGACAAGGTATGGTCTAAATTTCTTGAAAGCATAAACTACGGCCAATAATTCTTTTTCTGTAGTTGTGTAATGATTTTGGGCCTCAGTCCATGTCTTACTCACATAGTGTATGGGCTGAAAATGTTTGGTCTTTCGTTGCCCCAAGACTCCCCCAATTGCGTAATCACTTGCATCACACATAAGCTCAAAAGGCAAGTCCCAATTGGGGGCAACTATGATCGGAGCCTCAGTTAATTTCTTTTTGAGTATGTTGAAGGCTTCAATGCATTCATTAGAAAAGACAAACGGAGCATCCTTTTCGAGGAGATGTCAGAGGGGCGGGCTATCTTAGAGAAATCTTGTATGAAACGACGATAGAAATTGGCATGACCCAAAAAACTCTGA
The DNA here is from genome assembly GCA_910596185.1 of Chrysanthemum makinoi. Lineage (NCBI taxonomy): Eukaryota > Viridiplantae > Streptophyta > Magnoliopsida > Asterales > Asteraceae > Chrysanthemum > Chrysanthemum makinoi. The sequence continues at coordinate 186,990,307 of OU343216.1, forward strand.
ATACCTTTGATGGTGGTGGGATGAGCTAATTTAGCGATAACGTCGACTTTAGCTCAATCAACCTCAATCCCTGATTTTGAAATCTTATGGCCGAGGACAATGCCCTCTCAAACCATGAAATGGCACTTCTCCCAATTCAAGACGAAATTGGTGTCTTCACACTTTTTAAGCATGAGGTCTAGATAGGAAAGGCAAGAAGTGAAAGAATCTCTGTAAACCAAAAAATCATCCATAAACACCTCCATAGTCTTCTCGATCATATCGTGGAAAATCGACATCATGAACCTTTGGAACGTGCCAGGAGCATTACATAAGCCAAATGGCATTCGACGATAAGCAAACGTTCCATAAGGGCAGGTGAAAGTCGTCTTCTCTTGATCTTGCGGGTCGATCGGAATTTGGAAGTAACCGGAGAAACCATCGAGAAAACAATAGAACTCATTCTCCACTAGACGTTCGAGCATTTGATCCATAAAAGGAAGCTGGAAATGGTCCTTCCTAGTAGCATCATTTAACTTACGGTAATCAATACACACCCTCCATCCGGTGACGAGGCATGTGGAAATCAACTCATTATCTTCATTTCAACAACGGTCATTCTGCCTTTCTTTAACACACAATGGACAGGGCTAACCCATGAACTATCTGAGATTTGGTAAATGACTCCGGCATCGAGGAGTTTTAGAACTTCCTTTTTAATGACATCGTGAATTTTCGGGTTAATCCTACGTTGTTGTTGTGTAACATCTTGGTTTCACAATCACATCATAAGCATAATACTAGGCGTATGGTTTATAGCTTTAGAGAGAGAAAGTGGGAGAGAATGGGAACTTTAGTGAGACAAAGAAAAATGAATTATGAAAGCTCGAACCCTTTGCCTTGGAAGGCAAAGGGTATTTATAGGTACAAACATGACACGCCTCCTATGGGCTGTGGATTAGGCATACTGTGGGTAGAGACCCATCCGTCCTCCACGGAGTTACTTAATGAACTACTTACTAACACTAAATGACCACGACTACGAGCTTTCTAACGAGTACATATACTTGAGGTGACCGACACTTTAAGTACTGGATTTTCTAAATCCTAACAATCTCCCCCTAAGGCAGGTCACCTCAGTTTACATTGATTACAAACAGATATTACATTTTGGATGTTCTTGGATTCTTGTTAAGTTCTTTTGTTCTATAGCTCATAGTCTTTGATTCTTCATATTCCGCATGTTTTGATATTACAAGTGGAGGTCTTTAACTAATCCACGTGATGTTGAGTTTTGAGCCAGCTTTGAGATCATTAGCCACAACAAATATCTGACTCATCCTTTTGTTGTATCGCCATGATGTGAGGTTGTGACCTTTGGAATGACATGCTCACATTTAGGATCATGATATCTTCTTATCAGAGTAGCGGAAGCTTTTAGTTGATTCGTGATATTTGTATCAGAGTAGCAGAAGCATGGATTGCAAAATATCAAAGTTAGTTAATTAAGACATGCACTTATCATGATTTCTTTAGATGTAAAAGCGGTGTGTGAGCATGCAGCTATGGATTGACTCCTCAATTCTGATCAGCCGCAACCGTCGAGTGTTCCTGCATACAACAGTTAGCAATAAAGCGCACGAGAGTGTCTTTGATCACTTTCGTTTAATTGAGGTGCACGCCCACGGTTCCGTCGATCAGTACAAGTACTGCTGTGATCGGTATAATTGAGGAATCTCCTTGGGGTTTCGCAAGCTGCTTCTAGCTCGGCGAAAACTGGAACATCTCAATGAAGACAACACGGGGTGAGTGAATCAACGAATTGAGATTCATTGATTGATGAAAATGATTTGAAAACAATCGTGTATTGCTTAATAGAAAGTGTTTTGCAATACTATGAAGGTTTTATGGAAAATCAATTATCAATCATAAATACCATTTAATTTTGAAACATTAATACACAGTTGATGTGCTACAGAAAAGAATTTTAAGCATAATGATCGGTTTTTCAAAGGTATCCATCAATCCATTTCCTGGACCAAGGTTGATTCAAGAGTGAATTGTCCCATCGTTTCTACCCAGCTATCACAAGCTTGATCTTATGAAAGATCTCACATGTCACCCACCAAGAGCTTGTTTGATGTTGGCTCTAGAAGGATTTCCATCTTCATTGTGAATATTTTAAAATATCACTCGGATATTCTGGCAATACCACAAGGATAATGTGTAGGACTTCTCAAAATACATTCTTACTTTCCACATTGTGTGAAATAGCAAGTCTTCAAGAATAGTGTGTCCTAATGAGATTTATTGATGATCTCTTGGCTCTAGACTCAATTGTGCATATTTGGTTTCCTATGCCAGAAACTAGGGAGAGGGTCTCCTTCTTCAATATCAACAATCTCTAAGAGAAAGTCGATAGATTATGTAGGTTCCCCGTGAGAATGAAACAAGCCCTTTTAAGAGGAACTTGAATAGCTTTGGGAAGATAGGTGCAGTGCGTCACTGGGTCCATGACGTCTTGTCTTCAATACCAGTGTTACCTTAGTAGACACCAGCAGCATATGTATTGAACCCGGTTTCTGCACTAAGGTTGAATTAAAGGAGGACTATTTCTTTTCACCCTTTTCACATTCAATTCTTTTTCATTCTTCAACCCCTTCAGTTCTTGCCGAGACTTCATAACTAGAACCTTGTTGGGTTTATTCCAGTACTAGCTCTATCTCAGTCTACACTCTTCTCGTATTCTCATTTTTCTCCTTTTTTGATATACCTAAGGACTCTACTCTATCTAGTGAATTGTCCCTGGGTAGATCCCTCCGGCTCTGGCGGGATCGTAGGAGCGAATACCTAACTTAACCATCCTTATATCTCCATGAATAAAGTAATATTGGTCAGTCTTTTGGTATTGTTCTTCCGCCTTGAAACCAATTAAAAACCATTTGAAAATTAATCAAGGTACTTGTGATATAAGATCAAAGTATTTTGTACCTTAATTGTTTTTGATATTTTAGAAACGCTCCCCCTCAACATGTGCTTCAAGTATTATAAATTATTTTAGCACATGGAGGCAAGAGAACTTTTAAAATCTTAGATTGAGCATGAAAGATCCAATCTTTTGATTAACATTTTCTAAAATGATCATCATCACTTCCCAATTAAATCTAGTATTTAAACACATTGGATAAATCATTTTTGGTAAGGATGAGGTTTTCTTATGATTGCTCCCCCTCAATATGTGCATTGAGATTTGAAAGTGTTTTGCACATATTAGAGAGAACCTACACTTTGAGACAAATCAATCACGTTTCAATTCCTTTTGGTTTAAGATTAATGCTCCCCCTTAACATGTGCACGGAAAATTTGAAATCGTTTGGCATATGCAGGGTGGAGAGTTTGTTGTTATATTTCAAAACCACTAATCAAATTATCAGTTTATATCCAATTTAAATCACAAGTTCTCCCCCGATCACAATTTTCAAATCCTTTGAGATTTGTCATCTCTTATTGATTTAAATTGGTTTTGAAGACTTTTGAGGAGAATTGTGACTTGCTTTTGAAAAACATTTTAACTGATAAGGATCAGATTTTGAGACTTTAAACTCCATTGTTCAAACATGCTTAAGTATCTTATGAAAAACAACCTAGGTCTGGATCCAATTGTATAAAAACAGTGTAAAACATTGTTCTTTTTGATTGTCCAAAATTAGACCTTGCTCTTTTACGTGCCAATTATTTGAAAAATAACCTTTTTGATTTAATTGACATTTGAAATCATTCTCCCCCGCAATCAATGACATAAGTTGTTGATCAAGTGTTTAGAGATATTGACAAATGAAAAGTCCAGATGATTTTAAAAAATAGAGTCCGAGTTATTTTCAAAGCAACTTGGTTTACAAAAGATGACAAATATTTCTCAGAAGAATTTTAGAAGGAAAAATATTTGTGAAGACATATTTGTCTTTTTGGTGACAAACGTTTCTTATATGTTTTGTTTTTAGAATCAGAGCATCAGGATTAAAAATCAGAGAAAGCTTTGGCTCTGTTCTTTCTTTTGTAATACGGGTTATTGCCTGAAATGACAATAAACCATCATTTTTCTCCATCTCATTTTTTTTTAAGAAAACAAAATTTTATTTCCGATCGAACTTCATCTAAAGACTCGTGTCATTCTTTGAGAGACAAATCAAGGTCCGTAGATGTTATCGAAACAAGAAAAACATGATGAAGTAACTATATTATTTTTTAATTTTTTAATTTTTTTTTAAATTTTTTTTAAGATTTTATATTTTTATGGATTTTGAAAATTTTGTATTTTTCTATTTTCTTTTTACTGGTTTTATAATTTTGTATTTTGATTTTTGAAAAGATATATACAAAGAATAGATAGAGACAAACACCTTTACTCCTCGTCTTCCTCCTGAAGACGTTTGAGTGTTTCTTGTTGAAGGCTCTTCAAGCCAAGTCGTGGAAGAATGAACTCAAAACGTTCTCGAGAAAGAGCTTTGGTGAAGATGTCTGCTAACTGATATTCAGTCCTTACGAAGTATAGTTCAACCACACCATTTTCAACTTGCTCCCTGATAAAGTGATGTCGAATATCAATGTGCTTAGCTCTTGAATGTTGAACATTGTTGCAGCAGAGAGCAATGGCACTTTTGTTATCACAGTACAGAGGAACTTTGTTGAATATAAAGCCATAGTCAGATAATTGGGATCTCATCCATAAGATTTAAGCACAACATGATGACATGGCTATGTATTCAGCCTCTGTAGAGGATATGGAAGTACTCATTTGTTTCTTTGATGACCAAAAATTGAGCACCTCCTGACGTTCTTCGACGTGTATCTTGAAATCCTGTATGGTCAGCATCTGCATAGGCTGTTAGTGACATACCAGTGTCTTTCGGGTACCAAATTCCCATGTTGATGGATCCTTAGAGATACCGAAAGACCCGTTTAACCGCTTCAAGGTGCTTTTTGGTAGGCTTAGCCTGATATCTAGCACACATGCATACAGCGAACAAAATGTCAGGTCTTCTGGCTGTGAGGTACATCAGGGATCCAATCATACTTCTATATTTAGTTTGATCAACCATGATCCCTGAGTGGTCCTCATCCAGTTTGGTACGCTCCACCATGGGAGTGTCAACAGGGTCACAAGTATGAAATCCAAATTTCTTTAAAATTTTAATTGCGTATTTAGATTGGTAAATAAAAATGCCTCTGGGACTTTGTGAAATTTTTAATCCCAAGAAAAATGACATTTGTCCCATCATTGACATTTGAAATTTGGAGCCCATCTCCTTTGAAAATCGGTCACATTCTTTATCGTCGGTCGAGGCAAATATAATGTCATCAACATAGATTTGAACATGAATTAAATGTTTGCCTGACTTTCTGGTGAACAATGTCGGATCAACTGCTTTTTTGCTGAATCAATTAGATAGAAGAAACTTTGATAGCATATCGTACCATACCGTAGGAGCTTGCTTCAAACCGTAAAGGGCCTTCTTTAAGCGATAGACATGAGTAGCATGCTCTGGATTCACAAAACCTTCTGACGTATACTACTTCTTTCAGACCACCATTAAGAAATGCAGTCTTTACATCCATCTAATAGATTCTTCAAAGTCAATACCCTCCTCTTGACGGTATCCTTTTGCAACTAGTCGAGCCTTGTTCTTTAGCACATCACCATGCTCATCAAGTTTTACTTTGAAGATCCATTTTAGAGCAATGATCATAGCGCAGTCTAGAGCAGGTACTAATTCCCATACATCTAGTCGATCGAACTCATGAATTTCTTCTTGCATGGCATTGAACCAGCTGTCCTCAGTCATTGCTGTTTTAATATCTTTTGGTTCGATCTTAGATAGTACGGAGTTGAAGATGCACCACAAGGCATCGGTTGCAAGTTGTTTACGAGTGGATACAGGACGAGAAGGGTTCCCAATGATGCTGTCCAATGGATGGTCATGTGTCCATTTTCTAATGTGCTCGTGCGGTTATTGTTGAGGAACTGAAGTACCAGAATTTGGATCTCCTGATGAAGATGGTTCAGGAGCAAGTATGTTCTCAAATGGAGCATCTTCGGGAGTAGCAAAAGGGTTATCTCCATCATAGTTAGTAGCTACATTTCCATGATGTACAACTGAAGATTGAGGGTTTGAGGATGACGATGATTGATCTGCAGCTGGAGCTTCTTGAGACAGAGTCATTGAGACAGATGGATTATCTGTGTTGATTGAATTAGAAGCCGCCACCGCTTGATGGTGCGAATGATCATTATCAATGGGTTCAAAGTATTCATCAAACATCGAATCAAACAATTTCTTCAAATCTTCTTCAGAAGGTGGTACATATGGAACTGCAGGTGAGGGATACTGTACAAAAGAGGAACTGATTGGACTACTTGATACAAATTGTGGTGCGGGTCCAGAACTGGATTGTCCTGGAGCCATATGCTCAGTCAGCTCGTCGAACATGACGTGAATAGATTCCATGGTGTCTCAGGTTCTTTTATTTTAGATTTGGTAACTCTTCCGGTTTGATGCATAACCAACGAAAACCCCAATGTCTGCCTTAGCTTTTAATTTGCCCAAATCTTGATCATCATTGATAGTAGTACAAGGCACCGAACACTCGTAGAAAAGAGAGATCTGGTTTACGGTTAAGAACAAGTTCGTAGGGGATTTTCCCATGAGTTGTATGAATTAGGGAACAGTTTTGGGTATAGCATGCAGTGGCAATAGCTTCTGCCCAGAGAAACATTGGAACCTTTGAAAAGATAAGCATAGTTCTTGCAGCTTCTACAAGAGTTCGATTCTGTTGAGGAGTGCGAGGAACACTTCTTTGATGGTTGATCCCAATGCTTTCATAGAACTGACTAAGTTCTTTTTTGACAAATTCAGTTCCATTATCTGTGCGGATGATTCTGACAGTTTTATTAAGCCGGACCTGCAACTGTTTAACAAGTTTGATGTTGACGTCGGGAGTTTCATCCTTTGTCCTAAAAAACTTAACCTAAGTAAACCGTGAGTAGTCATCAACTACGACTAGCAAATATTTCTTCCCATTAATGGTTTGAACTCTCATTGGTTCGCAAATATCCGTATGAAGAGTATGAAGAACTTCCATGATAGAGTTAGCAGGTTTGGGTTTGTGTGCATATTTCTTGCTTTTTCCCAATTGGCATGCTGAAGAAAGATGATCTTTTTCATACTTTAATCTAGGCAATCCTCTTACGAGGTCCTTTCTAGAAAGATCATTTATGGTCCTGAAGTTCAAGTGATTGAGACGACGGTGCCATAACCATGAATTTGGTTTTAGAAGCCTTTGACAATAAACAAATTGGAGAAGACTTAATCATATCTTCGATAGAGATGGTGTATAGATTAGATCCACGTGTTCCCTTTAAGAGTTCAACACCATTGAGTTCTCTAACAAAGCAAGAATGTTTTCTAAAAGCCACTTCCAGATCGGAATCGCATAATTGACCAACAGAAAACAAGTTATGACCAAGACCTTCAACATAATATACCCTGGATATTACACTATCTCCAACAACATAGTCTCCATAACCCATGATAGCTCCAAAATGGTCATTCCCAAATCTAACTGTTCCGATGAATCTATTCACAAAGTTCTTAAGCCGTGAGCGATCTCCAGTCATATGTTTTGAGCAGCCTGAGTCTAAATACCACAGAACGATTTGTACAACCTGCAGTTAAACACAGACAAGTATGGATGACTGGATAATTTGGATCCCCATGAGAGAATGGGTTCCATTTGGTTAGTACAAAGTATTGGAGTACCCACATCAGCAATGGAAGATATGACCTCATTAGTAGTGGATGCAAAACTAGTAGTGGCAATGGACCTATTTAAAGTGTGACAACTTCTTAAAGGTATGATTCTACTAGTAGGCTTTGATTTCTTAGAAGGCATAGATCTAGACATCTTAGGGCACAATTCATTCAATTTGAATTTCCGGCCAGTAGATTTCCTCTGATAACCTACATTTCAAAATTTTCTCCCTGTAGGCTTCCAATAATTACTAACCCTTTTCCTTGTAGGCTTCCAGACCTCCTTAACCTGTTTAACATTTTTTATAATATTGACTGAAGGATTGACATCATTTTTCACCTCATTCGCAACACATTCATGATTAAGACCAAAACCAAACATTTCTTACATGTTTTGCAAACAGTAGCAGAATTCGAATTAATTACAATACGCTTATAGCTAATACTAGAATCAAAATGATTCATTTTATTCAGCTCAAACTTATTCTTCCTAAGGTGTTCTTCTACTTTCTTCTCTTCAACACTCTTGGCTCACACGATCCTATCTAGCATTGTATTGCCTGAAGGCTTTGACCCGCTTACCTTAGTGTTGCTGATTACTCCTATAGAAGGAATGACAGGAATATTAGTTGGTGATGCATTATGAGTTATATCAAAAGTCACATTCTTAACTTTAGGCATAGAACTTGGTGCAACTATTCTATATCGCCTATTACTAGGTTTCAGACTTGTTACAATTACATATTCTAAGAGTTCCTGAGACCGTTTGGCATTCATGCAGGCATAGGTGATTGCACTATCAAAAGGTTTTTCTATTCTTTCATCTTCAACCATCTCACGGAGACCCTTTAAACTATCCTTAAGGTATGAGAGATATGCTTTATGTTCAATTTCATTATCCCTAAGAGGAGGAGCAATATACAACATATCAAGAGTATACTTATCACAAGCAGAAACCTTTGGAACATAATATTTGCAATTAAGGATTGGCAATTTTCCTTTCACCTCATGCTTCAGATTCTCAATATCGTTAAGCAAAGATGTTATCTTTTTAATGTGTTTGTCATGATTATTTTTGAATGAATCACATAGCTCTTTGTTTTGATCATTAACCTTTGAAATTTCAGCTTTAAAACAATCATTTTCCTTTTGCAAGTTATCAATTATGTTTTGAAGATGTAAATTCTGAGAATCTAAAGGTGGAGGCATACGGGAGCCAGTCACATCATTCTTTTCACTTTTCAGTTGTGAAATTTTGGCTTTCAATCTTTTGATCGTGTTACAATGAGCTCGAATTTGTTCATCACGTTTGCTAATTTCAAAAACTGTATCAAACTCAGGAGCATCCGAGGATGTCTTGACATCGGAGGTTTTAACATTTTCTTTGAGATGTTGATATTTTAATTGCAAAGCAAGATGTTCAACTTCCAATTTAGAATAGTGTTTGACCAAGTTATCATGACCATCCTGTTCGATTTTATCATGCAATTTTGATTTTTTCTTTTCAAGCTCAATGACACGATCATGGGAAAGTTTCAAAGCAACAGATAATTCATGAAATTGAGCTGCAGTAATAGAGGAATTTGTAACAGTGTAGAACACATTGTGGAAAACTAGAAGGGGGGTTGAATAGTTTTACCAATTTAAAACTTCCTTTTAAATATTTAGATCGACTTATGTCAATCTATTTGGTTGTTTATGTTGGACGTTGATAGATAGATATATAAACGTGTAATGAAAGATAAAGAGTAAGAAGCACATCACCACGACACAAGTAGTTATAGTGGTTCGGCTACAAGGACACCTTCCTTGCCCTCTTGCACTCCCGAGTCACCTACTGAGTTCAAAACACTACACCAATTCCTTCTGGCGGAGAAGCCTTCACAACGTCGCTTAACCTTTTTCCGGTACAAAGCTAAATACCGAGTTCTTTCACACCAAGGCGAACCACACCTAACACAACGTCTCCTACCCTGTATACAGTGCTAGGCTAACCACGAGTTCTTTCACACCAAGGAGAACTAATCCTATCACAACGTCGCCTACCCTTTATTAGGTACTAGGCTAAGCACCTAGTTCCATTACTATGGAGGAACTACTACCCTTCACAACACAACACCTAATCTCAAGGAGATCCACTCCTTGTTACAACACCATCAAGGATATCACCATCCTTGGAAATAAACAAATACTTATATGTATAACGATGCACCTCATCGATTATATGACCTAGGTATTCTTCCCAAATGCCACTTGATTTGATTCTTAGGCATCTTTCACTAATGCTTTTTGACACAACGCTTGGCACCCTCCACTAATGCCTTCGTCTTGACACCTTTAGCATTTTTCACTAATGCTTTTGACACGGACGATAAGCACCTTTCACTAATGCTTTTGTCTTGACACTTTGGGCATCCTTCACTAATGTCTTCAACCCAACATCTACGGAGGAAGAAAGAACTATCAACAAGAGAACCTTAGTTGTCTTGATGATGATGAAGCATGGCAACTCATGGAGTTGAGCTTGCTCGACTTCAAGAGATGGTGATCTCGCCTTTAAGAGGAACCTAGAGAATCACACAAAAACAAAAGACAAACTACATATATCACTTGGATCTGAGGTTAGAGAGCTATAATACTTGGGGGAAGTATGTGTGTAAAGTGGTGAGAAGAAAGGAAGAAATGGCTCTCTATTTATAGAGGAAATTTTCTACTGTTCCCCGAATCCCGCGGATCCCTTCTACAAAGGATCCGTCTAGCACAAAGCTAGGGATCCGTGGGACACTCCTCTTTGCCCATGGGTATTTTTGGTTATGGATCATGGGTCATGGGTAATGGGTTGATCCATGGGTTTCTATCTAGATACAATGTATCTCAAGGATACAATGAACTTGGTTAAGTGGTATATATAAAACCATGGATTATGGGTTAATACCATTTACTAGTTTTTACCCATTTACCATATACTTGTTTTTACCCATTTTAGCATAAACTTGTTTTTACCCATTTCAGTATATACTTAGTTAAGTATATGTTAGCACAATATGTAAACACTAGTTGTTGTACATATGTATCTAAATCATAAAAACACTTATACTTGTTTTAGTGTTTTATGTGAAAACGTAAGTGTGTTAGGAAACTATTGAATCAAACTATTTACGTATTTTATTTGTTTCGTTAAAATGATTTTACGTTTGTTATCGACAAAACATTAGAAGATCGTAAAATATAAATAAACGTTTTTACGGCTTATTTGTATTAACAATCTCCCCTTTTTTGTTATTGACAAAACATAAAATTATTTTAAGGAAAAACTAAATTCGTAGCAAATTTGAATTAGTAGTTTTTACTTTATTCTCCCCCTTTTTGTCGAAATAAAAAGTGTTAAAAGAAACTAACACAATTTTTGTAAGAAAAATATGTAAAAGAAAGTGTAAAGACAGCAAGTGACGGGAATGGTACTCGTCTTAACTCCCCCTTGACGAGTCCATCCTTTTGAGAGGACGTCAAGTACATAACGTAAATAAACTAGTGTGTTTCCAAATATGTTTGGAAATGGTTCGTCTAAGGGACGAAAACGTGCTCCCCTTTGAAGATTGCAAAGTTGCAATGGGGTATCATAAAGTATAATCCAAAATCAGATTAAGTTGCAAGTGATTTTGCAATATCGTATGACACAAAGCTCCCCCTAGCTTTATGGTGTCAAATCTTTCATGTGTATTTTAAAAATCTACAAAATTAAGGTTAGAAAACAAGAGTATTGTGCATAATTTCCTGCAAATAAAACTCAAGTTAGTAGAAATCTGTGCTTCTGTAGTACGGATCCCACGGTTCCCTTCTTGGAGGGATCCTTCTAGGCCATTGTTAGGGATCCGGCTGTCTGGTGACAGTTTCTTTAGCAATGAGGATATACCAAACAATGCTAATGAAGAGGTGAAGAATGTATATGATATAACAAGCACAACACATAAAATAATCATGGCAAGTAAGTACTCATTCAATAAAACAAGAGATAATCAAACAAATCTCTAAAACTAAGAGAATGAACTAGGCCATACAAGTACTATTAATGCTATTGAGTTACCCAAACTAAAGATTCAACTAAGACCTTAATGATGATCAATGATGAGATAGGGTTCCTAAAGGTTCTAAGTTTGAGCTTTGAAACTAAGATGCTCAATTTTGTTTAGGCTTGTTGACCTCTTCGAAACGTTCGAGGAGGTGATAAAACATGAAACGCTGCCCTTCACGTAGTTCATGTATCAACCTTTCAACATGTTGACAGTGATAGCAATCCTTGTCATGGTTTTGAACTTCTTGAAGTGGAGGTTAAAGTAAAGTGGGTTGAGGGTCTTCAAATGAAGGGGGAATTTGTGGAGGCTCATTAAGCGATGGCTCTACAATGTTTAAGGATGGAGGTAAAGACGCATCAACTTCTATGTGATCGGGTGGTTGACTTTGATGTCTTCTCATAATCCAAAATGGACTATTGGGGGGAATAAGAGAGGTTGATATTGGAGCAAGTGTTGATTCAACACTTTGATTTTGTTGTCCAACATTTTTATGTGAATTTGTTAGTAGTGGTGGAAGGTGAGATGGCCAAGGAGGTAAGTCTTCTAAATTGTGAGAATGTGGAGATAATTGTGAGGTGGCTCTAGGCACCAATGATGTTGGTTGAGTTATGAAGGGTATGTTTGGTTTAGTGGAGTTTGGTGATGATATCCTTGTGGGAACAATCCTCTTTAGTTTGATTGGTTTCTTTGGTGTAGGGGAAATCCTAGCATTTGTGGACTAAACCGGAGATGATTTGGTTGAGGAAACTTCGTGTATGATCCTAGCAAGTTTCTTGGGTGGTTCTTGGATGGATGAGTTAGCACTAGGAGCCTTTCTCATGATGAAATGACTAAGGAGGATGGTTGTAATTGCTGGTAATTGTGTTTGTGTTTGATGACTAAAGTGTTCTAGCAATATGGCTTATAAAGGAAAGTATTTGGCAAGTGCAATTAAGACTCAAGCCACTAAGATTCTTAGATATGTGATGATTGACATTCACAAGGTTGAAGTTCAGAGTTTCACTGCTCTAGGAACTCATTTAAGATGAGATGGATTGTTTGAGTGAGCAACATGAGCTTGAAATGATTGTTTTAGCTATAGTTTGACTTAATCTGTCAACCGGATCCCGCGGTTCCCTTCTATGAGGGATCCGGCTAGGCTAATCCTAGGGATCCGACACTCAGCAGGTATGACAGGTTAGAAATCAGGTTTATAAAAGCTAGATCCTATATTATTTTGAGTGTTTCAGTCCTCCTAAGTTCCTAAGATGAGGGTACACTTGAATGATCAAGAGTAACGAGTGTTATAGCAAATGATTGCTTTTTATGGAAGGAAAATGGGACTATATGACTACCAATGGATGTTCAAGGATAACACTAAGAGTTTTGGTGGTGTCAAGTCATAATAAATGATCCTAGAGATCATATTTTAGCTTGAGGTGATATTTGAAAAATCCTTAAAAATCACAAGAATTTAAAAACTAATTTTTGTCCCACTTTGAGATAAAGATGACTAGAAACAATTTCCTAAAATTGTTCAATAAGTCCATCTAACTGTTTTGAAAGATGAAAATTAATTTGTGAGTATTGAAGCGGAAATATGGTGAGTTTTGATGTGTTGATGAATCAAGATATATTTTGACTAAGATCTTATGTAAGCTATAAGTGTGTCTAAGCCTTTCTCATCCTTGAAGTGGACTTAGTTGAGTTCTAATATCTTATGTTTAGCTAATGTGATGTTATCTAGTAAGCTATCTTGATGTAAGGGATGCTGTATTGCTCGATCTCATGTCACGGATCCCGCGTTCTCCTCCTTTGAGGGATCCGGCTAGGCTAATCCTAGGGATCCGGCATCTGCAGATCAGAATCCTCACAGACTAATGTGCAGATTTTGCACACTAATTAACCGTAAAACTAAACAACAAGAACAAGCATGTCAACACAAAGTAACATTCATTAATAGTGAAAGAGGCAATAATATTCAAATTACCACAAACCAAAGTGCTAAAACACAATCATTCACACATAAGTTAAAAAAACAAGCATATTCCTATTGTCTCTTTCGTCAATTCTTTCTTTTCCTTTTTGACGACTTTGTGAGGTTGTAAGCAAGATTTTGAATCATGCCCCTCAATTTTTTGAATTCCGCGGTTTCATTTCAAATGGTTGGAAGTTGTTTGTAGTAATCGAAGGGTTCCAATTCAATGTTGGCTATGGGGTCGACATCTTCTTCTTCCTCATTTTCTTCTTCTTCTCCTTCCGAGGAGTCCGAGAGAGCTTTAGGTTTCTTCCCATTGACCATGAAGCGTTTAGAGGGTATTTTGGTAAGAGGTACCATTACATGATCGGCAAAGAAATGATCATTGTTGATAGGAGATGGTTGCAATGCACTAACATACTTACAAAGTCATGTTAGGAGCATACCATACGGAAGTACCATGTTGGAAGCTTTGAATATCCTGACCTTTCTCCTTACCATGTAATAGGCGAGGTTAAATGGCTTTTGGTGGATATGACAATAGATCATCTGCACAAGGCATGAATTTGGATGATCTTTGTTTCCAACTAGCCTTATGACGTTTTCCCTAAGGATTTCATCCCATTTTCTAAACATGGGATGGACTTCGAAAAGTGTGACAACCCGTACTTTCAGGTCATTTCTCGACACAAATTCATGCCTCATTATTTCAATATTTATCGTAAACTTGGTTTACGTGTTCCAAATTCGCGTAACCTTAAAGGTTTAGCGGCGAATTCATGATCATATCATCACGAACATTTCATATGGACTAAAATTAGTCTACATTTCATTGACATCATTTGCATCATGATAATTCATTCATGACATTTCATTTCACATTTAACGCGTAATTTTTATATTAAATAAACGTTATCGCGTGAGTTATTATTTTGAATATTTAATCCGTTACTTTCAAAAATGATCCCGATGTATTTTTATACTTACATTTAGTTTATAAAAACTATATTTTGAGTTTAACTAGTGTTTTAAATTATTTTGTATACAAATCGTTAAAGTTATATTAATTACGACGTTTTTCTTAAAAACTATACGATAATTATTTTATCACTCAAATTTCACAAGGAAAGTATTTTTACAATTTTTATTACCTCATTACATTCTATTTTGATCTACTAAAAATTCCTTTTACCTAAAATCTACCATTTACCTTTACTTATACATTTAACTACACTTTACTTACATTTCTTTTTAACAAATAATATACACAATATATATACAAGTAATAAAAAAAAAAAAAAAAAAAATTATCTACCAAATCCCTCCCCCTTGGCCGACCAAGGGGAGGGTGGTAATCAATGAGGGCATGGTTCTTGATTGTTAATATTTATACATATACTTAAAAGTCTTACTTCACATCTTTTTCACTCATTCACTTCACCATAATTTACAAGTGTTAAAAAAAAAGTTTCTCTCCTTTTTTTTTCTTCTTCATCAAACCGGTTCATCATCAAGAGCAAAGGGATCATCATTTATTTTTCAAGTTCAAGTGTTTAATCAATCTAGATATCACTCTTTATTAGGTTTTGAAATAAAAACCAAGAGTGTTTAG
>OU343216.1:187005835-187018374 GCA_910596185.1 Chrysanthemum makinoi
GATCGGTGTTACAGTTTCTAACAAGTTTTTCCATACAGGAGTCTGTAAGGAGTTGTGCCAATAGGAGTTTTATAAGCCGTACGAAACGCCCACAGAGCATCGTCAAGTTTCTTCAACCACACTGAAGGATTGTCCTTCAGCTTGCTTTTTCGGTATTCAGAGCTCTGTGATGTTTCAACTTGGCCGGTTTGTGGATGATAGCAGTCGAAATCGATGATGAACTCCATATCTTTTCATGGTTTCTCCATTTGTTGGTTCGAGAAATGGTTCCTCGATCGCTTATCAAGGCTTTAGGGATTCCATAACGAGCGAAAAGCTTTTTGAGAAAATTAACGACGACACGAGCATCGTTCGTTGGTAAAGCTTCAGCTTCGCCTTTGGACACATAATCTATAGCAACGAGAATGTATTCATATTTGTAGGATTTAGGAAATGGTCCCATGAAATCTATTCCCCAAATATCAAATATTTCACACACTTGAATGCTTGTCAACGGCATTTCGTCTTCGCGAAAGGTTGGTTGTTCTTTGGCAGCATCACATTCTGAACAAGTGTATGTGCTTCTTTAAATATTGTTGGCCAATAGAATCCAGCATCAAAACCTTTTTGTTGTGGTGGTAGGACCATAATTTCGGTTTGGGCCATGATGACATTCGTCAAGAATTTTTCGAGTTTCGGAACCAGAAACACATCTTCGGATCATTCGTAGGGACTCATTTTGAAAAGATATGGTTCTTCCCAATAGTATTAAATTCAAAAATTTGCTCTTTGAGCGTGAGTTAAACCTTTTAAGGAATTCCTCCGCGAGATAGTTCGCAAAGTCAGCCAAACCAAGGATCGTCATTTTCATCGACGGTCATGAGGGTTTCATCGGGGAAGTAATCATCGATTTCTTCTTCCTTTAATTCCTCAAGATCTGGATTTTCAAGACGTGATAAATGATTAGCGGCTAGATTCTCTGCTCCTTTCTTATATTTGATTTCAATGTCAAATTCTTGAAGTAGCAGAATCCATCTAATAAGACGCGGTTTTAGCATCTTGCTTGAGTGAAAAGATATTTGAGTTTAGAGTGTCGGTGGTTTTGGACCCATTTTTAGAATCACGAGTAGGATCAATTCGAATCACGAAAACTACGGCCGATAATTCACACTACGTATTTGTGTAATTTTGCTTTGAGCACTATTTAGTGTCTTCTTTAGCAAAATATATGGGCGAAAGTGTTTTCCTTCTGAATTGGCTGTTAGGAATTAGAAATTCCAGGTATTAATGAGTCGGTCACCTCAAGTATATGTAATCGTTAGAAAGCTCGTAGTCGTAGTTATTTTAAGTTAAGTAGTATTTAGTTAAGTAACACGTGGAGGAGGCGGAGACGGTCTTTACCCTTGTATGCCGATCCACGGCCCGTTGTGTGGCGATTTATGTAAGACTATAAATACTCTCTACCTCCCAAGGTAGAGTTGGAGCTCATAATAATATCTTTCACTTTCTCTCACTAAGTTCCCTAAACCTCTAACTTTCTCTCTCAGAATTCCATCTATATTCTACTTTGTGTTATGGTTTGATGTGTATGTGAAAAGTTATATCTTACAATTGGTATCAAGAGCCATGGTTAGATCATATCTTGCACATCTTTGGATTTCTAGTGGTTTTAGGTGGTTTTTGAGTTTGAAAAAGTTTAGTGGTTTTGCATCATTTGATTGATTTCTAGTGTTAAAGTTTCGATTTTGGTTGTACTTTTGTGTTTAGAATCATCACAAGTGTTTAGGTTTTGATTTAGAAGGTTTGAATCATCGTGGTTGGGTTGTTTTTGGATTGAAAAGTGGTGTTTATGTGTTTTTCATGCTAGCGACTTGAGCCACGGAAAAGTTTCTTGGTAGCGACTTGCTTCACATTTTTGTAGCGAGTTACAGGTTTGGAGCTAGCGACTTACCTAGCGATTTGATACAAGTAGTGGACTCTCCACTCACGGGTAGCGACAGTGGTAGCGACTTGGTGCATGCGAGTTGCTCTTTAGCGACTTGTATTCCTAGCGACTTGAGTAGCGAATTCTTTGCCAAAATTTGGCTAGCGACTTGAGTTAGCGAGTTACTACTTAGCGACTTTATTTGGTTAGCGACTTGGGACTCTAGCGACTTAGTGGTGTAGCGAATTAAAGGTTTGCGACTTAGTGCATTATTTTCTAGTGACTTAGTGCATTATCTTCTAGCGACTTAGTGCATTATCTTCTAGCGACTTGAGTGATTGTTCACGGTTTTCTCTTGATTTAGTAAAATCCCGTGAAAGAATCTATTTCCCGGTTTAATCATAGAGTTATAAAATCCGTTTAATCTGTAAACATGTCTACCAAGCGTTCTCTTGTCATCTCCATTTAGAGGATGTTCGCGGTGGCTCGGATACTCGTCCACCCATGCTTGGCCAGGCCGACTACGATTCTTGGGCTCAACGAATTAGATTGTATTGCCTTGGGAAGGAAAATGGTGTCAACATTCTCAAATCCATTGATGAAGGACCATATCGAGTTGAGGCGACTAGAGACATACTTGATACTAATGAAGATGGTACTCTGTTTTACGGAATGGGCAGGACCTAAAATGTATGATGAGCTTGATGATAAGGAGAAAAAGAGATTCGATCTGGTATCGGGGCTTCAACATTGTTCTTCAAGGTCTTCCTAAAGACATCTACAAGCGATCAATCACAACACGATGCAAAGGCGGTATGGGATAATGTCAAGATGCTTCTCTCAGGTTCAGAATTAACTATGGAAGGCAGAGAATCCCAACTCTATGACGAATTTGAACACTTCAAGATGAAACCAAATGAGAGTGTCTATGAGTACTATGTGAGATTTCATAAGTTAGTGAATGACATGAGGAACATCAGAATGACTATGCCTAACATTCATCTGAACTCAAAATTTGTGAACAACATGAATCCCGAATGGCACAAGTTTGTCACATTTGTGAAGCTCACTAAAGGATTGAAGAATACAAACTATGAGCAACTCTATGCCTTCCTCCTAGAATGAGAGACATGCTATGTTTGAAAAATTGATTCTCAATCAGTTCAAAACCAACGAGGGAGAGACAAGCTCGTCTAATGACTCAACTGCCTTCTACTCAAACATCGGAATCACAACCAAAGCATCACAAGTCATACCCGTGGGTAATGGTAATCACAAACTCATTCCTGATCCTATGTTCAAACAAGTGATCTTTGCGATCCTGCGTGGGTAACTTCATAAATCAACTAGCTCTTCTGATTAGTCAAAACATGAATTCTCTCCCACAAACCAACAACAACCTCGAACACATCTAACCCACACAATCAAGCCACTTGTTAAGATGGGAAGGTAGTTGCAACGATTCGGAAAGACGGTATGATCGAGGGAAGAGGTGGAGTGGGGTTATGTTGGAACGAGTCGAGGAAGGAATGGTAACCAAGGTCAAGCTAAGCCAATCAAATGTTATAAGTGTGGTGGTGAGGGACACATTGCAAGGAAGCGTACATCTCCAGCGTCCACGAATCTTGATTACTTGAGAGATAAGATCTTTCTTGTCAAGCTCGGGACAATGGTGCTACTTTGGATGAAGAGGAATTGTTGTTTCTAGGCGAGGGCAATGCCAAGACCTATGATGCGGATGTGGATGAGCAGCCTATTAGGAAATAGGTCACAATCATCGTAATGCCTTTCAAGTCGCTGATTGTGATGCATACGACTCACGATGTGGATGATGGACCTCGGACACACAATTTTTATTGCTAGCATTTCTCCAATGGTTTCTCCCAAGGTCTCTTCTTCACCACTAGCTGGCCCATCCAGACAAACTCATCGAGAGGTATTAAAACTATCACGATGATCTTGATGTGCAAAAGATACATGACAAAGTACAATCAACTGAAACTATTGAATCAAATATTGAAAATATGGGTAATATCAATATTGTCCCATATGATCAATCCGTGAAACAAAGTGAAAGTGAAGTTGTACCAAGTGATGCATCTTCGCGATCAACAATGACTATGTTTTTGATGAATACCTTTGCATGCTTACGATGATTAAATTTCGAACTAAATGCCTATAAAGAACGTGTTGCTATTTATGCACAACGTGCTAAATTTGAGTTGACCACTCGTGGCGAGGAAATGGATGACCAAGTCGTGCAATCATTAGAAAAGTAATTTTAGAGAAGAAGTATTGAAACAAGCATTAAATTCCTTGCAAGAAAAACTTTCTAAAACAGCTAAGCAAAAACAAGAACTTCAAGAAAATGTGAAAATGCTTAAGCAAGAATTTAATGCAAAGGAATCAAAACTCTTGAGATTTTTCTAATCGAAAACTTTGAAAAACAAACTTGAAAACAAGTTGTACATACAGGAAACACCATTGAATTTGCTCACATGGTCACTAAACATAGAGTTCTAAGCGATAAGCATAGTGTTCCCATTATAGATAACCCAACCACGAGTAATTGGAAAGATAGCAAAAGCGCTCAAAAGTGTGATCTATGATGACAATGAGATTCTTAAACCTAGACAAAAACCTAGTTGCGTTGAGTGCACAGAGGAAGATAAGAAATCGGATGAAGTCACTAGGGAAAGGATGAACAAAAAACTAGATGATCCTAAATGCAAAGAAAAAAAAATAATTATCACTCCCCATGACTACAAAAAGGAAAACTGGATTTCCTTGAACATGTTTAAGCCTCGGACATTGTTGACTCCGAACAAGTTTTACGGAAAAAGGATTTAGATAGATAAGCGTGAAAATATTGTTGAAACCCTCCCTTGGAGGAAAATGCCTAGAAGCGTGTGTATCCTCCTAATACACCAATGCATCTTGTTCCTAGAACAATTGCCACTAAAGCAAGACCTTAATTAGCCAATATGTTATATTTCAACTATTTGTTGATTTTGAGAAAACTTGCAAGAAAAGGATCACACCCTTGGTATAGCGGAAGGAGAAAGGGGTTTTGAGCAAATGAAAGAATGTTATTTAACTGAGGTCATGCCTTTCTTTAAACTACTAAAAGATCACTTTGAGAGTCTTAAAAGGGATAGCGATATTAAGGGAATGGAAAAGGAATTTGATGCAATGGTAGTTGAAGTTAGTGATTATGGGCGTGCACTAAAATATAATGAGATTGAGAGGAAGAACTTGCATACCTTAAATGAGACTCTTATTCCTGAATGTGTTGCTCAAGATATCTTTTTCACTTCAAATTGCTCTATTAATGCTTCCAAATTTCATGAACTATCGTGGCCACTGAAAGTCTCCCATGATCGTGTCATTGAGCTTGAAAAAACTAATTCTAAACTAGACGAGAAAATTGAACTGGATGATCACGACAATTTGGTTAAACATTTTTCTAAACTGGAAGTTGAGCATTTTAATTTACAACTAAAATATCAACATCTTAAAAGAAAATGTTAAAACTTCAAATATCAAGACATCGTCGGATGCTCGAGATTTGATGCGCTTTTTCAAATTAACAAGCGTGATGAACAGATTCAAGCTCAGTGCAACACGATCAGAAAGTTGAAAGCCCAAATCTCTCAATTAAAGGGTCAAGCGAACAATATGCGAGCTCCCAAATCCCTCCTCCTTTAGATTCTCGGAATTCTCAAACTTTTCATCTTCAAAACTTAGTTGATGCCTTACAAAAGGAAAACGAGAGTTTTCTAGAAGAAAATGAAAAAGTTAAGCGACATTTTAAAGAGTTATATGATTCAATAAAAGTCACCCGTGACCAAAACAACGAAAAATAACGTCTTTACAAAGGAAATTGAGAATCGAGAAGTCGGGAAATGAAGCTGCCACTTGTTTTCAATAAGAATGTTGTCTCAAAGTCACCCTTAGATTGCAAATACTTTGTGACGATTAAATATATTCCTCCTCATCTTAGGAATAATGAACATGCTTTTCAATCTTGTGCTCACCTTAAAGATAGTCTAGAATGTCTCCGTGAGATTGTCGAAGAGGATTTCATTAACAAACCTCTTGATAGTGAAATTAGGTTTGCTTGCCTCGAGGCCAAACGATCTCAAGAGTTGCTAGAATGTGTAATTGCCACATGTCCCAAATCCTTAACCTTAGGTGCAAAAGGCAAGGCTGTGATGCCTTGTTCTATGCCTAGTGCCAAGCGAGAATCCGTTCTATGCCTGATCTTAAGAAAGAAACACTAATGTGCCTTCAAGTAGTTCGATTCAGGATATGTTAGTGCTAAGAAAGTGAACTTTAGTGTGTGCACGCAGCTCAAATCTGATCTTAAAGTATACACTAATGTGCCTTCTAGTACTTAGATCCTTGCATCAAGTTAGGAATGCAAAAATTAGATCAACCAACTAATGTTCCCATTCCCTCTCTGGGAGTAATCGGTGACTTTGGCGGGTCAAAGTCTCAAGTCAATACAAGGAATGATAGGACCTTGCAAGCTAAGAATGTGCATTGGAAGAGAGTAGAAGACCAATCTAGGAACTTTAAGCTTGAGTTGAATAAAGCGAATCGTGTTGATTCTAGTATTAGCAAATCACTTGTAATTAATTGATTCGATACTATTTGCAAACCTTGTAATGATGTATGCTTGAATACATTTGCTAATCATGAATGTGGTGTGAATGCTTTGTCTAATGTTGTCAAATGCCCAGTTAAAATTGCTAATGCTAATAATCGTGCAAATAAGGCAAAAAGGCAAAGCGAATTTGTTAGAAAGTGGAAACCCACGGGGAAGAACTTTATAAAGATAGGTTATTATTGGATACCTTTTGGCCATAAGAATAATCGGTTTGTTCTCAATTTGCTAAGATAATGCCCACTAGAAAATGGATGCCTATTGGTAGAACTATTCCCTTAAGAAGTAAACATACTTTGAATAGGTCAAATCTGAACACCCGACATTGCATCTATTCCCAATGATTCCATTGCTTCTACTTGATATGGATGTTTTACGTTTTGATTGAGGGTAGAAATTCCATAGTGAAGATTCGCATGGGCCCCAAATGTTATCCAGCTTAATTTAGCTCAGTAGACTTGTCGTTAGTAAATCGTTATTTAGTAGTTTATTTATTAGTTTGTAGCGTGGAATTAGTTTAGTGCAACTTCGAGAGTGGAGGAAGGGCGGGTCTTTACCCACTTTGTATACACGATCCTTGGTAGATAGGAGAATTAGTATTTCTTGTAACTATAAATACCCCTTCCATCCATGGAAGGGATTGGTGCTTCAATATAATATTCCATACTTTGTGTAAACCTCTAGCAAGAACACCCTCTCTCTCTACTTTCTCTCTCTAACATGGAAAACATGTATTTTGATCTCCCAGACCACGAATCATCAAACACACATAAAAATAGCGATCCTACAATTGGTATCAGAGCGGGTTGTTGTGTTTCTTGATTTGTGTGGTTTTAAATACCATAGTTTTTGTTTGTGGTTTTGTTTTAGTTCATGATATTAACTTGTTTTTGGTACCATCCTTGATGTCACTGGTCTTTATGTGAACATTTGTTGTGTATGGGGTTTTGGTCTTATTTGTATATCCTGGTCTTTATGTGAACATTTGGTCATTTCTATCTTGGTCATTTTATTTGTCCAAATATGTTTGTCACTCTTTAAACATCTTTTGTTACCAATTCGAGATATGTAAATTGGGTCAACTATAGAATCTCTATGGTCATCTTGTCGATTCACACATGCTCATGTTGGGTCTAAAAATGAAGCTTTTTATATGTTTCTGGTTTTGGTGGTATTCTTGGTAGCGGTTGTTATGTGTTTCGTAGCGACTTGTCATTGTATGCAGTTAGCGGTTGAGTATCAAAAAATTGCTATGACTTGTATTTACAAATTAAATTGGCGACTTGTCCTAGCGACTTGGCTAGCGACTTGTCCTAGCGACTTGGCTATGACTTGTCTAAGCGGCAACTAGCGTGACTTGTCTATAGCGACGGCTAGCGACTTGGCTAGCGACTTGTCCTAGCGAATTGGCTAGCGACTTGCGCGCTAGCGGTTAGGCTGATAATAGCGTAACAGAAAGGATGAATGAAGTATGTTATGACCAACGACATCAAAACCAATTGCCAAATCGATACTACTACATCTACATCTAGACTCAAATGAAAACAGAAAACAAATCAAACATCAATGTCTCAACTCTCATTACTTAAACCAACATCATACCCACATCAACAAGACCTCAGATTCATCGTGTGTTATGTTATATTCGTTTCTCTAAAGAATACGGCTCACACGGTTATCATCGATCCAAGACAAAGACACATCTATATCTAATACATGATCTCAGTTATTGTTCACTTTGTTACCAAAAGTTAATTGATTTTTAGAGTGTGAACAAAATAACCATCACAGATCTGTTTGAAGCTTACACCTCATATGAATATCCGAAACTTTTGATGAAAGTACAAAACCAAGTATAGTTTCACACATTCATCACATTCGGTTAATGGAAAAATACAAGAAACGTATACTAAATGAAATAACGAATCTCGGTGTTAAACTTCGTTCACAATCTTCATAGATTTTTTTGAGTTTAACATAACATCCAGATCCATTGTATGAGCTGCCTCTTCCTTCTTGTACTAACGGTATAAATTGATGTTTATCAAGATTGATAAAATCGCTTTATTGTTCATTATTGACTCCAAACTCAATCAAAAGCAAAGCGAAAATTTAAAACCTACCTTTGCCGAGCCCTCAAGCCATCCCTTGGCGTCACTTAACTCCCTCGAAGCCATCCCTGTGGCGAGGATGAACTCAAAATTTATGCGGTATATGAAATCCGGCTTCTAAGGGAGACACTAATGGGATGTCACAATCAACCAACTACTCGATTAGTATTAAGGTATGAAGAAGTGTTGCTTCTTTGGAACTTTTGTGTTGAGATATGTATGTAAGATAAATGAGTGTTATCTTGTGACTGAAGAGTATTTTAGGGTTTCAAGATTTTAGGGTGAAGTGTGTGTTGAGCGTTTTTAATACTTGATGAATTAGGGCAACGTGTGGAGGGTTGGATCGGTGTGGCTGGTGGGTTTAACCATTGCATTGGGTATTAATTGTATTCTTTGCCTTTCGTGTGGTAATACTTAAATGGGCGTGTGGATTTGTATTGAATTGGTTAGTGGTACTTTGCGTGATGTTCTGCTCGATGGATCGTGTAAGTTGGTTATCACTTATCAAGGATATATCACTTGATTTATGGGATGATTTGGATTTATGTATCTATTGGCTTGGATATTTATCAATGTGTTTTTAATACATTGTGTTAAATTTGGTACATGATTGTATGGCGAGTGGTATTTTGGTCATATAATTCTCATGGGGATACAAATTCACGGCTTGAACGAATAGTTGACATAAATGAGTTGTTCCAACGAATCAAGGATAATGATGGACTGATGGGATTCTCAAGAGATTTGTTTGGCAATGGTGATGGTGAGATTTGGTGTAAGATGATGTGATTCGATGGGTCATGAGGTTGGGTACTTTGGTTTACTCATTTTCACGGATATTATTATATTGCGGCTTGAATTAATGGTTGAACAAAGTTGACCACTTGGGTTGTTATGCGGTATTTCTTATTGGATTTGGAAGTGAGGTTTCGGCACGTTTACTTATTTCATCTTCTTTCTTTCTACCCTTCCGCGAAGATGACTTGTTTGAGCATTGATAGAGTGTGATAAAGACTTGGCTATTTCGTTACGGTTGTAATTCTTTCTCACTTAATCCACAACGTAACTATCACTTCCGTGTCTCTATGATTGAGGATATGTCAAGAGGTTTTGTACATTGGGTGCACCGTTTCTTCTTCACAAGGATTAGTACAAGTTTAAGTAACAAATTTGGGAAATTCTACTTCATGATCAAGTTTGGTATATCGGGTTTACTTCTCCATGTGGTCATTACTATAGCCGGCGGATGCGTGGTTGATGTGTTTACCAATGTGTTGATTGGATGGTTGATGATGTTGATGATGTGGATGTGGACCATTGATGAACATGCATGTTCCCCTAAACAGATATTCATCGAAACCAAAATTGTCATAACACATTCAATGCGTTGTTTTGCGGTTTGTCTTGATTTTGTAAAATTCCGTGAAAGAACCTATTTCTCGGTTTAAATCATAGACTTGTAAAATCCCGTGACAATGGAAACATCACGGTATTAGTAAAGTGCATTTCCGGATCTATCTCACGGTTTATTCTTGGTTTTGTAAAATCCCGAAAAAGAAACTATTTCTCGGTTTAAACCATAGAATTGTAAAATCCCGTAATGATGGAACCATCTTGGAGAAAGTGTAATTACGGATCTTTTGATGTCGGTGCCACGGTTTACGCCGAAGAAGGATAAAAGGGTGTACTTCATGTATTGGATGTGTGTTTGGATATTCGTCATGGCGGTTTGGTTTACTTCAAAGTTTTCACGGGGTTATGCTCATTAAACCATGGTCGGGATGAAACCATTATCATAGTTCATTAAAAATCAAAGAGGCTAGATTTGAGCGATTCGAGAAGATGTGACAACGCGTTAATTGATTTGAGGTTGAAGTGAATTATCACGGAAAGTGTACTTAGTATCTGAAGGTATAGGGGATGGATGGATGAAGATTCTTCATGATCCTTGTTCGAGCTTATTATCAAAAGCGAAGACTTGGAAATCTAGTTATTGTTGGGTGACTTTTTCCTTTTCTTTTACCACTTGGGGAATTGGGCTCTTACCACCACAAAATAACTATCACTTTAAGGAGTTACGTTGTAGTGCTCAGTGTCACATTCAATTGTGGATTTTCAAGAGGTAATGTACGTCTTATACTTGATGGTTGGTTGGATGAAGAGTATAGAGTACTTAGAGATTCAATGGAGGATGAAGTCTCGGCACCGCTCTTTGTTACATATGTGCAAGTTTAGGTCACGAGTTCGGGTTAGTTTACTTCAGGGTCAAATTCATCATATTGGGTTTCTCCATCACCGTCACCACAAAGAGCCTCTTGAATGATAATGGGTTGATTACATGTTTTGCTAAGAGAGTGAAAAGAGAGATTATAATGCATTGCATGGATTCGTCTCGTACTCGAAAGAAAAAAATGTGCATTTCATGCGCTATCTTCAAGAAGATCTTCTTATGACATATGAACACAATTCATGCCTCGTTCAAAGAAAAGAAATGTAATGCGCGTTTCGGTCGCGTATCTTACGAAGAAGAGAAATCTTCTTATTATGACCATTCTCATCAACATGCTTCATACTTTTCCATGCGCTTCAGTCATCAAGTGAACCGGGCTACCATTGATTGTTTTCTCATTCCACTTGCTCGATTATAATGAAGATGGCGACATCATGCTAATTTTGTGGGAGGGAAGTGTGAATAGAACATTCGGATGATTTTCACTTATTTAATCAAGAATGGCATCTCCGTATGCAATTCTTGAGGGGAGAAGAAGTGTGAATTTTTTGCATTGTTGATTGATATTTGAGAATAAATGGTCAAGCGGCTCTAAACTCATGTAAGAACCGAGCTTCTTCTTATTGGGTCATCTTCACATGGAGTTTTCTCTTCTAAGAGCGTTGGTTGACATCTTCACAGTGATGAGTTTATTGACAAAGTGCTTCGGTTAATGCTTCACGTGCATTAACATGATGATTCGAACAACCTTCTTTCTTGTTTGATGTGATTGTTTGCTTGGTGTTACCATCTTGTGTGTTAGATTTGCTTGACTGATTCGATTTCCTTGATGAACATCTTTGTTCTTGTTTGATTGGGAGGATTTTAGTTAAGAGTTTGCAAGATGTAAGTTAATTGGGATGCTTTTGGTGATGTTCTTGTGTTTGTTTGAAATGAAGATGTTAACTATCTATTCCCCAACGGACAATCTTGAAGAAGTCGGAGTCTACGGTCGGTTCTACATTTTACGCTACATGTTAGAAGACTAAAGACTAGTTGCATTTAACGATCTAAAGACTTCTTCTTAATCACGGGCATTTATCAAGCGGATTGTGGGTTTAGGGGAGCACTAATTGGGGAGAAAGTTATAAGTCGATTCAATTCCCAATTAGACTTGCTCATATTTTTAGCGATGACTCCTCGAGACGTTGATATATTGACTATTGTTGGACATTTGACACAAGTTGATTAATTCGGAGTTAATCATTTATCACTTATTTGAGATTGAAGTTGACTTTCACAAAAGCGTGTTCTTATTTGATAACTTGCTCGGGCTTAAGAATTTGAGTTGAAGACTTGGTTTATCTAGTTACCGCGGTCGAGGTGGATGGTTGAAGACTTGGTTAACTATCACTATAGGAGTTACTTTGTTTTACTCGATTGTCACCGCATATGACGATTGTGTGGATAATCGCAAAGAGGTGTTAATGTCTCATACTTTGTTTGGGTAGTGAGTACTTAGAGATTTGCTTGAAGCATAAATTCTCTGCACCGTTCTTCCATCATTAGGTGCAAGCTTAAGATACAAATGTGGGGAAGTTGACTTGAGTTTCAAGAAGTATGGTATAGTCGGGTTTTTCTTCTTCC
>OU343216.1:187018474-187138694 GCA_910596185.1 Chrysanthemum makinoi
ATGAACATCTTTCACTATGTTTAAATTAGGGGTGTTCAAAAAATCCGAGAAACCGACGAACCGAGTCGATCCGTTTATCATGGTTCGGTTTCGGTTTTTACTTTTAGTTATCCGCGGTTACCCGAACCGAACCGCCTATAATATACATGTAGGTTTCAACAAACCATTCTTAAAAATGTACAAGTATTAACTATCTTATTGCATTACTTTTATCGTGTAACGCATTTTTACTTACCTAATGTGATCATTTACTAACGACATGGATTACATATGATTTAAGTGATCGTACTTATAAACGTCAAATAAATAGTATTAGTTATTTTGTTACATATGATAATTTGAATGCTTTTATTGCGACGGAACAACATTATTATGACTTAAATCTTTTCAATGTTATTTAATTTTACTACAATTGACATATTACGTTCTAATTTATGTTATTGTTCGTCCGATTCAATTCGATTAATTTTTTAAAATGGTTAACCGTGACCCGAACCGCGGGTAACCGCTCATTTTGGGTACCCGCATGTCCGGTTACCCGCCTAGTACGGTTTGGTTTCGGATAGTAAAATGAACTACCCGCCCCGCGATAGATAGTTAAAATCTCTAACCGAACTGAACCGAACCGAGCCGAACCGTCCCGTGAACACCCCTAGTTTAAATCTTTTACAATTAACTTTATAAAACTACATACTAGCAATGGTGACATTTAAAGCAAAACTCGCCAAAAAGTGATGCCTCTTGACTTTTTTGTTGGTTATGTGTGGAATCAGCTTAGCTCACATGAGTGTGCATTTCGCGTTGCTAACATGTTCTTGAACTTAACCTGTTGATACAAAAGTTGGACGTTCCTGATTTGGAGCTCCGGTTCTCGTACCAATTGAGAATTGCTGCTTGAGACCTACGCACTAAGAGACAAGAAACACCGTTAGGCTTACCGTGGGATTGTCTCCCACGATTATCCTCCGGAGAGTGAGTAATCGGTGTAGGGTTTAAGGAGTTTTAGGGTTATGAGATCGTACCTTAAACGAGGGATATAATTCCCTTTATATACACACGGAATCCTTGTTGGTTCCGTGTTCCCTAACCTTCGGCGTATCCCGCCTAAGTCGGTTGGGAATGATTATCTTCTTATTTTAGAAGATATCGGATATCTATTTCGTAAATAGATATGGGCTTGGACTTTCGTGAGCCCAAACGCGTATGGACATTGGCCCGGTTCAGTATTGGGCTTGCCAAGTGGACTGTAGTCGGGTTTATGACCCGACACCGACTATACGTCATCATGTCCCCCGTCTAGTAGCGCGGCGTAACTGCGGGTGCTAGACTAAAGACCGTAATCAAAAATAAATAACTTAGAAAACGTATGAAAGAAACCATACATCTACCCGTAGGTGCAATGTATCGAGACATCCAAGTGAATTTTGAAGGCCTCGTTATTCGGGGAAAGTTATCTCGTTGTCCCATCAAGCTATCTCAGCCACACAATGAGGGACTAGTGGGATCCACGCTGTCGCTAATGGTGTGGAGGAGAAAAGATATATAACTATGAGATTCATTTTCACCGGATTCCTCATAGTTAAACCTCCATCCACCATTGCTAAAGTGTTCTAAGAGTTGTGATCCGAAAGTAACCAACCACAAAGGTAACCGGCGTCGCGTTATATCAAAAAGAATATCCCAATGGTGAAACAGGTTGTTCTGACTTCACCTCCGACCTCTTGTGATCGATCGATGGAATTCACCTCAGGTTACTTTATACCCCAGAATGTGCATCCAGTAGTTCCGGATGCGCAAGCCACGATAGCGATTTCCCGAGGAAAGTGGGTGTATATACACGGTTATTCGAATTTGCGAATCAACGTGTGCCCCTTTCACGCTTTCTGTGCGATGTGTTAAATTATTATAATCTACACATATCACGCTGCATGTATTGGCGCGCTAAGATTACAAATTTTGAAGTAAATTGCCGTCTTTTCGGGGATTAACCCCACTATCCACCTATTCCGCGCCTTCTATCACACCACATGGGCGCATGGGTGGGTATCTTTTGCAAAGCGCTCGGGTAGACTGCAGTGTTATACGGATAAATTAGATGCACTTAGGAATTGGAGGAGTATTTCTTCGGGTAGATGATACATGTTTTCCCTGGGATTATGATTTTTATACCCGGGAACCTTACGAGTAGGATGAGTGTCCCGCTGGGTCTTATAATGTCGAGGATGCGGAATTGATAAATGCTAACCGCATCCCCATTAGTGCGTATCCCGAGGATTTTGGTGCACATGGGAATCACCGCAATTATTTTGGCCCCAAGATGAGATCCCTATCTTCTTAGACGCCAATGGCGAGGTGGGTACTTATTCCTCCATACATCTGTATGTAAATATTGTAAGAACAATCTTCCGTATATGTCGCGCATTATATAACTTTGTTTTATATCTGTCTTGTCTTAGCAGAGATGGATCTGTTCACCGTTGTACAGCTAGCTTAAGCCTCGGCAGTAAGCGACAGGAGTAAGACCTTTGAAGGAGGATGAAGAGCCTATTTTAGCCTGGGCATCTGAAGGCGCGTCATAGAGCTGAATGCTGGGGATACAGGACCGCCTCGCCAGTTGCAGTGGAGGCAACGCCGCAGAGCCGTCCCCAATCCCGGTAACCGGCTGATGGCGCAGCCACCAGTAGCCGTGGCTCAACCTGAAGAGGAAGAGGGAAGAAGAAGCCGCTTAGTCGCAGGACTCGAAGAGATGATGGTGCGGCCCTTCAAGGAAGAAACGTCCGTGGTCACGGTGGAGTTATCTCTCTATCGATGAAGCGTCGCGCACCCGATGATGCGAGCCACAGTAAGTAAAGTCGTACATGAATAATTTTCGTTTGTTGGTGAATGTGCTAGATGTGTTTCTAATATTGTCTGATGATCCCGCGCAGAATGGAGCAGGTTATAGAGTCACCCCCTAAGGTTAGTCCGACTACGCCAGCGCATTCTAACCGCAGAGACAGGATAAGGAAGATCGGTCCGATGCAAATGTGCCCTTGGAGCAATTAGTTGAAGAATTGGTTCAAGTCTCCGCTCATCAGGCTTCGTTAATTGTGAAGCTGAAAGACCGAGTATCGATGCGAGAAAACCAAGATTCCCAAAAGGATCAAACAATTTCGCCGCCGAGGCGAATCCGGCAAGTACCCGGCACAACTAGATAGCGCCCTATGCAGAGGCAAGGGGCCTGAGCGCCAGACGCCAAAAAATGCCGAGGAGAAAATGGCGCTAGTGTGCCAATGAATCAAGAGCGCTCTGATGCCGCTAGGTATAAGTCTGCGGCTGGCTGGTCATTAAAACATCTAGATCGGGGTAAAGAAAGTTTATTTCTAGCAAATTGGGGAGCTTGGGAATACTGTGGAGCTGGTCCTTGGAGGTGCAGAGGCAAAGCCGGTAAGCTAAGCATCGAGTATGACGAAGAGTTGTATCCGCAGCCTTATGTCTATGATAAGGAGCCGCCGGTGGCTTATAGGCCATGGTCTCCACTGGCCGCTCTTAGTACTCTCGAATCATCGAGGTGGTTAATGCCTTCTGAGAGGTGGTGAAGTGCGCTCTGGAGCGTGGTAAATCGAAGCCATTGAAGAGCTCCACAAGGCGAAGCGTTGAAGGCGCCGCTTGGATAAGGCACCGGTATGATGTCGAGTCATATAATCACTTGGTCGCTGCTATGCAGAGAATGAAAGACTTGGAGCTCCCAATGATTTCGAGCTTGAGCGCGATCGGGATTATCCAATAAATGTGATTATGGCGGGTTGACCTTGGCTCGCCATCGTGCCGAGGATGACAATACTGGACTATTTTTGAAACCTCATGAGTCTCAGCTCAAGTGCCTGTCTTTGCGCGTCCCCTGGGATAGTCAGGATCCCTTTGCTTTAGAGAAGGAGGTACCTTTAAAGGAAGTCCTGGAAGCGCATGCCACCCCGTCTTGCTAAAAAAGGGAATGCAGGGAAGGCCATTTGTGTGGGGTTGAGTGCGGCTCACTTGCCGAGGTCGATGGAGTGCCGTCAGTGTGGCCACCGTGTCGCGATCGGATGCGATGTTTTGAAGAGTGCTATCGAAGTCAAAGGTGCGACAAGTCATGTTGGCACCTCTTCACTTAAGCGTTGTAGCAAGTTGGTAATAAATATGTAATAACTTCGTAGTTATGGATGAACATTTCTTTTTTGCCGATGGCTATTACTAAAACGTGTAATGTAAACGTATCTACTTGTCTTTGCGTGAAAGATGCATTTGTTGTCGAAGAGACAAACGTGTAAGCCAATGAGAATGTAGGAAATGCATAATCATGTATGAAGATCCTAATATACGTAGAAAATAATGCTAAGTACTTTATCATAATCGTGTATGTTGTAGTTCGCAGCGTCGTAAATATCTTATTAAGGAATCAAGTGTCTTGGTTCCTAAATTGTTAAACGTAGATAAGCGTTGTCGCTACAACCGTGGGATACGCATTACATCTTATTCCAACGTCTTGTGAACAAGGTGTTTAACAAGGATGCGTGATCCGGTGTTGATGGGTTTGCAACCCTCTTACTCAACAAGTTAGTTAGTAGGTTAACTTATCCTTTTACCATCGTGGGTTTATTCAGTAGTGCATGCATATCATGAAGAAATAAAAAAGCGTTAAGTCATACTGTATATGGAGATAACAACTTAAAATGTGCGCGAGTTAGCTAGAAACCGCGGCATTTTATTGATACTTGAATGTTTATTGAGACCTAACAAGGAAAAAGCAAAATATGAAAATAAGAAATAAATACATGAATGTTTATTGGGCACTAAAAGTGCGGAGCGTCTGTGGCGTGCCAGAGTGGTCTTACAAGTAGAACCTCTTGAGGTTGCCAATGTTCCATGTGCGCGGTAGGTCACGACCATCCGCCTCCGTAGCCTGTATTTGCTTCGGTCCTTCCCACTTTGGTCCAAGCTTACGTATCTTAGCGTGGCTCGCCTCATTGGCACGGTAGACAAAGTCGCCTCTTCTTTGAATGAAACACTGCGACTCTTGGTATCATAGTATCCTTTCATTTTTGACGGATTCGACTTTGCCTCCCGTATGGCCGCTGCGCGTTCGCGTCTTTCTTCCAGCAGACGGTCTAAGTCGATCGTCTTTTCGTCATTGTTTGTTGTTACATTGATCTCCAGCGGTGCGGATGGTTGGCATGCCGATCTCGTTGGTATAACGCGCCATTACCCATAGACTAGAGAGGGGGTGCCCCCGTCTTGGTTTTAATCGAGGTGCGGTGAGCCCATAAGACATGCGAAAGCTCCTCGACCACCTTTCGGCAGCCTGCCGTCCAGCGCGCGCTTTATTCTTCGCCCCTTTTTCGATTTCGCGCTCTACTAAAGCCATTGGTTTGTGGGTGCGTAATCGACGCTGGCGTTGGGTGATGTTTAACTTTTCGCACCAATCTTTGAAGGGGTTGTCGCATAATTGTTTCCCATTATCCGAGATGATTTCTCCGGGTAATCCTGCATACTATGTTGTCCAGACAAAGCGTTTCACCTGGTTGCCGGTGATTGTCGCCATCTGCTTTTCCTCGATCCACTGGTAAAGTAGTCTATAGCTACTATGAGAAACTTGAGACCGCCTGCTATCGGAAAAGGACTGCGATATCGATGCCCCATTTGTAGAATGGCCATGGCCGTGATTGGCGTTAACTCATCTACCGTGGTTGGCGCTTAAGGTCTGTGGACTCGACAATCATTGCACTTCCTTATCAAGTCCTCGCATCTTTATGCATGGTTGGCAGTAGTATCCGGATCGCGCATGGCGCGGCTACAACGGACCGTGGTCCTGCGTGCATGCTACATGAACCTTCATGGATTTCGCAGCGACGTAATTTGCTTGCATGGGGCCAACGCAATGAGCCATGGTTGGAGGAAAGAACGTCGATACAAGTGTTGTCGCGCAATTCGAATTTCTGGCGTCGTATTCCGCGATTCATGAAGCTTCGCTCTGTTCTTGGGGTAATGTACCTTTGTTTAAGTACTCCACAATCGGTGTCATCCATGTAGGACCGTCCTCCTCTATGACTGCGGAGACTTCCATCTCCGATATTGACTTGCTTTTCAGGTGTTTCCACCAGACTTGCTTTGATAAGTGTGAAGCTCGTCGAGGCGATCTTGCTCGCTGCATACTGCTGCGATTTTCTCCTCTAGGGACTTGTTTGATAGTAAACGGCAAAGCCTTTGATCGTGACTTAGTCTTCTCGGAATCAATCATGTTCTCTTCTTTGCCACGTATTCACCAACACGTGGTTGGCCACTAGCCAAATGGAGTCCACATTTGCTTCAGAGTTACGTACACCCATTCGAGCCGCAATGCGTAGTCCGCAAATGATTAGAGCTTCATATTCGCTCATTGTTTGTCGCAGTAAATTCAAAACGCAGTGCGTAAGTGAATTCCATTCCCTCTGGGTTTGTGAGAATAAGGCCGACTCGACCCGTCCACGCATGAGGACCCGTCGTAAACAAAATCCATGGATCTTGTAGTTCCTTCGCTGGTGTAGGTACTTCGTCGATCGGCTTCTCGATGATGAAGTCTGCCGAACCTGTCCCTTTATTGCGACGTGATCGGTTCTGTAAGAGATGTTATGTTCAGCCTAGCAACACACTCCACTTCGGAGTCGCCCCGCGACGGGTTTGGAGATGATCTGCTTGATGGCTTGATGCGTGATTACCGCTATTGGCAGCGCTTGGAAGTATCGCCAAGAGTCACCGCCAGCGCAAACACTAGTGCCAAGACCAACTTTTCCATGGCACCGTAGTTCATCTCCGCTTTTTGGCTTTGTCGACAAAATAGATAGGGGTTTGCTGCGAGAAGTCCCTATTCAGCATATCAAAGATCACGCTGACCGCTTCCATGAGTTGCCGATAAATACATGATCCGGTTCTTCTCCTCGGGGTGCCACGAGTGTTGGGAGCGTTGCTAGATGCTGTTTGAGTGTAGTGAAGGCTTCTTCCACCTCCGTCGTCCACCGAAAGTCACCCTTTTTTATACACTTCTTGAGTGTTTTGAAAAAGAGGCAATGACTTTCTCTTGATTTAGAGAACCTGTTGAGGCTCGGCCAGTTTTCCGTTGAGGGATTGGACTTCCTTCGTCGTGGTGAAGGAAGTTCTATTACGCCTTTGTCTTTTCGACAAGGTTTTATGCCCTCGTTCTATCGGTACCCTAAGAACATGCCTTCTTCAGAAGGTGCATTTCTTAGGA
The DNA here is from genome assembly GCA_910596185.1 of Chrysanthemum makinoi. Taxonomy (NCBI): domain Eukaryota; kingdom Viridiplantae; phylum Streptophyta; class Magnoliopsida; order Asterales; family Asteraceae; genus Chrysanthemum; species Chrysanthemum makinoi. The sequence goes on from OU343216.1 coordinate 187,025,718, forward strand.
TTTAGCTTCATGTTGATCTCTCGTAGAGTTTTGAATGTTTCTTCTATGTCGCGCACAAGCTCAACTTCAGTATGGCTTTTTATGACCAGGTCATCCACATAGACTTCCGGTCGTCCCACTGTTTTCAAAGGCATTGTCTACCAATCCCGATAGGTGGCACCCGCATTCTTCAAGCCAAATGGCATTTTGTGTAACGAAGAACGCCTTGGCTTGTGTGAAAAGCTGTCTTTCCTCGTCTTCTTTAGCCATTTGTATCCGGTGATATCCCTTTGCAGCGCCAAGAAAACACTTCAACGGGTATCCGCACAAGGACTCTATTTTCCGTCTATCTCGGTAATGGATAGCGATCTTGCGGGCATGCTTTGTTAAGGCGGTGAAGTCTACACACATTCGCGGCTACCATCGCTTTTTGACCATTACCGGATTAGAAAGCCGTCGTGGTAATAGACTTCACGCATAATTCCCGCATTTACCAATTTTCGTATCTTCAGAATTGCTGCGCCCTCTCGGGGCTTGGCCACGCTTCAAGGCGATCGGTGAGTATCCTTGTCGGATTCTAAGTTTATGCTCGTGATCGAACGTGGTACTCCGTCATGTGTTTTGGCTCCGCGAAAATATCCACGTTCTTTTTGTAGAGCCGCGACACACTGCTTTCGTTGTCCGACAATGACCCTCCAATGATTATTTCCTGTTCTGGGTAATCTGGATGAATTGCGACCTTCAAGTTGGGGACTTGGCCGCCGCTTTGTTTCGATTGGTTCCATTTCGCATGTAACCGTGTTACATTCTCTGTTTGGTACCGCGGCATTGTAAAGAGTAACAATGCCTCCTTCTACCGAATTTAAGCATCCCGCGCGCTTGTTGATGGCATCTGCGATGGCGATATCCCGTGTCTCCCAATAATGCCATTGTATGACGAGGGGATTTGATCACCATGAAATCCATCCAGTTGTCGAGTGCTCTGCTGCCGACTGACTAGTAATCGCAATTGCCCCATGGGCCATATCTTTTCACCCGTGAAACCGGTGAGTGCTGTGTTGACCGGATTTAACCCACTCACGTATTTGGTCGTAGTCTTTAAAGCAATGCTCGTACATGATATTTGCCGATGCCCCACCATCGATGTACATGCGGTGTATGTCGTGACCACCCGCGCTAATTTCAATGGTGAGGGGCTCTCACGCGTTGCTTGTCCTTGCAGTTAAAGTAGGGAAGGAGATTTCGCTTCTTCCTGAAAACTCTGGTGACCTTTTGTCTAGTGATTCGTTGCCACGTCTGTATCATGTAGATTGTGTCGGCCTTATCTTTGGGTGTCTCCTTCTTGCTTCCATTCTTTTGTTTATCTCTTCCCTCTTTAATGTTTTTAACTAAGTGGTCCAGTCTGCCCTCCTTGACCATCTTGTCGATGAATTGGCGCAGCTGGACACACTCGTTAGTGGTGTGACCCTTTTGTGCGTGGTAGTCATGATCCATTCCCGCGCCGATCCTCCGGTGTACGATCTGCGGTGGTCTTGAAATTCGCACCTTCCGCTGCAGTATTTCCTTTGGTGTTTTGATCGGGGTATACTGTCATTATCTCTCTCCGCCGCTCCTCCTCTGCGATAGTTCCTATTACGGTTATTACTTGATCGTTGGATTGTCTCCTCGAAGTTGTTCCTGTGACCGTAACTCGAGTGGTTCTTTTGCTATTCGCCGCGGCGTTTCCCCTGGACAAAAGACCGAGAGCGCTTCATGAGTTCATCAAAAGTCTCAGGGATCTTGTCGTTCAATCTCTTGATGAGTTCTGGATTATTAATCCCATTCATGAAGCTTAGAGATCTTTAGTACTTCAGAACATGCTTTAACTTGCATGCATTCATCTTTAAAGCGTTCCATGAATGCACTCGTAGATTCTCCTTGGTTCTTTTACCTGGCGAGTTCGACAGATTTTTAGCACTTTTTCCGTTGAGTAAAATTAAGGCGGAACGCCTTTCTCAACTCTTCAAAACCATTTATGCTCCTTCGTGGGAGTTTGTTGAACCGCCTTCGCGCTTCCCACCAAGTGTGGAATTAAACATGTGGCACCACACGGTTGTGGCGCCGCTTCAATGGTCGCGGTGATTCGAAGATTTTAGGTGATCGTCAGGGTCACCTGTTCCATCATAGGTCTTGACATTTGTAGGCATGCGTCTCTTCTTGTTCTCGGAGAAATCACTAATGCGTCTGGTGAACGCATCCACTTTCTTCACGGCGCCACGGGGAGAGACATGTCTTCCTCTTGGCTATCACGTCCGTTTCTAGACTTCCAATGTCCTGCGGTGTCAGTCCTCGTTGTCGAGGAATTATCGAAGATGAATTTTCCTTCCTACGGCGTTTTATGCGCCGATCGTCCTCAGAGTCTCTTCGTAGTCCGGATCTGAAGGACTTTCTCTTAGTGCTTTAAGCCGTCCACACGCGTATTTTACGGCGCACCAATCTAGTGTAGACACGTACGTACGCGTTCTTCTTTCTCACTATCACTCAAGTGCTGTGAGTGAGATGTCTCATCATCCTCAATTCTCCTCCTATTCTTTGAATCTTGGGGTGGCCGCTATCTCCCTGCGCTTTTCTTTTCGATGGGCGAATGGAGAAGTTTCGATTCAGAATCGGTTGAGTCGGGCTTTCAAGTTCCGACCTAATCTCTTCTTCTCTTCCTCTTGCATGAGGGCCGTTAATGTTTCGTAGTTTTGGGATACAAAAACTTCGTGCTAATTCGGCGACTCCTCGAGGTGAGTCTTTGTTCTCCGCGCTTTACCCTTATCCCGGCCGGTGTCTCTGGTACCTTTGTCGTCGTCGTTTCCAGATTGGAAGGGAGTAGAAAGGTGGTGCGGGGGTCTACTCCACTCGTGGTGGTTGTAGTGGCTTGGGTTGTTCGGTGCGGTTCCACCGAGAGGAAGATCAGATCTTGACCTGATCCCTTATTTTTAGCAGCGCTGGTTGTCCCAGAGGTATGCTTAGGGGTCAATCCACTCTGCGACTTCTTCCCCATGAGATCGGCTCGATCGATCGCCGGTTACCGTGCTTTGTCATTCTAGTGTTGGTTCTTAGTGTAGGTCCCACGGATGGCGCCACTTGTGATACAAAAGTTGGACGTTCTCGATTTGGAGCTCCGGTTCCTCGTACCAATTGAGAATCGGCCGCCGAGACCTGCAGCACTCAGAGATAAGAAACACCGTAGCTTACCGTGGATTGTCTCCCACGATTATCCTCCGGCGTGAGAGTGAGTAATCGGGTTTAGGGTTTAAGGAGTTTTAGGGTTATGAGATCGTACCTTAAACGAGGGATATAATTCCCTTTATATACACACGGAATCCTTGTTGGTTCTGTGTTCCCCAACCTTCGGCGTATCCCGCCTAAGTCGGTTGGGAATGATTATCTTCTTATTTTAGAAGATATCGGATATCTATTTCGTAAATAGATATGGGCTTGGACTTTCGTGAGCCCAAACGCGTATGGACATTGGCCCAGTTCGTATTGGGCTTGCCAGTAGTGGACTGTAGTCGGGTTTATGACCCGACACCAGACTATACGTCATCATAACCTGAAATTCATTTGGTCTTTAGTAATTTCCAATTAAATTTATACTCCAACAAATAAAACAGCCACACTAAGTTGATGCATATGTGGTTTTTATAGCAAGAGGAATGTTGATGTAGACATTGAAGAGTTTATTAAGGAGGGCAACACATACACTCTTAGGCTGCACATAGTAAGGAGGGTCAATCATTCTTATTTTCTTTGTCACGTCAGCTTTCTTTCTCCAGCGACCTTCAAGCGATTGGGTGCTCCAGTAGGGGCGATTATCGGTCCATGAAACAAAAGAAATAAAAGAGAAACGATTATCGGTCGTCCAAGCGACCCTCAGGCAAAAAAAAGACCGATCGATCGACCGATTGACGATTGGGTAACACAGTAAGGACGATCGATCGATCGATCGACATACCCTTACTGTGGGTAGCCTTATAGTTAACATGGAACACAATAATCTATACATACATATGGGACTACATTGACACATCATTAATGCTTACTAGGCACATTAATGATGACATGGAGCATATATGATTAGGGGGAAATGTCACCATGGCACTATTTCCGGCTACATATTTAAAAAAATATGTCACCAGCCAGGATCGAACCGTGGTATGTGAGATCACAAACAAATGCAGTAACCACTGGAGCAGGTACCAGATGTGATATTTTATTGCATTCCCTAACTGATAACCACCACAAACAGTTACCATCTTCCATTTTCGCTTAGCATTTCCTAATTCAACCAAAACCCAAAAACAAAACGCATTTCCTAATTCAACCAAAATCCAACTTATTCGCTACAATGTTCAATCACTTCAATGCCCATCAAACCCAAAAACAAAACGCATACTCCCTCCGTCCCAAATTAATTGTCCTCATTTGACTTTTTAAAGTATTAATTTCTCAACTTTGATCTTAAATATTTTTATTTATTTTATATAATAATTGATGCAAAATATATGAATGGATTGTCTTTTAAATATTTTTTCATTGGTGTAATTTTCATCAAGTATTACATAACACATACAAAAAATATTAAGGATTAAAGTTGAGAAATTAAGACTTTAAAAAGTCAAATGAGGCCAATTATTTTGGGACTGTGGGAGTATTATAATTCAAAAACACATTCAAAATCTTGATCAATATCACCAAACCAATCCATTCCATCTTTATCTTTAGCATGTTTAAAGGTTTTTACAATTATCCATAACCTAAAAAATCAAACCACAACCTTCATGGCGCCGAATTAGATTAAAATCATCAGCATCGAATAAACACAAACCCCCGGAAAGGTTTTTGTGATTTTTCTTCATCACACAATTGTTTTTCGAAATAAACCGTATGACATCTATTAATTAGTTGTAGATCTTTTTGTGTTTGTTTAGGGAAAAAGGCAAAATGAAGCCGGTGGGATTCAGTGGTCCAAGTGTTGTAGAGAACACATCTTCATTTGTTTGGCTATATTACCTCGATTACTGCATTTAGTTTATATTACATCGATATTATGTTTAACCAATAGTTAGAATTATAATGATGTGATTACTGCATTTACTTTATATTACCTAAATTTGTTTGGCTATACGGCTATACAAATGTGTTGTTCCTAATGGTAATTGATTAACATGATGATTTGGTTTTGTAATTTTTGAAAATAGTCTTTTGAATACCTGGTAGTTTTTTACATTTTCAGAATTATTCCTGATATGTATTGATAGATGGATCCCGATACTTTGTAAGGAAGCATCTTGAGTAGGCTAATGTACTCAAATAATACTTGAAGCTTCGATCCTTGAGCTATATGGACCTTCAACTTATTTCTAAGTATATAAGTAGTTAACTACTTATCATGTTTTTTAGGTATTAAAGCAAGCCTTTGAGATTACCGGTTAATCAATTGTTCCAGGTTACTTTATGGTTTCTAATGTCCCCGCTCTTATGTCCTAACATTATTTCATTGTAGTACCATTATAGTATCACTAGCATGGAGATTGATCAATTTTCCAATTATGTGTTTTGGCTTAGAAGTAGCGATGCATCTGATGAGCTATTGATCTTATTAAAGATGAATGGAAAAAAATCAAGGCCAATCAGGTATGTATTTAATCTACAATGTTCGTCTTCGATGAAAAGTGTTGTATTTTGAGGAGTAATCTAAATCATTCTTATGCAGGTTTGTAGGAATAAAAGGTTATGGCAATGGAAAAAATGAGCTTATAGGAAATGATGGCAATAACAATAGAAAAATTGATCTTATTTGCAATAGTGGTGCATATATTCTAGATCCCGTACTATGTCTTTTCCGGTAAGACCCGTGTAATGACTTTTACTAAACTATATTTTCATTACTGGGCATCCTAAATAATCACATTTCATGATCTTTGAATGAGTCTTGATGTCAATCAATATTTACACAAGTATTGATATTTTCATTTGAAGAGTTCTTATAATGGTATCCTAACAAACATTTTAGCGATTATTCAGTTTGGTTAATGGATGAGGTAACCAGTTTCGCATTTTCAAAACTTGTGTTGGCTGGTTTAAAATAGCCACATTGACAAGGTGCAACAAAATATCAATTTTAGTTTAAATGTCCAAGTTTCTTAATCTTCTTTGTTTATAAATTTGTCATTCTCCTTATGTCCACCTTAGTTTGTGTCTCTTCGTTAGATGTATACACATAACAGATGAAAAGGTTGCAACTCTCATCTCTATATCTATTATAAAGAGGGTCATCCATAAGGTACACATTAATAGGGATTCATTCATATATTTTGATTCACATTCTTGTCTTTACCTATATAAAACTATTTGTAAATTTGATATATATGCATAATTTCATTAACATACTTTGTTTTATTCTCAATTTTATGACATATGAAACTCAACTTATCACAAAATAGATACTTCTTTTTCAATTAGCGTTTTCTCTGGAAGATGTGTGTAACTATAAGCATGAGAGCAACCAAACTCCCCTTGACAGCAAGCAAAACACCCTTTGACAGCAACAACCAAACACCCCCTTACACCAGCCACCCAACAACTTTGACAACAACAACCAAATTTTCTTGTATTTTGTTGGCAAGATTAATTAAGATTAAAGACTGATGTGTATATTTATATCATAGGAAAAAAAGATATTTTCCTTAGGTTTAATTAATTTAATATGCCTTAGACCCCAATGATTTTTGTATTAGTTATCAGTTTAGATATTCTATCTTGCTATGTTAATGTGCACGACTACCTATTTTAAAATTTATCTGGTCTAGATAAGCATCAGCTTCTTTGAGGGCTTAAAGACTTACACACATGTTATCCATGCTTTCATGTTTTGAGCTCACATCACTTCCAGTTCATTCAAGAATATGTGCATCTGTTTCAAGTAGTTATGCCTCGCTATCTTTCTGTCTATTCTATTCTGAACTTTATTTCTTTCATTTGCAGCAAACGTGTTTCACCGAGATCTAATGTCTAAAAACATCTTAGCCAGCACTAAATGTAAAATAAAGATTTACGACTTTGGTCTTGCATGAGTGCAATCAGTGACCAGCCTACTACAATATTCTAGACAATATGTACCTAAGTCGCCCATTACCTATTTCAGAAGTTATTCTATAATTTTATTTTTCAACAACATTATATAATTGAATAGCCTTACCTTCAATGTGTTCAGATTATTACGTTGGATCAAGATGGTACAGGGCTCCTAAGCTATTTGGAATTTTTCATAGTAAGGTACCAATGCTACAACTACACTCATATGCTTATATTTATCAAACTTGGTTCAATGCTAATCTAGACTCTAAATGGAGATCTTCATTTCAGTATAAAAACACCAACCATTTTAAATTCGTGTATATTTATTACTTTTTTTTATTCCAGTACACATCGGCTATAGACTATGGAGTATTGGTTGCATTTTTGCAGAACTTCTAACCGGATTTTCCCTGTAGAAATGTCGTGCATCAGTTGGACATTGTTGGACTACTACTTGGACTTAATGACTGATCTTCAAGGAACCCCATCAGCTTATAATATTGCTTGGGTTGGTTTAACTGCCATTGATGAGTAAATATAGTTTGTTTGCTATCTTTTTATCACATAAGAATGTTTGATATTGATGTTTCAGATATCAACTTTAACAAGGCGCTATTCGTACCAAACATGTCTCTTTTCACAAAAGTTGGATCTAGCTCATCCTTGCCATCAACTGATTCTGCCTAATAATATCATGGTAGCTCACACTTCTAAGATGGGAGAACATTATAGTTACGGAAAGAGGTATCATTTACACTTTACTCACACTGATGATGACTTGTGGCCATAAGTGTGATTTTTGTAACTTAGCTATATGATATGGATTACAGTGAATACCAATAATAATGCTCAGTTAATATCTATTTAGAGCAAAGATCACAATGAAACAAGTATTAAAAGCTGTGAAAAGGAGAAATTTGGCTTCAGTAGCAGCGCATTGCAAGAGGCTCTTGTAACTGAAGTTTTTTAGGAAGTTTGAGGTAACCATACAAATTATTACTAGGCCTATGAATGCTTTGATTTTTATTTTATCTTTTCAACGCCTAAATGAAATTTTCTTATCAGATTGCTAATAAAATGACTTAAGACTTAATTCAGACATTTTGTACTCATACCCATTATTTCCCTCTTGTCTTGGCCTTTGTGTGTTTGGTTTCTTTGGCTAACTAAACCCAACCCCCTCAATTTTGGATCCAAAACATTTAGTTTTTTAGGTACCGACAGAAATGGATCCAGTCTGAAACACATTATGTCCAAAATCATTTTTTTAACTAATAGTTTGTATTTCATATACGAATTAAATTAACGTATAGGCGCAACAAACTGCACATATTTTATATGCTGCATAGGAAAGTATAAGGGTAAGTATTGGTTAATGTTGTTAACTTGTGATTTGGAATATAAGCTTACAACTACAAAAAGCATAAGCAATCCCTAAGATACCTTGGTTACCTGATTGTCACAACTACAAAAAGCATAAGCATGGACAAACCAACCCGTTTTATTACCTGATAGGTGTTTGAGATTAGTTATTTTGAAGTGCTTATTTGGCTTTCAAAGATGATTGTTACCTACTTATTTTTAAGTGCTTATATATTTCAAATTAAATAGATTAGTATTGTAGTTTTCAGTAGAGTGTTTGGGTATATTGAAAGAAATGAATATAGGGAGGTCATCTAACTATTTAGTTTTTTCATAAAATTCACCTGACTATTCAACTCCTATATATATAGATATACATATGTTTGGCTTGAGTGGGTTGATTGTAGTTGTGTTTGCAGCATTAGTTATGATTTGAGATTTAGTTGCCTGAAGCATAAATATTACACCGGCTTTTATATTTTACACAAGAAAACAAATAGGAATCTGCAAGGTAAAATGAAAATAGAAAATCTATCTTTAAACAAGTTGATATATGCAAAATAAATCATCAAATCTGAATATAATAAATTAGTAAACCCTGGAGACATGTATACATGCCATTAGGTTTCGGATAATTACTTGATGGTCTGTCATATCATAATAGAGAGATCACAAATGTGTGTGCTTTTAAGTAATGCCAAAAAATAATACATGAAACTAATGAAGAAAAAACGAATGTAAATTATTATTTTTATCACCATTAATATAAGTCAAGGGCAAACATTTGTTGCAGGTTGGTTCGTCTCTACATAGGCCTGTAATTTCACACGGACATCTATTTGTGGATATTTCAAGAGATAAGATAAAGAAATGCTTGAAGGTTCTTTGTTGCCACAAAGACGACAACTACACACTCCACAATAATCGTCGTTTATAAAAAAGTTTTATTGTGTATTTGAATAAGCACCATAAACTTGTATTATTTGACATCTTCATTATCTTTTTAGATATATTATTACACAATTGCTTTTACATACAATTTAGAACTTGATATGTATTATCATGAAGCTAGCCCGCCCATTCGAGCGGGCTATGAAGCTAGTAATACATATGATCGGCACAGACTAAAATTAGATTTGTTTCAAAGTACAAACTAATTAATTGGATTTGTTAACATAAACTTGTATTATTTGACATCTTCATTATCTTTTTAGATATATTACACAATTGCTTTTACATACAATTTAGAACTTGATATGTATTATCATGAAGCTAGCCCGCCCATTCGAGCGGGCTATGAAGCTAGTAATACATATGATCGGCACAGACTAATTAATTAGATTTGTTTCAAAGTACAAACTAATTAATTGGATTTGTTAACATGGAAATCTTATTTGCTTTTGTTTCAAAGTCACAAACTAATTAATTAGATTTGTTAACATGGAAATCTTATTTGCTTTTGTTTCAAAGTCACAAACTAAATAATTAGATTTGTTTCTTTTTCTTTTTATGTACAATATATCTATTGAAAAATATAGATGTCGATTCATATGTGTTTGAGGATACAATGCGTCAAAATCCTAATAAGTAGTAACATGACCCCGGTTCACCAAAATGGTCTGTTCTGCAAAGGTCTCTATTTTTGTTATTGTCAAATATTTTTGCGGTATGGTTGTTACTTATATATGACTCTCTAATACTCCGTAAAATTTTGTCAACAATAGTAAGGAGTTTATGAAATTGTTGATCCGTAATGAGTATATAAGTTATTTTGTATGAAATTGCTAAACATATCATTTAGGGCTACATTTAAATATTCAGACATGCAATAACTGATTTTACTTTTAATAAAAAGTTCTCGCCCCCTCATTTAACATCTCTCAACCGACTTTATATACCATCAGTTATGCATGTTTTTATTTCTTAAACAAACTATATTGGCTATGTTTAGCAAAAGCCTGTTTTGTATTATTAGTAAAATAAAAAGAGTGTCTTTGAATATTAGGCTGCCCCCAATAGAGTAAATCGTCTCTCGATCGAGGGTGTAGGGCGATCGATTTCATCTCGATCCCCTTGCTGTGGAGGTACTCGATCGCCACACAAAAAAAATGGAGAGGGTCATCTGGTCGACCTAATCGACAAAGCACAAACAATACAAATTAAACCATATATACATCACATTTACTTCAAACTAAAACATACCCATATGAAATAAACACAAAACACAAATGGGCTAAACCACTTTTTTAAAGATTTAAGCTTAAATACAGCTTATTTTTAAAAAATAAAGCATACCCAGATGAAATAATCATAAAACACAAATGGGTTTTGAACAGATTTTAATAAAGATGAAAAAAGTGTACCATTTTGAAAATCTTGATTGATGCAAAGAGTGTGAGATGAAGAGTTGTATAAAATGGGGTTTATATATTTGTGAAAAGAGAGATGTTGCGTTGAAAATATATGATATGATGCCCTAGATGTAGATACTAACGCAAACATGTTATTTTTTATTTTTTTTAAATGAACTTGGTCGCCCTTACTGGGGCACCTAATCGTCTGAAGGTCGCTGGAGAGAGAAAGCTGACGTGGCAGGGAAAATGAGGGGGATTAGGGCTCCTTACTCAAGCCTTATGTTCATTAAAATATAATGCTTAAGTGGTTTAGGGGATATCTTTATGATTTGATAAACTTAAATGTGTGTTAGAATATCAAGGTTAATGGGTTCATGGAATGAAAATAAAAAGAGAAGGAAACTATTATTTAGTTAAAAAAAATAATTATTATTATTTGCAATATACTACAGTATAGAATTGTAGATTAAATACACATTTGTTTTATAATATAAAGAAAAAGAAACAATAAGAGAGGAAGAGAAAATAAGTGAGGTAAACCCACAAAAAGTCTAATAAACCACACTTCTATATTAGGAGATGCCAAATATATTTATAAATAAAGGAAGAGAAAATAAGTGAGAAAATATATTTTTACTCAATGTTCAATCTATCTATAATCTATATCTATATTTATCTATAATTTCTAATAAACCACACTTCTAGCCTAACCCTTAATTAGTTTTTTCCTAATAAAGTGAGGCCTAACACTGTATCTGTGATACCTATCCAAGAACTATGTTTGAAATCCTTTTTCTAAATTCTCCCGCTGTATTATGTGTTTGACCGTGGGTGTGGGGCAAGATTTTGACTATATTAGTCGCTAATAAACGCACACAACTAGCATAGTTGTTACAAATTCTTTAGGCAAAAGTCAAAATATTGATGATACATTAAATGCATAATTATTCGAACAATTTAGAGAGTTTACAATATTTAGCCATAACTTCTCACCAAAGTTTATGACTTTACTGAGATTAATTAAAATGAGTTAATGAGTTTCCAAAAATAAATGATTTAATATGAAAGCTTATTTTGTTTCATTTGTCTCAAAATCTTTTATATAATAAAGGAATTACATTATTTTGGAGTGATTTTGTCAATTCATTCTTATTGAAAAAACAATTGGGCCAATAGGAGAGCTTGATTTCGCCACGTAAGCAAAATCTTGTGATGTGATTGGTTAATAAAAGTCAAAATTAAATTGATTTTGGTCAAACTTTAATAAATTTGGTGGAAAATTTTGGTTGATTAAAAAAACACAAAAAAATATAGGTGTCAAATTTGTGAAAACAAAAACTTAAAAAAAGATGAGGTAATTAATAAAACTTTAATGGTTGAATTTTTAAAAATTATATAGAGTTAAGTGTAATATTATAAGCCTTCTTGTTTTTCAATAACTTTTGATTATAAACAAATACCCCCTTATACTTTATACTCTTTATACTTTATATCTTAAAAAATATAATGTATATGTTGTTTTAAAAATAACAATATTTAAATTTGCATAAGATTATAAGTATTAATTTTTTTACTATACACGTTCAATAAGGACTCATTTATTTTATTTTAAAAGTTTAACCTATGTGGACACGAGTTTACATTTTAAATACGGCTAAATTACTGAAAACGGGAATATAATTATCAAATTGTAAGCACAGGTTACTTTAATATAAAAATAAATATACGTGATTGTACTTATAACAATGACTCATGTAATTATTATTTATTTATATAAGGATACCTAGAAAAATCTTTTTAAAAAACTTTAAGGAGTATACTTTAACTTTATCAACGCTCATTATGTGCTATTAAACTTGAATCATGTGTACAACATAATATCAGTAGTAAAATTTAAATAACAACATCAACATATTTTTCAGCTAAATAAAATTAAATCTTGAGTTACCTAACAGAAATTTTTACAAATACTTTTACTAAATTCTAATGGATATTAATGCATAATAAAAACTCGTGCACAAGTATTAGTTATACTTATATCACAATTTTCATGGACAAACTCTTATATGCGTATATACTGAACTAAAATATTAAAATAAATTTGATTTATGTGTAAAATTCGTGCGTGCACAAAACTTATAACTATATAATTATATGCAATTAACTTTAAAGACACAATATTCAGTATTAATACATAATATATATATTTTTTTGTCAAAATCCCGTGCATGCACGTGTATTATAACTAGTTTACAAACTATTCAAATTTCAATATAAGTTCAGTTACGATCACCAATCACAAAATTCCGTTGTTTCAATCGAAATTAAAAATCACATTTTTATTTTAGCAACATACAAACTCTTCAATTGCGACTATCAAATTAGAGGACACTTTAGAGAGAGAGAGAGAGAGAGAGAGAGAGAGAGAGAGAGAGAGAGAGAGAGAGGGGGACATTTTGTTTCATCTATTCTTCAGGTCTATTATGAATCATATACATATGTATATAATGTTTGTTTTGGTTTTTTCTCTAAGGCCGTCTTATTGATTTGAGTGGTTCGGTGTGAAACTACGAATGAAGTTTCGTAAATCACGAAAAACTTAACTATTATGGAAAATTAAAAATATAATATACTTAGACATGTATAATACTAATGGACATATACTAAATCGGATGTCCCCTCACATAATATTTCAAAAGGGCTATAAAAATTCAAGTTAGACATGTATAAATACTAATGGACATATACTAAATCGGAGGCCCCTCACAAATATTGGCCCTGTGCAACTGCCCCACTTGCACATACTAATCACCGCCACTGTCTTTAACTAGACTGTCCACGGTGTAAGATTGTGTAAACATGTATATTGATTGAATAATAATGAGAGGTACATCAAGATTATATAAGCTATATAATGGGCCTAAAATATAATTGGCCAAATATTAATCCTAATACTAATAGTCTAACACTCCCCCGCAGTTTGAGCGGGAGGAGACCGAATACTCAAGCTGTCACGAAAATCGGTAAACAAGGCAGATGGTAACCCCCCGGTAAAAATATCAGCATACTGAAACCTTGAAGGAACATGTAGAACTCGAATTTGACCAGTAGCAACCAAATCACGAACAAAATGAATATCAATCTCAATATGCTTGGTACGCTGATGTTGAACAGGGTTAGAAGACAAGTACACTGCACTCACATTATCACAATAAACAACAGTAGCAGATGACAATGGTGTATGAAGCTCACGAAGTAAATTCCGAAGCCAACATGTCTCAGAAACAGCATTGGCAACATCCCGATACTCACCAAAGATGGAACGAAAGTAAGTTGTTGCCGAGAAAAACACAATAACCTGATGTAGACCGGCGAGTGGTAGGGCAACCAGCCCAATCAACATCCGTGATGAGTGTCTAAATACTCATCATTTTTGTACCATCTAAACTGCAAAATCATCTGAAAACACTCAGAAATGCATCAAAATGATGAAAATATCACAACCAAGTGTTTTATGTGTTTTAAATGCAAAAATATCAAAATCAGATGAAAAATGTATCAAGTTTGCAAAATTGGCGTTTAGTCCCCAAGTTTCAAAAGTTGTCAAAAACAGTCCCTGGTAAATCAAAATAAAGAAAAATATCATTCAAGGTCCTTGAAATATTCTAAATTGTCAAAAATGGTCCTTGAATGAATCTTTGGTCAAATGGCGGAAAAGGTCCCTAAGTTTGAAAAATGGCAAAATTAGTCCTTGGATATCTAAAAATGGAATTTTATGCAAAAGTGGTCCTTGTACTATTCATAAATGGCAAGTTTGGTCCTTGTATTAGCATTGGAAAAAGTTCAGTTTGGTCCCTCAAGTTTGCAGAATTTGCAACTCTAGTCCTTGTAATACTACTAAACCAAACGGACAACATTTTAATATCACAAGCCACACATCCAGTGGCACATCTTGCAAACCCAAGCCCAAAAAACTTGACCCTTGAACCCTCCCACGTTATTAATACCGGTCAAAAAGTCAAATACCAGGTATATCTGTGCTTCTCTCATCACGTTTACCGCCAAATCCCAAAACCACCATGGTTTCCTTGATTTGCTCTATCCACCATTTCCACCTGTCTCACCACTTGTATACCAACCCCCTCCACTACCACAATCATCCAAGAAGCTTTAATTGATTGAAACCTGCTTATAGACTTCTGGCGCCAAAATATCCAAATGGACGATTATGATGATTTTGACCAATCCAATGGTTGGAATGAAGTGGGATATGTTGAAGATGTCGACAAGAGTGGAAAAGATGATTATAAAGAGGAGAGAAGCATTGTAGCAACATAACGAGTGTAATTTAGTTTATCTTAGTCGTTTTTAGTAATTTTTAAATTCCAGTGTATGTTTTAGCTTTCAAACTCTGTATTTCAAGTCTTTAATGTATAATTGAGCTTTTGTTAACAGCAATTTCAGTTTTAAGTTTCATTTGCAAGTTTATGCAATTTCAAGTTAAAATTCTCAAAATGATCAAATGAAGTTAATAGTTGTTATCTTGGACTGATAGGCTCATATAAGCTCCTAGATAGCTTCTAAAAGCTATTAGATATCATAAAAATCAGTTTAGTATCAAAAAAGCAAAAATCACCAAAAATACAAATAAAATAGTTGAAAAATAAAAAATCCCATGGAAATGGTATTCACAGCTGGAGCAGGGTAAATATTGGATTGCCCTGGGTTAGTGGCTTAGTGGTAAGCCTATAGGAGTGGTCTTTTGATCTTGGTTCTGTATTCTCAGTTCAACATCACTTGTAAGCTTTTTGCTTAATTTTTGTATTTCACTGTTTAAGTGTTCTTAAGTTTAAATCTCTGTGTCTTTATGTTAATTAGTTGTAGTTAAGTATAATTATACATTAAAAACAGTTGCTTGTTCTTTTTAATTTGTAGTTTATAAAATTTTATTTTGACAGTTAAATTAGCTTAAGTTTAATTTCTTAGTTGTATGTTGTTATTGCTGTTGTTTAGTGTCTATTTAGTCTTAGTAAGTGATAATATTAAGTCTGTAATCAGTTACATGGTCTCAATCTTTAAAATCACTTGAAAATCTTCAAATCAGTTTAGTTAAGTACTGTTTGGATTTGCTGAGTTATTAGTGTTGGAGGTTGTTTGAGTGGTTGCCTGTTATTGTTTCATGTCACATTAGGTCTTAGAAACTCATTTCAACAAGAAAAACCAGTTCTCATTTGTGAAAAAGTCAAAATTAGCTTTTGATCACATCTTGTGTTAACTGTTGGATTTTCATGATCCATGATCATGATTGTGTGTTCATAAGTTGTTTATATTGCTCAAACCAGTCTTAATTCATCTTATTACAACATATTAAGTGAGTAGGATCAGATTAAAGTTCATTAAAGTCAACCTTAGTGTTTAATATAAAAGTCAAAATTTTCCATTTGGTCGTTTTTGAATAAAATAGATTATTTTATATAGGGCTTAACTTTGAGTTTTATGTTTTGAACTTTTGGGATATCAAAATATAGTTGCTCAGCTTTATACTAGTATTTTTTATATTTTCTAAAAAAGCTTATTACATAGCTTATTTTCTAGCTTATTTCAAGTACATGTTTTAAAATGTGCTCTGTGCACAGTTGAGCTACCCACTTTCATAAGCTCACAAATAGCTTATTAGTTGGCCTCAGCTTGTGATTCTTGGTTCTTTGGAAAGCTGACCTAGCCATCTTGAGGTCCCAAGCTTAATTTTCCACTTTTTAGCTTGTTTGCTAGGGCTGCATGTAGCTTAAACCTTGTCCCATTTCTGTCTTTTAATAATAAAATCATAAGTGCTTATCTGCTTATTCCTAGCTTTTCAGTATGCTTCTTTGTTCTTTTTAGTTTTATTTGAGTTTCTCTAGCTTATTTGCATCTCAATCTACCTTTGTTTTCAGCTTGAAAGCTTGTTTGAGCTTAAAAACTCATTTTAAGCTTATTAAGCCCACTGTTGAGCTTTTAAGCTCTCAAATAGCTTATTTTTAAGTTTGTAAAATTTTTGTTTTCATAAAAGTAACTTATAATCAGTAGTATAATAGTTTTCAAAAAGAAAATCCAGAAAAACATCATTTTAAATATAGTGATAGCGTTTATTTAATATTAATTAGCTTTTAGATTTTTCTTTTTAGCTTATTATTAAGCAAATTATGTTTTTATATTTTTCTTAACCTTCTGTCACCTTAAGTTATTTTTAGAAAAAGTTTCATAATTTTCCTAATCTGTTTAGTATTTATTATAATTTTAAATAGTTAAAAGTATTAGATAATTAGTAATAAATAATAAAAAAGCATAAAAAATATATTTTCAGTTCTAAAATTAGTTTTATCATATTTTAGATTTTTATAAGTTAAAATTTCATTTTTCCAGGTTTATTTTATATTTTCTAGTATTTAAGTGTATTTTAAATAGTAATTAATTAGTATTAAATAGATAAAAAGTGTAAAAAATATATTTTCAATTTTAAAATAAGTTTTATAATATTTTAGATTTTTCTGAATCATAATTTTATTTTTCTAGCCTTATTTCATATTTTCTTTTATTTTGGAGTATTATTAAATAGTTTAAAATAGTTTTTAATTAATAATAATTAAATAAATAGTTATAAAAATAATTTTATTTTTCTAATAATTTTCTTTTATTTTTAGGATTTCAAAAATATCATTTTCATATTTTTAGGTCTTTTATTTCTTAGATCTCACTTTTTATTTTGTACGTTTACGTAGTTTTTAATAAACGTACGTATTTACGTTTCTTTAATCTGATTGTTGTGCTTATTAATTCTGTATTCAATATCCATTCCAATCAATCAAGAGTGTAGTTATCAATCAAAATCTTACTTGATCACTATCCTTAGTGATCATTCTATCGTCTGAAAGTTTTGAAACACCATTGAGTCTCAGGTGGGACTTAACAACCCGGGAATCCACTATATTCTCCGGATCTTCATTGCATTGGTTTCGGCGTTTTAAGTTTATTACGGTTAGCCATTCACAAGTGGTTAGCTTGTGTGATTAAACTTGACGGTTCGGATCCAATCAAATTTTGGCGCCGCCGGAGGCTTTAGCGTGTGTTTAACCTTTTTCAGACCCATTCTTGCACATATACCATCTTTTGTAAAAGTTTTTTGTAAAGTTATCAAATTATCAAAAAGTTCATTAACACTTTTCCTAAAGTGTTAACAACACCAAACAAAATATAAAACAACAAAACAATCGTAACGTTTTCTAGCTTGTGTTTCCTTTAAGGTGATTCTTAAAGAGATACGATTTGGTTAAACGAGACGATACCAAAAATATTGTCCAAAAGTTTTTAACCTTTGCACAAATCTATACCTACGTCTTTTCAGTGGTACTTAAATACATAAAAATCAACCACCGCAAATCAAGGCAGTACACCTACCAACTGGGGGTGTGACCATAATAAGTTCCCGAACAACAAATTTAAAACTTACCTTTGTGTCCTTGTGATTTGGTGTACCTTTTTCAAAGAATCCATTTCATTTGTGATTATTGGTTTAAGTTCACTTGTCGTTTTGCCTCGCATTTGTTTTTGAAAACCTGATTTTTATACTTAGTGCATGCGCACTCATTCTTCCAGCTCTACAAGTCCACTTTCAGAGCTTGCAAATATTCCTCGTAGGCGTAGAGGACGTTCTGCTCCTTCAGCCGTGATCGAGAACGCTTACACCACCACCCCCGCCGAAATGGCGAAGACAAATGATGAATGAGCTTCTCCAAGCACCCATCGAGGGTTACGGAGATGCCATTGTTGTTCCAAATGCATCGTGGTTGATACCTTTGAGCTCAAAACCGGGTTGCTTAATCTTGTAACCCAAAGCCAATTTTATGGTTTTGAGCGGGATGATCCTCATGCACACATTCGATGGTTTAACAAGATTGCATCTACCATCAAATACAAGAATGTCCCACATGAAGCAATCAAGCTTCTTCTGTTCCCATTTTCTCTAGAGGGACAAGCCCGGAATTGGCTTGAGAAACAACCCCTCGTTCCATTGAGACATGGGAGGATTTAGTCACCAAGTTTGTTAACGAATTCTATCCTCCATCCCGAACTACAAGTCTCAAGAATGAGATAATGAAATTCTCTCAAAGATTTGATGAATCATTCGGGGAGGCATGGGATCGTTACAAAGAATTGCTCCGCAAGTGTCCGCATCATGGTTTTACCGAGTTAATGCAAATGGATACTTTCTACAATGGTCTAAACCGCACCAATCAAGACTCTTTAAATGCCTCCGCGGGAGGTAATTTCCTGAGTAAGACCACCAAAGAAGCCTTGCAAATCATTGAAAACAAGTCCCAGGTCCGCCCTTTCCGAGCAAAGACATATCATTCTCGTCCTAATGTGGACCTACTTCATCTCACGTAAGTACATCTAGCACCGATGCTAAGATTGACAAACTCACGGATATTGTTCAGGCTTTGGTTCTTGCTAACCAAAAGAAAGTAACCTTCACACGCACACCAACACGGTGAGGTGAAGAAAGTTGAAGTTTGTGTTACTTGTGGTGGTCCTCATGCATACTACAACTGTCCTGCCACCGATGGTAGTCCGTTTGAAGCTAATGCTATAGCCGGTACTTCACATCAGGGAGGTAATCAATACCATCCTCCAAATGAACCACACTACCGCTAACACTAATCGTGCACCACCCGGTTTTAACGTAATCCTAACATACAAAACCGAATCGTAACCAACCTAGAATGAATCAAGGTTATCAAAACCAAGGTAATTTCTATCCCGGACCCAATCAAGGTTTCCAACATCAAGGGAACCTTAATCAAAACAATTTCAATCGAGGGAATCAATTTCATGGGAATATGAATCCTAATCAAGGAAATTTTCAAAATCAAGACCCTAATCCCAACATTAGAGGCCAGAATTTTCTTAATCAAACTCAAGCCATTGTTCCAACCGACCATCATCCGATGAGTTATTGAAGCAGTTCATGAAATCCCAAGATGAAATGAACAGGTTGTTGGTCACCGATCAATCGATCTAAAGAAGTCTTTAAATGATCAACCCTGGCTCAGGAAAACTTCGAGCAACACGATCGCTAACCCGAGGGGCGATGCAAAGCGATCACAACCGAAGTGGTGTTTCATATGATGGACCGCTATTCCTCTACCTCTTCTTCTTCTTCTCTCCCTAAGGTAGTAGAAAGTGAACCTAAGACACACAATGGAACTTCGACTCCAATGCCTCCTCCACTAGGAGCAATGAGTCAAGTTACCAAGGATACAACGGACAAGGTGCATTTTTCAAGCCCACGAAGTACCGCACACGCCCCACCTTCGGTAGTCCAACCTCAAGTTGTCCAGAAACCCAAGTCAAATCCAGGAGTTGTTTTGAACCTCCTGTAGCTCCTGTTGAGAACACCAAATCCAAATCTTCTATTCCTTACCCATCACGTTTGAATGAGCAAAAGCTCCGCGAAAAAAGCCAGTCATCAAATGGACAAATTTTTTCAAATTTTCCAAGAGCTACATTTTGACATAAGCTTTGCGGATGCTATCATGCTGATGCCCAAGTTTGCATCAACTCTCAAACACATGTTAAGCAATAAGGAAAAGCTGTTTGAAATGGCAAAACTCCTCTAAACGAGAACTGCTCTGCAGTTATCTTGAAGAAGCTTCCTGAAAAGCTTGGAGATCCCGGAAAATTTCTCTTACCTTGTGTATTTCGTGAATGGTTGAATGCTTTGCCCTAGCAGATCTTGGTGCAAGCATCAATCTGATGCCTTATTCAAGATGGAAGAAACTTTCTTTTCCGGAACTTACTCCTACATGCATGACTCTCGAGCTTGCAGATCGTACAATATCCCGTCCTCTTGGCATTGCCGAGGATGTATTTGTGAAAGTAGGAAAGTTCCATTTTCCAGCCGACTTTGTAGTTGTTGATTTCGATGTTGATCCACGGGTTCCTCTCATTGTTGGACGAGGATTCCTGAGAACGGGCCGTGCTCTCATTGATGTATTTGAGCAAGAAATCACACTACGTGTGGGTAATCAAGCTGTCACCTTTAACCTTGATCAAACTTCGAGGTACTCCGAAACTATGATTACGAGTCGGTTAACCGAATAGATATAATTGATGTTGCTTCTGAAGAGTACTCTCAAGAAGTTCTTGGTTATGTTCATAATTCTTCGAGTGATAATCTCACTCATTCATTTCAACCCATCATTGCCAATTCTACTCCTTCTATCACTCCTTTTGAAGGAAGAGACTTCATCTTGGAAGAGATTGAAGCATACTTGGCTAGTGATTCTTCCATGGAAATTGATCACGCTCTCATTGACATCGAGGGGGACATACTTCTCATTGAGAAGTTGCTTAATGATGATCCATCATCAACCCTTCACACTAGTGATTCAATTCGATAAGGTTAATAACAATGAGATTAACCTGAGGGAGATATTCTTCTTCTGAGAAGTTGTTAAATCGGACACTTCTCCTCCACTCCCTCCCACGAGCTTCATAACAAGGAAGTCAAGTCAGGTTGAGAAACTCAAGAATTTCCGAAGTCGAACTCAAAGACTTGCCACCTCATCTCGAGTATGCATTTCTTGAGGGTGATGATAAATTACCCGCCATTATTGCTCGAGATTTGAGTAAAGATGAAAAGACTGCTCTCATAAAGGTCTTGAAGTCACACAAGCAAGCAATTGCTTGGAAACTCTCCGACATTAAGGGTATCAACCCCGAGTTTTGTACTCACAAAATCTTGATGGAGGATGACTTCAAACCAGTTCAACATCGAGAGAAGGGTGAATCCTAAGATCCATGATGTTATCAAACAAGAGGTTCTCAAACTTCTTGATGCAGGATTGATTTACCCGATCTCAGATAGTCCTTGGGTTAGCCCAATTCACTGTGTTCCTAAAAAGGGTGGCATAACTGTTGTCACAAATGAAGATAACGAGTTAATTCCAACTCGGCTGGTTACGGGATGGCGTGTTTGCATTGACTATCGTAAGTTGAATGACGCCACCCGAAAAGACCATTTTCCTCTACCCTTCATGGACCAAATGCTTGAGAGACTAGCAGGGAACGATTACTATTGTTTCCTTGATGGTTTCTCGGGTTATTTTCAGATCCCCATTGATCCACAGGATCAAGAGAATACCACATTCACCTGCCCATATGGAACTTTTGCCTACAAACGTATGCCTTTTGGCTTATGTAATGCTCCCGCACGCTCCAACGATGTATGATGGCCATATTCCACGACATGATCGGGGAAACAATGGAGGTGTTTATGGATGACTTCTGGGTCATTGGGGACTCGTTCCAAACATGTCTCTCCCATTTAGAAAAAATGCTTCAACGGTGTGAAGACACCAATCTTTGTCTAAATTAGGAGAAGAGCCACTTTATGGTCAAAGAAGGCATAGTCCTTGGCCATAAGATTTCCAAAACCGGGATTGAGGTAGATAGAGCAAAAGTAGATGTTATTGCTAAATTGCCTCATCCTACTACCGTCAAAGGTATTAGGAGTTTTCTAGGTCATGCCGGTTTCTATCGAAGATTCATACAAGATTTTTCTAAAATCGCCCTGCCTATGACTCATCTTCTTGAAAAAGATGCTCCTTTTATCTTCTCACTTGAGTGCATCAAAGCTTTTGAAACATTAAAGAAAAAGCTTACGGAAGCACCCATTCTCGCTGCTCCCGACCGATTTGCCTTTTGAGCTAATGTGCGATGCAAGTGATTTTGCTATCGGTGCAGTCTAAGGGCAACGTAGAAGCAAGCATTTTCAGCCTATCCATTACGCAAGCAAAACTATGATCGAAGCTCAAACTCATTACACCACCACAGTAAAAGAGCTATTAGCCGTGGTGTATGCATTTGAGAAGTTTCGACCGTACTTAATCTTGACCAAATGCGTGGTGTATACGGATCACTCGGCTCTCAAATATCTCTTTGCAAAACAAGATGCAAAGCCGAGATTGCTCCGTTGGATTCTCCTCCTGCAAGAATTTGATATCATTATACGTGATAAAAAGGAGCCGAGAATCTAGTGCACGATCATCTCGTCTGCATTAGAAAACCCTCACCAAGATGTTTTCGAGAAAAGGAAATAAATGAAACATTTCCTCTCGAGACACTCAATGCGGTTTCTTTTCGTGGAAACTCTACTACCCCATGGTTTGCGGACTTCGCAAATTACCATGCGGGTAACTTCATAGTGAAAGGGATGTCGACCCAACAAGAACAAATTCTTCAAGGATGTTAAACATTACTACGGGACGACCCTACTTATTCAAAATTTGCGCGGATCAAGTCATCAGGCGATGTGTGTATGGTCGGGAAGCCAATGACATTCTCAAGGCTTGCCATTCGGACCTGGGGACATCATAGCCCTAACTACACCGCCAAGAAGGTGTTTGATTCCGGGTTTTATTGGCCCACAATTTATAAGGATGCCCACGATTTTATCAAAACATGTGACGCTTGTCAACATCACGGAAATATCTCTCAAAGAAATGAAATGCCGCAAAACGCCATTCAAGTGTGTGAGATATTTGACATCCGGGGCATTGACTTTATGGGACCATTTCCATCTTCTCGAGGAAACAAATACATACTCGTGGCTGTTGACTATTTGTCAAAATGGGTTGAAGCAAAAGCCTTACCTACCAATGATGCCCGAGTAGTTGTGAAATTTTTAAAATCTCTTTTTGCTAGGTTTGGAACTCCACGAGCTATAATCAGTGATCGTGGTACACATTTCTGCAATGATCAATTTGATCGTCTCATGCAAAAGTATGGTGTAACCCACCGCCTCTCACTTTACCACCCACAAACAAGTGGGCAAGTGGAAGTTTCCAACCGTGGTATTAAAAGATTTTGAAAGGACGGGCTGGCGAAAATCGTGCATCCCGGTCGGATAAACTAGATGACGCACTCGGGCCTTCCGACAGCTTATAAAACACCCGTCGGTGTACTCCATACAAGCTAGTATACGAAAAGGCATGTCATCTGCCGATTGAGCTTGAGCACAAAGCATACTGGGCCTTAAAACATGCAAATTTCGATATTCGCATGGTGATCATAGAAAAGTTCAAATGAATGAATTAAATGAACTCCGTGATCAAGCATACGAGAACTCTTTGATCTACAAACAAAAGACAAAGAAGATTCATGACTCTAAAATCAAGAACCGCGTTTTCAACGCGGGGATCGAGTCCTTCTTGTCAATTCAAGATTGAAGATATTCTCGGGAAAGCTCAAGTCCCGTTGGTCCGTCCATTCACTATCACTAAGGTTTATCCTTATGGCACTATTGAGTTATCTCAACCCGATGGTCCAAATTTTAAAGTGAATGGTCATCGATTGAAGCATTACTTTGGAGAGGACATTCCACCCATGGTTGTCCCGGATCTACAAACTTTCCCCATGAACCAATGAATGCGGGGATCGAGTCAAGCTAGTGACTCGGGAATCAAAAACAGTAGCACACACCACATGGGTTTTCACCCATGAGTTCCACCCTAGTGTGGGGGAGTTGCCCCCCGCTGTTGTATATAAGTATTCTTGTGAAAAAAAAATGTGTATATATCAAAAATAAAATAATGGCCGTAGTATTTCCCTTTTACGTTCTTTGTTTCGGCATAACCGCCGGTACTTTGAATATTGAGGGCAATATTCATTTCTAAGTGTGGGAGGGAATTCTCACGAATTTTATCATATATTATCCACCCAATTCCCGTTTTGGCCAAAATTTTTTGGAGTAAGTGTTTTTACTTACTCAAAAATAGTAATCAGTCCACCAAGTCTAACCCACATAAGGATTGGCTAATCCAGGAGCAAACGGCTCTTGGTAAAGATTTCTCAAATCCGTTTATGGCTTGCAATTTGCCTAAAATTGTATGGTGTTCAACTCACCATATCCTAAAAAGTAAAGAGTTGGCTAGCCCGCAAGTTTATGGCTTGTGGTAAAGGCAATGGAAAAACCATAATTGGTAATCGACTCACCAAAGATAATATTGATAATTTATCTAAGAGTTGGCTAGTCCGAAGCAAACGGCTCGGTAAAGACAAATCAAATCCGTTCTGACTTATGATTTGCTCAAAGTCATTTGGTTATCGTTGTACCAAGGTTCTTACTTGAACCAAAACAATTGGCTACTCAAGTAATGGCTTTTGGCAAAGAGTTCTTTAAAATCCATTAAAGTTTCAAAACATTGCTAGGGACTAGCAATATCTTAGTGTGGGGATTGATGAGTGTCTAAATACTCATCATTTTTGTACCATCTAAACTGCAAAATCATCCGAAAACACTGAAAATGCATCAAAATGTTGAAAATATCTCAAACAAGTGTTTTATGTGTTTTAAATGCAAAAATATCAAAATCAGATGAAAAATGTATCAAGTTTGCAAAATTGGCGTTTTAGTCCCCAAGTTTCAAAAGTTGTCAAAAACAGTCCCGGTAAATCAAAATAGAAAAATATCATTCAAGGTTCCTGAAATATTCTAAATTGTCAAAAATGGTCCTTGAATGAATCTTTGGTCAAATGGCAAAAGGTCCCCAAGTTTGAAAAATGGCAAAATTAGTCCTTGGATATCTAAAAATGGAATTTTATGCAAAAGTGGTCCTTGTACTATTCATAAATGGCAAGTTTGGTCCTTGTATTAGCATTGGAAAAAGTTCAGTTTGGTCCCTCAAGTTTGCAGAATTTGCAACTCTAGTCCTTGTAATACTACTAAACCAAACGGACAACATTTTAATATCACAAGCCCACACATCCAAATGGCACATCTTGCAAACCCAAGCCCAAACAAACTTGACCTTGAACCTCCTCACGTTATTAATACCGGTCAAAAAGTCAAATACCAGGGTATATTGTGCTTCTCTCTCACGTTTACCCGCCAAATCCCAAAACCACCATGGTTTCCTTGATTTGCTCTATCCACCATTTCCACCTGTCTCACCACTTGTATACCAACCCCCTCCACTACCACAATCATCCAAGAAGCTTTAATTGATTGAAAACCGCTTATAGACTTTTGGCGCCAAAATATCCAAATGGACGATTATGATGATTTTGACCAATCCAATGGTTGGAATGAAGTGGGATATGTTGAGATGCGACAAGAGTGGAAAAGATGATTATAAAGAGGAGAGAAGCATTGTAGCAACATAACGAGTGTAATTTAGTTTATCTTAGTCGTTTTTAGTAATTTTTAAATTCCAGTGTATGTTTTAGCTTTCAAACTCTGTATTTCAAGTCTTTAATGTATAATTGAGCTTTTGTTAACAACAATTTCAGTTTTAAGTTTCATTTGCAAGTTTATGCAATTTCAAGTTGTAGGATCGTTATTTTATTGTGTTTGATGATTCGGGTGGTCTTGGGAGATCAAAATACATGTTTTCCATGTTAGAGAGAGAAAGTAGAGAGAGAGGGTGTTCTTGCTAGAGGTTTACACAAAAGTATGGAATATTAGATTGAAAAGCACCACCCCTTCCATGGATGGAAGGGGTATTTATAGTTACAAGAAATACGACCTCCTATCGGCCTGTGGATCAGGGATACAGTGGGTAAAGACCTGTCCTTCCTCCACGGTGTTGCTCTAAACTAAACTACGCTACAAACTAACAAATAAACTACTTAATAACGTAACAAACGACACGTCTACGAGCTAACATATGCTAGACTTATAATTGGGGTGACAGACACTTTAACATAGAATTTTCTAATTCCTAACAATCTCCCCCTAAGGGAGGTCACCCCATGTTTTACATTTCGAATCCTAGCATTCTATCTTTGTCTTTGTTCTTGAGCTCGTAGACATGAATTCTTCATTTCCGCAATCTTTGTGCATTTGTAGCGATTCTTCAAAGTCCGCATAGTTTTGTACTTTGAGTGGAGGTCTTTGAATTGATCCACATCTTTGATGATCTTCGAGCTTTCATTGAGATCATCAACCACAGTAAATCTCTGAATCACCCTTTATTGTGTTGCCATCATGTGATGTTGTGACTTTTGGACCAACATGCTCACACTTTTGAATCATGACATCTTTCCATCAGAGTAGCGGAAGCCTTCCTGGTTCATGATATTTGCGGCAGCGAAGCGAAGCATAGTATAGAAATATCGAGCGGTTATGTAGATATGCACCAGTCATGATTTCTTCAAATTAAGTGTGGATTCTGTGAGCATGCGGCTTTGGATTGACTCCTCAATTCTGATCACCTGCAACCGTCCAAATGTACCCGCAAACAAGCAGTTATAAAACACACGAAAGTGTCTTTGATCACTTCGTGAATTGAGGTACACGCCCACGGTTCCCGTTGATCAAGTAAATCTGCTGGATCGTAGGATTCCTAAGAATCTCCTTGACAGGTTTTCGCAATTGTTCTAGCCGTTCTCAAACCAGAACGTCTCAAAGAAGACAACACGGAGTGAGTGAACTAGCGAATTTGAGATTCACTGATTGATGAAAAATGATTTGAAAAACAATCGCGTATTGCTTGAAGAAAGAGTTTTGCAATACGACGAAGGTTTTATGAGAAAGATCAATTTTCAATCAAAATACTTTTTGTATTAGAGAATGAGTACACATTCGATGTGCTAGCGAAAAGAAGAGATTCGCACATCGAACGGTTTTTCTAAAAGTATTTTTCAATCAGAGATACTTTTTGAATTTGAAAACATAAGTACACATTCGACGTGCTGGAGAAAAGAAAAGATTTGCACATCGAACGGTTTTTCCAAAAGCATCCGTCAATCCATTTCCTGGACCAAGGTTGATTCAAGTTTGAATCTCCCCATCGTTTCTATCCAGTTGTCACAAGCTTAATCTTTTGCAAAATCTCACATGTCACCCACCAAGAGCTTGTTTGATGTTGGCTCTAGAAGGATTTCCATCTTCATCGTGAATACTTACATACCACTCGGATGTTCCGCAATACCACAAGGATAATGCGTAGGACTCTTAATATATATACTTACTTTCCACATTGTGTGAAAAAGCAAGTCTTCAAGAATTTAGTGTCCTAACGAGATATTGTGGATGATCTCTTGGCTCTAGACTTAATAGTGCACATTTGGTTCCTATGCCGGAGACTAGGGAGAGGGTCTCCTTCTTCAATATCAACAATCTCTAAGAGAAGGTCGATAGATAATGTCGGTTCCCCGTGAGAATGAAACAAGCCCTTTTTAAGAGGAACTTGAGTAGCTTGGGAAGTTTAGTGCAGTGCATCACTGGGTCCATGATGTCTTGTCTTCAATACCGATGTTACCTTAGTAAACACCAGGAGCATATGTATTGAACCCGGTTTCTGCCCTAAGGTTGAATTGATGGAGGGCTATTTCTTTTCACCCTTTTTCACATTCAGTTCTTTTCCATTCTTCAACCCCTTCAGTGCTTACCGAGACTTCATAACTAGAACCTTGTTGGGTTTATTCCAGATCTAGCTCTGTCTCAGTCCGCACTCTTCCCATATTCTCATTTTTCTCCTTTTTTCATCATACCTAAGGACTCTATACTATCTAGTGGATTGTCCCTGGGTAGATCCCTCCGGCTCTGGCGGGATCGTGGGAACAAATACCTAACCTAACCATCCTTGTAACACCATGCATAAAGTAAATTTGGTCGGTCTTTTGGTATTGTTCATTCCTTCTTGAAACCAATTGAAAAATCATTTGGAAAACCAATCAAGGTACTTGTGATACGAGATCAAAGCATTTTGTACCTTAATAGTTTTGATCATTTAGAAATGCTCCCCCTCAACATGTGCATATGATATTGAAATTTTTTTGGTACATGGAGGCAAGAGTTCTTTGAAATAATTTCTTGATCACAATTTCCTACGAAAAAGCCATTTGATTTTCTTGGTAAAATTCTCCCCCTCAATATGTGCATAGGATTTTTGAAATCATTTTATCACATAGAGGCAAGAGTTAATTTGAAGCACATCCACAATCACAAGCGCCATTAAGAAACCATTTTAAAACTCAATCAAGGTACTCTATGTTAAAACATAAAAGCTTTTGTACCTCGATAGTTTTATTTTCCTTTAAAATGCTCCCCCTCAATATGTGCTTCAAGATTTGAAAGCATTTAGCACATATGAGAGAGCAGCCTGCACAATTAAATCAAAACGATCACCTTTTATCAAATTTCATAATTAAATCACAAATTCTCCCCCGATCAAAAATATCAAATCCTTTGAGATTTTGGATCCCAAGTGATTTAATTAGGTTTAGAAAACATGGGAGAAAATGTGGCCTTGTTTAAATACTCATCTGGTTTTTTGGATAAATCCTCCTCCTCAACATGTGCATTGTGTATTTGAAATCGTTTGGCACATGGAGGCAGGAGTGCCTTTGAAGGACTAAACCAATTCTATTTAAAACAGATTTGAGATTTAAATCACGATCTCTACCCCGATCAGAAATATCAAACCATTTGAGATTTGTGATCCCAATTGATTTAAATCATTTAGAAAATTTGGGGAAAGACGTGGCAAGATTCAATTTTGAAATATGACAGATAAGGACCATTATAAGACATTAAAGATTGTTAGTGTCAGGTATGATAGTTTTTAAGAGATCTTTTAAGTAAAACAAAACAATTTCACAATCAAACAAGAACAGAAAAAATTTCATTTTGAAAGACCTTGATTCTAAAGAAAAAATCATACCATGACATAACATTAAATCTTTAGATCACCACTTTTTGTTGTACAAAGCGGACTTTTTTTTTTTGAAGATATATTGTATGAAAATATTTTAAATTAAATCACTCCCCCCCTCAATCGATGACCGAAGTCGATAATTGAGTGACTTAAGTTTTGATAAAATAAAGTCCGGTGATTTTCAAAATTTAGTCCAATATATTTTCAAAACAATATATTCCATTTTCAAAACAATTTATTCAAATTTATTCAAAATTGTTTAAAAATGGTATCCTGCACAAAGATACGTTAGTGGTTGAGAAGCTTCCGTTGTTGTTGTAGGGTTGGAAGAAAAACCGCTGCAAATGCAAAGTGAGACTTCTTCTTTCGTTGCATTTTGAATGCCAACTGAGGTCCAATTAAGCTCCGTTTCTTCACTTGCGAAGAAAACCATCTCTGATGCAGAAGACCTCTTACGTTGTATTTCATGCCAACTCTCCATTGAAGTCCAGTTAAGCTCCGTTTCTTCATTTGTCAACCCAAGATATAGTTACCCTTTCTTTGCGGCATCCAATCATGTTCATTTATGGGATCCGGATCGGGAACATTCTTATATACCAATATACCTGCATATGTTATTGAACACACATACAAATATATGGTGGTCGACATCACCCAAACAACAATCGACTAATAAAAGTCAATGTAACATATCAATCAGATCATATAAATGTATGGGAATAATGTGTATATCAAACTCTAATCATCTAATCCTAGCAATCATATCCTAGGCACCTAGTCCTTCAACATAGGTTAACATCATTTTTAATTAAGCATATTAGGATAATTAAGAAAGTCTGTTAGAAGATATAGATTTGAAAACATTATCCCCTCAATCAATGACTCAATTTGTGAAAAGTTTAAAAGTGCTGAAGTCATTGATTGAGTTTGCAGATTTAATAAAAACTCAAACTCGATTGTTGTTAAAAGCAACTCATTTTACCACCATTTTTGAAAACAACAAATATTTTCTGAAGAATTTTAGACGGAAAAACATTTGTGTAGGAACAGCTAGATCCTTCGACATACTTTCCTCAAAGTGTTTTAGGATAAGTGCACGAAATATTTTGGAAAAGTTCAAGTGCAGCACTTTCCTTTCTTAAAGACCGGGTTGCTATCTGAAATAATAGCAAACCATAGTTTAAGCACGAGTTACAGTCTGAAGTAACTGCAAGCCATCATTTGAAGCCCGGGTTACAGTCTAAAATAACTGTAAGCCATGTTTTGTGACATGTTTTGAAAAGAATATTTACACCTCCTGCTCGAACTTCATCTAAAGTCCCGTGCCATTATTGAATGACATTTCTAAGACCGTAGATGTTATCGATACCAGAAGACATGTCTTGATAACACAATATTTTTGGTATTTTTCAAATTTTCTGATTTTTATGGGTTTTTGAAGGTTTTATATTTTTCTATTTTCTTTTCCTTGGTTTTATATTTTTGTATTTTGATTTTCTGTTAAATATATACAGAGATAGAGTAGATGATATAGTTAAAGAAGATGATGATACGAGTACCGAGATAAGGATATCGGCAAAGACGTCGTAGAAGATAAAACTCATCAACTCTTAAACATTCACCACCAAAGCTTCCAGGGCTCTTGAATTGAGAGAAATTGAACCAACTGAAAGTGAGACTCGGCGCTTCCCCAAACCAAAAATCCTTTAGTGAAGCGATTCAAAGCTTTCTTACAAGCTTCCTTAGCCAGGTACACAAAGAAGCACACCATTATCATCGAACTTGCTGCTCCTTTTAAGAATAATCACCGTGATTCTTCGTTCGAGGTTATATCATCCAATAGAACACCAGCAACGTTTCATCCCACACTTAAATAATCTTCTCAAATTTCTTTTCCACTGAAGTCTGAAGCAATCCATTCCAAAAAAAAGTGTCAAGAGACCAATTCCCCCAAGTAGTTGAATTGATGCAGTCAATCTCTTAGACTAGAGCTCACGAACCCGAATACACATACCCGAAGACAAAGAAACTTATACAATCGAAGTAGCAGATTAAGTCCAATAGCCAAAGAATAACCCCGATGTATACTTTTCTCTCCCCTGAAGAAAGTGTATGAAGCTCAAGAACCCGAAATACCCGAATGCCCAAAGAGAATAACCGATAACATTGAAGAAGCAGGCCGAATCACTGATTATCTCTGCGGGTGACAATCTCTGCGGATGTCAACACCGGAATAAGTGATTATATCTCGAATCACAGATTAAGCCCTCAGTAAAAAATTTGAGCATCCCCAATGTACATAATCTCTATCCCTTGATGATTGTGATAAGATCAAAATCATCACACACTTGTGTACCTCTTTCATCTTCAGAAACTAACTCTTCCATCTCTTCCCCACATAGTTGGAATAAAAACACCGAACGCATGAGTCAAATCTTGAGTTTCTCTACGGTAATGACAATAGTCTTCCCGGGATATCTTCAATCACTTAGAAGTATTAAGATCGTCAAGATTACTCAGCATAAAGAAGTGTGTCTCCTTCCCCTTTTGGTTTTGACACTACGAGTCGCAAATCATTATAAGCCCGTATACTAGAAAATTTGAGAAGAACATTTGAACTCTTGTGAGAATCAACTTGCTGAATAATGTGAACAAATCTAATTGGGGATTAAATTTGGCATTTCAATCTCCTCCAATTAGTGCTCTCCCCTAAACCGACAATCTGTTTGATAAATGCCAGATTAAGAAGAAGTCTTTAGATCGTTAAAAGCAACTCGTCTTTAGTCTTCTAACATGTAGCAGAAAATGTAGAACAGACTCGACCTTCTTCAAGATTGTGCAGTTGGGAATAGATAGTTAACATCTTCATCTCACCAAATGCGTTCCAATTACCTTGTATGTAGCAAATCTCCTTAACTAAAATCCCTCCCAATCAAACAAGAACAGAAAGATGTTCATCAAAGAAATCACCCAGAACTAGAAGCACTTTATCATTTAATCATATCAGCCCGTGAAGATGTCAACCAACGGCTCTTAGAAGAAACTACATGTGAAGATGATCCGATAAGAAGAATCTCGGTTCTTACATGAGTTAGGAGCCGTTTGACCATATATTCTCAAATTACAATCAACAATGCAAAAAATTCACACTTCTTTTCCCCCTCAAGAATTGCATACGTAGTTGCCATTCTTGATTAAACAAGTGAACTCATCCATGTGTAGTCTATTTCCACTTCTCCCCGCAAAAATTGCATATGATGTCGCCATCGCCATTTTAATTGAGCTATTGAAAAATAGAAAAACCATCAACAGTAAGTACATCACCATTGAGAAAAAACATGAGAAGAAGATCCACTTGATGACTGAGCGCGCATGGAAAAGGCATGAAGCATGTTGGTGAGAATGGTCATAATAAGAAGATTTCTCTTCTTCCAAGATAAAGCGATGAAACGCACACTTTTCTTTTCTTTGGAGTACGAGGCCCGAATGAATGAGGAATGTGAGCATCGTCATAAGAAGATTTCTCTTCTTTCCAAGATAAAGCGCACCGAATTACACTTTTCTTTTCTTTAGAGTACGAGGCTTGAACTGTAGTGTTCAAACGTCATAATCTCTCTCTTTTCATCTCTCTTAGCAAAACATGTAATCAACCCATTATCATTCAGTAGGCTCTTTGTCGTGACAGCTGATGGAGAAAACCCAATATGATGAATTTGACCCAGAAGTAAATTATCCCGAACTCGTGACTTATACTTGCACATATGTAACAAAGAGCGGTGCCGAGACTTCATCCTCCATTGAATCTCTAAGTACTCTATACTCTTCAACCAACCAACCATCAAGTATAAGACGTACATCACCTCTTGAAAATCCACAATTGAATGTGACACTGAGCACTACAACGTAACTCCTTAAAGTGATAGTTATTTTGAGATGATAAGAGCCCAATTCCCCCAAGTGGTAAAAGAAAAGGAAAAAGTCACTCAACAATAACTAGATTTCCAAGTCTTCGTTTTTGATAATAAGCTCGAACAAGGATCATGAAGAATCTTCATCCATCCATCCCCGATACCTTCAGATACTAAGTACACTCGTCCGTGATAATTCACTTCAACCTCAAATAAATAATACCGAATTAACGCCGTTGTCACATCTTCTGAACTGCTCAAATCTAGCCTCCTTAGATTTTTTAAGTGAACTATGATAATGGTTTCATCCCGACCATGGTTTAATGAGCATAACCCCGTAAAACTTTGAAGTAACCAAACCGCCATGACGAATATCCAAACACACATCCAATTCATGAAGTACACTCTTTTTATCCCTTCTTCGAAGCAGAAACCGTGGAACCAGCATCAAAAGATCCAGAATTACACTTTCTCTTCTCCAAGATGGTTCCATCATTACGGATTTTACAACTCTATGGTTTAAACCGAGAAATAGTTTCTTTCGCGGGATTTTACAAAACCAAGAATAAACCGTAAGATAGATCCGGAAATGCACTTTACTAATACCAGGATGTTTCCATTATCACGGGATTTTACAAGTCTATGATTTAAACCGAGAAATAGGTTCTTTCACGGGATTTTACAAAATCAAGACAGAACCGCAAACAACGTTAGCTTGAATGTGTTATGACAATTTTGGTTTCGATGAATATCTGTTTTAGGGGAACATGCAGCGGTTCATCAATGGTCCATTATCCAACATCATCAACATCATCAACCATCCAATCAACACCTTGGAAAACACATCAACCACGCAATCTGTCGGCTATAGTAATGACCACATGGAGAAGTAAACCCGATATACCAAACTTGATCATGAAGTAGAATTTCCCAAATTTGTTACTTAACCTTGTACTAATCCTTGTGAAGAAGAAACGGTGTACCCAATGTACAAAACCTCTTGACATATCCTCAACTGCGTGAGACACGGAAGTGATAGTTACGTTGTGGATTAAGTGAGAAAGAATTACAACCGTAACGAAATAGCCAAGTCTTTATCACACTCTATCAATGCTCAAACAAGTCATCTTCGCGGAAGGGTAGAAAGAAAGAAGACGAAAATAAGTAAACGTGCCCGGAAACCTCACTTCAAATCCAAATAAGAAATACCGTACAACAACCCCGTGGTCAACTTTGTTCAACCATTAATTCAAGCCGCAGTATAATAATATCCGTGAAAATGAGTAAACCAAAGTACCCAACCTCATGACCCATCGAATCTCATCATCTCACACCAAATCTCATCATCAACTTTCATTGCCAAACAAATCTCTTGAGAATCCCATCAGTCCATCATTATTAATGATTCGTTGGAACAACTCATTTATGTCAAATATTCGTTCAAGCCGTGAATTTGTATCCCCATGAGAATTATATGACCAAAATACCACTCGTTTAGAAATCATGTACCATAGTTAACACAATGTATTAAAAACACATTGGCTAAATAATTCAAGCCAATAGATACATAAATCCAAATCATCCCATAAATCAAGTGATATATCCTTGATAAGTGATAACCAACTTACACGATCCATCAGAGCAGCAACATCACGTACAAATTACCACTAACCAATTCAATACAAATCCACACGGCCCATTTAAGTATTACCACACGAGCATAAGAATACAATTAATACCCAATGCAATGGTTAAACCCACCAGGCCCAATAACAGTCCGATCCAACTCCTCCACACGTTGCCCTAATTCATCAAGTATTAAAAACGCTCAACACACACTTCACCCTAAAATCTTGAAACCCTAAAATACTCTTCAGTCTTCACAAGATAACACGCCCCCATTTATCTTACATACATATCTGAACACAAAAGTTCCAGTAAGCAACACTTCTTCATGTCTTAATACTAATCGAGTAGTTGGTTGATTGTGACATCCCATTAGTGTCTCCTTAGAAGTGTGCTGGATTTCATATACTCGACAACCCTCTTGAGTTCATCCTCGCCACAGGGATGGCTTGAGGGAGTTAAGTGACAGCCACAGGGATGGCGTTGAGGGCTCGACACAAGGTAGGTTTTAAATTTTCGTTTTTGTTTTTGATTGAGTTTGGAGTCAATAATGAAACAATAAACTGATTTTATCAATCTTGATAAACATCAATTTATACCAGTTTCATACAAGAAGGAAGAGGCAAAGCTTCATACAATGGATCTGTGATGTTATGTTAAAACTCAAAAAAATCTATGAAAGATTGTGAACGAGTTTAACACTGAGATTCGTTTATTTCATTTAGTATACGTTTCTTGTATTTTCCCATTAACCGAATGTGATGAATGTGTGAAACTATACTTGGTTTTGTACTTTCATCAAAAGTTTCGGATATTCATATGAGGTGTAAGCTTCAAACAGATCTGTGATGGTTATTTTGTTCACACTCGAAAATCAATTAACTTTGGTAACAAAGTGAACAATAAATGAGATCATGTATTAGATATAGATGTGTCTTTGTCTTGGATCAGTGATGATAACTCGTGTGAGCGTACTTTAGAGAACGAATATAACATAACACACGATGAATCTGAGGTCTTGTTGATGTGGGTATGATGTTGGTTTAAGTAATGAGAGTTGAGACATTGATGTTTGATTTGTTTTCTGTTTTCATTTGAGTCTAGATGTAGATGTAGTAGTATCGATTTGGAAATTGGTTTTGATGTCAAGTGGTCATAACATACTTCTCATTCATCCTTTCTGTTACGTTACATCAGCCAACTCGCTAGCGCAAGTCGCTAGCCAAGTCGCTAGGACAAGTCGCTAGGACAAGTCGCTAGCCAAGTCGCTAGCCAAGTCGCTAGGACAAGTCGCTAGCCAAGTCGCTAGGACAAGTCGCTAGCCAAGTCGCTAGGACAAGTCGCTAGGACAAGTCGCTAGCCAAGTCGCTAGGACAAGTCGCTACGACTTGTAAATACAAGTCGCTAGGCAATTTTTGATACTCAACTCGCTAACCAGATACAATGACAAGTCGTTACAGAAACACATAACAACTCGCTACCAAGAATACCAGTTTCAAACCCAGAAACATATGCAGAAAAGCTTCATTTTTAGACCCAACATGAGCATGTGAATCTGACAAGATGACCATAGACTTCATAGTTTGACCAATTTACATATCTCGAATTGGTAACAAAAGATGTTTAAAGAGTGACAAACATATTTGGACACATAAAATGACCAAGATAGAAATGACCAAATGTTCACATAAAGACCAGGACATACAAATAAGACCAAAACCAGATACACAACAAATGTTCACATAAAGACCAGGACATCAAGGATGGTACCAAAACAGTTAACATCATGAACCGAAACAAACCACAAACAAAAACCATGGTACGAAAAACCACACAAATCAAAGAAACACAACAACCTGGCTCTGATACCAATTGTAGGATCGTTATTTTATTGTGTTTGATGATTCGGGTGGTCTTGGGAGATCAAAATACATGTTTTCCATGTTAGAGAGAGAAAGTAGAGAGAGAGGGTGTTCTTGCTAGAGGTTTACACAAAAGTATGGAATATTAGATTGAAAAGCACCACCCCTTCCATGGATGGAAGGGGTATTTATAGTTACAAGAAATACGACCTCCTATCGGCCTGTGGATCAGGGATACAGTGGGTAAAGACCCGTCCTTCCTCCACGGTGTTGCTCTAAACTAAACTACGCTACAAACTAACAAATAAACTACTTAATAACGTAACAAACGACACGTCTACGAGCTAACATATGCTAGACTTATAATTGGGGTGACCGACACTTTAACATAGAATTTTCTAATTCCTAACACAAGTTAAAATTCTCAAAATGATCAAATGAAGTTAATAGTTGTTATCTTGGACTGATAGGCTCATATAAGCTCCTAGATAGCTTCTAAAAGCTATTAGATATCATAAAAATCAGTTTAGTATCAAAAAAGCAAAAATCACCAAAAATACAAATAAAATAGTTGAAAAATAAAAAATCCCATGGAAATGGTATTCACAGCTAGAGCAGGGTAAATATTGGATTGCCCTGGGTTAGTGGCTTAGTGGTAAGCCTATAGGAGTGGTCTTTTGATCTTGGTTCTGTATTCTCAGTTCAACACCACTTGTAAGCTTTTTGCTCAATTTTTGTATTTCACTGTTTAAGTGTTCTTAAGTTTAAATCTCTGTGTCTTTATGTTAATTAGTTGTAGTTAAGTATAATTATACATTAAAAACAGTTGCTTGTTCTTTTTAATTTGTAGTTTATAAAAATTTTATTTTGACAGTTAAATTAGCTTAAGTTTAATTTCTTAGTTGTATGTTGTTATTGTTGTTGTTTAGTGTCTATTTAGTCTTAGTAAGTGATAATATTAAGTCTGTAATCAGTTACATGGTCTCAATCTTTAAAATCACTTGAAAATCTTCAAATCGGTTTAGTTAAGTCTGTTTGGATTTCTGAGTTATTAGTGTTGGAGGTTGTTTGAGTGGTTGCCTGTTATTGTTTCATGTCACATTAGGTCTTAGAAACTCATTTCAACAAGAAAACCAGTTCTCATTTTGTGAAAAAGTCAAAATTAGCTTTTGATCACATCTTGTGTAATGTTGGATTTTCATGATCCATGATCATGATTGTGTGTTCATAAGTTGTTTATATTGCTCAAACCAGTCTTAATTCATCTTATTACAACATATTAAGTGAGTAGGATCAGATTAAAGTTCATTAAAGTCAACCTTAGTGTTTAATATAAAAGTCAAAATTTTCCATTTGGTCGTTTTTGAATAAAATAGATTATTTTATATAGGGCTTAACTTTGAGTTTTATGTTTTGAACTTTTGGGATATCAAAATATAGTTGCTCAGCTTTATACTAGTATTTTTTATATTTTCTAAAAAGCTTATTACATAGCTTATTTTCTAGCTTATTTCAAGTACCTGTTTTAAAATGTGCTCTGTGCACAGTTGAGTAGTCCAATTTGATAAGCACACAAATAGCTTATTAGTTGGTCTAATTTTGTGAATCTTGGTTCTTTGGAAAGCTGACCTAGCCATCTTGAGGTCCCAAGCTTAATTTTCCACTTTTAGCTTGTTTGCTAGAACGCATGTAGCTTAAACCTTGTCCCATTTGCTTTTAATAATAAAATCATAAGTGCTTATCTGCTTATTCCTAGCTTTTCAGTATGCTTCTTTGTTCTTTTTAGTTTTATTTGAGTTTCTCTAGCTTATTTGCATCTCAATCTACCTTTGTTTTCAGCTTGAAAGCTTGTTTGAGCTTAAAAACTCATTTTAAGCTTATTAAGCCCATTGTTGAGCTTTTAAGCTCTCAAATAGCTTATTTTTAAGTTTGTAAAATTTTTGTTTTCATAAAAGTAACTTATAATCAGTAGTATAATAGTTTTCAAAAAGAAAATCCAGAAAAAACATCATTTTAAATATAGTGATAGCGTTTATTTAATATTAATTAGCTTTTAGATTTTTCTTTTTAGCTTATTATTAAGCAAATTCTGTTTTTATATTTTTCTTAACCTTCTGTCACCTTAAGTTATTTTTAGAAAAAGTTTCATAATTTTCCTAATCTGTTTAGTATTTATTATAATTTTAA
This sequence comes from Chrysanthemum makinoi, assembly GCA_910596185.1. Taxonomy (NCBI): domain Eukaryota; kingdom Viridiplantae; phylum Streptophyta; class Magnoliopsida; order Asterales; family Asteraceae; genus Chrysanthemum; species Chrysanthemum makinoi. Next base: position 187,064,804 of record OU343216.1, read on the forward strand.
ATAGTTAAAAGTATTAGATAATTAGTAATAAATAATTAAAAAGCATAAAAAATATCTTTTCAGTTCTAAAACTAGTTTTATCATATTTTAGATTTTTATAAGTTAAAATTTCATTTTTCCAGGTTTATTTTATATTTTCTAGTATTTAAGTGTATTTTAAATAGTAATTAATTAGTATTAAATAGATAAAAAGTGTAAAAAATATATTTTCAATTTTAAAATAAGTTTTATAATATTTTAGATTTTTCTGAATCATAATTTTATTTTTCTAGCCTTATTTCATATTTTCTTTTATTTTGGAGTATTATTAAATAGTTTAAAATAGTTTTTAATTAATAATAATTAAATAAATAGTTATAAAAATAATTTTATTTTTCTAATAATTTTCTTTTATTTTTAGGATTTCAAAAATATCATTTTCATATTTTTAGGTCTTTTATTTCTTAGATCTCACTTTTTATTTTGTATGTTTACGTAGTTTTTAATAAACGTACGTATTTACGTTTCTTTAATCTGATTGTTGTGCTTATCAATTCTGTATTCAATATCCATTATAATCAATCAGTAGTGTAGTTATCAATCAAAATCTTTACTGATCACTATCCTTAGTGATCATTCTATCGTCTGAAAGTTTTGAAACACCATTGAGTCTCCGTGGGACTTAACGACCCGGGAATCCACTATATTCTCCAGATCTTCATTGCATTGGTTTTTGAGCAGTTTTAAGTTTATTACGGTTAGCCATTCACAAGTGGTTAGCTTGTGTGATTAAACTTGACGGTTCGGATCCAATCAATCCGAAAAAGCAACCAAGGACTCGGTAGTAGAAGAAAATAATTGTAAACCATAAGCCAAAGTCCCTTGAACATACCGTAATATTCGCTTGAGAGCAGTGAAATGAGGCTCACGAGGATCATGCATATATAAACAAACCTGCTGCGCAACATAAGTAATATCGGGTCTAGTGAAAGTGAGATACTGAAAAGAACCTGCAAGACTCCGATATAACGTAGGAAGAAACCGGATCATCGTCAGCACCCAACTTAGACTCAGCATCAACTGGAGTCCGAGAAGGATTACAACCAACCATATGTGCACGCTCCAAAATCTCCATAGCATACTTACAGGTGACAAAAACATCCGAGAAGAATCGCGTGCGGACACACCCAAAAAATAATTAAGAGCACCCAAATCTGTCATAGAGAACTCCTTATACAAAGAAGCAATAATCCGCTGTAATAAACTATCATAGGAAGCAATAAGCACAATATCATCCACATATAGTAGCAGAAAAGTAGTATCATCACCCTGTCGGTAAATAAATACAGAAGAATCACACCGACTCGAAGTAAACCCAACAATAAGAATATAAGCAGCAAACCGCTGAAACCATGCCCGAGGCGCCTGCTAAAGACCATAAAGAGAACGCTGTAACAAACAAACATAATCCGGATGCTCAAGATCCCCAAAACCAAGTGGCTGATGCATATAAACAGTTTCGGCCATATCACCATGCAAAAATGCATTCTTGACATCAAGCTGATGAACAGGCCAATGTCGAGAAATAGCTAAACTAAGAACAGTCTGAATGGTGCCCGGGTTAACAACCGGACTAAAAGTCTCATCAACATCCACTCCCTCCACCTGTGTGCTACCATTGGCAACAAGACGTGCCTTGTACCAACTAGGAGTGCCATAAGCCAATTACTTATTGCGAAATAACCACATACACCTAAAAACATTAACACCCGCATGACGAGGTACACAAGTCCAATTTTTACTCTTAATAAGCGCATTATATTCATCAATCATAGCATTTCGCCAATTTGGATCATCAAGAGCAGCCTTATATGACCTAGGTGACGGAGAAACAGTTGACACATGACCATCATACTTAGGATTAGGACGAGTAGTCCTGACACGAGAACGTGTGACCATGGGATGAATAGATACAACAGGTGGTGGCGTTGGTGGGTCAGGGACAGGTGCGGGAGAGACAGGTGGCATTGGCGTTAGTGTAGGTGGGGCAGGGGAGGTAGGTATGTTTACTGGTTCGTGAGGTGCAGGTATGTCAACTGGTGGTATAGGAATCGAGTTTAAAGTTGAACCAATTGGGGTGATGTTGATAATGGTGGAAATGAGATTGGAAGAATCTTCCAAAAAATCATAGGATGTAGTGGATTTGGATGGATGGGTTTGAAACGGAAAAACCGTTTCATCAAATGTAACATGACGAGAGATAATAATTTTGTTGGTATTTAGATCAAGACAACGATAGCCAAAATGATTGGCAGCATGTCCCAAAAATATGGCTGGTATAGCGCGAGATCCTAATTTATGGTTGGTATCAATATGTGGGTAACAAAGGCATCCAAAAACACGAAGTACACTATAATCAGGTGTAGCACCAAAAAGGCGGGTAAAGGGTATGTCATTGTTAATGGCACGGGAAGGTAAGATATTCAATAAATAAACAGCCATATTAAGAGCCTCAGTCCAATAGTTGGGAGGTAAATGTGCTGGAACAATAAAGTACGAATAAGGTTATTGATGGTACGAATCATGCGTTTAAATTTTCCATTTTGTTCTTAACTTCCTTTCTTTAGATTTTCCATTTTGTTCTTAACAAAAGTTAGAAGCTAGATATCTTAGTTCAATCAAAGCCCTAATCCTTGTTCTTAACTTCCTTTCTTTAGAAAGCCAAAAGCCGTAAGAAACTCTAACACACTCTTGTACTTAACATCATGTTTAATATTCTTAATCTATGCTATATATGCTCTTATACTTGATCATGATGTACAAAAATATTTAAAACAAGTTATGAGAACTATATGATAACTTAAAATGGGTAAACAAGAAAACTAGTGACACATGTTGTGAAATACGACCAAAATAGTATAACCATGATATTAGAAACTTACCTACTATTAAAAATGATTTTACTAGGAAAACATATAAATTTGAATCACCCAAAACAAGTACACGAGTCAAAAGAAGTTAGCAAAACCAAAACGCCGAAACTGCCAAATTGAAACTGTTAAGGGTCTGCCCGTTTTTTTTCAAGGCCTTCTAGTCCGTTTCATCAAAAAGCTAAAACACGAAATTTGTCCAGAACGATGTTTTACGGCTACTGCGAGGGAACTCGGCCTAAAAATACCAAATGATATCATTTACTGCCTAATATTTGTAAAACAGTTTTTACCTGCAAAAAATGGGATTTTCACAAGTTAAAAATATAGAAACCATGTTATTTTCATAACTAGTTACATATTAAATTTTTACCAAAACTTCATTATTGACCATATTAATAAGTTGTGATCACTAGCAAACTATGAGAACTTGTAAAAACTAGATATTTACTAAAAACATAACAAGATTTTATGATATAATAATCTTCACTCAAAACATATGTTTTATCTACTAAGTGCTACAATACTAGGGAGCTTCATATGAGGGGTTTCATTTGGGTAAAACGTATCAACGAGTTGCTGGATTTACGATTTAAAGTGTCCTAGCTCCTCGAACGTTTACTACATGACCTCTGAATTATGATGGCCGAGCGGTAGTCGATATCTATAAACTAAATACGTTTTCACATATTAAACTGTTATTATAAACATCGAACTATAAATGACTAAATCATGATCAACATAGAGACATATATAGGATGGTTTATGTTTTTCCTAAACATTATTCCAAACCTAAGTCACAACATTCCATTTTTAGGTTGCACGTAGAAGTTTTCCCGGTTTACCCATCACATCCGTTAAAGCACTTAACATCATTAACTCACGGTGAGTTCATAGCCCCACTTTCTATTACTTAATTGTTTTACAAACCCTTGGGGGAAATACATGCTTTATTTTAAACCGAACATTGCTTTCAAACTGTATGCTTATTTGATTGTTTTATTAGCACTAAGTTGCCGCATTTGCCAAACATAAGTCCCTAAATCATGAACCATTAATCACTAGAGAGAGTGAGCACGAATACTGTGAATAGATCTATTAGGATTGATGAATCCCGTTTGTGTTGGCCTAGTTAAAGGCAAACAAACGCACTATATTTGAGTAACATTAGGTAAAAACGGCAATTTTACCTATTAGGGCTGGTATCGACAATTTCACCAATTAATTTTGGAACACGTTAACGCCATGGTTGCATGATGCTTAGTGTAATAATAACTGTTTTGTTTTCAAACCATTGGTGTGAGTCTAATTAACTCACACTACCAACATAATGTGTTCAACCATCAAACAAACTCTATGAATTTCACTCAACCTTTGTGTTGACAGTTTTAAGCATGTATTTCAGGTCCATGATGTCGGAAGCTGGCACAGAGGGGCAAGGACTAAATGAAGAAGGCTATAAATATTTTATCATTCACAAAACATCAAAGACTTTATATTGATGTATTTTGTAAACAATGGAACCAACTGGGACCTATTTTATAAACTCTGTTATATTTGAATAATTTGAATGATAAATCCTTTTTAAAATGACTCCTTTAGAGATCGTTTTCTATTTTTATGACTGTTGTGCCGTCTAGTAACACCCAGTTTGAATTTCGATGCGTATCACGAAATTGGGGGTGTTACATATGCTGAGTTAGAAGTAGTTATTCATAATGTGGCTTTCTTACACGATGAACTCAGAGATGAACCTGTAATACTTGCTGATGAAGCTCCAACAGTAGATGTTGAAGAAAGTTTGGAAAGGACATACATTGAAGCTCCAGCTACATATGATTCTGTGGAAACGTAGAGGGGGGGTGAATACGTTACCGTTTAAAAACTTTAGATCTTTAGTATCAAATCGCTTATGAAGCTTGTTATAATATGAAAGTTCCAATTAATGTTTGTGACCAATGTAAAGCATAGTAAACTATGTTGTCACACAAGCATTAACATCAAACCACATCACAAGCAATAGTATAGTGCAACTATAAAAGTAAAGAGATAAAGAAAGGAAAGTGCAAACCGAACACGATGATTTATAGTGGTTCGGTCACGGATCTCCTTTCCGCCCTACTCCACTCCCGGTACCTTTCAACTCGAGAGTTACTTCACTAAATCAACAAGCTCCTTTCTCGGCGGAGAAAACCTTCCAATCGTTAAACACACTTTTTCGGTACAAAGCTAAATACCGGGTTCTAGTTCGAGGTAGAACCAACCTAACGTCGCCTATACAATATTTCCGACACTAAGCTAGATGTCGAGTTCTTTTACAAGGGTACAACCACTCCCAATATGTTTTATGGCCCAACATAATAAACCTTGTGTTTTATGGCACAAACACATAAACCATCTAATCTAGTTTGGTGAAAGTGTTGTTATGATGCAATGATGTTTACACTAATGATCCATGACACAAATGTCTAATGGATATGAATAACTACTTCTAAATGAACTTCCATTGATAGGAAGCCTTCATGATGAAGATCACAAGTTCCCTAAACTTCTTGTGATAGATCTTCAACTTGTGGTAAGTGGGGATGGCTAAATCTCCAAACTTTCCTTGGTTGATCAAAGAGTATGCTTACAACAAAGATGAATGTTAGAAGCATTATGATCATGATCATTAGGGTGTTTAATGTATGTTATTACATTGTTAATGATTGATCTAAATGTATGCAAGAAGGTGGAGAAGATGTGATTTGAAGTGGTGAAGAAATGGGAAAACAATGGGCTTCTATTTATAGCCAAAAGTGGATAGGAGCGTCCACGGACCAAGGAGCCCTTTAAAGGGTTCCGTCCTTTATGCAATTTGGTGCGTGGGTGCTGACAGAAAATCTAAATAATCTTTCTTCAAATCTTTCCAAGATATTACCAAATCTTACTAAGATCACATTTGATATATTGAGTGTCAATCTAACCAAAATATTCAAGTGATCTTTCAAGGATTTCAAAGATGATGCATGACATGATGTAACATGTATTTCCATTTTTAGATTAAAAGGTTTATCAAGGTAAACTTGTAAAATGTATTATGTAACTAGTTAATAAAATGTCTAGTTACCTTTTGAAATACTTGTGAATGCAAAATGTAAAATGAGATTCGAAATAGAATGGTTAACCTATTAAAATACTTAGTGACTCTAAATGTATTTTAAACATTCTAAATGATTTGTTAATGGGTTTGATCATAATGCCACATAACAAACATGTACGAACCTGTGTTGTAACATACGAGGACTTGAGACATCGAGAGGTGTTGAATGTATGTTGAGACAAAGTGTGATTACAAGTAACTTGTACATTTTACGTTATGTATTACAAGTTACATGTTTGTCATCAATCAAAACAAGCGACGTATAGATTAAATATCGTAATATTTGCACTAACAATCTCCCCTTTTTTGATGATGACAAAGATATGTAGACGTAATAGAAAGTAAAATGTAAAAGGTTACTTGTATCCTTACTACCTTTACATTACCTTCTCCGTTTACACTCTTCTCCCCTTTTTTGAAACAAAAGGGCGTGTCCTTGAGTTTAACTTTATTTCTCCCAAAAGGCGAGCTTGCATCATCCCTAATGAAGTTAAATCTTCTACTTCAATCCGTCCCTTGTTTGGTAGCGGATCCATGGATCAAATAAAGAGGCTTAACCTACATCAAGGTTAGTTTTATGCAACAAAATTTATGAGAAATATATGAAAAAGAAAAATGCATAGCAATGTTAGCCTATTTTCTCCACTTTTTATCGAAGCACAAATGCTTGTTGAAAAGTGAGAATGATGCTAAATGCGTGCATGCTCCCCTTGACGGTTGCTCCCCCTTGTTTGAGGTGTCAGGGTATGATTAAGAACCTACAAAACAAATATTAGTGCAAAACTATATTAGTCATTGGACGAGTAAGTGTTATACAACAAAGTGTGTATAAGATGCATTGAGTAAATTCTTGACGGAAGCTCCCCTTGCTCTAGGGCGTCAAGATGAACCTTCAAAATAAATATTAGTATAATAGAAGCTTTGTCTTTAGACAAATATGTCATATACAACCAAGTGTATAGAGGATGCAATATGAGTGCTTAAAGGATATTCCTCCTTGTTCTAGGGTGTCAAGAAGCACCTAAAATAAGAAAAATAATTGATGCAAACTTCATCCTTAGATGAGTAAGTTATATACAATCGAGTGTATATGATGATGAACCTACAATGAAAAACATTAGTGCAATATATTTCATCTTTTCACAAAGAAAAATAAGATGTATATATGTGATAAATGATATAATCAAAGATCTCATGAAGTGTAGTCTCCTAATTACAATCATAAGAAAAGTGAGAATATAATATGATAAAAGCCTACAAAATAGTTCCTAGAAAGAAGATATGAAGTCTTCCACTGGGTGTGCCACTAGTGGTGCTAGTGTTGGTGTCGGTTTACTAGTAGGATTCATGTGGTGATGATAGATGACTTGAGATTTACAAAAGTAAGTTTTCGCTAATCCATGGTGGTGATGATTAGTGAAAGTGGTGATGGAAGGTGGTGGTGATTAGGTAGGAAGCTATTAAGGAGTTAGAAACTCATATGTATAGCAAATATAAAAATATGGACTCATGCAATCCTTTCGTCATGTCAAGTGACCAAAGCTAAGAGGAAAAAAATGTGAATGGACATTGCATTTCAATGATGCATAAGGGTTATGATTTGAATGATTTATTGATGCTAACAACCTATTGTTTTGAGCAAGTTCTCATATGCTTCAACCCAAGAGTAATCAATAATGCGTTCTATCTAAGAATATATAAAAGTGATAACATAAAGATAAATTCGTTCATTGATTGACACGGATTATAAAAATGACCTATTCTAGGTGACAATGGGAAAGGTAGTATTAGCATGGTTTTGACCGACATGGATGATTATCACTTTGAAAAGAAGTGAAGACAATATGGAAAATACTAATAATGAGTACCTATATGAGGATGAGAATGACATCATATGAGTGAGAGTTGGATGGACCAATGTGTTGGAGATGGCTGTTTTGATTAATATATCGTTTGCACTGACAATGACATGCATGATAAGCGAGAAAAGGATAAGATCCTATGATGGTGTTCTAGATAGTGAAGTTGTAAGGTGCTAGTTTAGGGAAAATCCTATATGTGGAGATGAAGACGTTTTGTAAAACACATGATGTGTTTTTCACTTGATGAGGTATTGGTGCGAAAAAGGTTGAACTAGTTGTGGTTTCATGAACGGTTTTAGCTAAGTGGTGTTTACCTATGTGTTGGTATTTTAGAGTCTAAGAGACATAAATTTTGACAAAAAAACAATTATGTGAATGGATTTCTCTCCCCTTAATGGTGGACATCAACATAATGTGTAATATATCAAATAAGGAATGACAACAAAGTGTTTAGGAGGTTATTCGGGTTAACGAAAAGGTGAGCTTAGTGATGTTTTTCTGGATGATGGTTAGCATACAATGAACTTCATCCTTAAAGTCACGTACCTCTTCTCGATTAATCCGAGATGATCGTATGATGAGGCATGTGGTTTCCTAATAGGAAGTGAAGAGGATTAGAGTATTGTTATAACTAAATAATGATGGAGATGATTTTTGGAAAGCGGAAGCAAAAATGAGATTTGGAAAGAGGTCGGTTGAAAGACAAAAATGCAAAGCCAACCCTCTAGAACTTAATTCTATATGCTTTTAAACTATATGCAAGTGTAGGGGTCCCATAAAGCATAATACTAATCTACATAGCAATAAAGGGGATTATGCAAAATGAGCATATAAAAGTTAGAACCAAGTGAGATAACAAATAATTTGTTATCAACCTACAAAACAAATTTGTTAGTGACAAAAGATGTTAACATGATAGAAATCAAATGATAACATATTATATAAGCAAAACAACACATTGCACTTAGTAGACAAGAAATCACCACACAAGATAGCATCAAAACAATCATATTATGCAAGAATACAACTTTATTCAAGACATTTCATTATGAGATTGTTTTGTCGTTAGACTTAGACACTTAAGCATACTTGGATATACAATAATCTATGTGATTAATTTGTAAGATAAAAGGCTTCTAAAAGATTGTCATACCAAAAGCACTTTGTGATTATATGTGCACACGTAGCAAACAAATAGTGTGACAAGAAGCAAAAGAAGCAAGATGAAAGATTCATGCAAGCCATGTTTAAGACATAACAATTTGGAGCATGTATCATTTGGATCGTGCTACACATAGATATAATGAATGCCAACTAATAGCTTTCAAACACAAATATATCATATCAAAATTATCACATATCAAAATGACATATTATGATTTCATAAGTAACATGTTAATCATGCTAAAATAATTCAAAAGTAAGTATCATGCAAATAAAGTTTAGGTTTAAGCGTTTAGTAGCATGAAACAAGGATACAAGCATTATAAAGATAAAACCGTACTAAGGTTTACACATTTGACTATCAATCAAATAGCTATCAAACACTAAGATAATGTCAAATCAATTTATCGTATCAAACAAGAACATGTAATCAACACATGTAAGTGCAATGCAAGTGGTTTTAAAAGAAAAGTCATATATACTACTTGCTTGATTAGTATTCCTAAGGCGAGGAAAACTATCAATGTTTTAACACTTACTTTAGGCAAGTATAGGAAAACAGATTTTTCAAGTTGGAGAATGAATATGAGACTATTACTAGCGGTGCTCAATTAAGGCTAAACACGACCATTTTTACGGGTGATTCCACATACCCAACTTCTCTCGAGGAAGCAATTCAACCGTTAGGTCAAATTGAGTTTCTAGTGCAATAGGTTCTCCAGTAGTCATTCTCATGTTAGAAAGATGGGAACTCCTACTTTTTCCTATTAAAGTGCATAAAAGATGATAGTTTACCAATACTTGGCTTAATGTGACACAACTAATATGCAATATAACTAAGGTGATGAAGATGTCATGTTATACACATGAATTTTAACAATGGTGTGTTGATAAACAATATGTTTTAATCTTGTGTTTAGAATCTAAGGTTGTTCAAATTACAAAGCTAATTGTATGATCTAATGGATGACATCTTTTATGTTGAAGTGTATACTTTAAAAGTGATTTGATTATCTAAGACTAGGGAATGGAATATGTTAAATTAAGAATGTTCTCAAGAAAGCTCTTTGGAACTTTATTTGACAAGAATCTAAATAAGGTTACTAACTTCAATAGATCATGTGTATGTTCTAGAGATGTGTAGTTTCAACCTTGGATGTGCACAAGGTTTGAGGGTTATGATGTGCGGCTTGAAAGGAAATGAATAAAAATAGTATCTTTCAACAAATGAGATTATCGCATGGGATAAAGTTATCATGCTTATGAAAATAAGTATGACAAGATGAATTGGATATGCTAGTTCATAGAACTTTTGGATGTTTGTTTCAAGATCATTTAGCCAATGAGGTGTAATGAAATCTCTTGTAACATAACCATATATGTGCAAGGAGAGAATGATGCATAGGATATACAATATCCTTTTAACAAGATGAATACTTAGCATGATTTCTTAGGCATAATGTTTTCAAAACATCATGTTTTCCTAAATGAAGATATGAAGCCAAAGTGTTTGAATTGGATAGTCCCATCTAAATAAACTTGGTCTCAAGATTATATTCACTAGATGATGACAAGAGAAATTCACTCGAGTTTCTTATGTATACTCCTCAAGAGTCATTGTTGCTTGGGGTGTATGATGTTGGCTTTGAGATTGCATTTTAACATATGTTGTTAAAATGTTGATTTGAGTTTTAACGAAATTTATGCAGAAGTTTAACGACAAAGTATTACTAATACTTTGATAATTTGTGAAGGTAGTACTACTTATACCTAGTGGAAATTGACAACAATTACCAAGAGCACCATGCTTATTTGATAGTTGAGGTTCTAGCCATAATGAATTATCTAAGTCCTTATATGTGGGAAAGGATGGTTGAGTTTGTTCAAGCGTGCATTTGATTCAGTACAAGTGTTGGACACAAGGGCTTTTGAGCAATACACTCAACGAATTCAAATGATGGTAAGGATGGTGGATTGGTTGATCTAGGTGGTAGGTCTTCTAGTGTGTCTAAATAAGGATGTGGTGATGTAGGGGTTTGTTGTGCTATGGGAGTACTTAGGTTGATTATTTGTCCATAGATGTTGAACACAAAAAGTACCGATACTAATTCTTATGGTTCATTGGTTGCTACAACTAGTGGGTGAAGTGCTTGAAGTTTTGGTTATGTCTATGAAGCTTAGGGGCTGAGGTATAGGTTCACCTTGAAAGGGCGTTTGATTTAAAGGTTGCTCTTGGAAGTTCATGAGCAATACGCTTAATGGTGCCAAAAGATGGAAGAGGGATAGTAGGTGTCAAAGAGGGATAAGTGGCACAGAGGGTTGTTTGTTTTGGATAAGTGTTTCAACATGTGTTGTTAAAATACTTGGGTGTTGATTTTTAGGATATGACTTTTAATGACTACAATCGTAAGTTGCATATACTTGAATATTTCGGATGAAATACTTAAGTTGTCAATCCTAATTTGTTGAGATTATAAAGCTTAGATTGAACTCAAGGATAACAAGACTTGATAGTATGTCTTTAACATACATGTGAGTTATGACTCTATGTAAATACTTATCGTCTTGAAGGATGACACATTATTTTCATGTTAACCAAGTGAGGCAATACATGTAGATACAAAACAATATCTATAGTCATATGATAGACTTGTGTATGATATCTTTGCAAATAATGAGTCAGTTTGTTAGTCTTGGTAAGTCATCTAAGTCATCCGCTAACGGGTGAGGAGATGTTGGTGGTGTTTACACAAAGTACAAGTTTTGGAGACTTTGGTAGTGAAGGTGTTTTGGATGATGGTGGGTGATTTTGGTGGTGGAGTTGGAGTACTTAAGTTTAGAAAGTTCACATCTTGAATGGGTGATGAGATGTTGAGAGGTAATGAGTCGAAGGATGAAGAGTTCAAGTTAATGAAACAACAAGATCGAATGCTAATCCTAGTGGTTTTCTTAAGTGAATTATTTGAGGTTGAGGATTTAGTCATTTTGACTTTGCTTTGAGAAATGCTAAGCTTAAGGAAAAGTAACATTGAAGGTGTGAAAATGACCATCCTGAATGTGTCGATTTATGGAACTAAGGATTCATGCACTTGATGTTAATACATACAAAGATAGTAGTTTCTAATGAGATGGAAGTGTCTAAGATCATGTCAAACATCCTAAGTTAATTCATTGAGGATGTGTTGAGTGAGGTATGAAAGATATGCATTAACAACTATCCTAGAAACAAAATTTGGTAAATTAGATTGCAAGATTTAGTAAAATTAAACAACTTACCTGTAGAATCCACGGCACCAATTTTTTACAGGTAGGAACCCTTAATTTGGTGCCGCTTCGCTGTACAGGAGAACGGCGGTACCAAAATGCATAACAGAGCGGTACCAAATTTTTGGTGCCGTCTAATCGTGAGACCGAAAAATTTCACATGACCCATTTTTTAGGTGTCGGGGAGTTTTCGAAACACAATTTTGCTTAAAACATCTGACATTAATCATTTCTAGTTAGGAAAAGTCAATAACACATATACAAACATAGTGGAGCATAGACTTTGACCAAGGGCTAACGATTTTCACATATAAGTGAAAATGGGTAAAATTGATAACACAGTGTGTTATCCCCCTACATGAACCAGTTAGCATACATCAATGTTTTAAGTTAGTTTATCATCCTACAAAGTGAAAAACACATAAATTACATCATACAACATTGTTTTTGTCCTTGTACCAAACACTCTCTTAAAACCTTTATTTTTCAAAGTACTTGACTAATTTACTTAGTACTTATTGCTAAGTGAGTTATGACATTTCATAAGTTATGTGAGATGTTAGTATAACCTATGCAAATGAAGTGATCTAATTCTACAAGCGATGGTAAAACAATTTTCCAACTTAGTGCACAAAATCTATCAAATAACCTATTGTGCATAAACAAGAAATCGTCAAACAAGCGAATAAATAACATGGCAAGATTGACACTTATATTATGCAAACAAACAAGTGTAAACAACAATTTGAAAAGTAAGCAAGCAACATATATGCAAACAACATAAACAAGTGGTCATTTAGCATAGCATAACAAGAAAGACACTTTTAGTCATTTTGCGTTTAAATATGGCGATGTATACCAAGCTTGATTAGTTTCCTTTAAACATATTACCAAATTATTTAGTTTCAAAGGAAGTTGTATCAAAGTTCTAAGAATACCAACTTAAATTGCTTGATTCAAAATTTTGAGTTTTTATGTTAAAGCGAAACTTAATATTTTAGACATACTGTAGTATTTGGTCTATTTCACTTATTTAAAATTAGACTCAGGCCATGAAAGTATTTTTAAGTGAAAGTAGACTCAATTCCCTTTAAAATGATAGGTGGCTCGACTCGTGCGGACTTACGGTTAATTAGTTATGATTTTTGAAGTTGCCCAAAAGCTGCATCTTGTACACACGGATTCCATGGAACCAAATAAAGGGATCCGCCCTTTATAAGATTTGGTGTCGTGGTGGTCCTCGAGGCAGATTCACCAAAACAAGTATTTGACATAGAGAAAACGTGTGTGACTTACTAGATTTCATAGTAAACATATAATACACATATTTAACAACATATCCACTTATGTAACTTATCTTAAACATTTACGGAGGTGACTTTTCAACTAAATTTATAGTTCTCCCAAACACTCCTTTAAAATCATATTTCTTCATAAATTTTCTATAAGCACACAATACAATACTTACTAGTTCTTTAAACAAACTTTTATTTTATTTTTCAAGAAAACCTTCAAGCTTGTATACAAAGTTACATTTAACAACAAAATTTCTAAGTATAACAAACAAAGCATTTTTCATATTATTTTTAACTTCAATGGTAATTTGATACATGGATCGAACTCTATTTTAAAAACCATTTGTTTTGAAAATAAGAGCTACGATGGCTCGATACCAATTGTGGAAAGCGTAGAGGGGTGAATACGTTACCGATTAAAAACTTTAGATCTTTAGTATCAAATCGCTTATGAAGCTTGTTATAATATGAAAGTTCCAATTATTGTTTGTGACTAATGTAAAACATAGTAAACCATGTTGTCACACAAGCATTAACATCAAACCACATCACAAACAATAGTATAGTGCAACTATAAAAGTAAAGAGATAAAGAAAGGAAAGTGCAAACCGAACACGATGATTTATAGTGGTTGGGTCACGGATCTCCTTTCCGTCCTACTCCACTCCCCGAGTACCCAACTCGAGAGTTACTTCACTAAATCAACAAGCTCCTTCTCGGCGGAGAAAACCTTACAATCGTTAAACACACTTTTTCGGTACAAAGCTAAATACCGGGTTCTAGTTCGAGGTAGAACCAACCTAACGTCGCCTATACAATATTTCGACACTAAGCTAGATGTCGAGTTCTTTTACAAGGGTACAACCACTCCCAATATGTTTTATGGCCCAACATAATAAACCTTGTGTTTTATGGCACAAACACATAAACCATCTAATCTAGTTTGGTGAAAGTGTTGTTATGATGCAATGATGTTTACACTAATGATCCATGACACAAATGTCTAATGGATATGAATAACTACTTCTAAATGAACTTCCATTGATAGGAAGCCTTCATGATGAAGATCACAAGTTCCATAAACTTCTTGTGATAGATCTTCAACTTGTGGTAAGTGGGGATGGCTAAATCTCCAAACTTTCCTTGGTTGATCAAAGAGTATGCTTACAACAAAAATGAATGTTAGAAGCATTATGATCATGATCATTATGGTGTTTAATGTATGTTATTACATTGTTAATGATTGATCTAAATGTATGCAAGAAGGTGGATGTAAAATGAAAATCTAAAACGCATAATAAAGACTATTCTACCATTTAAAATCAAAATTATAAAATACGTAAAATATATTAACGTTCATTAAAAGAAATTTAAAATCTAACTTATAAGTTACTTTAAGCAACCTAATGTGCATATTAATAATCTAGACTTTTGATACGACGAAAAATGAAATCACGTATGGAAATGTTGGGCCTCGGCTTCCTTTGTGAGCCGATTGTATTAAAGATTAAATTTTATCATTGCTTGAAGATTGTCATTGCAGCCCATGGTCTCAAGTCGGTTGGGTTTGCAAGCGAGTCGCTAACCAAAAGCCCACATAGCCCGATCAGTGCATAGTATATATGCAAAACCTGAGCCTTGAAACTGGCTTTGCTATGAAAGATCACGGCACTCGAGGAAGTTATTATCCACTTCTTTCTTTTCCGATCGACCAAATTTGCTACTCTTTGTGTTTACATTGTGAGCGAGGCACTTGCCAAGGTAAAGCCTCATTGACCTCGTTTTTGTTTTCCTTCGCATACGGATCTACAGTCGTGTGAAATTTCACTGTCACACGCATGTCTTTGAACCACAATCATGTATCGAATAATATAACAAAGATGTAGAATACTATACTAAATTGACATAAGTATGAAATAATCTTTGCACATGTCGGCGTGTGTATATTTGTCATGCAGTTTGTGTTTTGAATGGGTGAGGCCACTCCATGTGCAAGCTTTTGGTACTTATTTGACATATTACATGAAGGATAAAATATGGCTATTTAATCTAGTATTAAACATATAAATGGGACTTAAAACCTTTATGTGTATGTGATTTATGTATAAAATGGTCCTTTGAGTAAGTTTTGTAACCTGAGATACCTTTCTTTGGTCATAAGCATGTGTTAGTGGAACATGAATCCGTGTATTAGATTGGTATGAATGTGTGTATTGTATGAATGTCTAGGGCTTGTGTTGATGAGTAAGAGGCTACAATCTGTTTTGGGAGGTTATAGCTGAAGCATAGGGGGTACACACAGGGATTATGTAAAGTGGTATAAACATGGTCTTGGGAGGTAAGTTTGAGGTGATCAGGATTTGGTTTGTCTTTGGAGTTTGAAAGTGTATTGGGAAGTCAGTGGGGGTAATTCATAAGCATCTTTATGGTGTAGATGTTGAGTCGTTTAGCGCGATCAAAGCATATAGTTGGCATGTGGGGTTAAATAAAAAGAAAGAAAAAGAATAAAAGGTAGCATGGTGCGATGAATGGGTACTTAATTTTTGCATGTTATTATTATAAAATATTTCACTTTTAACCCTCATCTTTAATAGTTTTTGCATGCAAACCTTGAACTATATTGTAACGTCACAATACACCCTAAACTATGATATTGATAACATTAAGTCCTATAGTTTATTCTTTTGGCATTTGAAAATTTGAAACATTGATAAAATACACTTTAAACTTATTTTTGAATTATTTACATTGTAAACCCTAAACTTTGAGATATTTACCATGCGAACCCTATACTTTGAATTATTATCTAATAAAGCCTTAAAATAGGATATTTGTCATATTAAACCTTTAAGTTTATTATTTATCATTTGTAAACCATAAGTTTGGCTAATTAATGGTTAAGATTCTAAAATGTTGGAATTTAGGTAAATTACTAAAATGAGAATATCATTAACTCCAAGAATATTAAAGAGATTAATCCGTTATAACTTTAATGATGCTAATAAGTATTAAATAAATCATAATCCGTGTAGATTCGTTGAAGGAGGCGCATTACATCTTCGTGACCGTTCATTCGTTTGCTTTTCTCGTTGCTTTAAAGGTCAGAGATATTAGACCTTTTAGGTAAGAGTTCACTATAGTTCTTCGTTAGCTTTTCTATTCTACTTATTAGGGTTTCGATGCCATGCTATGAACCCTTTTAAGTTGTTTGATCTGTTGTTTATATGAACTTGTTTTATTGAGCCATGCAATATCATTTGAACTTGTGTTATGAAGACTCGATATGCATTTGTTGTTATACTAAAGTTTAATTATGAACTTCTAATTATGAATGTGATTTGTGATTGTGATATGAACTTGACTTACGAATATCTGAATATGAACCTATGATAAACTATCGATATGTTATCTGTGACCTTGTGTTTGATTATGATGCATTGTTATATCTGAAGATCTTTTGACCTAAGTTTTTGACACGAGCCAAATATTTCACTAGTCATAGGGGTTCCATGTCCGTTCATTGATACCCTCGATATGACTCTGAGGTAAGTGATGATCATTACGCCTGGATGGTGGAGCATATTTTGTATATGTAGGAAGAAGTATGGATGCATCTAGATCGATCCAAATCTGATTTATGCGGTGAATGATGTCGACATGTGTCTGGCGTCTTCACAAATTAAGATACTCCGGTATTGAGTCTCCCTCATATTATATAAAGGTATTCGAGGTCACCCTCGAATAAGAAAAGTTACCGATATGATATGTTGCGAAACATTGGTAGATAACTAAATCGTATCATTATTACGTGTTAGATATTGTTTATGATTAGTATTTGTCAGTGTTTCCATTTACATACTGAATTATTATGTTTATTTAATGTGTTTTGTCTTTGACATGTTTATGTGACCCGTCTACTATGCTGGATATGATTAATAGGTTTAAATGTGATTAGCATGCATATCGATTATATGTTAGTTTAGATTATGAACTTCGTTGATGCATTGTTGATGACTATGTTGGTGGTAATCAATTGATCATGTTTAGTGTGTATAATGCAGGATGATGGTGAACTTTGCCTATCCGTTAGTGTACTTATGCGCTTTATATGCGACCATGCATGTTGATTCGCCTTGTAATTGTTTGATCAAATGATTCAACTTATGGTTTATGCGGGTGTTAATTGGCTAATTGCTTTGCTATATATGTTTCTAGTTCGTTTTTAGTTATAGTTTCAATTGTATTTCCTATTTGTATGTGTATTCCATGACTTTGACTACTATTGTTCCTTTGCTACTATCTTTTAAGTGTGTTAATGTAGATTCATTAAAATTGTATGGTCATGTTTACTTTCTAGAGCCTTCCAGTTAGCCTTTAGACTCTTCGTTTGGCTTGCACTCTCTTTGAGTTATAATGTGCTTGGTTATTTGATGTGTTTCCGTCTGTCATCAATATATACTGTGTATTTGTTCTTATTTGTTATGTGTTCTTACGGATTTCTGTATGTTTATGCTTCATGAAATCCTCAATGATTCGTCTCATTTAGTTGTGATTTAGTTATTTGTATCTTGTTGTTTAGCTTTGTTTTGTTATATCTGTTCACTGGGCTTTGTAAGCTCAGCCATTCTTTCTGCCGGCGGTGAAACATTCAAGATGAGCTTATGGGATAGGCGATGCGGGGTTTGAGAGTAGATGAGAGCAAGACTTCCATAGAAATCTTAGATTTATTTGAAGTTTAGCTATTTATGTTTTCTTTTGAATGTTTGTAAAGGTTTCAGCTATTGCGAAGTTTAAAGTTAGATTATAGAAACATGTAGATATCTTACCTTATTAAAGTTGGGGTGTTATAGTGGAGAAGATGTGATTTGAAGTGGTGAAGAAATGGGAAAACAATGGGCTTCTCTTTATAGCCAAAAGTGGACAGGGCGTCACGGTGTGAAACTAAAGGGTTTCGTCCTTTATCTGGTGGTGCGATGGATTTTTGAGAAAATCTAAAAATTCTTTCTTCAAATCTTTCCAAGATATTACCAAATCTTACTAAGATCACATTTGATATATTAAGTGTCAATCTAACCAAATTCTTAGTGATCTTTCCAAGTTTCAAAGATGATGTGACATGTGTAACATGTATTTCCATTTTTAGATTAAAGGTTTATCAAGGTAAACTTGTAAAATGTATTATGTAACTAGTTAATAAAATGTCTAGTTACCTTACTTGTGAATGCAAAATGAGTTCGAAATAGAATGGTTAATCTATTAAAATACTTAGTGACTCTAAGCGTATTTTAAACATTCTAAATGATTTGTTAATGGGTTTGATCATAATGCCACATAACATATGCGAACAGTGTTGTAACATCTGAGGACTTGAGACATCGAGAGGTGTTAAATGTATGTTGAGACAAAGTGTGATTACAAGTAACTTGCACATTTTACGTTATGTATTACAAGTTACATGTTTGTCATCAATCAAAACAAGCAGTATAGATTAAATATCGTATATTTGCACTATGATTCATGCGATGTATTTATTCTGAAAAGAAAGAAGGTTGGATCCGGTGACATGGATGAGAAAGCAATGGAAGCAGAGGAGGAGGTTGATTCCAAGGGAGGAGGGAATGGTGAAAGTCATGAGAAGCCAATGGTGAAGCTTGTTCGGTTTATTTTGTTTATTTTAAGGTTTGGGATAGCATGTTTTGGAACAAGTTAGTTTTATGTAGGACAAATAACATTTTAGTGTTGTCTCTAGTGGTAGTTTGTGAAGTATGTGCATGTTTTTGAACAAGTTAATTTGGTGTTTTACTTGTTGGTTGACTACTAAAGTTAATGAATGGTATGCAAGTTCACAAATGGTTATGTTTATGTTGAAAATCAAGTGGTTCACTACTAAAGTCAATTAATGATATGAGATGATTAGTTTTAGATACAAATGTGTAAGATTTGGAAATACATTGCAATGGACAAATGAGTTAGAACTTTTTTTAAGTTTGAAAAAATGGGTAAGATTTTGGAAACATTCACGATGGACAAATGGGTTAGAACTTCTTTTAGTTTACCATTCTATGGGTAAGATTTAGAAACACATTGAACAGACCCATTATAACTATCGAAATTCAGATCCTAGAAAACTATAAAATAACACAATGAGTCTTTGGATGATTACAAAAGACCTCACCAAAAATAAGTTTCATTGGGCAACCAAGAATACAATAACAGTTAACCCTAAATAAGACTTGAGCTTCTTAGGGACAGGAACATACCACTCTATCCTGTTCTTTCTTGAGCAACCCACCCTTGCTCCTAAACCAAGTACAACATTTGTTATTCTTTCCAAACTTTTTGGTCTTTTAAGCTCAACTTGAGACTCTAAGAACAAGGTCAATTCAATTTTAGAAGTGGAAGACTTTTGAAATTAGTGGGCCCCCTCAATTTTTCCCTAGATGTGAAAGCTTTTCCCTTCCTCTCCCTCCCCTTTGAAGTGCAAGCCTTGGAAGTGGTAGAGTTTCCATCCCCCCCCCCCTTTGCCTTAGATGTGAAATCCTTTCCCTTCCTCCCCATCCCCCTTGAAGTGCAAGCCTTGGAAGTGGTAGCCTTTGATGATATGTCCATTTCTTCATCCTCATCGTTTGAACAGTTATCATATATTAATATTATCAACAGTTTTAGATGGTATATCCTGTTACAAAATGAACAAAACTTAGCATTAGTTTTTTTTTGTGAAACAATTATCATATCTGAGTTACATCAATAAAAAAGAGAGTTTTTGGACATACCAAAAAACCTTGATACTACAAGCATACTACATTATGATCTATCAATCATTATATTAGACATACAATATCTCAGACAAATCACATCTATATATCTGATTAAGCAACTCTGTCATTACTGCTTCCCAAACAGGCCAAAAACACAGAACAATGTTCACCAAGTTTCACCCACCATAGCCTCATGATTACATTTCCATGATAAGTGCCCAACATACATCATTCAACCAAGATCCACAATAACATTAAGCGTAACAATTTAACAAATTAGCAAAGTTATAATACACTTAAAGTTGTCCATCTTTCCATAAATTTGCAGTCATCTTTCACGTAAAGCGCCCTTTCTTCTTCATCATGTACTGCTGTGGAACCTCGATTACACCCGGTTCATCCGGCGAATCAAAATCTGATATTAATAATACAAAATTAGTTACAGATAATCCAAATTGTTACACTGATATCATATACTCGATGTAGTTAAAGTTAATAAAGAAAAACATACCTGAATGATGTCCTCCGTGACAAAGGGCGTTCATGGCTATCTTAGTGGAGTATGTTTCCACTATTGTGATAGCCCCTCCATCAGGTTTAAAAAGCATGACATTATACTCCTACCCGGAAAAACCTGAGTAAACACCAACCACTGACCAGGTTTCATTTTCAAGTCTTCAACCAGTTTCACGCAACCCAACCATACAGGAACGAGTGTACATATCGACTATACCAATCTTTTAAACTTTCCACCCTAACTTCGTAGTCAATAGTGTTACTAGTAACCATGACCGACTCTGTAGGGGTTGGACCATTGAGATATCTTAGAAAATCTCCTGGCAATGACTGTATATAAAGGGAAGTATCGTAAGTGGCACTAAACATAAATGCGGCTTTCTAGTTCGTGGTGGTGATTCCTCCCCATTCTCATTTGTAGTAAGTTACATAAAGACATCCTCACCATCTTCTACAAAATGTATGTAACTAATACCGCATGGCCTGGGGTTGTTGTGAAAACGTAGAAGGGGGGGGTGAATACGTTTCCGTTTCAAACTTAAAACTTTTGTATCGAATATAGTATAAACCATTGCATTTGCTAATCTCGGCCTTGAGGATGCATTTAGCATTCACGGCATGTAAGGCCAACCCCTTAATATCACATAAGATTCCATAAGATTAATGGTTCATTATAAATCAAGTTTCACCATTATTAGTCCGGTTGCTTTTTCTTGATCAAGCGTGTTATAATATGTAAAGTGTTAAATATAGTTTATGACTATATGAGAGATTTGTTCAAAAAAAACTATATGAGAGACCAAGTATGCATCACAAACATAGACATCAACCACATAGAAAATAAACAATGTAATGCAAGAATAAAAGTAAAGCAATAAGTAAAGGATAGACAGAACCAACCGCGGATTTATAGTGGTTACGCTACAAGGACACCTTCCTTGCCCTACTCCCTCCTCGAGGTCACCTACTCGAGTTACTTCACTAGATCAACAAACTCCATTCTCGTGAGGAAAACCTTACACAACATTAAACACACTTTTTCGGTACTAAGCTAAACAAAGAGTTATTCCACGGTAGAACCAAACCTATCTGCGTCACAGCGTCGCCAATACTTTATCGGTACAGGCTGAATCTGGGTTCCATTACAAGGAGGAACCACTACCGACCAACCACGACACATCTATGACACGGTTATGTTTTGTGGTGAACATAACAAACCTTTTATTTTATGGCACAAACACATAAACCATCTAGTCTAGTCATAGATACATGACACATCTATGACACCCGTTATGTTTTGTGGCCCAACATAACAAACCTGGTGTTTTATGGCACAAACACATAAACCATCTAGTCTAGTCATAGATACAAGAATATGATACTAGACAATATCCAAGACAAAGTGTCTAATGGATATAAAATCCTAAACTAAACATCAAGAACACAAAGCATGATGTAGTTAGTCTTCTATGAATGAAGATGACAAGTTTCCCAAGCTTGTTGTATAAGATCTTCATGTGCTTGTATGCTTGTGATTGGTGATCACTTGATGAGTAAGGATGCAAGATCTCTAAGCTTGCTTTGGAGGATCACTTGAGGTAATACTTACAACAAATGAAAGTTAGAAGCATTATGATCATATGAGATGAGGGTGGTTTACATGTTTCCTAATGATCTAAATATCCTAGAAATGGTGGAGAGAAACTATGTGTTAAGGTGTAAAGAAATGTTAAGAAGTGGCTTGCTATTTATAGGCAAAAAGACCAAACTAAGTTTCTGACCCAAGGATCCCTTTTGGAGGGATCCGGCCCTTGTAATTCCAAGGGATCCGTGGGCAATTTGAGGGATCCGTGGGACGCTCCCTTTTGCCCATGGGTTTTGGGTCATGGGTTTTGGGTCATGGGTATCAAGTAGATTCAATGTATCTACACGATGCAATGCATCTAGTCCATGGTTCATGGATTAAAACCATGGGTCATGGATATTATCCATATATGACTTATGCATGATGTCATGCAATGGGTTATGGGTTATGCTCCATGGGTATGGTTCATGGACTTTGGGTTTTACCCAACTACATTCAATGTATTTGGTCAATGGGTCAAATACTTAAGTTTCAACCCATTTATATTACCCATTATAATACATACTAGTTATGTATATATTTACCCAATATGTAAACACTAGTTGTTATACATAAACTATTTAACTAAACATGTTTAATGGTTTGTTGGGGTTTGATCATACGAACATAACAAACGTATATGCAGAACTTTGTGTTGTAGCATACAAAGACTTGAGTCGTCGAGAGGTGTTGAGAGTATGTTGAGACAAAATCTAATTACTAGTAACTTATACATTATACGTTATGTATTACAAGTTACATGTTTGTCATCAACAAAAAAAATGAGAGTGTATAGATTAAATATCGTAATATTTGCCCTAACAGTTGTGCATACCAAAATCATTCTACCTAGGTCCCTCAATCGCACAGACTAACTCTGACACTCTCTTAACACCGACTTTCCATCTAATGCCCGTACATTTAACTAGCTAAATAGAACAATTGCCATGATAGGAACCTCCTAAAACGTAGTCCTTATGCAGTTGTTGTATGTCAAATTAATTATTAAACATTATGAATTTCTTAAAAACTAGTTTCTTACTGAAATAACACTTAAATTCATACATATATGGTGTTAACTTGCAAATTCATCCAAAAGATCATCATCATCGTCCACCGCGCACACAAATTGATTGCCTTACATTTTCTTGCATTAACGATTAAGATTAACACAAATAACGTTAGAATGAAATAAAAAAAAGTAAATATTTTTACCCGGTATGTGTGTTTTTTGATTTTGCACACTTGCTAAGTTGCGATGGTATGTGTTTGTGAGTGTGTGATTTGATCGGTTGAAAGAAGATAGAATGTGTTTGTGTGTGTGTGTGTGTGTGATTTGATCGGGTTATACGCGACTATGTTTGTTTGCGAAAAATGTCCTCGTCGATTATCGTGCCTGGGAAGGTAGCTGATGGGTCTAATGGCGGGAAAAGTGAATTGACGAAACTACCCTCACGTGGAACGCATGTGAGGACTAACTAACGGGATTTAGTAACGAGCGTTAGCCAAAATTGATCATAAGGACATTTTTCGCAAAAAAAAAAAAACAAAAAAACAAAAAAAAAACAAAAATTTAGAGACACAGCTTGCATAATTTTTCGTTCAAGGACATTTCTCGCAAAAATGAAAATTTAAAAACATTTTTGCAGTTTACTTTTATTTTTATATCACTTTAAAACCAAAATTTGATAATAAAAATAATATATTTTTTGTTATTACCATAAAGTATAATCATAGGGATTGCTAGGGGCAGTCTTATTTTGCTTATGACACACCCAATGGTAATTGGGGCTAATGACTTGATGTTATCTCACATTACTTACGATTAGTTGGTTAACGACCGTTAACTACTTCATGGAATGTAGCAGCGGTTATTTATTATTATTATTATTTTTATTATTATTAATATTATTTTTAATATAAATTGTTTTTTAATATTAAAAAAACAACAAATATTTTCGTAATTGGTTCTTCATGTAACAGGTACGTTGCAAAGTCAGTCCTTTATGACTAACCTTGTAATGAAACGCTAACCGAAGGACAGTTTTCGTGACAAAATTACAAAAATAGTCTTTAGGGTCATCGATCCGTTACAAAATTAGACCATTGCGCTTCGCGACGGCTCGCAACAAAATTAATAATTTTTTATTCAAACTCCCGCCACGAAACGCGGAGCTTCACACCTCGTTGTTCTCATTCGTTAGAAATGAGGATATTTGTTTCTCGCGTGCGTTGCGGCCGGGCGGCTTTAGGGAGTGCAGAGATCTGCGATTGCACAGCATGGTCCTCGCCGAGCAAAGAGCCGACCAAATTTTATGCAACTTATTATCATTATATGTGTACACAATATAAGACCCGAGCTTAATTAATTCATGCACTAGTTATACATATGTATATTATGTGTGTGTTTGAGGGCCTCTTTGAGGTAATGTGTGAGGTAGCTGAAATCCACGCTGTAATGGCGGAACGTAAACTTGCATTTAAGTGTGTTTGATTTAATGAATTTGTTTTGTTAAAAAAGAATTTATTTTGGCTCGTAGTTTCTACGTTAACGTCTACTTTTAATCTTTTATGCATTTTTTTTGTCAAATAAAAAAGAGGAGAGTTATTTTACATACCAAATTTTTTTTTACTTAAGAGCACACGGTATCGTGTACAATAACATGCCAAACGCACCCATCTTGAACCTTTGGCGCGCCAAAGTGCACACCGGGCAAAACGCCAATTGTGAGCCAAATGGATTTCAGCCAGTGAACTGGCTTACGCCATCGCTCATCAAATGCAACAGGTCATTTGGGTGAAATGGGTCATTTGTGTTTTGAAGGATTGGGTTATATTGATGGTTTTTTCAACTGAAAGCGAGATGGGTGGTTGAATATGTAAAGTGTTGAATGGGTTCTTACTTGACTTGCGTGTTGTATGTTTGGTTTGCAAGAATGGTTCGCAAAATAACATAACATCTTTGGTTTCTCAAAGTTGACATGGTGAAGTGGTCTGGCTGGGTAACAGAACTGGCCAACTGGGAACTAGTTTGATTTACTCATATGATACCAAGTTAAATATGTGCATGAATGGTTTATCTATGCTACATTTGAGAAGCTTGCATGCATACTATGTGACGTGTTTGCAAAAGTTTGCATGCATACTATATGCAAAACACGTATATATATGAATAATGTTGGAATGACACGTGGGGTATAGGAAATTTACTATATGCAAAACACGTTTTAATATAGCTAAAGTTGAGTACTGAACTAATCGGGTTTTTTATTTTTAATTTTTTAATCGTTTTTCTTTTGTAATCTCTTTTTTTGCGCGTAATATATCGTTTTTTTTTTCTTTTTTTTTAATTGTTTTTATGTATTTGTAATTTATTTTATGTTTAATAAAAAGTGTTTATTTTTAAATAAAATAAAATGAAAAAAAGTGGGACCCAATAATATGTTATTGGTGTGTTATGAGGGAAGGGTGTTTGAGTTATTGGTGTGTTATTTGAAAGTGTATGATGTGGTGGTGGCATAAATATGCGATGTTATTGGTATCTTCAAATCGCACTTTCTAAGGAATTTCATTTAAATCAATCTAAAATAAATCGATTCTTTGGGATTAAAAGCATTTTATGATTTCACCTATTTTTATAATTTAAATATCTCTTAAACCGTTAATCGTTAAGCAAAATAATTACAATCCACGACAAGCGTTAATTATCTTTTTATAGGCCAGTGACACTTTGATATCTTTCGAAAAAAGAAAAAAAATAAACTTTTTCACATTTTTAGATCTTTTTTTTTTTTGGCTGGAATTTGTATGAAATATTATATATGATTTAACACTAATTTAAAGATCACATGTGATATTAGTTTTAAATCACATATGATATGTAATATCATATGTGATACTAGTGTTAAATCATATATGATAAATCACATATGATAAATCACATATGATATACATATCATATATGATTTAACACTAATATCAAATGTGGTATTCATTGGTGTTAAATCATATGATTTTTAAATCCTACAAATTTGATAGCGTAAAAAACGAAAAAAAGCATGAAAAACGCGAAAAAATTGTCGAAAGTATATCAGTCTTTTCTATAGAAAGATAATTAAATCTTCGTAATGGTATATTTTTTAAACGGCGATTAACGGTTTGAAAGATATTTATATTTGAAAAAATGGATGAAAGTGGGTTTTTTTAATTGTTGGGATTAATCTCATCCATTAGATATAGTGAAAATGAAGAGAGAGATTGATCCCTATGTAAAATATCTTTTTTCCTTAAATGATCTTAAATTAATAAAAAATGCTAATTTATGTTGGAAGTATTTCAAGTTACGATAAACCAGTTTTTACTTGGACAAAAGGTTAGAATTTAAGTAAAATCGTTTATCTCGAGCACAACTAATACACGAATCAAAACCGTACGTACATATCTTATGGAGTACTATAACTTTTAATTTTTTAAATCTATTTTAACCTTATAAACTTTTATCTCGAGCACGCCTAATACACGAATCAAAACCTTACGTACATATCTTATACTATAACTTTTAAATCTATCTTATACAACTTATATAAACTTATTAATATCAAAACCTCACAACTTGTATATCTTGAAAAAAAAAAAACCGTTTGGTGCTAGAATTACAATAATAATTATTTTGTTATTAACACAAACTATTTATAATATCCGCGCACGTGCATGCATGTTTTTATATATTTTGTTTTCTAAAGAATCGATTACTAATTTATTTTTTTAAATTAGACCAATGAAACATTTTTAAAATCACTCCCGTTTTTTATTAAGTTTTTTTCATTTATACTTTTGAACTTAATCTTATATGTTTATTTTTTTTTGACTATATATAAGAACGCTTTTTTTTAACTATTGTCAAATTCGGAATATTTGAGTTTTTTTAGTAAATATTTTAAAATAAAAATAATAATAAATAAATAAAATATTACTAAATAAGGTATGAATTGATTTTTTTTAAATGAAATTTTTTCATTAGGGGTTTTATTTTATTATATAAAAGATATATATAACATTGACAATTACATATGGGTTCTTTTGGCTACACGGAGCACCGGCCCCGGCCGCCGATACAGTTACCATGCTTACCAGCTCTTACCATTGCCGCCTATAGATATAGATGGGAGGTAGGCGGGGCTAGCTTGCTTCTCTTCCCCTAGGCTACCTGCGCATCTTTTGTACGAATAAAAGGCGCGCTCTTGCAACTTAGTTGAGGCGGTCGCGTGAACGACAACCCTTTCTTGTTCTCGCCCAGTCACTTCTTTAGAAAATGCTTAACCTTAATAAGTAAACAACAGCAATAAGCTAGTTCGTAGACTGCTTCGCTTCCTCGTCGCTTCTTTCTAACGACCAGCTTCTCAAGTGGGTGGCCCGGTAAGCAAGCTACCTTCAGCATCGGTAAAATCCCTATCAAAAAATGGAAAAACTACAAGTAGGTGGCCTTGGAAGCAAGCTAACTTCTTCCCGTCACTCGTACTTGTGGATTAAATATAAATTAGTTTTATAATAGAGTTAATTGCATTTTTGGTCCTTATGGTATGGTTAAAATGTAGATTTGGTCCCTAAAACTTTGAAAGTGCACTGGACGTCCCTATTTTGAAGTGTACATTATAAAGTCGAATGTTCGTGATTAGATCTGGTAATTGATTGTTATTTATATTGTTTTATTTGTTTTTGTTGCCAATTATTGTGACATTTTTATTAGAATGTTTATTGTTGATCACAAAAAATGTAGTTTTGAGTGGTATTTAGTTTATTTGGTAATGTGAACTAAGTTGCTCTGAGTTTTGTATCACATTATTTGCTTGTACACCAAGTGTTTGATGAAATGTGTGAGTGAAAGTATCATCGTGTAATATCATTGATGATTTGAAGTTGAATTGTATTTGTGTATTATCACTATTGATATTTGTATTATCACTTACGAAATTTTATTTATTTGATAGTTTTTTTTGTTTGTTTACTTGTATTAATGTTTATTATATTTCATGTATAGTATCATTTTTGATATTTCATTGTTATTGAATTATAATCATAGTTAACTTTTTTTGTTAAAAGTTTTGATGATATACTATTTATTGTGTGTTTTATCACCTTTGTTTTATATCATAATTTTGATGTTTTATGTTCTTTTTGTGAATGATAATTGTGTTTTAGTTATTGATAAGCTGTTTATTATAGTGCAATATTGCTTATTATTTAAGTTGTTAGATCAAACAACTTAAACAGGTTGATTTTGCTTTAAACACATACTTATTTAGTCTTTGATTTTGCTTATTTTCTAAGTTGTGATTGGATTTGTCTATTTAATGGATACATTGTTCGAATTTCAATAGGTTTTA
Organism: Chrysanthemum makinoi; assembly: GCA_910596185.1. NCBI lineage: Eukaryota > Viridiplantae > Streptophyta > Magnoliopsida > Asterales > Asteraceae > Chrysanthemum > Chrysanthemum makinoi. Next base: position 187,093,721 of record OU343216.1, read on the forward strand.
CTTGAGATTTGAAAAAGCTATGGTTGAGTTAGCAAACTGAAGAAGCCATGGTTAAACAAAGCACAACATCTTTACAAACAAACTGAAGAAGCTCAAACACATATTGTAACATGTGATATCACACGTGCTATCACATGTGATATCCTAAGTGATAAAATCATTATATCACTGTGATATCACCGCGTGATTAAACAAATAGAAAGAAGGCGACACATCTGTGATGTCACATGTGATATCAAATTCTCTCCAAGGGTTGAACATCATGAGAATGAGATACATAAAAAATTAGTAATAAAAGTGTGGTAGTTAGTAGTTATTGAGGGATTGTTGTGATAATGTGATGAATGTTTGTAATAATATGAGAAATCACAAGAGATATTGAGCTTGTAACATGCTTCTATTAGATTTGTAATGCAGTTATTTTCTTAATTGATAAAGTGTGCATGTTTCGATAGGTTTAACACAGTATCATATGTTCCTCCATCACCACCACTGATTCAACAAATAGAAGAAGTCAACATACACGTGATATCACCTATGATTCCGCGATATCACATGTTTCTCCAAAAGCCGAACAACATGTTAAAATAAGTGCAATACAATATCACAAGTGATAAATGAGTATATATTGGTCTCTAATAATCACGACCTATTAATATTTCCAAAGGGACGTGCTTGTGAGGCACATGATGATAAATAATCCATATGGAACTTTATGAAGAATTGCAGCAAAGATAATTCTACATCAAGTAAACAAAAAAGGAGATGATGTCTGATTGTGCAAACAAGATTGCTATAAAAAATAAAGATGACTAGATAAAGAGAATGATAGATGAAACAAAGATGATTGGAAAAAGCAGGTGAAGCAAGCAATCCTTATGTTGCTTAGTTTAAAAATACAATCGAGTTTGGGGTAACCTAGAAGGGGCGCTCTATTAGGTCCCTAGCCACATTGCATGGTGCCGGAGTTTGTACTACTTTTGGGAATCACTAAGTGACTTGTATTATCATTTTTATGGAAAAGTATTAATGTATCATTTTATTCTTTTATCACATGCGATATTACTCTTAGCATTTTGTGTTACAATAAAATGTTTAATATCACAAGAGATATAACACTGCATATTACATATACCAAATATGTATAAAAACAATAAACAAAACTACCAAAATATAAAACTTGACATATTCTAAAAATCAAAGAAAGTGTTGTATTAAATATAACAGAATATCACAAGTGATATAAATATCAAAATCAAAACTAAGTGTTGCATTATTTTTAACAGAATATCACAAGTGATATCAGATACAAAAGAATTGTATGAATCACAAAAATCCTCATATTCCAAACTATTGAGCATAAGTTTTTTTTTTTAAATATTGAAAAGCTATAAATTACAAGTGATACATCAAACCAAATTTAAAAAAAAAGAGGTAAAATCAGACTTTGGTGCAGCGATTCACCTTCACGGGCCGTCTCAGGAACACCCGAGCACTTGCCGTCTCCAGTCACCGCACCCTAGGCAATCACCTAGAGAATCGGTAGCGCACTATCGAAACTTTAGGAACCCAAACTTATCCCCAGGTTTCAATAAACTCATGATGATTAAATGACTTAGGTGTTTTCACTATTAGAAAGCGTAAACAAAGGTAAAGACACAGTAAATAGGGTATCGTCACAACTTAAAAAAAAGCTACTATGATTATAAAACAATAACAATGAAATATGACAAATGGTATTATACATGACATATAAATAGTGTTTAACCAGAAAACATCAAAACCTATCAAAATAAACAAAATATCATAAGTGATACTACACATATGATACAGAGCAAATTAAAACAACAATCAGACATAGAAATATCACTGGTGATACTTAGCTACATTACGACAAGAACATTAAAATCTTAATAGCTGTACACTAAAATCCTTTTGGGAGGCTGATTTACAAATATATGTGCATGCTAGAACAATCATGTTTTACCATTCAAGACGAGACCGAAGATGTAAAGGTAGAACTCAAAGAAACCATGAATACATCTTGGTCTTCCATGTAAACACACACATCCATACCACTACATGTCTCATTATTAAACCTACATTGCTGATTTCTCAAAACCTAACTCACAATCATTCAGTAAATCCTCCTAACAAAGTACCTACATTTACAATCAGACAACTTCAAATATCAATGGTGATACTACACATATGATACATAGCAAATTAAAAGCGACAATGGACATAGAAATATCATTCTAATGTATTTAAAAGCCAAAATTCAACTAACAACATAATTAATAAGCAAAATTACAGGAGATGATAACAAGATTATCAAATATTTTGCACCTCACATTTCATCAAACACTTGGTGTGCATCTGTGTATATAAAGCTTTCTAATCAAAGCTTGTACCTAATAATAACTAACTCCGATTCTTAAATCAATTCATCCATAACAACCTCATCATCAAAACACATATTAAGAGGTTGATTAAGATAAAAAAAACCATTACGATTATTGATGATTATGACCTGATGATTGTGATGAGGTTATGATTGGAATAATATGAAAGATTGTGACATGGTGATTGTGTAAAAATGATAGAAGAGAAGATGGAGGGAAGGTGAGAAGCGAGGGAAGCGGTTGGGAGAAAACACACAAAGTGTGTATTAAAAATGAGGGGAATGAGAAAAGAAAATAAATAAAACTTCATATATTGGTGAAAAACTAGGTTTAAGAGATTAAATCTTAGGTTAATCTCCACCATTAGATCAAACTAGATGGATGGTGGAGATTTGTTCCTTGGTAAGCACCAAAATAAGAGTTAACAAAAGAAAATTTCCCTACTTTATAAAAACAAAAACAAACAAAACGCTTTTAATTAATTCCAAATTTTAGATGGTAAAAATTTCAAACACTATTACAAAATTTCAAATTTAAAAACTTTTAAACTTTTAGATCTTTAAAATTTTAAAAATATTTCAAATTTCAAAACTTTTAAACTTTACCAAATTTACTTACACTTTATAAACAAAATTTACAAACAAATTAATTAAAATTACAAATATCAAATACGATTGTGACAAAATTTAAACAACAAAATACACAATAAACTTTACATCATATAAATTATTTACAAATATACTTGCAAACAAATTACACACCAAAGTACACAAATAGATTTACATAAAAAATACACAAAGATCGTATAAACTTATATATATATAAATATATATATATATATATATATATATATATATAAAACTCTACGAAAATAAAATTTTAAAGCTTTAGAAATACACAGATCTATAAAAAAAAAACAAAAATATGAAAAATAGTGCTTTCAAAATCCATAGATCTTACCCGGAGGCATCAACCCTTTCCACCTAAAGTGGCGTGACAACTCTTGCGGACAACAGCGGCGCATTTGACATTTACAACCCTACCGCCGATAAAGTGACGGCCAGTTTGAACTTTCCAGCAAGATAGCAACATCACTAACAAAAAAAAATACTAAACATACCTCAAAACTATAGATCTAAATATAAAAATTCTAAAAAAAAAACAAAAAACAAAAAAAAAAACAAACAAACAAACAAACATTTTCAACACTTATAGATCTACTATAAAAAATCAAAATACCTCTAAACTTGAAAAACTCCTTTGGTGGTTTCTCTCGTAGTATTGCTACTCAAGTGGTAGTGGGATGTTGCCGTCGGGTGGTGGTATCTTCGTGTGGAGGTGGCCTCGGGTGGTGGTGGCGTCGGGCAGTGATGGTGTGAGTTGTAGAGTGTTTATTTGTGTGTTTTGTGTATGTGTTTTCTTGCAATAACTCACATTTCGAGCCTTTTAATATATGCCTTTCAATTATAATATTTCCTTATTTAAGTTTTTCAACATTTCAACATTCTAACAATTTCACTGATATAGATATACTTGGAGCAAACACAGTTGTTATAAGTAATCATGAGTTAATAACTTCAACAGAGTTATGAAGTAGGCTTAGTTTGTCATGATTAGACCTAATTGCTTAACACCAACGTTTTCATACCTTGTTCTTTCATTCGCGAAGCTGTAGTTCACATCTTTAACAAAGAAGCGAATAACTCGGTTTTCGATTTTCTACATTATCTAACAGGACCACGGTCAACACAACAGAAATTAGATCAATAAAACGGGTAGAACTTTCAATTAGAGAAAAAAGCTACACTTTTACGAGCAACTAACAGAAATGTCTCAGCACACTTTTCTTGGTAGTAAATTGCAACCGTGTAACTTTATTTTGAATTTTAGATTTTTCAATACACTATGTCCCAAATATATTCATCATCTATATAACTGTTTAAATAGTACATCTAAAACCAAGAACCAAAGCTCAGGGCACAAGTAAATGAACAAAAAGTTACATTACTAGAACCTCTGAATCCTTGAGCTAATCCATATGTTAAAATTCTAGGAGTAATCTATTCGTCTCAAAGTCCAGATATCACGTTCGAGAGAGCGATCTTTGTGTATTGCGAATCTCTTTTCATTAGACTCAAAAGACATGTCCGAAACAAATTTGTGTAATTACATGTAGTATCGTCATCCACTTCAGCAATTTTGAAGGCATCACCTGTGAAATATGATGTTACATCATTACTTACCTGAAGTGTGAAAACAAAGATGTTAAATGACATTTTATTAGGTGTGAAACGCTCATGGGTAGTGTTTGAGACTTAAAGGAGGTATGGTTTGATGAGATTTTGAGTTCGGGTTACATCTAAGGCTTAACAAAACATCCTTACCTAGAACCGACTACGTGCATGAATAAAAGCTTGGTTCAGCTGAACTGGAATTAAAAATTTAGGTGATCTGTTTTATTGTATTCCACTTCAAAAACTTTGAAAATAATATTTATAAGGGACGGGTAAATTATTTTAAACCATAATTCAATGAGGTTTTAGTTCGAGTTACTTTCGAGGTTAACCAAACATCCTATAGAGCCGACTACTTACGTGAATAGAAGCTTGGTTCCAACAAAACGACTGGGATTAGAATTTGGTGATCCCATTTTTATCACATTAGGCTAGGCTAGGAGAATCTTATTTTAACTATAGTTTTATAATTAATCATTCTTATAACGAGATTTATATTCACTAGCCCCATTCTATTGAAATTTTATATAAAGGAGTAACTATAACAGCAGTTACTATTCCCTAGCCCCATTCCTTTGAAAAAAATATATAATGAAATAAGAGGAATGATACATCCACTCAAATTTTACACAAAAAAATCCACACAATGATGTGGCTATGTATGATTGGTGGCTTTTGGTACAATTTCTCTTTCTTTATTTTGATTAGGCCAATCACACATAGCCACATCATTTGTGTGGATTTTTTTGTGTAAACTTTAAGTGGATGTAGCATTCCTCATGAAATAATACCTTTTCTAAATCTGCAGGTGGCTTCTTAGCTAGACATGTCCTTCCTATTGCCAGACAGATACGTTGTGTCCCCATACGGTGTGTTGGAGAAAAGAAAGAACATAACTAGAAATCGGTTTGTATCTATCACCATGAATGTCGATAAAGCCATTGTGCAATATTTAACATATATTGATTACTGTTGCTATAGCCAATCTCGGTTGATTATGTCTCCTAAAAGTTTATCCTGACGCTTATAATGAATTATATTCATCTCATATGAAGAAATTTTCTCCATAATGGAAGAGAAGATTTGTGAATATACCTCATAACAACAAGTACGGTGCTAATAGAGCACATGACTATAGCATCTGGTCTTGGAGAAACTCAAAATTCAATAAACACCACAAGATATTAAAATTCGCATAACAGTTACCTTGGATTTTTTACATGAAGCAACAAGAAGATGTGTCAATATTTGTAAGTATGTGTATCATATGCGTTAATTTTAATAAGCCCCACTCTATTAAAAGGATGTTTCACTCTATTAAAAAGATGTGTCACTATATTAAAATTATGTGTCAATATTTGTAAGCACGTCTATTATATGTATCAATTTTAGTAAAATATATGTTCAAAAAATGTTTCATGTGTGTCAATGTACAACACATCTTAAGAAAATTGATGATAGGTTGAACACGTTTTCTTTTTTTTTATTAGTGTACTAATTTTTTTCATCTTTTAATGATAAAAAGTTTACGTTAATAGGCATTGATTCTTCAATTAGTGTAACCATTTATAATCTAGTCCACCCTTTTTAATTCAATATTGATTCCGCAATTAATAAATAGCCACACAACTACGAATGAGTGTTGATGGACAATGTGAAAATGACCTTGGTACCCTTATTGACACATGCATTTATATAGAAGGGTACGCTAATCGGCCCGGTACCGGTGATTATTTTGTGGCGGCGGTCCGGTGGTTCTTGGTTATAGCGTAGTTAAGGAGATGCCCGTAGTGGTAGTGTAACACTGCGGATGGAGAGTTCGGTGGGGTTGTTTCACTATGGTGGTGGTGTAATTGTTTGTGTTTTCTGTGGGTATTTAAATAAAACGGCATTACAAAATATATTGCACATAAAGACCATTAAATTTTCAGTTGTAACATATGTGTATGTATTGAACACTATGTAGACTTTTTTATTAAAGGCTTTTAAAAGCCTTAAAGTCATATTGACCATTTTGTATTAAAAGGCTTTTATTACAGGGGCTTTTACTACAAGCGTATTGACCATCCTGATTAAAAGTATGATATTGTCAACAACATTTACTAAATGACTTGTTATTTCTTAATAAATAAATGTTTTTTGTCTTAAAAAGTTTAAGACTACTTTATATAGAAAGTCCCAAACCTTTTATAAAGTAGTATAGATATCTAGCCTATTTATGAGTTAAATATTTACATTTTTTACCCAAAATAATCTCATCCATAAATCTAATTTTAAATGATAAAATCAATGGCTTATACTCCTTCCTATGCTTTTTATCCTATACTATATATAAGGGAAAAATCTCATATTCTTGAAAGTGAAAAATTAACAAAACTATATATGAAAACCATAAACTTTTATTATTATTATTCTCGTTTATAACCCATAACCTATAGTATTATTTTCATTTAGTTTAAATCGTGTTTAATCCCCAAATTCTTGAACATTTAATATTTTTTGTTTGTAACCCATAAACCTTTTTCTATCACTACAATTCGCATTTATAAAATCCTTCTTTCATGAGCAGTATTTCGTCTAGTATGTATATATATGTAAAAATTAGATTCAACTAAAATTTGACAACTGACACTCTCCTTAATATAAAAACAAATTTTTATTTATTACAACTAAAATTGTTAAACTTCCGATTATTTTTTATATAGGTATGTGTGTGTGTGTGTGTATATATATATATATATATATATATATATATATATATATATATAGTTAGGATCAAATAAGAAGATTACTTAAAATAAGAAGGAATAAGAAGAACTATAACGGCAAATCCAAGATGCGAGGCCAAATTAGATCATCCCTATAATCTTAGATGCATTATAGCACCATAGTGTGTTTTCTGGCTTAATCAGATCATATCATATTAGATGCATTTCATGATTTCTCTTGTTTTTGTTCACTCTGCGTATCGAAATCATGAAAATCAATTTACTTGTTGATATCATCAAATTAACTTTGAAACTCAGATGTTGCATATATATGAATAGAAATGCATCTAATTCAAATCGTTGCATCTCAAATCGTGGTTTGATCAACTTCATAACTTCTTATTTAAATTTACTTACCATTTGGATCCTACTACATATATATATATATATAGGGAAGCGTTCTTGTGATGACCAACCTTAAAATAAAAACAATATGAACTATTATGGACCATTGGATCAACAATTATAAATGAGATTTAATTGTAATTAAATGAGTGGTACAATTGTAAATAACTTAAATATCAATGGCATAATGCACCATCAAAAAGAAACCAATTTGCATTTACCAAGTTGATTAACGTTTTTTTTTTTTTTAGACATCTTCATAATCGTATAAATTTGACTTCACTTTTTTTGTGAACAAAACATATACACCCAAATTAACCAGATTCTATAGATTTTTAGTCGATCATATCCAGCAATTTATTTTAAAATGGAATTCTCGTGATACGCAAAGTGCTACCTTCAATTATGTTAAAAAAAAATATATTAAACTAGCAGCTAATGTTCTTTATTAAAAAATACTAATCAATTGCTGACTCATTCATGTTTCATAAGAAAAAAAAATCATAAACATGGTCAATAAAATTTTTGGTTACTTTTACCGTAACTCATTAACATTCTTGACACACTTTTAGTGACACATAACTTCATGATACATTTATAATAACCCACTATATTTTTTGACACACTTTATTTTGTGATACATTTCTAGTGAAATGTTAAGTTTTTTATACATATTTAGTGACACACTAAATCGTTTGATACATTGGTATTGATACACTAGTTTTTTGTTTACATATTTTTATTGACATATTTAATTTATTGACACATAGTTTTTTGATACATTTTAAGTGACAAATTAGGTTTTTCGACACAATTAATTTCATGATACATTTCAAGTGACACATTTAATTTATTAATATATTTGAAGTGACACCCTAAGGTTTTAGACACACTTAGTTTCATGATATATTTTAAGTGACACATTTAGTTTAATGATATATTTGAAATCATGTTGAAATTTTTTTGACACATTTAATTTCACTTAATTTCATGTAATATATTTCAAGTGACGCACCGAGTATTTTAACAAAGATCCATAGTTTTGTCGGTTGCAAAAAAGAAACAGTAAAATACTAAAATAACAGTCATTTGAACTGATGAAATTAATGGTTTATCTTCCGACAACCAGTTCAGGGGGGGTTTAAAGGAGAACAAGAACTGATGAAATCAAAAGTTTGTCTTTTGATTTTGACGACCCAAATGAGATGAAGGAGAACCCGATCTCGAAAACGAGTATAGTCCCATCGATAAACGAAGATGATCCCATTATAAATCGGACAACGGTCGTCTCCGGTGAGTGAACGTCATTCCGATCACAATCAATACATTAGAGTTCGAATCGATGATCTCGTTATTCAGTCTTACTTATGGGTTGTTTCGGTCGAATCATTAAAAGAAACACAAAAAAATTATATCACTACAATAACCATGAAGTCGCCTGCGTATGATAATCGACCGAGGTCAATTTTTTCGTCAATAATAAAAAATCTCATGCGTAGGATTTTTTATGGACTTGTTATACCCGAAATGGATTTGGCATAACAGTTGCACTTGTAATAGTTAATAGGTATGGAGACTACGTATGCACAAATTTAAGAGAAACAAAAGACCATAACACCCTTTTATTTAATGTGTCGTTGGAAGGCTAAAAATACCTATTATACCCTCGTAGGTTTATTAATTGTGCAGTTTTAATTTTAGTTTTCTTTAATAAAAAATGACACGTGTTAGTTTTTGGTTGGTTCCTATTGTTTTTATTTTAAGCTTGGTCACTACATGAACGCAAATTTATATATATATATATATATATATAGGGAAGGGATCCAGTAAGAAGAAAAACTAAAATAAGAAGAATAAGAAGAATTTCTAGCAGCATTTCGAAATAGGAGGAGAAATTTAGGGGAAATCATCCCATTTTTGTAGGTGCATCTGAAATGAGTGGTTGTGGTTTCTTCTTATCATTCTTATTTTAAGTTTTCTTCTTATTTGATCCTAACTCTATATATATATATATATATATACTAACTTTGACAAGTGGCACTTAATCAAAAAAGAATAAAAAAATTAGTAATCTAATTGAAAGGGTAGATTTGGTATTTAACCCCATTATCTCCTTAATCCTAATTAAAATCTCCATCTCTCCCCCCATTTCTTCATCATAACACGCTTTTTTTCTCTCTCAAACCTAAACACACACACAACCATATCTCAAAAATCTGCTCCTAAACCCTAAACGGTAAAAGCATTTTTTTTCGTATTTTCATGCACCACCACAAACCAAAAGACAACCACTTTATATCTCTTCAAAATCTTGGTTTCGAACAGACAATCCTTGTGGTCTAAGGTAGGTTTTCGTACACCGCCATAAATAAAAAGATCTCTCGCTGACCCTAAACCATGGTAGATATTGCAACCCCCCACACTAATGCTTGCAGTCATGGTGGATCTGTGACTACAACCCGAAACCCTTCATGGATCTGTGACCATGGTGGATCTGTTACCACAACCCTAAAGCCTTGCCGCTTGTGGTTCTATGACCACACCCGTTTGAATATTCTAATGAATAATCAAACCCTCGATTAGACCATACACTCGTTTATCTATTTCCAAGATGTATCAAACCCTTTTAGCTCGTCCTGCTTGTGCTCATGTACACTTGATGTACAAATCTGGTTATTTCATTTTTTTTACAAATCTGGTTATTTTGTTTGAAGTATAGACATGGTTATTTTTATTCGTTTTTAACTCTGGTAACTGAAGCTGCTTCCAGCAATGAACAACCACATACACAATAGTATATGTATATCTCTTCGATCAGTTTCAAAAAGAAAAAAAGAAAAGAAGTACGTAGTAACATGCATGATCTGAAGCCAGACACAGAGGCTGTTGTTATTGTTAACACCTTATATATATTCACAGAAGTAAGCATCTTGTTATAGCACTGCCTTGACATAATCATTGAGCAGCGGAAGCGAACTAAGATCACCATAACTATACATCAAAGGCACCATATTTGCAATATTAATGGAGGCCTTTTTAAAAGTATATGAAAACAGATTTGGGGAGGTACACACTTTATTCAGACACTTGCATGAATCCGATATCAAGTTAAGAACATGCTCACGTGCATTCTCAATCGAACACTCTTCATGCTCATGGAGAAAATACTTGATATATGATCCATCACGACCATCCTGATTCTCATCCTGTTAAAAAAAGAGGATATATGATTATTTTTACGCATAGAAATACCTATGTAATAAACCTATCAGTGTGTCTTTGATACACATAAATCCAGACCTGTGCGCTTCCCAAATCATCCCACAGACGCAGAATCGTTGAAACCGATGATATAATGGCATGGTTATCACTAATAAGGCCTGCATGCTCATTGCTTTTACCATCACCAATGACAAAGAGCATGTGAACAAGGAAAACTTGTATACCTGAAGTAACCATCCCATTTTTCAAGTATTCATCCGCCTTTGGAATATGCCCAGAAGCAAACCATTTTGCTTCCACTAAGAACGCATTGCAAAGTGTCACCCACTACAGTTTTATTATTCTAGCTATTTCAGATTATATGATTTTTCATTCATTAAAACTTTTAGCTACCATAAAATATTTAGATATACGTACCGATTTCCACAACGTGCTTATAGGGTTAAACCCATGTTGCTCATAAACTTTGTTGGCAATCTCGTGTGTAATGTCATAAACAGCCTTAAAGGAAGACTTCATGTATACTGGAAGACGTTCGTCAAAAGCTTTTCTATCCCATCTGTGTAAAATAACTCAACATAATTATAGAACAGTTAAGTGGAATAAGAGAAATGTGTTATGTGTTCTATATTTACTTGTTGATGGCTTCGGTAAATATGGTTAGTTCGTCAATACTTCCATAGACGTCAAAAATGTCATCTAGAATATAAATGAGTGATACGACTTTTGTAAGATCGATCCTTTGCATTGAGAGGTTGGGATTTGTTAGGCCAGCCATGGACCAAAGATACCACTTCAGCGGCTGATCCCTAGCATGGATTAGCTCTTGTCCCAGACCTAAGTCCCTCCACCACCTACATAAATCATGTGATCAGCATTAAAAAATAGAGTTATTCAAATGATGTTTATTCAACTTGAGTGGTTGTTATAACAAGACACGATAATCACAAAGTTCATATATTCAGGATAATTCTACGCACAAAAATTAAAGTTTATTTTTAGTTGTAATTCAATTTATACCCTGAGATCTGATTTAACTCCATTTGGTGTATATACTTCACCATCTGGAACTCCAGTTCTGCTAATTCATACAAGACGGTGCCCTTAAAATCCTTGATAGAGTTCTTAAAGTTTGATAATGGTAACGTTTTATGGTATGGATTCTGAAGTGTGCGTCTAACCATTCTAGCTTGGTCATCATCCAAAAGTTTCATTGTTTCCTCCAAAATCTGGCGGCTAAACTCTTCCGCTTCATCGAGTATGATTTCTCCTTGTGTACTTAATTGTGAAGCTTCATATAATGCCATCAGACCTCTTAAGTCATTATTCAGTTTTTTATCAAACTTTCCATTAGTCCCCTTGAATTTTAGAAGAGCATCTAACATAGAAGATTTTTTTCTGAGTGGACATTTTATGAGTAAGAGAGGCAAGTTAAAACAAAAAATTGGAATTTTCCATACCTGCCGATAATTGAAAGCCATTCTGTCTTAAGATTCGAAAAGATAGGGAGGTCTCATATAGATTTAAACTTGCCACTAGATCCTTGTTAGTAAATTGCATGTGACGCTTTCTTAGTATTATATTGATCTCATGTTGGAAGTGATAATCAATAGCTAGTCGCTGGAGAGCATCGACCATAATCAAATCCTCAAATCTGTCATCATCCACTTCGGCGATTAATCTCCGTACACGCTTTACCAAATTTACAACCTTGGAATCATTTTCTTCCTGCATAAAAGAATGAAAGACGGAAAAATAAAAGATAATTGTACATCAAGCTTTTGGTCTAAAGATCATATTCACTGCTTCAAACAGTTATTTTGTTAAATGTAAAGTTGACTCGGTCTCTCGAAATACTTCTGTGATGGAAAAGCCTAATAATTAGTGTGTTAAAAAAGTTTCAGATTTTGGAGAACTGATAATCTGAAAGAAAACCAACATTTTGTTTTTAAGAATATTGCCATAAGAAAGTGAGTGGCGCAACTTTAACATGATCTATTATGTTTGACTTAACCTAAACAATACCAAAACAAAAGCACTACTAGGACCCTCAAAACAAAACATACATAGGACTACGCACTGACACCACAAACACTCTAACTCATGAGGGGAACCTCAGAACACCAATTTACCAGGGAAGAACTCTTTACCAAAAAAACACAGCAGAACACCAGAACTAGCAAAAATACTCGGTTCCCGTTATCATAATTTACACATCAGCCCGAACTTTAAAAGTTTTACTCAAAGGGTGATTACCAAAAGTGTAAAATGTTATTTTCGTCTAAGAGATGTATGGTATTTAGAGCGATTGATTTCAGGCTTAGTATCTTCGGTTTCTACTAATAGGATGACTTTCACTCTAAAGGAGAGGAGGCACCAAAAAGAAAGCTTTTTTTCGATATATATTTTGAGTAATTCCGCTTTAATACTATAAATCATAAATATGATGGAATATAGAAAACGGGCCTCGGGAGATTCCCCTTTCGACTGGAGTTATGTTTAGAGCTCGGAGGTGGAGGTGGTGGTCGGGTGACCACCGAGCATAACAAACACATTATTACCTCATTAACGTTATGGTTCATATCCTTGTGTAAAAATAGATATGATTTCGACTCTTTTGAATAGTCATTAAGCTGGTCTGAGGTGGTAATGCTCCATGTGTTAACATTTCTAGGATCGCCAACACTAGCTACTTGAGAAAATCTAGTGCTTTTGATTTGTCTGGGATTTTTTTGAGCAAACATAGATATCATTAAAGAACTAGTTTGGCTCGATATTTTTTGTGTGAAGGCCATTAAACTTGGACTAATAATATTAACAGACATGATAGTGGCTAGTAAGTTGGAACTTGGAAGTTTATTTGAATTATGAACCAAGAATATATACATCATTGAATAGTCATCCAATATGTGCAACAATTAATGAAAATGTAGTTGGACAGATGTGACAAAGACGTGTATTATTTCTAACCACAAATAATTACTATCAAGATATGATTAAAGAGACCTACATGGGCTTGTGTCTCAATGGTAGCTCATGTTGTGTGAGGAGCTCTTTAAAAGATCTACAACTAGTGCAATTCGTATACCCCTTCTACTTAGTTGAGTTTTATTTCTTTATCAAATGGTTTTTGATGACGTATAGTCTATATCCGGGTCACGAACCCGACTAAAGTCCAACGCTTCTTAGCCCAGGAAATTTCTGGCCGCGATTAGATGTTTGGGCTCATGAAAGCCCAAACCCAATGTTAATTACGGAACACGATATCGGATATCTCCTAATTATGGAGATAATCATTCCCAACCGACTAAAGCGGAATACGCCGAAGGTTGAGGAACACGGAACCAACAAGGATTCCATGTGTATATAAAGGGAATGTCATCCCTCGTTTAAGGTATGATCTACAAACCCTAATTCTCCTTAAACCCTAAAACCGATTACTTACTCTCATGCCGGAGGATAATCGTGGGAAACAATCCCACGGTAAGCCTAACGGTGTCTTTTGTCTCTTAGTACGCAGGTCTCAAGCAATAATTCTCAATTGGTGCAGGCCGGAGCCTCAAACAAGGAACGTCCAACTTTTGTATCAACAGTTCTCGACTTCTAAAAACTAACTAGACGAGTACCTGTGCATAACAACGGAGGTTCTTAGCGGCAGACAATTAACAGTATGCGATATTGTGGTAAGTGTTCGTATAATGATCAAAATAAAACGTGAAAAGATCAAAATGTAATTTGCAAACGATTGTACTCGTGCATAGCAACAAAATTTTCTAACGACTTTACTTAGTTTTTAAAGATTTCATTTGAAAGTATAAGGGGTATTAAAAGAGGTAAATTAGACAATTAACTTTAATTTTAGAATAGTTAAGTCTTCAAAATGGGTATATATTATTAAAATAGTCGTTTGTGTGTGTATGCTTGCTTGTTCTTTTATGTTTTAAATATACCAATACAACAATTGTAAAATTATTTGTAGTTCTCATTTGATTGATGGGTGAAGTTAACATTCTGTGTTTTAGACGTTTTGATTAACCTTTATTTGTTTTGTTTTTTTTAAACACAGAATGTTTAACGTTTATTTGTTTATATTCATGTTTTAGGTCGAAACAATTATGTTTATATTTAGGTCCATTTAATAAGGTTTCCTTTAATAAATTTACCATAAATAAGTTACTTTATAAGAGTTGCTTTATTTTGCATACTCACTTTTCCCTACATACTATTGGACACATCTTGACCATTGGATTAAAAGAACAAAATTTAAAGAAAAAAAACATGGGGGGACTAATAATGTAAACTTTTAAAAAAACGGAAGGACTAGATGTGTAAATTACATCATAACTATCATTACCCCAACTCACCCCAAATCACACACACTGCACTCCACTTTCTTTCTCTACCAATATTCAAACCCTAACCATTAAATCAAAAATCAACCATGATTAACCATAAATTAACTATCAAAGCTTGTTAAATCACAACAAAATAGAAGCATCTATCGTTAGGAAGTTGATTCCCGCAAGATTTACGGGTCAAAATGAACCAATCCAGCCTCTGATTGAAAAAATGGTTAAGTGTACATTATAAAGTCGAATGTTCGTTATTAGATCTGGTAATTGATTGTTATTTATATTGCAGTGTTGTAAATATCGGTCTTGGCGGCCGATATATGATATATAAACATGGTCAGATCACGATATTTCACTTATAGGGCAAATTTATCGGTTGGTCAATATCGGTCAAATATCGGTCAATATCGGTTATATCGGTCATATCGGTCAAATATCGGTTAAATATCGGTCAAATATCGGTCAAATATCGGTTATATCGGTCATATCGGTCAAATATCGGTTAAGAGTGGGAAATACATAACTAAATGCA
Source organism: Chrysanthemum makinoi (assembly GCA_910596185.1). Classification (NCBI taxonomy): domain Eukaryota; kingdom Viridiplantae; phylum Streptophyta; class Magnoliopsida; order Asterales; family Asteraceae; genus Chrysanthemum; species Chrysanthemum makinoi. The sequence continues at coordinate 187,109,579 of OU343216.1, forward strand.
TATACAATGTAAAATTTGTAATATTTATATAAAATATATAATTAAAAATATTAAATATAACAATAAAACTAATAAATATTTATAAATATGTATATAAAATATATAAATACCTATAAAAAATTAATTTCTTTATAATTTAGGGTCTCCGTTATATCACTGATATATCGCAGCCAAGACCTTACGATTGGCGGTGGTTGAGCTGTAGGGGCGGCGATATTTACAACACTGTTATATTGTTTTATTTGTTTTTGTTGCCAATTATTGTTACATTTTTATTAAAATGTTTATTGTTGATCACAAAAAATGTAGTTTTGAGTGGTATTTAGTTTATTTGGTAATGTGAACTAAGATGCTCTGAGTTTTGTATACATGAATGCACACCAAGTGTTTGATGAAATGTGTGAGTAAGAAAGTATCAATACGTGTAATATCACTGGTGATATTTGAAGTTGAACTGTATTTGTGTATTATCACTATTGATATTTGTATTATCACTTGCGAAATTTTATTTATTTGATAGTTTTTTTGTTTCTTTACTTGTTTTAAGCTTTTTTATATGTCATGTATAGTATCATTTTTGATATTTCATTGTTATTAAATTATAATCATAGTTAAAAACTTTTTTTTTGTTAAAAGTTTTGATGATATACTATTTACTGTGTGTTTTATCACCTTTGTTTTATATCACAATTTTGATGTTTTATGTTCTTTTTGTGGATGATAATTGTGTTTTAGTTATTGATAAACTGTTTATTATAGTGCAATATTGTTTATTATTTAAGTTGTTAGATCAAACAACTTAAACATGTTGATTTTGCTTTAAACACATACTTATTTAGTGTGATTTTAATTATTTTTTAATTTGTGATTGGATTTGTCTATTTAATGGATACATTGTTCGTATTTCAATAGGTTTTCATAGATTTGAAAAAAGCTATGGTTGAGTCGAGAAAGAAGAAGCTATGGTTAAACAAAGCACAACATCTTTACAAACAAACTGAAGAAGCTCAAACACATATTGTAACACATGTGATATCATGCTATCTTTCTGTATTCACTGAAGTGATAAAATCATATCATATGATATCACGTTGATGAAGAAGGACACATCTGATATCAAAGAAGAGTTGAACATCATGAGAATGAGATACATAAAAATTAGCAATAAAAGTGTGGTAGTTAGTAGTTATTGAGAGATTGTTGTGATAATGTGATGAATATTTGTAATAATATGAGAAATCAAAAGAGATATTGAGCTTGTAACATGTACATTAGATTTGTAATCACGTTATTTTCTTAATTGATTAAGTGTGCATGTTTCGATAGGTTTAACACCGTATCACATGTTCCTCCATCACCACCACTGATTCAACAAATAGAAGAAGTCAACATGCTGTGATATCACGGTGATATCACCTATGATTAGACATATCACATGTTCCTCCAAAAGCCAAACAACATGTTAAAATAAGTGCAATACAATATCACAAGTGATAAATGAGTATATATTGGTCTCTAATAATCATGACCTATTAATATTTCCAAGGGGCGTGCTTGTAGGTACATGATGATAAATAATCCATATGGAACTTGAAGAATTGCAGCAAGATAATTCTACATCAAGTAAGCGAAAAAAAGAGATGATGTCTGATTGTGCAACAAGATTGCTATCAAATAAAATGACTAGATAAAGAGAATGATAGATGAAACAAAGATGATTGGAAAAAGAGCAGGCGAAGCAAGAAGCAATCCTTATGTTGCTTAGTTTAAAAATGCAATGCGAGTTTGGGGTAACCTAGAAGGGTGCACTCTATTAGGTCCAGAGCCACATTGCATGGTGCCGGAGTTTGTACTACTTTTGGGAATCACTAAGTGACTTGTATGATCATGATGGATCTAAACACACACCTTGTGTTAGTGATATTTTGAGTTATATTAATAAGCACGCGGAATATACTTAGTAATACTTAGAAGACGGATTGTATGATGTAATGTAAGTGAGAACAGTTTAACACTAAGCTTTAATATTATTAAGAAATAATACGAATGATCTTGCTTATCACTAGGGTTACACCTTGAAGCTTATATGAATGATAAGTATGCAAAGCAATGACATAGGATCTCCTTTTTAAGCACAAGGTCCTTTACAGATAAAGCCTAACATTATAGAATATACACAAGATCTTTTCTATACTTATCACTATATGAATACATAACAATTATCCTAACAGATGGTAATAATATATTAGCAGTGGTAATGAGTTTTCACTGCTAGTGTAATCTTTACTTGATGTCTTCCACAGACTATCGCTGGTAGCTGCTAGTATTATTATTCCCAAACAATCCTCCTAAACTTATGATTTCTCAGCAAATCAATAAGTTTCTTCAATCTTCATTATCTGCAAGGATTTGGGAATTCTTCCAAACACTTCATCTTCTTCTCAATGCTTGAATAGCTCTTGAACATTGATCTTGAAGCCTGAGTAACAATGCTCTGACCTTCTCACTATCTTCATGAACTCTTATAGTAGTACACAACATCACAGTGAGAGTGTAACATATTGGATTTCACATACACATCATAACACAAACACAAGAGGCGTACAAGATGATTTTAGAGAGAGAAAGTTAGAGGTTTGGGAACTTTAGTGAGAGAAAAAAAAATCTTATTATGAGCTCCAACTCTCTACCTTGGAAGGTATAGAGTATTTATAGTACTTACATAAATGCGCACCCTACTGAACGCGGATCAGGGCATGGGGTAAAGACCCTTCCGATCCTCCACGGTGTTACTTAATACTACTTACTTGTAATAATACGACTACGAGCTTTCTAACGATTATATATACTTGAGGTGACCGACTATTTAATAACTGGATTTACTAAATCTTAACAATCTCCCCCTAAAGGAGGTCACCTCAAACCACATTAAATACATTGAATACAAACATATATTACATTAGAAATTGTTCTTGCATTCTTGATGTAGGACTTTGCTCTGAAGCTTGTAGTCATTGATTCTTCATTATTGCATGTTTGGTTAATCCAAGTGGAGGTCTTTATCTTATCCATTGATCTCGAGTTTGAGCGGCTTTGAGATCATCGGCTATCATAAATCTCTGACTCATCCTTTGTGGTGTTGGTATTATGTGATTTTGTAGCTGTTTGGTGACATGCTCACATTTTGGATCATGATTTCTTCTCATCGAGGTAGCGGAAGCTTTGTTGATTCATGATATAGGCGTGGTAGCCAGAAGCATGGAGTGAATATCGAGTCATTGATGCACTTTATCATGATTTCTTTAGAAATGAATGTATTGTGTGAGCATGCGGCTATGGGTTGACCACATCATTGATCATTTTGCAAGCGTCAGTGCTGCATACAATAGTTAGCAATAAAACACATGAAAGTGTCTTTGATCACTTTCGTTGAATTGAGGTTACACGACCACGGTTCCGGATGATAAATTACAAATCTTGCGTGAGCAGGTAAATTAGAAGAATTGTTACGGGTTTTCTGGTACTCTAGCTGTTCTAAAACCGGAACGTCTCAAAGAAGACAACCGCGAGTGAGTGAACCAGCGAAACGAGATTCACTGATTGATGAAAAGAGATTTGAAAAACAGTCGTGTACCGCTCAATGGAAATTGTTTTGCAATACAACGAAGGTTTTAATGAAAATCAATTATCAATCATAAACACCTTTTTATTTTGAAATATTTGTACACAGTCGATGTGCTAAAGAAGAGTTTTACTTTGCACAACGGTTTTTCAAAGGTATCCCAGTCAATCCATAACTTGAACGGGATTGATTCAAAACTTGAATTGTTTATTGTTTGCGTTCGGTTGTCACATGGTTGGTCTATTGAATAGATCTCACATGCCACCTACCAGGAGCTTGTTTGATGTTGGCTCGAGAAGGCTTTCCATCTTCATTGTGAATATGTTTGCATATCACTTTCGGATGTTACGGCAATACCACCGGATAATCGTAGGACTCAATACAATCTCTCTTTCCACTTTGTGTGAAACAGAGAGTCTTCATTGAAAGTGTCCTAATGAGATTTATAGATGATATCGTGGCTCTAGACTCAATAGTGCACATTTGGTTCCTATGCCGGAGACTAGGGAGAGGGTCTCCTTCTTCAATATCACCAATCTCTAAGAGAAAGTCGATAGATTATGTAGGTTCCCCGTGAGAATGAAACAAGTCCTTTTAAGAGGAACTTGTGTGGATTGGAAAGTTGAAGTGCGGTCGTCCTTTGGGTCCATGACGTCTTGTCTTCAATACAGATGTTACCTTGTAACCACGGTAGTATATGAATTGAACCGGTTTTACGCCCTAAGGTTGAATAATTGAAGGGCTATTTCTTTTCACCCTTTTCATTCAATTTATTTTTTCATTCTTCAACCCAGTGCCGAGACTTCATAACTAAAACCTTGTTGGGTTTATTCCAAGTTCTTCTGGTCTCGATCCACACTCTTCATTTCACCTTTTCATTTTTCCATCACCTAAGAACTTCTCACTCTGGTTGGATTGTCACGGTAAGATCCCTCAGTTTGGTGGATGGGAACAAACCTAACCTTATCATCCTTATATCACCATGCATAAAGTAAATTTAGTCGGTCTATTTGGTATTGTTCATATGCCATTGGAACCAATTGAAAACCATTTGAAAATCAATCGGATACTTGTGATATATTATCAAACATTTGTGGAATTGTTTTGGATAATTTTGAAACAAGCTCCCCTCAACATTTGCATCAAGCATCATTTTGTAATAGAAATTATTTTTCATCTTTGAGGGTTAGCTTACATCTAAGAGTAGTTATATAAAAAATGTGGTTTTCAAAATAGTTGCTCCCCTCAATATGTGCATAGATATTTGAAAATGTTTTTACATATTAGGAAAAAGACTGCACATTAAAATAAATTGATCATGTTTCAAATCTTAGTGGTTTAAGATAGATGCTCCCCTAACATGTGCACGGGAATTTGAAATCGTTTGGCACATGGAGAGGCTTGCATCCTTATAAAACCATTTACAGTTATCGAGATTAAATCAATTTAAATCACAAATTCTACCCCGATCACAATTATCAAATCATTTGAGATTTGTGATCTCTGTAGATTTAAATTGATTTTGAAAGCTTTTAAGGAGAATTATCAAATCATTTGGATTTTGAGACTTTAAACTCCATTGATTAAACATGCATGATTATCTTTTGAAAAACAATTGTATGACAAATAACCTTTTTGATTTAATTGAAATCATTCTCCCCCTTAATCAATGACATAAGTTGTTGATTAAGAGATAGATGTTTTTGACAAATGTTAAGTCCAGATGATTTTCAAAAATAGAGTCCGAGTAATTTTTCAAAGCAATTAGTTTTCATTAGATAGTAAGTAATTGTTTATAGAATCAGAGCAAGAGATTTGAAAACCAAGATAAAGCATGGCTCTGTTCTTTCATTGAAAAAACGGGTTACTGCTTGAAATGACAATAAACCATTGTTTTACTTTCTCCCAAATATATTTTTTGATTTTTTTTTAAGAAACAAACTTTTGTACATTCGAAGAACATCTAAAGACCCGTGACATTCTTTGAATGTCAACACAAAGTCCGTAGATGAAATCGAACAAGGAAAAACATGACAAAATAACAATATTTTTGGAATTTTTCAAGATTTTCTAATTTTTATGGGTTTTAGAAAGTTTTATATTTTTCTCTTTGCTTTTTGTTGGTTTTATAATTTTGTATTTTGTTTTTTTTTTTTTTTTTTTTTTGAATAGATATTTACAAGAGATAGATGAAAGAAAACCTTTTACTCCTCTTCTTCCTCTTGAAGACGTTTGAGAGTTTCCGGTTGTAGGCTCTTAAGACCAAGTCGTGGAAGGATAAACTCAAAACGTTCTCTAGGAAGAGCTTTGGTGAAGATGTACGCTAAGCGGTATTGATCCTCACAAAGTATAGTTCCACCACACGTTTTCAACTTCTGATAAAATGATGTGATTTCGATGTGCTTTGCTCTAGAGTGTTGTACGTTGTTGCATGAGAGAGCAATAGCACTTTTATTATCACAGTACATAGGGATTTTGTTGAAGTCAAAGCCATAGTCAGATAATTGGGATCTCATCCATAGAATTTTAGCACAACAAGATGACATGGCTATGTATTGACCTCTGTAGAGGACATAGAAGTACTCATTTGCTTCTTTGAAGACCCGACAAGCTTATCACCCAGCGAGCACCTCGGGCGTGCCGGCGTGTATCTTGACATCTGCATGATCGGCATGCATGAAACATGTTAGTGACATACGGTGTCCTTCATGTACCGTCCCATGTTGATGGTTCCTTGGAGATACCGAAGACGTTTAAGCTTCAAGGTGCTTTTGGTAGGCTTAGCACGGTATCGCACACATGCAAACATGAACAAGATGTACGGTCTACTAATGTGAGGTACATCGGGGATCCAATCATATCTACGATATTTAGTTTGGTCTACCATGATCCCTGAGTGGTCCTCATCTAGTTTAGTATGCTCTATCATGGGAGTGTCAACAGGGTCACAAGAATCAAATCCAAATTTCTTTAAAATCTCATGTGCATATTTAGATTGATTTATAAAAATGCCTCAGGGACTTTGTGAAATTTGTAATCCCAAGAAAAATGACATTTGTCCCATCATTGACATTTGAAATTTAGAACCCATTTCTTTAGAAAACGGTCACACACATTAGGGTTGGTCAAGGCAAAGATAATATCATCAACATATATTTGAACGTGAATTAAATGTTTGCACGACTTCTGGTGAACAATTGGGATCAACTGCTCCTTTCTTTGAATCCGGTAGATAGAAACTTTGATAGCGTATCATACCATGCTCGAAGAGCTTGCTTCAAACCGTAAAGGGCCTTTTCAGCGAATAGACATGAGTAGGATGCTCTAGATTCACAAAACCCTGCAGGTGGACGTAAACCACCTCTTTCAAATCTCCATTGAAGGCGGTTTTCACATCATCGATATACAACCATATTCTTGCTAGCAGCATTAGCCAAGAAGATTCCGATTGCCTCGATCGAGCAACGAGCAAATGATTCTTCAAAGTCAATAACCTCCTCTTGACGGTATCCTTTTGCAACCAATCTAGCCTTGTTCTTTAAAACATCACCATGCTCATCAAGTTTAACTTTGAATATCCACTTTAGAGCAATGATCATAGCACAATCAGGGCAGTACTAACTCTCCATACATCTAGTCGATCAAACTCATGAATTTCTTCTTGCATGGCATTGAACCATTTGTCTTCATTCATAGCGGTTTTAACATCTTTGGTTCGATCTTAGGAGATGCGGAGTTGAAGAAGCCACCGTAAGCCATCGGTTTGCAAGTTGTTTCCTAGTGGATGGGCGAAGAGGTTTCCAATGAGGTTGTCCAATGGATGATCATGTGTCCATTTTCTGAGGTGTTCATGTGGCAGTTGTTGAGGGACTGAGGTAGCAGAGTCGATATCTCCTGATGAAGATGGTTCCGATGATGATTCAGGAGCAAATATGTTTTCAAATGGAGCATCTTCGAGAGTAGCAAAGGGATTAACTTCATCATTGATTCCAGAAACAATTCCATGATGTACATTTGATGATTGATGATTTGTTGATGGGCAGATGGAGTACGGTAACTTCTGACTTAATGATATTGAGACTGAAGGGTTTAGAAACAATTTTTTAAATCATCTTCTGATAGGACTACTTGATGAAAATTGAGTTGCGAGTCCAGAACTGGTTTGTCCTGGAGCCATTTGACCGGTCAGCTCATCGAACGTAGCGTGAATTGTTTCCATGATATTTCGGGTTCTCTTGTTGTAAATTCGGTAACCCTTCTTGTTTGGTGCATAACCAACAAAAAATCCAATATCTGCCTTTGCTCTTAATTTACCTAAGTCTTGACCGTCATTCGTTGGATAGCACAAAGCACCAAACATACGAAGATAGGATAAATCAGGTTTTCGTTTATGGACAAGTTCATATGGAGTTTTTCCATGAGAGGTATGAATAAGGGAACGATTTTGGGTGTAGCAAGCAGTGGCAATGGCTTCAGCCCATAGAAACATTGGAACATTTGAATAAATTAGCATTGTTCTTGCGGCTTCCACAAGAGTTCAATTTCGTCTTTCAACTACGTTCCGTTGAGGAGTTAGGTGAACACTTCTTTGATGTGATTCCAACACTTTTAAAAGCTGAATTAAGTCTTTGTTAACGAACTGTGCCATTGTGTTCGAACAATTCTGATTGTATTGTTGAGTCGAACTTGAAGGCTTTGATTAGTTTGATGATGACATCGAGGTTTCATCCTTTGTCCTAAAAAACTTTACCCAAGTGAATCGAGAGTAGTCATCAACAACTACTAGAATGTATTTCCTCCCATTTATTGTTTGCACTCTCATTGGTCATACAGATCCATATGAAGGGTTTGAAGAACTTCCATTATCGAGTTTGTGGGTTTTGGTTTGTGGGCATATTTAGTGCTTTTACCCAATTGTAGTGAACAAAGATGATCTTTTTCATATTTTAGTCTGGGTAAGCCTCTGACAAGATCCTTTCTGAAAGGTTATTGAATGGATGTTCGTGATTGAGAGGACGATGCCATAACCATGACTTTGTTTTAGAAGCCTTTGACTGACAAGCATATTGGAGAAGACTTCATCATGTCATCGATAGAGATGGTGTATAGGTTAGAACCACGAGTACCTCTTAATAATTCCACACCATCAAGTTCTAAACCAAGCATGTTTTCTAAAGGCCACTTCTAGATCGGAATCACAGAATTGACCAAGAGAGAACAAATTATGACCAAGACCTTCCACATAATATACCACGGATTACACTTTTCTAACAACATAATCACCATAACCCATAATTGCTCCAAAATGGTCGTTCCGAATCTAGTCCGGATGAATTTACTCAAAAGTTCATGAGCGACCAGGTCTCCGATCATATGCTTGGAGCCTTTGAGTCCAAGTACCACGAACGATTTGAACAATCTGCAGATTGAACACAGACAAGAATGGATAACGGATAATTGGGATCCCCATGCAGAATGGGTTTCACTTGGTTAGAAACAATGGTGGAACACCCACCGAAGTAGAAACAATGGAATCATTAGAAATAGATGTAGTGCTAGTGTCCATATTTGACCTATTCAAAGTATGTTCACTTCTTAAGGGAATAGTTCTACCAGTAGGCATCCATTTTCTAGTGGGCATTGATTTAGCAACATTAGGGCAAAACTCATTAATCTTACAGCCAGTAGGTATCCATTGATAACCTATATTACTAAATTTCCTTCATGTGGGTTTCCACTGAACTTTTCTTAACTTCCTTTTAGCCTTCCTTAGCTTGACTTTTAGCATTAACAATTTTATCAGGGCTTTTGACAGCATTAGACAAAACATTCACACATATTCATGATTAGCAGAGAAGTCAAGCATCATCATTACATGGTTTTAGAATAGTAGCGGAATCGGATTAATTATGATGCGCTTATAGCTAATACTAGAATCAACACGATTCATTTTATTCAACTCAAACTTATTCCCTAGGATGATCTTCTACTCTTCCTAATACATTCTTAGCTGCGGTCCTATCTTGCTTGGTATTTCCGGAGGCTTTGACCCGCTTGCTTTAATGTCCTGATTACTCTGTAGGGAATTATGGGAACATAGTTGGTTGATCTACTTTTGCATTCCTGAACTAGATGTGCGAGGGATCAGCTACTTGAAGGCACATTAGTGTTCACTTTCTTAAAATGGGCATGAAGAATGATTTTGTATGCTTGGCACTAGGCATGGAACAAGGCATCACAGCTTTACCTTTCGCACCCAAGGATTTAGGACATGTTACAATTACATTCTAGCGGCTCTTGAGATCGTTTGGCCTGAATGCAAGAAAACCTAATTTCTCTATCAAGAGGTTTATTAATGAAGTCCTCTTCTACAATCTCACGGAGACATTCTAGACTATCCTTAAGGTGGGCACAATAGTCATGAAACACAGGTTCATTATTCCTAAGATGAGGAGGAATGTATATACTTGATCAGATTGTATTTGCGGTCGAGGATGACTTTGATGCAACATTCTCATTAAAAACAAGTGGTAGTTTTCCATTTTCCTGACTCCTTAGATTCTCAATTTCTTTTTGTAAAGACGTTATTCTTTCGTTGTTTTGGTCACGAGTGACTTTCATTGAATCATATAACTCTTTAAAGTGTCGTTTAACTTTTTCATTTTCTTCATAAACTCTCGTTTTCCTTTTGTAAGGCATTAACTAAGTTTTGAAGATGAAAGTTTGAGAATCTCGAAATCTAAAGGAGGAGGCATTTGGGATCCGATCACATTGTTCTTTTCACCCTTTAATTGAGAGATTTGGGCTTTTAACTTTCGATGATCGTTACAATGAGCTCGAATATGTTCATCACGTTTGCTAATTTCAAAAAGCGCATCAAATTAGGAGCATCCAAGGATGTCTTGATATTTGAGGTTTTAACATTTTCTTTAGATGTTGATATTTTAATTGCAAAGCAAGATGCTCAACTTTCAATTTAGAAAACTGTTTTACTAGTTTATCATGATCATCCTTCCAACATCATGCAGTTTAGAGTTAATTTTCTCAAGCTCAATGACACGATCATGGGAGACTTTTAAAGCAATAGATAATTCATGAAATTGAGAAGCATTAATGGAACAATTTGTAGCAGTGTAAAACACATCTTCAATACATTTAAAATAAGATTCTCATTCAAGGTAAGTTCTTCTCCTCAATCTCATTATATTTTGATTCTTGCTCATAGTCACTAACCTCAACAATCATCGCATCAAATTCCTTCTCCATTATCTTTAATATCTAAGTCCATCCCCTTTTTAAGATTCTCAGTTAAATAGCATTCTTTAGTTTCCTCAAAACCCCTTTCCCCTTCAGTTATCCCAGTGGGTGTGATCCTTTTCTTACACGTTTTCTCAAAATCAACAAATAACTGAAAGATAACATATTGACTGATTAAGGTCTTGCTTTTAGTGGCAATAGTTCTAGGAACTAAATTCATTTGTGTATTTGGATACAATCATCGAAGGCATCTTCTAAGGGGAGGGTTTGTTACAACAAGATTCTCTACTTTTTGCTTATCTAAATCCTTTTCCAGAAACTTGTTGTTGAGTTAACAAAGTTTGAGGCTTAAACTTGTTCAAGGAAATCAATTTTCCTTCTTGTAATGGGGTTTGATCGTTATGTTATTCTCTTTACATTGGGATCTTCTAGCTTATTCATTTTCTCCCTAGATGCATCATCTAATTTTATCTTTTCCTCGGTACTCTCAGCAATTAGGTTTGTCTAGGTTTAAGAATCTCATTTCATCTAGATCACATTATTAGCAACTCTAGCCTTTTTAATGACCTCTGGATTTGGTTCCACAACAAGGGGAATGCTATGCTTATCGCTTAAAACTCTATGCTTAGTGATCAAGTGGGCAGTCTGAATGGTATTCCTTGTCGCGTAACTTATTTTCAAGCTAGTTCTTCAAAGTTTTTAGATTGGAAAAATCATTCAAAAGTTTTGATTCCTTAGCATTGAATTTTGCGAGCATTTTAACATTTTCTTGAAGTTCCTGTTTTGCTTAGCAGTTTTAGAAAGCTTTTCTTGTAAGGAGTTTAACTCTTGTTTTAATACTTCTTCTCTAAAGTTACTTTTCTAATAATACTGCATTTGGTCATCCTTTTCCTGCTCACGGGTGGTCAACTCAAACTTAGCACGTTGTTCATAAATGGCAACTTGTTCTTTATAGGCATTCAGTTTGGGATAACGGAGATCATCGGGGACATTTGCAGTGTATTCATCAAAAACATAGTCCTCATTGACTGCGGAAGATGCATTACTTGGTACAACCTCACTTTCACTTTGCTTCACATATTGATCATATGGGACAATATTGCTATTACCCTCATCATCAATATCATTTAAGTTTCAATATTTTGTACTTTATTATGCATCTTTTGCTCATCAACATCATCATATAGTTTTAATACCTCTGAATGATTTTGTCTTTGGATGGATTGACTTTGTTGTGGTGGAGAGACCTTTGGAAACACCATAGGTGAGATGCTAGCCATGAAGATTGTTTGGGCAGTAGGTTCATCATCGACATCAGTTAAATGCATCACGGTCACTACTTGAAATGCATTTTGATGATTACCTATCTCTGAATTGGTCGTTCATCTACATCAGCATCATAGGTTCGGTTTTCCGGCAAGGAAAAACAACTCCTCTTCATCCAAAGTGCTCCATTATCTGAGCTTGCACAAGCGACATCTTGTCTCGAAGTATGCGCATTACGTGGGCGTTTTGGAGATGTAGGTTCTAGCAATATGTCCTCACCACCAGTTGTAGCACTTAATTGGCTTAGCTTGACTTTGATTCCCATTCCTTCCCTTATTATGATTTACCACATATCCTCTACCAACTCCACTTCTTCCTGTTCATGTTTTGTCTTTCTTGAAGTCCCATAATCTTTCCATCTCGACAACAGCATGATTGTGTAGATTGGATGCGATTCGATCTCATTGTTAGTGTAGAAGTTGGTATGTGGTGGTCAGGTTTTGTTTAACCATAAGAGCAGTTGATTAATGACCCATGACTGCATCGACATCGACTTGCTTGAACCTCGGATTAGGAATGAGTTTGTGATTACCATTTCCCGTGGGTATGACTTGAGATGCTTTGGTAGTAATACCAACATTGGTTAAAGCGGTTGAGTCATTTGACGAACTGGTTTCTCCACTGCTAGATTTGAAGTGCTCAAGAATCCTTTTTTCAAACATTGCATGTCTCTCATTCTGAAGAAGGAAGACATATAGTTGCTCATAGTTTGTGTCCTTCAATCCTTTGGTTAGCTTCACAGAGGTGACAAACTTGTGCCATTCGATTCATGTTGTTTACAAACTTGAGTTAATTTGAATGTTTGGCATGGTCATTCTGATGTTCCTCATGTCATTCACAAGCTTGTGGAATCTCACGTAGTACTCATAGATACTCTCATCAGGCTTCATCTTGAAGTGCTCAAACTCATCATACAGTTGTGATTATCTTCGCTGGTTAATTGAGGACACGAGAGAAGCATCTTGACATTATCCCAGCTGCCTTGGCAGGTGTTGTGATTGATCAACTTGTAGATGTCTTTTGGGAGACCCGATTATGATGTTTGAGGCCACGATATCACATCGAACCTCTTTTACTCCTTATCATTGAGCTCATCATACGTCTTTGGTCTATCTATTCCATAGATCATTTTTCCATCTGCAGCTGTATCAATTAAGTCTCTTGTAGTCTCAATTTGATAAGGTCCTTCATCAATAGACTTGAGAATGTTGACTCCATTTTCCTTTCCAAGACAGTACAATCTGATTCGTTGTGAGTATTAGTCTGTCAAGAATGGGTGGGCAAGTATCTGAACCATTTGCTTGAACATCCTCGGCAACAGTGGAGATAATTGTAGGTACGTTGGTAGACATGTTTAAAGATTACACGGGATTTTATAACTCAATGATTAAACCGGAAATAGATTTTCTCACGGGATTTTACTAAATCAAGAGAAAACCGTATTACAAACAAAAATTCAACCAAGTCGCTAAGAAACCTTGAACCAAGTCCCTAAGCACCAAGTTGCTAAGTATTATGAAATCAAGTCGCTATAATGCCAAGTCGCTAAGACATAGTCAAGTTGCTAAAGAACAACTCGCTAAGATCCAAGTCACTAACACCAAGTCGCTGAGAAGTATGACAACAAGTCGCTACAACAAGTAAGCTAATTTGTCAAGTCACTAAATAGCAACTCGCTGAGGTCCAAATCGCTAACACCAAATCGCTAAGAAACTTAAGTACAAGTCGATAACAAAATTGAAAGCAGTCGCTACCTTCACCAAGCTACCGTAGTGGAGAATCCACTAAGTTATCTGTTTGTCGGCTTCTCAATAGACAAGTCGCTAGGACCAAGTCGCTACCAAAAGCACTACAACTCGCTACTTTTTACTGAAGCAAGTCGCTAAGATGAAATTCACTCGAGAACCAGTCGCTACCAAGAAATACTTCAAAAACACACTTTTCAATCCAAAACAAGCTCAACCACAGTGATTCAAGCTTACACCAAATCAAAACCCATGCACATACAATGATCCTAAACACAAAAGTACACCCAAAATTCAAACTTTAACACTAGAAATGAATAAATGATGCAAAACCACTAAACCTTTTCAACCTCAAAAACCATCTAAAAACCACTAGAAATCCAAGGATATGTAAGAGATGATCTAACCTTGGCTCTTGATACCATTTGTTACATATTGGATTTCACATACACATCATAACACAAACACAAGAGGCGTACAAGATGATTTTAGAGAGAGAAAGTTAGAGGTTTTGGAACTTTAGTGAGAGAAAGAAAAATCTTATTATGAGCTCCAACTCTCTACCTTGGAAGGTAGAGAGTATTTATAGTACTTACATAAATTGCCACCTACGGGCTGTGGATCAGGCATACAGTGGGTAAAGACCCGTCAGTCCTCCACGGTGTTACTTAACTGAATACAACTTGTAACAATCTCACGACTCTGAGCTTCGCGATTGCATATACTTGAGGTGACCGACTCTTTAATAACTGGATTTACTAAATCCTAACAGAGAGTTCTAGCTCTGAGTGGATATTCTTTCTCAGCAAGCATGAATGCATCTACTCCATTTCTGTAAAACATGAAGAACTTCACATGAATCATAATAGAACCATTTTATACGGGACATGGACATGAGAATTTCCAGAAATCATCATTAGTATGGGTTCATAGAGCCTTATAAGATTAACCCATAACTGCATCTCCTTCATATCTTTGAGATCTTGAGCATCAAACCTTTCTTGAACTAATTTACATAATGTGTCAAGATCATCTCTGTCACAAGCTTTGATGAGATCTTCAAATTGAATGAATGATGAAGTTTCACCTACCTTGCCTTGTCTTCCATGTTGGAGCAAAATTGCTAGCAGTAAACACCATCAATGATAGGATGTCGACTTGTAGTGGTTCGATAAAAATCTTCTTCTTCAATCATATCATTTCAGTCAGGTTGTTCTTCAGGTGAATTTCTCGATTGGAACTTCTTGTTCTTCAGCAAACTTTGTCTTCTTAATAGTCTGAGAATCACTTTCTTTGGCCTTTCTCTTCAAAGTAGGCCTTCTTGCTTCTTCTTGAGAATTGGAATAAAATCTTTATCTTGTCTTTGAACTGTAGTAGATACCTTCAACTTGATCATCGGGCATTCCTTTGAATTGATGTCTTTTCCAGCCACCAACATTGCAACAATAAGTCTTCATGTATGCAATAACTTGTGCCTTAGTTGGTTTCCTTGGTTTCTTTTGACCCTTTCTGACTGAACCAATTACTTCTTGAAGTGCTTGATTATTCTTCATTTGAATAAAATCCTTCAACTAAGCAGTTCTTTGTTCTTCAGTTAAGGACTTATCAGCAAGTAGGTCAATTGCCTTCTTCTTGACTACTGGATCATTAGCAATCAAGAATTCAATATCCTCTTCAGTAGGTACATAGCTAAATTCTAGAGTCTTTTCTCGGAATATTGTAGGTTGAATAGTGGAAGCCCGGATCTTGGTGGTTTCCATTCATTCCGCCTTTTAGCCTCCATAAAGCTAGCAATCTCCAATTCATCAAGCTTTTTTCTTTGCACAACTTCATCTTCATTAAATTTTCTAGCAACTTCAGCATCATGAGCAATCTGAGCTTGTTCTTTCTTTGAAATCTTTCTTCTTATTTGCTCCTTGCTCTGCGCAATAGCTTTACCTTTCTCTCTTTTTTCTTTTCAATTTCTTCACTTGCGGTGGTAGTATCTTGTCAGTGGGAACTATAGGCTGCGTGGAAATTCTTTCGATGGTAAAATCTGCATTCAGATTGCATCATGAAAATAGTTGCTTGATTTCGTTGAGGATCTTCTTGAGTATCGGCTTCCTCGAGTACCTTTACTTGAAACACCTTCATCTCCAAAATCAATTCTCCTCCCTTGGTTTCACATCAGTTTCCTCCTGTTTGGGAGAATTCCCAAAATCACCTTTGAAAGCAGTCACCATCACCAGTGAGGATGGAGATGATATCACAATCTTTGCAGTTTTCTTTGCTTTAACCCCAACTCTTCCTTCAAGGCGAATCTCTTTTTCAAGCGTGTAATATCCTCGGCATGTTGCTCCTTGGTTGTGCCAGTCTTTCTCAGATTCAACACCTGCTTAGCTAATCGTGTACAAAATGCCATCAAATCCATAGGTTGTCCCATCGCTCAACACACTTCAACTATGTGACATGTTGGGAGAGGTGAATCATGGGGCATTGGCTCGAGTTCCTCCCTAGTTGGACTAGGTTGAAGCACTGAACCACCACTGCTTGTTCCTAAACCAAAAGGATCGGGACATCTTTGTTGTAATGAGAGAGTTGGTATTTTGACCTCCTCTCATAGATACAAGCGGTGGAGTATAATCAATGTTTGGAACAGTGATTATTGGTGAATTTTGTACTTGTGAAATCTTTGCAAGCATTTGAGGAAAAAGTGGTGTAATAGTCCTATTTCCATCTTTGTTCACGTTTGAAAAACTTTGGCTACTGGAAACGGATCTTATAAACTCCTGTATGGGGTTGCAGTTGAAATTCATTTAACATTGCTTGCACAAACCTTGGATACATCAAAAAGTGTGTTGAACTCTTTACATTGCCTTGCATACTTGTAAAAATATATTTTGACCAATTAAAAGTCCTATCAAAAGCTAGACAAACCAAAGGGTAAGCCATTGTTGAACTGAATTGTTCATAGGAAGTTTTCTTAGGACTTAGGCAATGTAAAAGAGTATGTATCAAAAATCTCCAATGAGGACAGAAACCACTCTTTTTGAAAGTAGCCTTTTTGTCAGTGGTATCATACCCCATGGATGAAAGATGTGTATGAATTTTTGGCATGGGTAATGTGATGATACCATTGAGATCATCCAATTGGAGAATTCTCCTCAAGGATGCCTCAGTAACATCAATGGTTACCCCGTCCATAGTGGCTCTAAGAGCATCCATTGTTTCATGTGTATCTCTATTTTCAATGGTTATGGATGACGAGAAGTCCAAAAGCGTTTGATTTGAGAGACATAGATTGTGGGATTAAGAAGTAAAGCATACCTTATATGGGTAGTGTTTAGAAAGTCCACAATCGATGAAAAACCGGGGCCACTCTCTTCTCGTTTGACTTTTGTAAGTAGGCCACTTGGTTGTGCTCATCTGCAAAAGTGATTGGTACCATAGAAACTTTTGATGAAAAATATAGTATGTTAGTGCAGAATTGAATAAATAACTAGCCAATTGAGTAAGAAAGATATATAGTGGTAGGGTTTAAGAGTTTTGCACAAGAAAGATTATCTAAGGAAAGGATTTATCTTTAGAGGATAAATATCAATTTGGTAAGTAGATAATCTTTTAAAGGATTTACCCTATATATATGGAAAACAATTTCTCTTCAGCGGCTAGTAAAAAATTTATTCTGCGACACAACGGTTGTAGCGGCTAGATCAGCAGTGGTAAAAATAACACTATAAGTGGAAGCGTGAACTAGCGGTGGTAATTTTTCACAAAAAATTTCAAAGAGTGGTAAGAAAAACATATGAAAATTGGATCGCTCTTATCATAGTTTTTTAGCAAACTACCGACTATCAGCGAATTTGATATGTCTTTACCATGAGACGTTTGCTATGGACTAGCCAACTCTTAATCATTAAGATTATGGTGAGTTGATAACCATATAGTTTTTGGTAAACTATCAACCATAAACGGATTTGTCAAGTCTTTACCAATGGCCGTTTGCTTTGGACTAGCTGATTCTTATGTGAATTAGACATGGTGAATCAATAACCATTTGTTGTGTGTCTGGATACACACCTTTTAAGATCAACTACCATCTTTGCTTCATAAAGGTTAAACAGAAATACAAGCAAACATATACAAACTGATACAACAATTTTAGTACCCAAAAGCCTCCCCTCAACACCAAAGATCATTAGATACAAAAATTTATGAATTAAGCATTCCAATACCTTTACCAAGTCTGAAATCTACCCACATCAAGTCCTTTTGTTAATAAATCAGCATAGTTATCATCAATATGAATTTTGATAACTTGAATTAGCCTTTTCTCATAACAATCTCTTATAAAATGGTGTCTAATTTCAATATGTTTTATTCTTAGTGTGTTGAACTGGATTCTTAATTATGCAAATGGTACTATTATTGTCAATATAAATGATGGTATTCATGAAATTGTACCCATAGTCCAAAAGTTGATTAAAAGCATAGAACTTGAGCCTGACAACTGCAGCACCACATACTCCTCGGTTGATGAATTTGCCACCATTGTTTTTTCTTACCTTGCCGCTGACACCAATCTATTTCAAGAAATTGGCATCCACGTAGTAGATTTTTCTATCCAAACTAGCTCCAACATAGTCACTATCACGAGTAAGTAACCAGATCTAGAGGAGATTCTCTATGGTACCATAATCCCAGAGTAGGAAATGCTTTAAGATATCTGAAAATCTTCTTCACAGCAGTCAAGTGTGAGAGCCTAGGAGTGACCTAAAACCTTGCACAAGCACACACTGCAAACATAATGTCTGGTCTAGATGATGTAAGATACATCAAAGAACCAATCATAGATCTGTACATGTGCACATCAACTTCTTCACCACTATTTTCCTTCAAAAGTTGATGTGTAGTCTTGTCTGGTCTTTGGATGACTTAGCATCAGAGAACTTGAACTTCCTTAGTATCTCAGCTACATATTTATCTTGATTGATGAAAATACCATCTGGCCTTTGCTGAACTTGAAGTCCCAAAAAGAATGTAAGTTCACCCATAGAACTCATCTTGAATTCATCTTTCATTAGCTTCTCAAACTCCTTGCACATCTCAGTCTTTGTAGAGCCAAAAATGATATCATCTACATATACTTGAACTAGCAAGATATCATTCTTGTCTTTATTGATGAACAAAGTTTGATCCACTCTGCCTCTATGAAACCCATTATCAAGAAGATAAGTAGCTAAGGTCTCATACCATTTTCTTGGTGCCTGATGTAAGCCATACAAAGCTTTAACCACCCTGTACACTTTGTTTGGATATTCAGGGTCTTCAAAGCCTGGAGGTTGTGAAACATATACCTCCTCATCAATCTGCCCATATAGAAAAGCACTCTTTACATCCATTTGATAAACTTTAAAGCCCATAAAGGATGCATAGGCTAGAACGTCCCGATTGCTTCAATTCTTGCAACTAGGGCAAACACTTCTTCATAATCAATACCCTCCTCCTGAGTGTATCCTTGTGCTACAAGCCTAGCCTTGTTTCTAATAACAATCCCTCTTTCATCCTTCTTGTTTCTGAACACCCATTTTGTACCTATTACCTTCTTGCCAGAGGGTAAATCGCAAAGCACCCAAACCTTTTGAATCTTGAACTGAAGAAACTCTTCTTGCATTGCTTCCACCCAAATTTCATCTTCAAGTGCCTTGTATACATTCTTTGGCTCCATTTGTGACAGAAAACACATGAAAAGACATTCATTCTTGCCTTCATGATTCTTAGATTCATAGATTTCACTAATAAATCCATGAATATCGAGCATTTTGTTTGTCTTCTAGTCTTCCTTTGGTGAATTAATGACCCCAATCACATTTTCAAGAGGATGTGATTTATGAATTGAAGTATGGGGAGTAGGAATTGCAATCTCATTTGGCATATTTGAGATTTCAACATTATTGGCTTGAGCTTCCTCATGCTGGAGTTGTAATTTCCACTTCGGTGTTGCGGTGGAAACTTCTGGCATAGCAGTGGAATCTGAATTTCCACTGCTTTTAGGATCTTCAGTGTTCATGTTGCTATCTCCTTCCTTTCCAGAATCATTAGAAGGATGAGCATCTCCAGTCCTTGGAATATCATCATTATCTGCATAGTCCCAAAGTGGCAAACTGAATTCATTTTGATCTTCTGCTTGATCCTTGCTTGGTTCATCATCATCAAGAAACTCTTCGAACCACCAAAATCATAAGTAGATGTACCTTTAGAGATAGGTACATAATTCATAGTATGGGTTAGAGTATCAAGATCAAAAGCCCTTTCGGACGGTTCCTTTGACATTCAGTTTGTTTTCTAAGAACTCAACATGCAGATTCTCTTCAATCTTTTGGGTTCTTAAGTTGAATACTCTGAAAGCTTTACTAACCATGGAATACCTGATGAGTGTCTAAATACTCATCATTTTTATTCCATCTACACTGCAAAAACAGTCAAAAACACTTTGAAAAGTCTTAAAATGACAGAAAAAATATTTAGACTGTATTTTATGCATAAATTGTCAAATCTAGTCCCTGGTTATTCAAAACAAGTTAATTTTTCATAAAAGGCCCTCAGGGATTTTCAAGTTGTCAAAATTAGCCGTATAAAGTTCAGTTTTGCAAAATGGCAACTTTAGTCCTTGAAGTTTCAAAGATTGGCAGAATTTACCCCTGGACATTTTTAATTTGAAAATTATTATTTTTGGTCCTTGGGAAAATTAAACTTGTCATAATTGGTCCCTATAATAAATTTTGGAAAATTACAGATTTGGTCCCTCAAGTTTGGTGGAATTGCAACTTTGGTCCTTGTTATTAATACCAAATCCAAACCAACCTTGAACCCCTGCCAAAACAACCCTTGAACCCCCGTTTGTGAACCCCCTGCCTATTAATAAAATCCGGTCAAACCCAGTCAAACCCCGCCCACACTTTTTCCCTCCACTTCACCTTCCTCACCAACTTCTCTGCAACACTCACATCGCCATTCTTCCAGCTCACATACCACCACCCTTATCACTCCACCTCACCAAACATCCAAAAGCATTTAATGCTTCCTCTTACCGTGCACTCAATCCACCCCCAGTTGCTATATCTTTTTGGCGCCAAAAAGCTCATCAACGGCTAAAAAGGGCTCCAATCATCCAATGGCTCAGATTCTTGATGGGAAATGCTCAGAGTGGCAAGTGGAAGACTTTTGTTGATAAATAGAGGGAAGAAAAGGAGAGAGGGGTAGTAGTTTTTAGTTTTTAATTTACTTGTATGTCGTTCTTAATTTAATTGTCTTAATTAGTTTCTAAAACTGTGATCTTCAGTTTTCCTGTATTGAACTAAAGACATTTAGTCATTGTAATTTACTTTCAAGTATTTTTTCAAGGTCTTATCAAAGTTTCATGTTTTTATGTTGCCGGTTATAAAATCAGTTTACATGTTCTTAAATTCAAGCTTCAATTAGCTTATTTCTAATTCAAATAAGCTTACTTAAATACTTGATAGCTTTGGTAAGCTTATAACTCAAGTTCAAGTAAATTGGGTACCGTCAAAGAAAGTCAAACTGTGGGGAATTTTGGGTTAAGCGGTTATGGAAATGGAGTTGGGTTGATCAGTTGTTGGATTGGAATTGGTTTAAAATAGGGTAGTTTGGTTATGTTATAAAATTTCCATAAATGGACTACATGTGAGTTCTATTTCAGTTCAACTTCATAACTGATCTGCTGCACTTTTGTTTTATCATTTCTTTGTAGCTTGTTAATCATAAGTAGATCATTAGTTAGTTGATGTTTGATCTCTAGAACTTAGATAGATTGCTGATCTGTAGTTAGGAATTCTCTAGGATAATTAGTGGAATTGTTTCATTAAGAAGTGTTTGGATCTTATAGTTAATCTGTGTTAGTGGTTTTATTGTTGGAAGATTAGTACAGCATTAGTCCAATATAGGTATAACTAGTTAGTTTCATTCATTAAAATTGCATTTCAACTCACTTTAGTCAAAATCCCCTTTAATCAGTTCTCATCTTCATTTCTGTGTGAAATAGTGATCAAAATCTTTGCATATTAGGTTAAAACAGTAGATATAGTTTGCAGTAGTAATAATTAGGCTAAAACATCATAATCAGTTCACAAATCAAGCTTAAAATTCATTATAGTCAAATCTCAAATCTTGTCTAAAAAGTCAAAAGTTGAAAATACAGTTTTTCATGGAACTTTGTGGATGTTTCATGAACTCAGTTTTGAGTTAAGATAATTGATACTTTGGGATTTTCTAGTTCAATTGGTATTTAGTTGAAATATGATTTTTGTAGAATTTTAGTAATTTCTATAAGCTCTAATCGCTTGTCACAATTAAGCCAAAAGTGCCACGTGCTGAGACTTCAGTGATAACTGCGAGTACGCGCAATTTGTCTTGAAACTCTCAACAAGCTCATGAGAGCTTGTCTTGAGCTAATATTTGGTTTATAAGCTCCTTGCTAGGTCCATTTGAGATTGTGATATCTGGTCTTGGGTTCCAACTAGGCTAGATAGCTTATTTTTAAGCTTGAAATAAGCACCCGGTGGATTTGAATTCACTTGTTTGATTTTGTACTTATAATCTTGTAGCTGGTTATCTAGAGGTGTAGACTAGTTGATTTAGGTTCTTTTCACTGAATTGTAGCTTAATCTAAGTAGGGGTAAACTACAGTGCATTCTAGAGCTTATTAGCTTATTATTTAGAGCTTATTTAAGGGACGGTTGCACTAAACTGACTTCATAATCTTACACATAAGCCCTAGCTTTTATATTTTTCACAGATTTAGAATAATATTTTAGAATTTTCCTGAAATTTTCATAATTTTTCATCATTGTTTAGTATTTTTCCTATTTTAAAAGCAGTTTTAGGACTTTTTAAATAGCTTTTAATACAAATAATTCAGAAAAGCTTCAGAAAAATAATTTTTCATTTTTCCTAGATTAATAAAAATATAAAAAGAGAAAAAATAATTTTCCCTATTTTTCTTAGATTAAATTGTTTTTTTTAACATTTAAATTAGTTTTAATAGTTTTTAAATCATAGAAAATAGAAAAATAATTAGAAAAATACAAAATTAGTTTTGAAAATTCTCTTTAGTTATCTTAGATTTTTGAAAATAGTTTCACAATTTTCCTCTTTAAATTCATAATTTTTAGTATTTTAGAATAGTTTTAAAAGTTTAAAATTAGTTTTAATTCAAATTTATAAAAGAAAAATCAAGAAAATCCAACTTTAAAAATAGTGATAGCGTTTATTTAATATAATTTAGTTTTTTAATTTTCTTTTCAGCTTATTATTAAGCACTTATATGTTTTTATATTTTCTTAAGTTTCTGTCATATTAAAGTATTTTTAGGAATTTTCTCAGATTTTTCCTTTGTCATCTAGTATTATCATTAACCCTTTCGTTTCAATATCACCCGATCACTACGCTTTTAGCTATTCAATCGCACAGCTCGTTGGGACTTAACGACCCGGGAAAACACTAAACTCTCTCTGGATAATTGCATTCGTTCTCAAAATTTGTTTGACTCTTGTTGACCATTTACAAGTTAATTTGGGTTGACCATTTTGGGACAAATCAAATTTTGGCGCATTGCCGGAGCTGTGCTAATAGTCTTACCTTTAGCAGATTAGTGATTTGAATATTCACTCCTTGTTCATACCATCTATATATATTTATATTTTCTTATAAAATCCAAAAATCCAAAAACATCTTAAAACCATAAAACCCAAAAGATTCTTCTTTCCCCATTTTCATAATTCCCTTGACTCTGAGATTTCTTAGAGTCAACTCTAGTATATCTTTTCGCTCTTCTAGGTCTATGAGCCCATTTAGTGAGCTTGTCGGGATTCCAAGAAGGCGTATCCGTAGGCGTTACGCCCCATCGGTCGGATCGAGATCCGGACTGCTCGCACTACTTCCGTTATCATGGCGGAAGAACGTCCTATGTGCGAGGTTCTCCAAGCACCCATCGATGGGTATGGAGATGCTATTGTTATTCCGGCCATTGTGGCTGAAAATTTTGAACTCAAAACCGGGTTACTAAATCTTGTAACCTCAAGTCAATTCTATGGTTTTGAGAGGGATGATCCTCATGCTCATATTCGATGGTTTAACAAGATTGCATCTACCATCAAATACAAGAATGTCCCTACCGATCTTTGTCAAACTTCTTCGTTCCCATTTTCCCTCGAGGGACAAGCCGGGTTTGGCTTGAAAAACAATCCCCTCAATCGATCGAAACATGGGAAGACCTGGTGAAGAAATTTGTGAACGAGTTCTATCCACCTTCTAAAACCACGAGTCTTAAAAACGAAATCATCAAGTTCACACAAAAGTTTGATGAATCCTTGATGAATCGTGGGATCGTTTTAAGGAGTTGCTCAAAAATGTCCTCACCATGGTTTCTACGAGTTGATGCAACTCGATACTTTCTATAATGGAGTGAGTCAATCTGATCAAGATTCTCTCAATTCCTCCTCTGGAGGAAATTTCTTGAGCAAAGCTGTAAAGAAGCTTTAGCGATAATTGAAAACAAGTCTAAAGTCCGCCTTGCCGCGAAGCAAACCGGTTGTTTCCCAGTCGGTGTTGGTCCTTCTGCTCCATCGTCCGTGAGTCAATCTAGCACCGATGCTAAGATTGACAAACTCACGGAAGCAATTCAAGCTTTGGTTCTCTCCAACCAAAAGAAAATTTCTTTTCCACAAACTTCACCTCCTGCTGAAGTTAAGAAAGTGGAAGTATGTGTTACTTGCGGTGGCCCCATGCCTATTACAACTGTATGGCCACCGATGGTAACCCTTTTGAAGCAAATGCTGTGTGGTAGGGATTTCCAATTCGAGGAGGCAACCAATACCGTGCTCCTATGGACCCGAACCACCGTCCTAACCACTACCTGGACCACCCGGTTTCAACCAAAACCAAAACCGTAATCAAAATCAGAATAGAACGAACCAAGGTTTTCAAAACCAAGGTAAATTTAGTCGAGATAACGGTTTTCAAAAACAAAGTCAAAATTTCCAAAACCAAGGAAATTTTAATAGAAACCAAGGTCAGGGAAATTTCAACCCAGGGTATTTTCATAGCAATAATCAAGGAAATTTCCAAAATCAAGGCCCTAATCCAAACAATAGAGGCAAGAATTTTCCTACACAAAATCAAGCCATTGTTCCAACTGGACCATCATCGGATGAGTTGTTGAAGCAATTCATGAAATCCCAAGAGGAAATGAATAGGTTGTTGGTAAGCGGATTGACATTAAGAAGTCTTTAAATGATCGACCCTCGGGCTCGGTACTTTACCTAGCAACGATCGCTAATCCGAGGCGATGCAAAGCGATCACAACCAGAAGTGGTGCTTCATATGATGGACCTGCTATTCCTACTACCTCTTCTTCTCTCGAAGGTAGTGGAAAGTGAACACGAGGCAACAAAGGACCAAGTGCAACCCACTAGCTCACAGAGCACAGCACATGTCCATCCTCAAGTTGTCCCGAAACCCAAATCCAAACCAGGAGTTGTTTTGAACCTCGGTTGAAAACCCCAAATCCAAATATTCTATTCCTTACCCATCACGTTTAAATGAGCAAAAGCTCCGCGAAAAAGCCGGTCATCAAATGGACAAATTTTTTCAAATTTTCCAAGAACTACATTTTGACATAAGCTTTGCGGATGCTATCATCCTGATGCCCAAGTTTGCATCAACTCTCAAACACATGTTAAGCAACAAGGAAAAGCTGTTTGAAATGGCTAAAACTCCTCGAGCGAGAAGCGCTTTCGGCAGTTACGTTAAAAGCTTCAGAAGCTTGGAGATCTGGAAAATTTCTTCTACCTTGTGTTTTCCAGGAATGATTGAATGCTTTGCCCTCGCCGATCTTGGTGCAAGCATCAATCGATGCCTTATTCGATTATGGAAGAAACTTTCTCTTCGAACTTATTCCTACTGCATGACTCTTGAGCTTGCAGATCGTTCAATATCGCGTCCTCTTGGCATTGCCGAGGATGTATTCGTGAAAGTGGGAAAGTTCCATTTCAGCGGTGACTTTGTGGTTGTTGACTTCGATGCCGATCATCGGGTTCCCCTCATTGTTGGACGAGGATTCACGAGAGCGGGCGTGCTCTCATTGATGAATTTGAGCAAGAAATCACATTACGTGTGGGTAATGAAGCTGTCACCTTTAACCTTGATCAAACTTAGAGGTACTCCTCAAACTATGATCTTTGAATCGGTTAATCGAATCGATGTAATTGATATTGCCAGGAGGAGTACTCTCAAGAGTTTCTTGGTTATTTTCATAATTACGTGAGTGGGGATCCCACCATCTTCTCAACCAATTATTGCGATTCTTCCCCTCTCTTACTCGTTTGAGGGAGGTGACTTCTTTTTAGAAGAGATCGATGAGTTTCTTGCTAATGATGAATCGATTCCGCTGGGAATTGATGATGGTGTTTATGATTCGGAGGGAGATATCCTTTATCTTGAGCAATTGTTAAACGAAGATCCATTACGTCACTCCCTCGAAAGAGATCACGATTGAAGAAATCAAATCCGTACAAACATCTCTTGAAGAATTTCCGAGGTTGAACTTATGGACCTACCTCCTCATCTCGAGTATGCATTCTTGGAGGGTGATGATAAATTACCGTCATAATTGCTAAGGACTTAACGGAGGAGGAGAAAACTGCTCTCATAAAGGTCTTGAAGTTGCACAAGCAAGCAATTTCTTGGAGACTCTCCGACATCAAGGGTATTAACCCTAAATTTTATACAGATATTATTGGAGGATGATTTCAAACCAGCAGTCCAACATCAGAGAAGGGTGAATCCTAAGATTCATGAGGTTATCAAACATGAGGTTCTCAAACTTCTTGATGCAGGTTTAATTTACCCGATCTCTGATAGTCCTTGGGTCAGTCCCATCCACTGTGTTCCAAAAGGGTGGCATAACTATTGTCACAAATGAAGAAAACGAGTTAATTCCAACTCGATTGGTTATGGGATGGCGTGTGTGTATTGACTATCGCATAGGTTAACGCCACCCGTAAAGACCATTTTCCTCTACCCTTCATGGACCAAATGCTTGAGAGATTAGCGAGGGAGCGAATACTATTGTTTCCTTGATGGTTTCTCGGGTTATTTTCAGATCCCCATTGATCCACGGGATCAAGAAAAGACCACATTCACCTGCCCATACGGAACTTTTGCCTACAGGCGTATGCCTTTTGGCCTATGTAGCGCTCGGCAGCGTTCCAACGATGTATGATGGCAATTTTCCACGACATGATCAAGGAAACAATGGAGGTGTTTATGGATGACTTCTCGGTCATTGGGGACTCATTTCAAACATGTCTCTCCCATTTAGAAAAATGCTAAAACGGTGTGAAGACACCAATCTTTGTCTAAATTGGGAGAAGAGCCATTTTATGGTCAGGGAAGGAATTGTCCTAGGCCATAAGATTTCAAAAAACGGGATTGAGGTTGACAAAGCGAAAGTGGATGTCATTGCCAAATTGCCTCATCCTACTACCGTCAAAGGTATTAGGAGTTTTTAGGTCATGCCGGTTTTTATCGCAGATTCATACAAGATTTTTCTAAAATCGCTCGACCTATGACTCATCTCCTTGAGAAGGATGCTCCTTTTATCTTCTCACCTGAGTGCATCGAAGCTTTTGAAACATTAAAGAAAAAGCTTACGGAAGCACCCATTCTAGTTGCCCGGTGGGATTTACCCTTTGAACTCATAATGCGATGCAAGTGATTTTGCCATCGGTGCGATCTGGGGAACAGCGTAAAACCAAGCATTTTCAGCCTATCCACTACGCGAGTAAGACTAGCTCAAACCCATTACACCACTACAGAAAAAGAGCTACTAGCCGTGGTGTATGCGTTTGAAAAGTTTCGGCCATACCTAATCTTGACCAAATGCGTGGTGTATCACGGATCCTCGGCTCTCAAATATCTCTTTGCAAAACAAGATGCACAGCCGAGATTGCTCCGTTGGGTTCTCCTTCGCAAGAATTTGATATCATTATCACGTGATAAAAAAGTGAGAACACGGCGGTGATCATCTGTCCGTCTAGAAAACCCTCACGGGATGTGTTGAGAAAAAGGAAATAAAAGAAACATTTCCTCTCGAAACACTCAATGTGGTTTCTTTTCGTGGAGACTCTTCTACCCCATGGTTTCTGACTTTGCAAATTACCATGCGGGTAACTTTGTGGTGAAAGGGATGTCGTCCCAACAGAAAAACAAATTCTTTAAAGATGTAAAACATTACTTAGGGCGACCCTACTTATTCAAAATTTGCGGATCAAGTTATCGGTGATGTGTGTGTATGGTCGGGAAGCCAATGACATTCTTAAGGCTTGCCATTACGGACCTCTTGGGGACATCATAGCCCCAACTACACTGCCAAGAAGGTGTTTGATTCCGGATTTTATTGGCCTACGATTTACAAGGATGCCCACGAATTTGTCAAAACTGTGGCGCTTGTCAGCGTCAGGAAATATCTCACAAAGAAATGAAATGCCGCAAAACGGCATTCAAGTATGTGAGATTTTTGACATCTGGGGCATTGACTTTATGGGGCCATTTCCTTCATCTCGAGGAAATAAATACATACTCGTGGCCGTTGACTATTTGTCAAAATGGGTTGAAGCGAAAGCTTTACCTACCAACGATGCCCGAGTTGTTGTGAAATTCTTAAAATCTCTTTTTGCTAGGTTTGGAACTCCACGAGCTATAATCGGTGATCGTGTAGTGCGCATTTCTGCAATGACCCGGTTTGATAGAGTCATGCAAAAGTATGGTGTAACTCACGTCTCTCTCTGCGTACCACCCCGAACAAGTGGGCAAGTGGAAGTTTCCAACCGAGGATTAAAGAATTCAGGAAAGGACGATGGCGAAAACCGTGCCTCTTGGTGGATAAGCTAGATGACGCTCTGGGCCTTCCGTGCGGCTTATAAAACACCCATCGGTGTACTCCCGCCCTGCTAGTGTACGGAAAAGCGTGTCATCTGCCGATTGAGCTTGAGCACAAAGCATACTAGGCCTTGAAACATGCCAACCGATATTCAGACGGTGGTGATCACCGGAATGTTCAAATGAATGAATTAAATGAACTCCGTGATCAAGCATACGAGAACTCTCT
>OU343216.1:187138794-187191935 GCA_910596185.1 Chrysanthemum makinoi
TTTGATACACAAGTGGCGAATTATAATGGTGGTAAGGTGTTGGTTAGCTTTAGCACGGATTCAAGTGGTGGTTTAAAACCCGATAATGGGTTCTTTACGGCTTGCGAGAAGCTCAGGAGCCAGCAAAAGCTTAATGGTATCTTTGTTTGGTCTGCAGATAATTCGAAAGCTAGTGGATTCAGTTATGAGAGGCAAGCACAAGCACTGTTAGTAAAGGCTAAGTAGAAGGCATATTGAAGTCATGGGTGCTTCAAATTAAAATAAGATGATATCTTGTAAAGTTTACAAGATATTTTAAATTTGTAGGGAGTTTGTGGAAAAATATGTATGGAATTTAGATTGTTGCATTTTTCTAGCTCTTTGTTTGGTGTTATATAAATTGCAAATTATGGAGTCGGTTTTTATATATTTGGGTTAGTAGGTTAGGATTCTATGAAAGTATGATGAACAACCTTTTTTTATTAATGGAATTTGAGCTAAGCTATACATGTTATTTTGTTTACGTGGTTGTATTTATTAATTGCTTTAGTTTTTTTTATTGCATGCAATGTTTGATAAACATTGTTTGTGGTTTAGAAGTTAAAAGGGGTTTTAAAATTTAAACACCAATTTGATTTTAAAAAAGTTTAAATAAATTTCATCATAAATTCATAAGTAATATGCATGTATTGCTTATGATACATTATTCATTATAAATTACCTATAATTTTTAGTCATGCTATCCAATTGTGAAGAGGACATCTTTCTCAACTTTTTGACATGGTCAGACCTAGGCTATGTTTGGCAAAAGTAGCCAAAGAAGATGAATGAAATGTATTCATGAGCTGCGAGTCAGCCACATCTCATCTGCCATCGCCACTACCCCAAAGAAGATTGGAAAATGAGTTTCTAAAAAAAGAAGCTCACCGCCTCGATACTAATCTTGTTGTGGTCAGACGGATAAAGACCACTTAAAGCGCGCCCTTAGAATATTTTAAGAGAAAAGAATTATTTGTTTGACACAACTATGATTTCATTCATTATAATGGCTCGGTATTTATAACCTTACAAATGATAACATTTAACCTAACAATGAGAAAGACAACGGGCTTAGCCACGACCCAACAATTAAGATAAATAAAGATGACTTAGCCCAAGACATAATCCTTATGCCATACGGGACTAGACACGACCCAAGCGGTCGTAACATTCCCCTCTCCTTCAAAGTCACCTTGTCCTCAAGGTGTTGCTTTGAACGATCATGATTCCCGGATCCCATGTTCTTTGTTGACTCTCTTTTGCTAACACCAAGTACCGGTAGTAGTCATTAGACTCCCATATCATGTTGTTTAACATCTTGATTCCGGGATCCCATATTTTGAGTCGAATTTGCCTCGTGCAGATGATACTCAAAGCTAAAATATGCCTAAACACGTTGGCACCACTGTCCCAATAAGTTGTTTGACCTCAAACTCCCAGTCTGAAGATTCAACAAGCGACCAAGCGCATCTAAAGGTATAGTACCACCAAGAAAATGATGACTGATTATGATCACATGTTACCCCATCCGGTTAGTACAAAACGTTAAATCCATGATCCGGACAATCATACAAGAATGTGGTATCTTCGTAAAATCAAGTAAACTTTCCTTATCTTCAAATCCTAACCATAGACAAAATAGTCCCAAACACGAAAACCACAACGAAAATGATTTTCGTTTGTATCTTCACCATCTCAATGTTTCTCACAAAACCATCAACACATATATATATATATTTTCCTTATTGAAACATATGACCAGCTACTACTTTGATCGGATAATTGTGTACTGAGTATGGTCCTCTTACCAGAATCTTTCATTTTCCTATGCACCCGCATTTTCACCAATGGTTTCCATGCAACTTTCAATATTCCCTTGTTTCCAAACATAACATGTCCACTATCCATCGTTATCTTATCTTTAGGTGCTGCTATTTGGTTCTTAAAACAACCATAAGAAATCCAGTTGATATCAAGCGGTTTACCGTTAGGGATAACAATAGATTTGTGTTGGCCAAGCGCTAGTGTGCAATAACGATGTAAACGTTGGTATTTTACGCCCTTGGTACGCAACCTCGAAACAACAAAAGCCGTACTTTGATCTTTCCAACCTTGCCTCGGACACGAGCCAACGAAAATGCATCCCCAAGAGACGTTGGTCTTGTCACCAACAACTCTCGGTAGAGAATTTAAGACCGGAGATATAGAAAGAGATGAGCAAAGCATCGGAGATATCCAGAACCTATTCATGAGTTTTTCAAACTCACTTTGATATCTCGCCGACCGCACGGTTTGTAACAATTTAGATAAAGCACTGGTCTTCATAATTCAAGGTCCAAATCGATTCTTGACACTCTCCTCAAACCTGTCCCAATTGGTAATCAACCCGCTCCGGCCATCCAACAAAACCATTCCGCCGCCGCACCTTCAAGATTAAAACTCACAATTTGCAAACGCTGATCGCCAGGCGATAAGCAATGAATAGTATTCATTGATGGAAAATAGCCAGCTGTATGGATTGGCTCCCGTGAATTTGGGAACGCCCGACCGCATAGATCTGTGGTAACAGTGATCCTTGATCACGACCTTCCCAAATACGAGCCCGAGTAGTCCCCGAAAGCTTGCACGGCACGAATGCATCAAGTTGTTCCTAAAACCCCGACTGTTGTCGCGGCGAGCATTGGTCAGCAGCCACCGTTCTTTAGCAACAATAACAATCACAGGCTCCTCCATGAGATCGATGAAAGTGTACCCAAGATGCGATTAATTGGTTGAGCGATTGTAGAATCAAAAAGTATCGCACTGCATCCAAAGAAGGAAAAAAAAAATTGAATGATAAACCCAATAATATACACATCAAAGAGATGACAAAGAGAATATGCAAAGATAAACGAACAAATATTGATTCAAAACCTAATGAATTAGTGCAAAAACGAATGAGTACTTTTTTTTTTATGTGGTAGCAATGGCACCATTGATACGAATTTGCCAGGGTTTGTATCAGATAAGGCTGCCACTCAAAGCGGCGCCGGGCTCGCTAAGAATATTTAGAAGAGGAAACGAGAATTATTTGTTTGACATAACTATGATTTCATTCATTATAATGGCTCGGTATTTATAACCTTACAAATGATAACATTTAACCTAACAATGAGAAAGACAACGGGCTTAGCCCACGACCTAACAATTAAGATAAATAAAGATGACTTAGCCCAAGACATAATCCATGCCATCTGACTAGACCACGACCCAAGCGTCGCAATAACTTTTCTTGCCAAACGAATACTAAAAATAAAAAAGCTCACTTCTCGCCGCTCATCGGCTCAAAAAGCTCCAAAATGCTCTACGCCAAACATAGCCCTAGTTTCAATTTTGGGACACGAGTGGGGCATTGAAAATGGTCAAACCTAGCTCAACATTTCATCGACTTTGGATTGGAGGACTAAACCGTGTGAATTGTCAGACCAGAGCTCTGGGAAAAGATAAGACAACGTGCCATGAATATTTATTATTTTATATACAAGTAACTCTATAACTTTTTCCTATAAAATCGAACTCGCATGCTATGCAAACAAATCATCTAATCAAGATCACTGCAACAAAAACTAGAACGGATGACAGGACGTTTGGCGAGGACATACTAAACGACAAAAAAATCCACTTGGAAGAAAGTAATGAAGAATCCTTACTAAACCTTTGGAGATGCCTCGCCAAAAGGTTGACCCAATTTCATTTTTCCCCCACCTTTTCATTTTGGTTAATGGTTTCCCTTTAATTTTTCCCGCCAAGCTTTGACTGAGAATATGTCCTCGCCAAAGGTCTAGTGAGCCCGTTTGCTAAACTTTGACTGAAAAAATGTGTGGGCCCCACAAGTCGTCGCCAAAATCCACAATCTATAGTCGCCAAAAATATTAGCGACAACGTAGTAGGGAACATTTGGTGACGACACTCTCCAAAGACTTTTAGCAAAGATTTGTTTTCGCCAAAAGGACAAAAGGTCCTCTCCAATGAGGGCAAATGTTGTAGTGGATGTTGTGGAGGTTTTTGGAGGGGTCTCGCCTTTTGCAGTGACTCAAGCTTCACCTGGAACAAGGATTGTCGCAACAAAGTGATGGATAATTAAGGACTCTGGAGAAAAAAAGAAATGCGAGGCGATGGCTGAGATGATGAAACAGTGATAATATGAATGAGAAGCCAAGTTTTGTTAGGAAACTAGATATGAAATTTCCATGCAAGCAATTTTGTTTACTTAGAAGGCGTTAATATGTAAAATTGTTGAGTTAGCAAGTCGCCAGCCATATGTTCATGAATTTTGGCAAACAAAGGAGAAATTATTTATTAATTATTTGACGTTTTTGTCTTGTTTAATTGCTAGGTGGCGATGTCACATTTTTCTTTTAAATTTGGTTGAACAACGTGGTAAAAGGGCATGTCCTTGTGGTAACTTATAACTAAAATGTGTAAGATTTCAAGTTCAATTCATGTGAGATACAAAGAACACAAATGTGGCCGCGTCAATCTTCTGAAAAAGGGGAAGACACTTTACTTAGTTTGTGTCTGTGCCTCAAAACCCATAGATATTAGCCAGGAAAGTGGGTAAAAAATTATGGTTACTAGAAAAAGAAAAAAGAAAAAAAAATCCTTATATAACAATAAACTAGCAGGATATCCACGCGTTGCGGCGGAAGATATACTAGCCGGATCCCTTTTGAAAAGGAACCGTGGGATCCGGCCTACTGAAAAACTGTTTTTCATGCAAATCAAAAACCTCTTTTCTTCTAAGAGTAATACTCCACTTATATGTCAAAGCCATAAGTGAGTTAAGTGTATTTCTTGTTAAAAACCATTGTTAATAAAAATATAGTAAAAACATTAGATTATCAAAAGTTGACCACAAACATCTTTTTTTATTTACTTGTCATTTCTATAGGTTCAACTATGACGCATGAATATGAGTTTGATTTTTCACTCACTAGGCGTCTACACTCAGAACATCTCTCTCGAACCTAACACACCTGGCAATCATGTCCGTTGGTTCAATAATCTCGAAAACCGTCACTTCCATGAAGGACGTATTGTAGACACCTCTCTACAATTCGAAGAAGGTATCAATACCTCCTTCCGAGCCATAGGACTAGAATGTCTTCTTGAAATCAACGAGAAGATATGTCCAAGGTTCATAATGGAATTCTTCCGTCAAGTCGAACTCGTTCGTAACGAGGATCGCTCTTTATCTCTTTGGTTTTATATCAAAAACCAAAAGTTCGCTCTAACACTTGGGCATTTTGCTCACATCCTCCGGATTCCAAATCATGGACAATGTGCCTTCACCGAAGATTGGTCTCTTGATTCTCTCTTCAACTTTCGTGAAGAAAATAGTCCGTATTGTTCACACATACCCTCTCCGGAAGATTTGAATCGCATAATATGCAAACCTTGACCATATTACTCCGATCCAAACATTATCTTTACAAGGGATATCCGAGAAGAGTACAAGCCTCTTGCACTCATCCTACGTGAAAATGTTTGGAGTCTTGGGAAATCGAGATCCTTCTTCAGCTTTTGTGCTCACATGTTGTGCTATTTGCTAACACAACAACCATACAATCTCGCCTACTTCTTCGCAAGGCGAATTGCAAATCTTCAAGGCTCCAAGAATAAACTCATCCCTTATGGAATGTTCTTGACACGCCTCTATCATAATGTTATGCACTTCCATCCTCAATTTCAAAAGTCATTTATGCGTACTTGTGAACAAATTGATGGAACCGCTAAACATATCTCTCATGAAGACTTTCTTCATTCTTGATTCCACCAACACTCATCAATCATATAATGATCCTCCTAGCGAAAACACTCAAGGAAACTAATATTATTCCAAAATAGGATCAAATCTCTTGTACTCGTGCTTTATCAATGTAATCCATTTCCTTCATGAAATAAAACATTTTACATTTGATATCTTGGTATTAGAACTCTCTTTAGACTATCCTTGAGATATAATGCATTGTCAAGATCATTGCATACCTTTAGTAAAGGTCTGTTGAGCGGATGGGGATCCCAAAGATTGTACTAGGCGGATCCACTCTTAGGGAACCGTGGGATCCGGCAAACAGAAAATGCAATTGCAAGCATTATATTTCAAACATATCCTTAGAACACCTCACACACTAAGCTAAGCATAGTGCCTTAAGGCAAATTAAGTTCTTATCAAGATAGGTTGATCTTTCCTACTCATACATAACTCACCTAGATCACATTCTAAGTCAATTGTAAATCTACCGTTTGGTCCTTAATCCACTACTCTTCCGCTCTTAAACTCACACTTCATTTTCTACTTGATCCCTCACATCTAGTTTTAGAAATCTTTCGATTATGGCAAAATTGATCATAAATCATTCTCACCTCAAAATTGATCAAAGTTGATCAAAATCTAGTTTTCTCATCTCAAAGCTTCTAGGATATTTTCCAAAACACTATCCTAAGACACAACAACCGATCTCTAGGATCATTTAGATTCAATTGACACTCCAAATCTTTAGTGTCATCCTTGCTCATCCATTGGTACTCTTGAAAAGTTCCAAATCCTTCCATAAATGGCAATCATTAGCTACATCATTCATTACCTTCAAGTACTGAAGCATCCCTTCATTTAAAACACTTAGGAGGATTGAAACACTCAAGATGATATAGGTCTTAGATCTTAGAAACATCATTTCCACTCTTTTATAGGCTGCGAGAGCGGATCCCTAGGATTAGCCTAGACGGACCCCTCTGAGGAGGGAACCATGGGATCCGGATGACAGTTTATGTCAAATCTTGCAAAACAATCATTTCAACTTATCTTCCTAACTCAAACACTCCATCTCATCTTAAATGAGTTCCTAGATCAGTGCAACCTCTGAAGTTGACTCTTATGCATGTCAATCATCACATTTTAATGAATTCTAGTGGCTTAAGGCTTAAATGCACTTGCCAAATCTCTTAGTTTATAAACCACCTTGTTAGGACCTCCATAGTCATCACTCTCATCCTAACTTTCAGCTCTTGCAAACTCTTGAAATCATCTCATCATGAGGAAATCCCCAAGTAGTAACTTATCCACCAAAGAACCACCCATGAAAAGAGCTCGTGTTATACACGAAATTTCTTCAACCGAATCATCTCCGGTCAAGCCAACAAATGATAGAATCCTTCATCATCCAATCAAACCAATTCCTAAAAGGATAGTACCCACAAAACTACCTTTGCCAAACACCACCATACCTCCTAGGCCAAACAATATCATCTCCACCAAACCATCACCATTGGTTCCTAGAGCTATTTCATTTACATCCCCACTATCATCACCACACCTCTACAATTTAGAGGACTTGCCTCCTAGGCCGTCTCATCCGCTTCCACCGACAACATTCTCCTCATTAGGAGGAATAATGGTTCAAAATCAAGGTGTTGAGTCAACACTTGCTTCGGCTTCCTTCTCGGCGTTTTCATCATATAATCCCATTTGGATTATGACAAATCATCAAAGTCAACCACCAGACCATATGGAAGTTGACACTACCACCACCATCATACTTGGTTGAGTCATTCTTAAATGCACCTCCACCAATCCCTCCATCGTTTAAAGCTCCATAAGCCGTGGCTTCACTTGATCGATCTTCGAATCAAGCCATTTCATTTCATCCACCACCACTACCTAGTCATGACAATGATTGCTATCATTGTCAACATGTTGAAAGTTTAATACATGAAATGCGAGAAGACCAACGTTTCATGTTCTATCATCTCCTCGAATGCTTCGACGAGATTAAACCTAAACAAAACTTGAGCTAGAAGATTATAGTGGTGTCTTAGCTTCAAGCGTTAGGTGATCTAGAAATTCCTAGTCATGTATTGTCTATTTTCTTGTTTTTTCGAGTCATGTATATCATAACTCTTGTTTATTAAATGGAATTACATGCTACTTGCTATATTTCTGAGTATGTGAGTATACTATATAATCCATACCTCTTTTCAGGCATTAACATTTCTTGTTATACCAATCTTTGTTTGACTTTATTCATCGGCCGAGCGGATCCCTCATATTTGCTAGGCGGATCCCTACTAGGGAGGGAACAGTGGGATCCGTGAGACGAAATATTTCTTTCTACTAACTTGAATCACATTTGCGAGGTAAATTCTGAATTATACTTGATTTCTAACCTTTGTTTTGTAGTTATTCAATTTACATATGAAGACTTTGACATCCTAAAGCTAGGGGAGCTTTATGTCAAAGCAATACATTGCAAATTACTTGCAATACTAGGTTTACATTTCGTGACATCCCTTTGCAATAATCAAGGGGAGCACATTAGTCTTAGAATGGCGATATCTTTTGCAAACTTATTTGCAAACAAACTAGATTAGTATCATTTACTTGACGCCTTAACATAGGGATGGACTCGTCAAGGGAGAGTAAAAGCGAGATCCTTTCCGTTATTTGCTCTCTATTCCATTTTACTTTTTCTTTCACATGTTTTTCTCAAAAAAAAACAATGTGTTGCCTTCCTTCAAACACTTTTTGTTTCGACAAAAAGGGGAGAAGAAAGTAAAAACTACAAATTCAAATTTTTACGAATTTTAGCTTTTCCTTAAAATAATTTTATGTTTTGTCATCAACAAAAGGGGGGAGATTGTTAATACAAATAAGCCGTAAAACGTTTATTTATATTTTACGATCTTCTAATGTTTTGTCGATAACAAAAGTAAAATCATTTTAACGAAGCAAATAAAATACGTAAATGGTTTGGACTAATAGTTTTCTAACACACTTACGCTTTCACATAAAACACTAAAACAAGTATAAGTGATTTTATGATTTAGATACATATGTAAAACAACTAGTGTTTACATATTGAGTTAAACATATACTTAAACTAAGTATACTAAAATGGGTAAAAACTAAGTATATGCTAAAATGAGTAAATACAAGTATATACTAAATGGGTAAATACTAGCAAATGGTTTTGACCCACAACCCATGGTTTTATATATACCACTTAACCAAGTTCATTGTATCCTTAAGATACATTGTACCTAGAAAGAAAACCATGGATCAACCCATAACCCATGACCCATGACCCATAACCAAAAATACCCATGGGCAAAGAGGCGCATTACCACGGATCCCTAGCTTTGTGCTAGCCGGATCCCTTGTGGTAGGGATCCGTGGGATCCAGGGAACAGTAGGATTTTTCCTCTATAAATAGTGAGCCATGTCTTCATTATTTCTCACCCCTTTTGAATCCCTTTCTAACACACTTTTCCATCTGAGTTAAATCTCACTTACCCTAGATCCAAGAGATCTATGTTTGTAGTTTTGTTTTTGTGTGATCTTTTAGGTTCCTCTTAAAGGAAAGATCACCACCTTTGAAGTCAAGCAAGCTCAAGTCCATGAGTTGCCATGCTTCCTCATCATCAATGCTATTGAAGTCTTCTTGTTGATGATTCCTTTCTTTCTTCAAAGAAGTGTAGTGTTGAAGACATTAGTGAAAGATGTCTCAAGAGTCAAGACGAAAATATTAGTGAAGGGTATCTATCATCTATAGGATAAAGCACTTGTGATAGGTGCTTGGAAGTCAAGACAAAGAAGCATTAGTGAAAGGTGCTTAGAAGTCAAGACAAAAAAGCATTAGTGAAAGGTGCTTAGAAGTGAAGACACAAGACATTAGTGAAAGGTGTCTTGTAGATCTAGTCAAAGGCATTAGTTGAAGGTGCCTTAGATGTACATTCGATATGGTGTGTTTCGATGTACAAGATAGACTAGTATTAGATCCAAGGATATTGATATCCTTGATGATGTTGTAAAGGAGTAGATCTCCTTTGGGATTAGTCGTTGGTGTAGTGGTAGTAGTTCCTCTATTGCAATGGAACTAGGTGCTTAGCCTAGTACCTAATAAAGGGTAGGTGACGTTGTGAAGGTGTAGTTCACCTAAGGTGTGAAAGAACTAGGTACTTAGCCTAGTACCTTATAAAGGGTAGGCGACGTTGTGTAGGTGTGGTTCACCTTAGAGTGAAAGAACCCGGTGGTTAGCCTAGTACCGGAAAAAGAGTAGGCGACGTTGTGAAGGCTTATCCGCCATAAGGAGATTGGTGTAGTGATTACGAACTCTCGAGTAGGTGACTCGGGGAGTGGAGTAGGGCAAGGAAGGTGACCTTGTAGCCGAACCACTATAAATACTTGCGTTGTGGTTTTGTGCTTCTTACTCTTATCTTTTCATCACTTACCTTCATATGTTTGTTTATCAACATCCAACACACACATCCAAATAGATTGACATAAGTCGATCTAAATAGATTAAAATGAAGTTTTAATTGGTAAAACTATTCAACCCCCCCCCTTCTAGTTTTCCACAAGATTCATTCCTCTATTATAAGTAGTATAGATGATTCATGGTTTAAATCTATTATCTATTATCTATTATTTTATATATAATAAAATAAGCTTTTGTACAAGCCTACTAAGCACATTGCATTAAAAATTGGTTTAATGTCATACCTTATTTAGCTTCTAAGTACAATTGTTTTATGCAATACGTTTTTAAAAACAAATTAAATGCTTCTTCTTCTGTACGCTCCATATCAGTTATTTATGTAAAGGGTTTAATAGCATTCTTTTCTTTTGTGCATTGGTTGATGAAGAAACCATTTGATTGGTCTATGTTTCTTAACAAATCTGTTTCCAAGCACGCTCTTCAAAATCAATAACGCCCTTCACCTATAAATTATTGGTTACATACTTGATTCGTATTAATGTCAATATGGACGAATTGGTAAGTATCCAAACATATGATATATATTTTGATTGATTATGTTATAATTTTAATATATCTCATTAATCGTAACCCTAAAAAATAAGGAAGTTCACCTTGATGAATATGTTATTATTTGGGGGAAATCACCATGATATATTTCGATTAATTATGTAATAATTTATTTTTGTAGGTAGAATGTGATTGAGGAAGATTTACCAGGTTTGACATGTTTTATCTCTATTCATTCTTCAATTTAATTGTTAGTAGATGATCTGGATTGATGAAAATGGTTATTTGTAGTTTATGTTCTATGGGTGTTTCTTATGCACACCAACTGTTTGATAAATTGTGTTTGTGTAATTGTCATTTGTAGGGAAAAAAATTAGAGCACATGATGATTCGTTATAACCAAGAGATTAATCTAATGATATTTGATAAATTGTGTTTGTGTAATTGTCATTTGTAGGGAAAAAATTGTGTTTGTGTAATTTATAGTCTTTAAGGTGTGTTTCCAACCACATTGCTTAATCTAATGATATATGAATTTTATTATTTTTAATAATGTTTTGTGTAGTTGACGCTTTTTTGCAGACAAGTGCATCTAAAAACTTTAAATGAAGAATTTACAACGGCGCTACCATATGTAATGGAAAATTTGGTAATGGTTTCATGCATTTGATGTGGTGTATTTTCAGTTAATAACAGATTTTATTGTAAAAGAATGTAAGTACGGGTCATAGGAATCACAAGATCTCATATATTTTTCTCACAAAACTAATATTAGTGTCATAGTTATCCCACGTGAAAGATACAACAATGGTGTGTTTGAATCTATAGGTTGATGCAATGAATATGTTTTACGAGATCTTGAAGCACAATACAACAACGTAAGCCTTTTATGAGATTTTCTTTCTTGATGTACATGCTCTCAAGTGTACAACAACGTAAGCCTTTTATGATATTTTCTTTTATGAGATTTTCTTATCTTGATTTACTTTGGAACTGCTTTTAAGCATGATGGTGGATGTGTTTGGCAAGAATATTTAGCCATCAACTCCTGTTGAAGCATCAGAGATAACATATATTATAGACTTTCTTCCTGTAAGAATGCTTCTCACCCAATCATATAACTGAGTTCGTATACTATCAACAATAAAATACACAAAACTTATAGAGCAATTGCATATATGTTTTTGAAAGAAGATACAACATTTAGTGAATGTGGCAATTTTAATTTTTTATTACTCGACTAAGGATAGCATAGAAAATTTAGTTTAAGAGAAATGGGTCAAATGGGTGGAATGTGTCAAAAGTGAAAGTATAATTTCAACGCGCAAAATCTCTTGAAATAAGTATGGGGTTGTAAACATACCCGAAGCCCTCATCTCAGCATATAATAATCATGGTTCTAAGTTAGAAATGTTGTTTTTCAGCGTTTCCTGTTGGATGTATCAACTACTGCTAATCCTTTAGCATTGCCGGAGAAGATCGCAAAAAATGGAATATCACAAGATGTTTGCGTAAACGATTTGGGTATGCAGTCATTTAAATTTACTATAATTAACACATGAATCATAGCTAAATTTTTGCAATGGAATATTAATAATCATCACATGGTATGTCTTATTACATTAGAACCAACTGCGTTTGAAGTTCTTCCGTATCTGAAGAGACTAAAATAATGCATAACCAACATTTAAACTAATCACACTTTGATGTTATTAACTGACAGAGAATTAGAACTTTCAAAAAAAATTGAGGTCATTGTGCTTCTCAGTTGAGATGATACGTATCACAACTCCAATCACATAAGTTATAGACATGGAAAACGTTAATTAAAATTTGCTCACATTTTGTTGATGTATTTTTTCTATCTCACATGAAATCATGCTTTTCAGGCTTGGAAGCGCAGTTTCGGTGCCCTTTGCAATAAGCACACGACTGCCTTTGTGATAAACACAAAACTACTTTGCATGTCCTTATATGCAACAAAGGTATGGTGTGTTTGGCTACAAAAGGATTACAAATATTTTATTAGCTGACCTTTTCCCAATTGGGAATAAGAATGTGAGGGAATAATGATAAAATTGCTTATCGAAACTGCTTAATTAGGGGCTGTTTGGGTTGCTTATTTAAACTGCGTTGCAATTGCTTATTGATTCTGCTTAGATAGGGTTGTTTGGGATTGCAAATTTTTAGATACCGTGGAATCATAGTATCCAAAATTGTAATGGAAAGCTAAACGTTAAAATTGGAACAACATCTTTTGGGAAATAATTGAACTCTTGCAGATAGAGAATTAGAACTTTCAAAATAAATAAATTTGTGGGTATTTTGCTTATCAGTTGAGATGATACGTATCACAACTCCAATCACATAATTTATAGACATGGAAAAAACGTAACTTATTTTTGGATGATTTATGCATTGGAGGACACGATGCATGGGCATTTGTTAGATTAATATTACAAGCATAATAGTTTATAGTATAATTAACTGGTGTTTGGACATAATGCGTTTCAAGGGATGTTTGGTCACAAAAATGTTTATGGGATGTTTGGACGAAAAACAGTTTATTGCCAGTTTGGACAAAAAAAATAGTTTATTGCCAGTTTGGACAAAAAAAATTGCATCGATGAAATCTATATTCTTTATATATCATGAGTGTGATGAAAGTGTTGTTTTCATGTATTGACATCTAAGGTCAAATT
This sequence comes from Chrysanthemum makinoi, assembly GCA_910596185.1. NCBI lineage: Eukaryota > Viridiplantae > Streptophyta > Magnoliopsida > Asterales > Asteraceae > Chrysanthemum > Chrysanthemum makinoi. The sequence continues at coordinate 187,152,320 of OU343216.1, forward strand.
TGCATTTGATAAATCTGTAATTTTGATATATTTGAATACTTAGATTAGCTGAAACAGCCCAAATAGCCCAACTATTTACTCCTTAATTGATTACTTCAAGCTTGATGAATGACACATTAGTATGTTATCGTTAAAATTTTAGACTATTTTGTGATGGGGATGATAGAAATGGCTCTTAGGTGATACATACACCGCCTACACCTCAAAATCCCTTCCATCTAAATATGCTGGTAAGAAGAGGTGTCTTGGTGGCTGAGTGTGCTGAATTTATGCATAACTTTTTTCGACTAAGACAAAGTAAGAAAAGCCAGAACCAGTAACTCCACCTTCATCTATTACCGTTTCAAATCACTGAGATGAGTCACACTTCTTCTCCAATGTGAAACATGGCTTCAAACTCATCTTCTATTTATATATCAGATCTTATTCTCAAAAATTTCAACTTCCATTATTCATGTCTTTTTTTGCCTAAGTTTTAGCTATTTTGTATGAATTGTAATGTTAAATTGTAAAAGCACTAAACATATTCTAAATCTTGAATTTGAGTACCTTTTTGTTTCACTTACAAAACCTTAAAAAAAATAGTTGTGTTAAATGGGCGAAATGGTTTTACGAATTGAAGAAAAACGTTTTTGATGAATTGGATATTTATTTTTCTTTTATATTTTGTAATTCATAAATGGTTGTTTCACTTATTTGTGTAGTTTTAACGTTTTTTCCTTTTAAAAACATTACTTACATATTCAAAAGCTTATCATGATAAAAGTTGTTTCTTGTGTGCATTTCCACATGTTTTATTATATTGCAAAATTTTCTTTAGCAAACATTATGGCAACTTTTATTTTTATAAAGCTTTTTTTTTTCTTTTCATAGAGGTTTAATGACATATTCCAAGAAGTTTACGAAAGCAATTGGAAATCAAAGTTTGAGGCTGCTGGGATATGGTGAGTAGTTAAATTTGCAGGTTCCAAGTTTCTTTCTTTTTGTAACTTGTGCGCCTAACCTTATTGTAATTCATTTATAGGTATGAACACGGTCTCATTGATGATATGGTTGCTTATGCTCTTAAGAGTAACGTAAGGTTATGTATGGCATGTAACATTGGCCAAGTCCAAGTGTTGATATGAATGAGTAAAGAGCATCAAGTGGATCAACAAAGATCCGGACAACTAAGAGAAGTTGTTGTAAGGCCGACTCCAATTTGCAATTTTTCTTAGTCTATAGATTATACTATATGTTTTCAAGGGGTCATCTAATGAATCTTACGATGTGGTTAATGTTGACTGGCTACAAATGGTTCAAAAAAGGGCCATGACCATTCACAGTCGTATCTTTGACTGCTCAAGCATCAAATACTAATTCATCACAGGTAAGTCAATGAGGTAAGCAATGTAATACCTCTTGGTGCTGTTGACTATTGAGTTATGAAGTAAGCAATTTAATACCAAAGAAATATCCATTTAGTTTCTTGCATATCAAGGATTCATAATGTTAGGCCAACACACTGATTTCTTGAAATTCCAAAAAGAAGATTCACCGTTAGGGTCCGTGACAAATTTTACCGTTAGGGGTCCGTGACAGATTTTAAGAACGCCATGAATTTGAGCGATTGGGCTGCAATAGGTGCAACAATTTTGATTCAGCGTGATAAGTTTGAAATTTTGATATTGTTATGTTGGTTCGATATCAGGTGCCTGACTGGTTTCAAGTTTGTATCAATTATCATCCACCAATAGTCGTACATGGGGGAGATCTTGCAAAGGTTCAACGAGCAGTTTGCATGATCAGCAACATCACAGCAGTTGCATAGGTGTTTTCACGTATTGACCACAAGGTTGATCTTATGTATGCAAAAAGGGCCATCGTTCACACGGTGAAGGTATGGAGGAAGGTGAGTTTTCAGAAGCTCGTGAAGATCTTGCGGCTTTTGAGAAAGATTATGAAGAGGTTGGTGCTGAAGATGTGGAGGATGACAGCGAGGATGAGGACGTGTGCTTATATTCTTCTATATGTTAAACAATATACCAATTGATTTTCATTTATATGAATTCTAACATGTCTTCATATCATCATTATGGTTGGATTGAATTAGATCATTTTTTTGGACCAACTTTGTGAATCAATATGCGTGTTTACTTTGTTAGTTTATTTGCCTTTGGATTTTTATTGAGAACTATATTGCTCCAGTATTGTATGTGCGAACGATTCGTAGAAATTATAATAACACCAAGATAGAATCCAACCAACCACCCCTTGATTCAAATAGAGAGTATCGTGATTACAAAGACATAAGATAGATAACAAGATTGTCACCAGGTGTGATCAATCAACCAAACTACAATCTAGGCTTGATCAAGATGACAGATCAAGCCTAACTATATAGTGAGTAAGAATCAGAGAAGACAAGAGAGTCGTATAAAAAAGACGACTTGAGAGTGAGTGAGGATGCAGTGGAGGAGAGGAGTACTTATTCAAGCATGACGACAAAGATTCAAGTTGTATGCCCATTTTGTTTCATTGTGTCGTCCCCGACTCCTCAACTTTGGCTTTTGTCGTTGTGAGCTTATAACTAATTTATACAACATTGTATTATTTGAGATAGTTGTGCATGTTAGTCTATGCACTGTTATAGAAATTTATATAAAAGTGATGCATTTTTTCTTTGATAAAGTTTTAACCGAAGTTGATATTCTATATTTGTATAAATGTGAAAAGAACTCTTTTAAAAGATTGAAATAAACTAACAAATTATGTATATTAAAATTAAGCATTTTCTTTATTTAAAATAAACAAGTTATTAAACTTATGACGATGTAACTTCTCTTCATCAAGATATGTTACCATTTGAGGTCTATTATTTTTTGTCTGATGTTCATATTTTTTTACTTACTCCATGCTTCAAAGAATGGCACTTTGAGAAAATAGGAGAGTCAAGATATCTACATGCTTCAAAGAAGGAGAAAAATAGGAGAAAATAGGAGAGTCAACAATGGCACTTGGGAGTTGGGATTGCAATTTCTTTGAAGCATGGAGATGATGGGTTGTTAACAAAAAGGTGGTAGGAGTAGCAATTGACTCTCACACGTCAGGTCTACTTTATTTTCAACGATTTTCCATTTTATGAAGATAATTGAGATTTGCTTTTGTATTGTGATAAAATTTCTTTGACTAATTTGACATATTATATAATTTTGTTGATTATTGGGAATTTGGTATAATCTGAAAAGATATATATTGATATATATGTGTGTGTTTGTATGGTATCCGTTTAACTCAAAGAGTTGAAGTGATCAATTTGTACAGTGTGTTAGACAAAATCACAAAAACATATGTTTACGGTTTCAACAAATTATTTTAGATTGGCAACGCGATGATTGTAAATCGATTGTGACTCACACATATTTTAAATTTAACAAATTTACGTTATTACTTTTATTATCATCTCATTTATCTATTTCTTTAAAAAATAACCCGGTGTCAACGGGTCTCTAAGCTAGTGTGAGATATGTTGTAGGTGCGAATCATACACAAAAATACTAAAATTACAATTTTAAGATGTAGAAAGATGTCAAGTGTTTAATGTTTATGATGTTACGTGACACCGATTATTTTGTGCTACACACTTGTCTGTTCGTGTATGATAAAATCATATTGATGAATTTGCTAAAAATACAATAATAATTGCTGCTTTTTTTACGTATGTTATAAAAGTCTTGTTTCTAAAAATATACAATAATAATCCCTTATTGCCAATTTGGCATGATGCATATACGAACAGGATTGATCAGGGGGGTGTCTGGAGGTCCCCGGACCCATGGATAATTGTGTCGTAGTGTTAATTTTGTTAAAAACATCGATTTTTTAAATGCACGTTGGCCCAAAAATTATGTTTCATAGATTGTTTAGTTTTATTCCAAGTGACACCTCACATACCTGCCTTGGTTCCCGTCCCGTATAATATACGAACTTAAACACGACTTTTTTAGATTCCGCACGACAAATTCCAAATGATAATAAAAGTGGTGCATAAACGGATGACAACTAACCGGATTATAAGGTAACAAAGGTTATAAAGCGTGCGGTACAAACAAATATTTATGTCCACAATAAGAGGTTGTGACCTTTTGGTTAAGTATCGTCGCAAAAGTGAAATGCTTCATTCTATTATACTCATCGGTATCATTACTAATATTGTTAATTAAAAAAAATTAATAAAAAATTGTCAAGTGTTATAACAAATCTGTAAATTAAGGTTATGATTATTTTTTGGTTTAATATATTCACAACAAAGTTTATTAATCTTGATCACAAGGGAAAATAAACATTTTTGTTAAGCTAAATTCTATGAATATGATGAAGAGGTCAAAGATGTGTATAAATGCCATATTCAGGATAGGCGTAACAAATACAATAGAAGGAAATAGCACTCAAATTAAAAAAGATCATCAACTATTTTAAATCATGAGCACGAGCTAAGTTTAACTTAAACTATACGAATACTTGTGTATAACAAAATAATACTTGTGTATAGTAGTATGGTTATTCATTTTTATCAACTTATAAAGTAACAAAATAATAAGGAAGTTTTAATATAATGTCTTCTATATTAAAGTATGTGGAGGAATTTTTATAAATTATTAATGTTGGGATTAAAAAAAAAAAAAAAAAAAGATAATTAACAAAAAAAAAAAAAAAGTCTTCTCTTCTTTTAGAAACTACATTATAAGAAAGTTGTCAAGTTTTTGGGTGGGAAATTAAGTCAACTATTTCATTAAAAAAATATTGTTTTGATTTTTATGTGAGAATTTAAGTTTAAAAGAATATTTTAGAGATTAAACATTACTTATTTTTATGTTTTTTAACTTTTAAGAAAGATAAACATTCATGCAATATATGTAATACAGATTATGTTAGTATAAGAATTTTTATAATTTTCTTTTAAATTTATGCTCTAAAAACATTAATATGTTACAGTATCATGTATATATTTATTCTACTATTGATAAGGAAATAATACAAACCTATTGGGATTTGCTAAATAAAAAAGTATTAAATTTTTTACCAACACGTTTATTTATTATGACATTGTGTTAGTTATTACAACATTATAACATTAGTTACAATATTTTAAAGTACTATTTATAGACATGTTTAAAAAAAAAAAAAATACAACGTGATATAACAAAAAGAAGTTCTAAAACCATAACTATCATTTTAATTCGTGTTTTTAATATATACAAACATATTTGAATGCAATTAATTGAATGATATCTTATTAGTACATGATATTAGGGTGGTGTCATTCATGCCACACCATAACTCACCATACCTCACAATCCACCAATAATATCATTCAACCTAATCTCATACCTCACTCATACCTCACCATAGTTTTTTAGTGGCAACCATGATTCCATACCTCACTCAATTTTTATTTTATTTTTTTAAATTCATAATTATATTAAACAATTAAATACTATCTCCGTCTCAAATTTTATGTCCATTTTGACTTTTTGAATCTAATTTTGACCTTAAATATTTTTTTATTATTATATAATACTTGATGCAAAATATATGAATAGATTGTGTTTTAAATGTATTTTGCATTGATATAATTTTCATCAAGTATTATGTAATACAAACATAAATATTTAAGGTCAAAGTTTGATTAAAAAAGTCAAAATGAACATAAAATTTAGAACGGAGGGAGTAAAAATATAATATTTCATTAATAATAAAAAAAAAATTACATAATACTTAAAAAAAAATTACATCACCGTTGAAATAAAAAGAAAATGAAACTAGTCATCGAGGTATGCTAATTCTTGAGCCGCTACATGCTCCGTAAGATCATATCGGAGACGATTATGGATATCTTCATCGAGTAACTCCTGTAGTGCACTGTCATCGTAAACTGGCGCTACCTGCTGATCCATAATATGAACTGGTGGAGAAATAAGTTTCTAGGGTACTACCGGTGGAGAAAATTAGTTCGGAAGACTCTTCGGAAAAAATTAATTCGTCATCGGATGAAGAAGATGATGATGAAGACATTTTTTTGAGTGTTGTAGTTGATTTGTTTGTGTAAAAATGATGAGATTTGAAATAAAAAGCGAGGAGGATGAAGTGATATTTATCAAGGGATTTTTTTTTTTTTGAAGTTAATGCATGCAACGGTCGAATTTTGAAAGCCCAAACACGCTCCTCCTTCCACACCGATTCGGCACCACACACCGTTCTCCATACCACACCGAGCCATACCGCACGACTGGCAACGGTGTTGCCGTGCGGCATGGCTGCATACCGAACCCAAACCGCATGCAATGCCACCATTTTGTATGATAAATGCTATCTTATCAGTACATGATATGATAACACCATTTTAATTCATGTAATTTTTGTAATAATTTATTTATGATAAATAATATCTTATATTTTGAGTTCCTTTACCATACTAATTGCAATCAATACGTTTTATTGCTTTTAGACCATTTGATTTCGCTGTTGCATTATGCGAGCATCATATTAATATATATTTGTATAATAGTATTTATTTTGTTGCTATATTTTAATATTATACTTTAACAATTTTTCGTATAACATTTTTCGAAATAAGATACTCACTATCGCTAACATTGGTAGGGAGGGAGATTAGGGTCAAAGTGGGTGACATATGGATTTTTCGATTTAGTGTTAATTTTAAGAAAAAACATTGATTTTTCTCATATATATATATATATATATATATATATATATATATATATATATATATATATATATATATATATATATATATATATCTTAAATGACCCTGTCTCTAAATATGTTTTTAGTCTTATTTAGTTAGCATCTTAAACTCTATTATATTACGGTTAAAAAAATTTACGCATCCGGTCATACTTGTTCCTGGCTCCGTCCCTGCACACGGGTACCCGCTAATACTAACCAACAAATATGTATATTTTTCTTGTTTTGTCGCATTTTTATCAGAAAGGTGTTTTGGACATGTTCAAAGATTTATTAAGGAGTATGATGAGTTAAAGTTGACTAAAAGGTTAAAAAGAGAAAAAAAGAATCATAAATGTACTCTTTTTTTGTCAAAGTTAGGATAAGACGAGTACGGAAAGACAAGATAAGGAAAAAAAAAACTTATAGCACATTTAGTACCTTGTTTTGCTAGTGATGATATAAGCTATTTTTAGTTACACACCGACTAATAGTAAATAATTAGATACATATGGATGCATGAATCCTACGAGTATTTATTTCCAGTATACATATAGTAACATAGATACACAAACCCTTAACATTTCAACTATATCACATTCACATTTTCTAGCACTTTTAGCAGGTATGTAAACACACTTTCATTCAGTTTATTAATTTCTTGTTAAGTTTGTTTCAGGTAATAATTTAAAACATTTAATCCTGGGCTATAGGCCCTTTATATGAAGTTTTGAATGCAATGTCTTTAAATCGATCGACATCGAATTAATCGCACGATTAATCAAATATTCATTGTGTTTCTGTTCTAGGATACATGTCGAACGGTGTGTTCCTTGCAAGATGTGACTACATGATGAATGAATTCCTCAAGCTTTGCTTCACTTGCAAGAAGGAAATTGGCGAAAAAGATATCATGTTTTACAAGTAAATAATCTATATATTCATTTGTTTTTGTAAAATTGTACATTTTCTATACATTGATTTTCTAGATTTTTTGAACATGGAAACTGATTTATTTGTGAGGTTTTTGCAGTGATCGCTCATTTTGTAGTGATGATTGTCGCAATAAAGAGATGAAGAAGGACACAGAAGAAAATTTGAAGAATCGTGAGAAATCGAGGCAGGTCATGAGAGCCCGTAAGAACATACCACCACAGGAGAACGCGGATGTCAGCATTTTTACCAGTGATGCGTGATCGCGAGGTCTTTGTTGGTTTTAGTACATGCTATTTGTGGTGTCGAATGATGGATAAGAGTTAATTATATTAGTTTCATATATAAATGCTTTATCGTTTTAGCTTCACTTCAAATGTCATGTGTAGTTTCTTTAGTTTGTGGTTAATCTATCATGTTATTTTATTCACCTCTTATCGGTTTCCATTTAAGAAGCTTTACATAAGAAAATAAAAAGAAAATTCATGTATAAAGTAGATGCCTAATAAATAGATAGATTGGGAAAAACGTTCACAGTTGTGACCGCATAGCGCAGTGGATTAGCGCGTTTGACTTCGGATCAAAAGGTCGTGGGTTCGACTCCCACTGTGGTCGACGTTTTCTTTTTTCATTTATAATGGAAATTGCTTTAAAGATAAAATACATGCATTAATTGCTTTTATCTTACTATCTATTTAAACTAACTAGTTATAATGCCCGCTCACGCGCGGGGTTTTTTTTAATTTTTTTAATAAAACAAATAATTTAAATTTTGTTTTGTTTTATTTATTTGTTTTAATTTTGTATTATACGAATAAGAGAGCTCGACTATGTGTATGTATATTTTGTGTTTGTTGCACGTTTGGGGCTTTGACATGAACCCAACTTTGTTTAGATATTATATAGTGTAGGGTATTTTAATCATTTCAGTTTAGTCATCTGAAAGTTACTCACAAGGACATTGGTTGAACTTTTGAAACGATAGGGATTGTGCATGCAATTTGACGAAACCACAAGGACGATTTATGCAATTTACTCTCAGACTTATGTTTGTTGCAACGGCTTTTTATATTGATACTTATAATCCTTGTGCACGCACGTTTTTTTTTTTAATGATGTAATTTTATAGATTAAGAAATAAATATGTCTTCTTTTTATAATAATGTTTTCGATTACATAAAACTAACAAAATCACATATATAGCCATCAATATGTGTTATTTTCATAAGAAAATGTGGTTAATAATATTTAAACTAAATTTGATTTGCAGATGTTATTGTTACATGGCCAAAGGGTTTCATAAGATAAGTTTTGATTATGTTCATGTCATATTGCGAGAGCTAAATAAGTTTCGGATTATTTTTTTGTTTCTAAAATTCTTTTCAAATTTTTATTGCCATGATCCTTCCTTTACTTAGATACTTACATAAGTTTAGTAGTAAATATATGTTTACTCATTTACATCATTTTCTTTATTATTATTAAACATTTTTTTACCAAAAAGCATCTTATTGCTAAAACTTTATTTCGTAGGTACAAAGTAAGTTTTGTTGCACCCGTTGCATGCGTGGGCACAGATATCTCGTTGCTAAGCATACACAATACTCGTATTTTCTTTGCATCCTAAAAATGGTTGACAATGCAAATAAGAGTAGTCCTTTAATTGGCTAGCGGGATTACGCTTAATGGGATAGGCCGGTAATTATGTTCATAATTTACAATTCTACCTTGATTTTTCAAACAACTATTTCCAATTTACATTTCTAAACATTAATATTTGTAAAGCACCCCACTATCAAACCCATTTTTGAAGATCAAATTATTAAGATAGATCCTAAAAAAAAAGGCACCAATGCACATTCCTCCAAATGCAGTCGCTGTCATTATATAACGATTGAGTTACTTTTCAAGTTTGAGTCTTGATGTCCATACATCAACATTTGTTGCTTGGGATATAATGATTGAGATCTTATTGAAGATTTAGTCTCGATGTTCAGCACCATTTTTTGCTCCTGTAAGGTTTCAAATATTTAAAAAATAATAATAATAAATAAATTAAAAAAAAAAAAAAAAAAAAAAACCTCAAAAAATTGAAATCACGTCCATATGTTTAACCAATACATGAGACTGTATAAGTTGTTCCAATTAATATCATATTGAAGTTAAAGTCTAAGTTGTTGTTTTACATGGTCCATATAAGCAATTATATTCTCAAGATACGATGAACTTGATTTGTGTAATTATTTTGGCAAATATAACTTGTAAACACCGAAACTACGACTACTCTCATCATCAATACCTTGCATTTAAGTATTTCCATATTATAACCACCAGGACACTTCTTTCCACCCATCAAGTATAAATTATATTCTTTACTTAAAAGGTGACTTACTTTAAACTTTAACAAAGAGGCAATATCATTTCTTGGATCAAACTATTATTATTCCATATTTCATATAAGAAAGTTTTCCCGCATGGCAACATATATCGTTTTCCACTTACATGAACTACGGACTATTTTATATAAACTGATGGTCCGTATACAAATAAGTCTAGTATGATTGCTTAAAAAGTCTATCACTTGTTCCTAAGACCAATTCATAGTATTTTACAGAGCACATTATAACATATCTCATTGTGAATCAAAAGATTATAGTTTTCAGAGGCAATGCAACACTTTTACCGTCGATAGCAATTGTAGACCAAAAAAATACACAATATAGCAACATATATTCAACATGTTGGCGATCATATAAACATCTTGTAAAAGTATGATTCTTTTGTAATGTAACATATTGGATTTCACAAACACACTAAACCATAAGATCAAATAGGCGTATTATGAGTTCTAGAGAGAGAAAGTTAGAGGTTTAAGGAACTTTAGTGAGAGAAAGAAAAATCTTATTATGAGCTCCAACTCTCTACCTTGGGAGGTAGAGAGTATTTATAGTCAATACATAAATCGCCACCTATCGGGCGTGGATCGGGCATCACATGGGTAAAGACCGTCCGTCATCCACGGTGTTACTTATACTAAATACTACTTAACTTACAATAATCTACGACTACGAGCTTTCTAACGATTACATATACTTGAGGTGACCGACTCTTTAATAACTGAATTTACTAAATCCTAACAATCTCCCTCTAAGGGAGGTCACCTCAAACACACATTAAACATACATTGAATACAAAGAGATATTATATTAAAAGATTGTTCTTGCATTCTTGATGTAGTACTTTGCTCGGCTCGTAGTCATTGATTCTACTTATTGCATGTTTGGTTAATCCAAGTGGAGGTCTTTACTGATCCACGTGATAATAATGTTGAGCCAGCTTTTGAGATCATCGGCAAACAAAAATCTCCGAGACATCCATTGTGGTGTTGGTATTATGTGAAGTTGTGACAACGGACCGACATGCTCACATTCGGATCATGATTTCTTCTTATCGAGTAGCGGAAGCTTTCGTTGATTCATGATATTGGCGGCGGTGTAGCGAAAGCATGGAGTGAAACTATCAGAGTCATTGATGCACTAATCATGATTTCTTTCGAGATGAATGTGTTGAGTGAGCATGCGGCTATGGATTGACCGCTTCATTCGATCGCGCAAACGTAGAGGCGTACACTGCATACAACATTAGCAATAAATCGCACGAAAGTGTCTTTGATCACTTTCGTTGAATTGAGGTACACGCCCACGGTTCCCGTTGATCGATACAAATCTTGCACGTGATCGTATAATTCGAAGAATTTCCTTGACAGGGTTTCGCAAATCGCTATGGCCGTTCTCAAACCGAACGTCTCAAAGAAGACAACACGGAGTGAGTGAACCAGCGAATAGAGATTCAATGATTGATGAAAAGAGATTTGAAAAACAATCGTGTATTGCTCAATAGAAATTTGTTTTTGCAATACAACGAAGGTTTTAATGAAAATCAATTATCAATCATAAACACCTTTTGATATGAAATATTCGTACACGGTCGAAGTGCTAAAGAAAATAGTTTTTAAGCACAACGACCGGTTTTTCAAAGGTATCCGTCAATCCATAACCTGAACCAGGATTGATTCAAAAGATTGAATCGCCCCATTGTTTCTGTTCAGTTGTCACATGGTTGATCTATAGAATAGATCTCACATGCCACCTACCGGGAGCTTGTTTGATGTTGGCTCCAGAAGGCTTTCCATCTTCATTGTGAATATGTTTGCATATCACTCGGATGTTCTGGAAATACCACAAGGATAATGCGTAGGACTCAAGATATAATCTCTCTTTCCACATTGTGTGAAACAGAGAGTCTTCATTGAAAGTGTCCTAAGGAGATTAATTGATGATCTCGTGGCTCTAGACTCAATTTGTGCATATTTGGATCCTATATCGGGGACTAGGGAGAGGGTCTCCTTCTTCAATATCAACAATCTCTAAGAGAAAGTCTATAGATTATGTAGGTTCCCCGTGAGAATGAAACAAGCCCTTTTAAGAGGAACTTGAGTGGTTTGGGAAGTTGTAGTGCGGTGCGTCACTGGGTCCATGACGTCTTGTCTTCAATACCGATGTTACCTTGGTAACCACCAAGAGTATATGAATTGAACCGGTTTACGCCTAAGGTTGAATAATTATAGGGCTATTTATTTTCACCCTTTTCTCATTCAATTCTTTTTCATTCTTCAACCCCTTCATTGCTTACCGAGACTTCATAGCTAGAACCTTGTTGGGTTTATTCGACTAGCTCATCTCAGTCCGCACTCTTCCCATATCTCATTTTTCTCCCTTTTTTTCATATACCTAAGGACTTCTACACTATCTAGTGGATTATCCCCGGGTAGATCCCTCCGGCGGATCATGGGAACAAATACCTAACCTTATCATCCTTATATCACCATACATAAAGTAAAGTTGGTCGGTCTATTTGGTATTGTTCATCTCCCATTGGAACCAATTGAAAACCATTTGAAAATCAATCCAGATACTTATGATATATTATCAAAGCATTTTGTACTTGAATTGTTTTTGATATTTTTAGAACAAGAGCTCCCCCTCAACATGTGCATCAAGTGTTTGAAATCGTTTTGCACACGGAGGCAAGAGAAAGAATTAACTTCTTTGAATACCATTTTCTAAAAAATATCAACATCACTTCCCTAATCAAATCAAGAAGATAAAGCATTTTGGGGAAGGATGAGGTTTTGATAAGCTTGCTCCCCCTCAATATGTGCATAGATATTTGAAAATGTTTTGCACATATTAGGAAAAGACTACACATTGAGATAAATTGATCACGTTTCAAATATTTGCGGTTTAAGATAGATGCTCCCCCTCAACATGTGCATGGAAAATTTGAAATCGTTTGGCGCATGTGGGAAGGAGAGCTTGTACATCCTTATAAAACCATTTACTGAAATTATCGTTTAAATCCAATTTAAATCACAAATTCTCCTCCGATCACAATTATCAAATCATTTGAGATTTGTGATCTCTTAGAGATTTAAATTGATTTTGAAAGCTTTTAAGGAGAATTGTGACTTGATTATGAAAACGTTTTAGCTGATAAGGATCGGTTTTTGAGACTTTAAACTCCATTGAATAAACATGCATGATTATCTTTTGAAAATAATTGTATGACAAATAACCTTTTGATTTAATTGAAATCATTCTCCCCCTCAATCAATGACATAAGTTGTTGATTGGGAGATAGATATTTTGACAAACTTTTAAGTCCAGATGGTTATCAAAAATAGAGTCCGAGTTATTTTTCAAAACAACTAGTTTTCATTAGATAGTAAGGATTATTTTAAAGAATCAGAGCAAGGAATTTGAAAACCAAGATAAAGTATGGCTCTGTTATATCTTTGAAAAGCGGGTTACTGCCTGAAATGACAATAAACCATTGTTTCTCTTTCTCCCAATATATATATATATATATATATATATATTTAAATTCGAACAACATCTAAAGTCCCGTGTCATTCTTTGAATGACAACATCAAGACCGTAGATATAATCGAATCGAGAGAAACATGACAAAATGACAATATTTTTTTTGAAGATTTTTTGAATTTTTCAATTTTTATGGATTTTGAAGGTTTTATAATTTTGTATTTTGTTTTTCAAAAATATTTACAAGGGATAGATGAAGGAAACCTTTTACTCCTCTTCTTCCTCTTGAAGACGTTTGAGTGTTTATGGTTGTAGGCTCTTAAGACCCAGTCGTGGAAGAATAAACTCAAAACGTTCTCTAGGAAGAGCTTTGGTGAAGATGTCGCTAAGCGGTATTCAGATCCTCACAAAGTATAGTTCCACCACACCGTTTTCTACTTGCTCCCCGATGAAATGATGTCGAATGTCGATGTGCTTTGCTCTTGAGTGTTGTACGTTGTTGCATGAGAGAGCAATAGCACTTTTATTATCACAGAGGGATTTTGTTGAATTCAAAGCCATAGTCAGATAATTGTGATCTCATCCATAGGATTTGAGCACAACAAGATGACATGGCTATGTATTCACCTCTGTAGAGGAAATAGAAGTACTCATTTGCTTCTTAGAAGACCAACTCACAAGCTTATCACCCAAAAGCGAGCACCTCGGAAGTACTTGAGCGAGTATCTTGACATCTGCATGATCGGCATCGCATAGGTCGTTAGTGACATACCTGGTGTCTTTCGGTACCATAGTCCCATATTGATGGTTCCTTGGAGATACCGAAAGACCCGTTTAACCGCTTCAAGGTGCTTTTAGTAGGCTTAGCACGGTATCTAGCACACATGCACACAGAACAAGATGTCGGTCTACTAGCCGTGAGGTACATCAGGGATCCAATCATACTACGATATTTCGTTTGGTCTACCATGATCCCCGAGTGGTCCTCATCTAGTTTAGTACGTTCAATCATGGGAGTGTCAACAGGTTCACTTGAATCAAATCCAAATTTCTTTAAAATCTCATTTGCATATTTAGATTGATTTATGAAAATGCCTCCGGACTTTGTGAGATTTGTAATCCCAAGAAAAATGACATTTGTCCCATCATTGACATTTGAAATTTAGAACCCATTTCATTTGAAAACGGTCACACTCATTGGGGTCAGTCGAGGCAAAGATGATATCATCAACATAAATTTGAACATGAATTAAATGTTTGCCGACTTCTGGTGAACAATGTTGGATCAACTGCTCTTTCTTTGAATCCGGTAGATATAAGAAACTTTGATAGCGTATCATACCATGCCCTTGGAGCTTGCTTTAAACCGTAAAGAGCCTTCTTCAAATGATAGATGTGAGTAGGATGCTCTGGATTCACAAAGCCTTCGTGTTGGCGTGACGACTTCTTTAAGATCTCCGTTCAGAAATGCCGTCTTTACATCCATCCGATAGACTACCATGTTCTTACTAGCAAGATTAGCCAAGAATATTCGATTGCCTCGATCACGAGCAACGGGATCAAATGATTCTTCAAAATCAATACCTTCCTCTTGACGGTATCCTTTAGCAACCAATCGAGCCTTGTTCAATAAGACATCACCATGCTCATCAAGTTTCACTTTGAGGATCCATTTTAGAGCAATGATCATAGCACAATCTGGAGCAGGTACTAATTCCAATACATCAAGTCGATCAAACTCATGAATTTCTTCTTGCATGGCATTGAACCAACTGTCTTCATTCATGGCGGTTTTAACATCTTTTGGTTCGATCTTAGAGAGTACGGAGTTGAAGAAGCACCATAAGGCATCGGTTGCAAGTTGTTTCCGCGTGGATACTTGGGCGAGAGGGATTTCCAATGATGTTGTCTAATGGATGATCGTGAGTCCATTTTCTCGAGGTGTTCATGTGGTTGTTGTTGAGGGACTGAAGTAGCGAGTCGATGTCTCCCGAAGAAGATGGTTCGATGATGATTCAGGGACAAATATGTTTTCAAATGGAGCATCTTCAGGAGTAGCAAAGGGATTAACTTCATCATTGATGCCGAAAAATTCCATGATGTACATTGAAGATTGAAGATTTGTTGATGAGAGTGATCGGCGCTTCTTGACTTAATGATATTGAAATGAAGGATTGACTTCATTCACGGGGATATGAGCGACCTCTGTTGTGGAATTGACACCTTCATTAGCACTTGGCTCATAGTGTTTATCAAACATCGGATCAAACAATTTCTTTAAATCATCTTTAGTTGGAGGTACATATGGAGTTTCTTGAGAGGAATTTGGTACAAGGGATGAACCAATTGGACTGTTTTGAAGTGCGGGTCCTGGATTGTCCAGAGCCATTTGACCGTCACTCATCAAACGTGGCGTGAATTGTTTCCATGATATTTCGGGTTCTCTTGTTGTAGATTCGGTAACCTTTTCTGTTTGGTGCATAGCCTACAAATACTCCAAAGTCCGCTTTAGCTCTCAGTTTTCCTAAATCTTGACCATCATTAGTTGGATAACATAAAGCACCAAACACACGAAGGTATGATAGATTAGGTTTTCTATTGTGGACAAGTTCATAAGGATTCTTTCCATGAGAAGTGTGAATTAGAGATCGATTTTGAGTGTAACAAGCGTGGCAATAGCTTCACCCATAGAAACATTGGAACCTTTGAGTAAATCAGCATTATTCTTGCGGCTTCTACAAGAGTTCGATTTAGTCTTTCAACTACACCGTTCTGTTGAGGAGTTCGAGGACACTTCTTTGGGGACTGATTCCAACATTTCCATAAAATTCATTGAGTTCTTTATTAACAAACTCAGTTCCATTGTCATCATCGGACGATTCGAACTTTTGTTGAGTCGATCTGAAGTTGTTTAATGAGTTTGATGATGACATCCGAGTTTCATCCTTTGTCCTCAAAAACTTAACCCAAGTGAATCAAGAGTAGTCATCAACCACTACTAACACATATCTCTTCCCATTAATAGTTTGCACTCTCATTGGTCCGCATAAATCCATATCAAGGGTATGAAGAACTTCCAATACTGAGTTTGTGGGTTTTGGTTTGTGGGCATATTTCGTGCTTTTTCCCAATCGTCAAGTTGAACAAAGATGATATTTTTCATATTTTAATCTGGGTAAGCCTCGAACAAGATCCTTTCGGAAAGGTTGTTTATTGTGCCGAAGTTCAAGTGATTGAGACGACGATGCCATAACCATGACTTTGTTTTAGAAGCCTTTGATAGCAAGCAGATTGGAGAAGACTTCATCATGTCATCGATAGAGATGGTGTATAGGTTAGAACCACGAGTACCTCTTAATAATTCTACACCATCAAGTTCTCTAACAAAGCAAGTATGTTTTCTAAAAGCCACTTCTAGATCGGAATCACGAGAATTGACCAACGAGAGAACAGTTATGACCAAGACCTTCCACATAATATACCAAATCACACTTTTACCAACAACATAATCTCCATAACCCATAATAGCTCCAAAATGGTCGCTCCCGAATCTAAGCGTCCGATGAATTTACTCACGAGTTCATGAGCAGACCGGTCTCCGGTCATATGCTTGGAACGGCTGAGTCCAGTACCACGAACGATTTGAACGATCTGCAGTTGAACACGAGACAAGAATGGATAAGCGGATAATTGGGATCCCCATGCAAGAATGGGTTCCATTAGGTTAGTAACAGTGATTGGAACACCCACATCGAGAGATAGAAACATTCATATCGAAATTGAGGCAATGGAATCATTATGAATAGATGCAATTAGTGTGTCCATTTGACCTATTCAAAGTATGTTCACTTCTTAAGGGAATAGTTCTACCAAGAGGCATCCATTTTCTAGTGGGCATTGCACGATTATCCTTATGGCCAAAAGGTATCCATTGATAACCTATCTTACTAAATGTTCTTCCTATGGATTTCCACTATTTTCTAACTTTCTTTCGCCTTTGCCTTTTTGCCTTCTTAGCATGATATTTTGCATTAACAATGTTAACTAGAGATTTGACAGCATTAGACAAAGCATTCACACCACATTCATGATTAGAAACAGAATTCAAGCAGACATCATTACAAGGTTTGCAAATAGTATCGGAATTCGAATTAATTACTGATGCGCCTATGGCTAATAATAAAATCAACACGATTCGTTTTATTCAACTCAAGCTTAAAGTTCCTAGGTTGGTCTTCTACTCTCTTCCAATGCACATTCTTAGCTTGCGAGGTCCTATCATTCCTTGTATTGTCTTGAGACTTTGACCTGCGCTTTAATGTCACCGATTACTCTAGAGGGAATGGGAACATTAGTTGGTTTTGCTACTCTTTGCCCTGTTTAGATGTCTGGATCCGAACTACATGCAGCACACTAAGGTTCACTTTCTTAACACTATAAGTCTTGGGATTTGTACTTCTAGAAGGCACACTAGAGTTCACTTTCTTAGCACTAACAGATCCGGAATCGAACTATTTTAAGGCACCCTGAGGTTCACATTCATAACATTGGGCATTGAATGGATTTCATGCTTGGCACTAGGCATAGAACAAGGAATCAAAGGATTAACTCTCTCACCTAAGGACTTAGGGCATATTGTAATTAAGCATTCTAGAAGTTCTTAAGATCGTTTGGCATATACGCATGCATGGCCAATTGCATTATCAAGTAGTTTCTCTAACTTATCCTCTTCTACAATCTCACGAAGACATTCTAGACTATCCTTAAGGTATGAGAAATATGTTTGAATGGAAAGTTTGTTATTCCTAAGATGAGGAGGAACATATTTCACTGCACAAAGCATATTTATTAAAAGAGTGAACCTTTGATACACCATTCTCCCCATTGGTCATTGGCATTTTCCCTTTTACGACTCTTGATTCTCAATTTCCTTTTACAATGAAGCTATTTGTTCGTTATTTTTGTTACGAGTGACCTTTATTGATTCAAATAACTCATTGAAATGACGTTTAACCTTTTCATTTTCTTCTAGAAAACTTTCATTTTCCTTTGGTAATGCATTTACTAAGTTTTGAAGATGAAACATTTGAGAATTCTGAGAATCTAAAGGAGGAGGCATTTGGGAGCCTGTCACATTGTTCTTTTGACCCTTTAATTGAGAGATTTGGGCTTTCAACTTTCTGATCGTGTTACAATGAGCTTGAATCTGTTCATCACGTTTGTTAATTTGAAAATCGCATCAAACTCGGAGCATCCGAGGATGTCTTGATATTTGAGGTTTTGATATTTTCTTTAAGATGTTGATATTTTAGTTGTAAATTAAAATGCTCAACCTCTAGTTTAGAAAAATGTTTAACCAATTTGTCGAGATCATCCAGTTCAATTTTCTCATTTAGTTTAAAATTAGTCTTTTCAAGCTCAATGACACGATCATGGGAGACTTTCGAGGCAAATGATAATTCATGAAATTGAGAAGCATTAATGAAACAATTTGTAGCAGTGAAAAACACATCTTGAGCAACACATTCAGTAATAAGAGTCTCAATCAATGTATGCAAGTTCTTCCTCTCAATCTCATTATATTTTAGTGCTCGCTCATAGTCACTAACCTCAACTATCATTGCATCAAATTTCTTTAATGTCTAAATTGATTCCCTTTTTAAGACTTTCAAAATGATCTTTTAGTTGTTTAAAGAAAGGCATGACTTCAGTTAAATAACATTCTTTCGTTTGCTCAAAACCCCTTTCCCCTTCAGTTATACCAATGGGTGTGATCCTTTTCTTACAAGTTTTCTCAAAATCAACAAATAGTTGAAAAATAACATATTGGCTGATTAAGGTCTTGCTTTTAGTGGCAATAGTCCTAGGAACTAAATGCATTGGTGTATTGGGAGGATACACGTCAAGGCATTTTCCTAAAGGGAGGGTTTGTTACAACAAGATTCTCTCGCTTTTGCTTATCTAAATCCTTTTCCAGAACACTTGTTCGGGTGTTAACAACGTCTGAGGCTTAAACATGTTCAAGGAAATCCAATTCTCCTTCTTGTAATCATGGGGTGTGATATTTATTTTCTTCTCTTTACATTTAGGATCATCTAATTTCTTGTTCATCTTTTCCTAGCGACTTCATCTGATTTCTTATCTTCCTCAGTGCACTCAACGCAACTAGGTTTTTGTCTAGGTTTAAGAATCTCATTGCCATCATAGATTACATTTTGAGCTTTTGCTATATTCCCATGACTCGGGGTTGGGTTTATCAATAATGGGAACACTATGCTTATCGCTTAAAACTCTATGCTTAGTGACCATGTGAGCAGTTTGAATGGTATTCCCTTGTATGTACAACTTATTTTCAAGCTTGTTTTTCAAGGTTTTTAGATTAGAAAAATCATTCAAAAGTTTTGATTCCTTAGCATTGAATTCTTGCTTAAGCATTTTAACATTTTCTTGAAGTTCTTGTTTTTGCTTAGCGGTTTTAGAAAGCTTTTCTTGTAAGGAGTTTAACTCTTGTTTTAATACTTCTTCTCTAAACCTACTTTTTCTAATAGTTGTGCGCATTTGGTCATCCATTTCTCGCTCACGGGTGGTTAACTCAAACTTAGCACGTTGTTCATAAATAGCAACACGTTCTTTATAGGCATTAAGTTCGTAAATAACAGAATCATCGGGGGCACATGCAGTGTATTCTTCAAAAGCATAGTCATCATTGACTGCATAAGATACATCACTTGGTACAATCTCACTTTCACTTTGTTTCACATATTGATCATATGGGACAACATTGATATTACCCATATTTTCAATATCTGACTCAATAATTACAGTTGATTGTACTTTGTTATGTATCTTTTGCTCATCAACTTCATCGTATAATTTTAATACCTCAGAAATGATTTTGTCTTTGGATGGACCAGCTTGTGGTGATGAAGGGACTTTAGGAGAGACCATTGGAGAAATGCTAGCCATGAAGATGGTTTGTGCAGTGGGTTCTTCATCAACATCAGAGTCGTATGCATCACAATCAACTACTTGAAAGGCATTCTGATGATTATGGCCTATCTCCTGAATTGGTTGCTCATCCACATCTGCATCATATGTCTTAGCATTTTCCTCAGCCAAGAACAACAACTCCTCTTCATCCAAAGCTGCACCATTATCCTGAGCTTGCACAAGCAACATCTTATCCTTGAAGTACTCGACATTCTGAGGCGTTTTGGTGATGTGCAGTTCCTTGCAATGTGTCCCTCACCTCCACAGTTGTAACATTTGATTGGTTTTGCTTGACCATGGTTTCCATTCCTTCCCCTATTCTGATTTGCAGCATAACCTCTACCAGCTCCACCTCTTCCTTGTTCATCTTGCCTTTCTTGAACCGGTTGCACCATAACCTTCCCATCTCTCGACAAGTGGCTTGATTGTGTGGATTAGATGCGGAGATTGTTGTTGGTGTGTGGAAGAGAGTTCATGTTTTGACTAATCAGTAGAGCCAGTTGATTAATGAAGTTTCCCACGTGTGCATCAGCATCGGCTTGTTTGAACATAGGATCGGGAATGAGTTTGTGATTACCATTACCCATGGGTATAACTTGAGATGCTTTGGTGGTAATTCCAATGTTTGAGTAGAAGGCGGTTGAATCATTAGATGAACTTGTTTCTCCCTGATTGGTTTTGAACTGTTCCAAAATCCTTTTTTCAAACATAGCATTTCTCTCATTCTGGAGAAGGAAGGCATAGAGTTGCTCATAGTTTGTATTCTTCAATCCTTTAGTGAGCTTCACGGAAGTGACAAACTTGTGCCATTCGGGATTCATGTTGTTCACAAATTTTGAGTTTAACTGAATGTTAGGCATAGTCATTCTGATGTTCCTCATGTCATTCACAAGCTTATGGAATCTCACATAGTACTCATAGACACTCTCATCGGGTTTCATCTTGAAATGCTCAAATTCATCATATAGTTGTGATTCTCTATCTTCATAGTCAATTCAGAACCCGAGAGAAGCATCTTGACATTATCCCATACTGCCTTTGCTTCGTGTTATGATTGATAAGCTTGTAGATGTCTTTTGAAGACCTTGAAGATAATGTTAGAAGCCTTGATATCTGTATCGAATCTCTTCTTCTCCTTATCATCGAGCTCATCATACATCTTTGGTCTGTCCATTCCGTAAATCAATGTACCATCTTCTGCTGTATCAATTATGTCTCTAGTAGTCTCAACCCGATACGGTCCTTCATCAATGGATTTGAGAATGTTGACCCCATTTTCCTTTCCAAGACAAGATAACTCGATTCGTTGAGCCCAAGAGTCGTAGTCGATTCATCAAGCATGGGTGGACGAGTATCCGAACCAACTGCTTGAACATCCTCGAACAATGGAGATGATTGTAGGAACGCTTGGTAGACATGTTGACAGATTAAACAGGATTTTATAACTCTATGATTAAACCGGGAAATAGATTCTTTCACGGATTTTACTAAATCAAGAGAAAACCGTATTACAGACAGAGTCAACCAAGTCGCTAAGAAAACTCGAACCAATTAAGCTAAGCACCAAGTCGCTATAATACCAAGTTGCTAAGACACAAATAAGTCGCTAAATTAACAACTCGCTAAGCACCAAGTCGCTAGCAAAATTTTGATAGTAAGTTAAGCTAAGCCAAGTCGCTAAGTTGTCCAGTCGCTAAAGAGCAACTCGCTAAGCACCAAATCGCTAACACCAAGTCGCTAACAAACTTAAGTACAAGTCGCTAACTTTCACCAAGTCGCTACCCGTAGTGGAGAATCCACTAAGTGTAATGTTTGTCGGCTTGTCTCAATAGACAAGTCGCTGGCTCAACTCGCTAAGTCCTTCAACTACAACTCGCTACCAAATTACAAAGCAAGTCGCTAGCAAGAAAACTTGTCCGTGGCTCAAGTCGCTACCTAGAAAATCACATAAACACCACTTTTCAATCCAAAAACAACCCAACCACGATGATTTAAGCTTACCAAATTAAAACCCAAGCACATACAATGATTCTAAACACAAAACAACACCCAAGATTCAAACTTTAACACTAGAAATGATCCAAATGATGCAAAAATCACTAAACCTTTTCAAACTCTAAAACCACCTAAAAGTCACTAGAAATCCAAAGATATGTAAGAGATGATTAAACCATGGCTCTTGATACCATTTGTAACATATTGGATTTCACAAACACACTAAACCATAAGATCAAATAGGAGTATTATGAGTTCTAGAGAGAGAAAGTTAGAGGTTTAGGGAACTTTAGTGAGAGAAAGAAAAATCTTATTATGAGCTCCAACTCTCTACCTTGGGAGGTAGGGAGTATTTATAGTCAATACATAAATCGCCACCTATCGGGCTGTGGATCAGGCATACAGTGGGTAAAGACCCGTCCGTCCTCCACGGTGTTACTCAAACTAAATACTACTTAACTTACAATAATCTACGACTACGAGCTTTCTAACGATTACATATACTTGAGGTGACCGACTCTTTAATAACTGGATTTACTAAATCCTAACATGTAGGTTGAAAATCATAAGAGGACAGTAGTGACCAGCTAAAAAAGTCTTACCGAGTAGTTTGCTAATAATGTTTGTTTTTGTGTTTATGTGTCATTGCATATCCTAAAGCATATAAGTAATCTCAAACACTATAAAAATCTCCTCGTGTGTTTATTTTGATGTAAGAGGGTGTTTGGGATTGAGATTTGGTAAATTATGTCTATCATGATGTCCAATAATCAAAAGACTAAGTTGGAAAGAAAAGTAAAACTACCGTGCATCAATAGTCAAGCATATTTATTGATGTAGAAAGTCAACTGATGCAATATTTGTGCACATACCTTTGGAAGGAAATGACCAACACAAATTACATAGTCGATTGGATATGTCGTATCTTTTTCAAGTACGATTTGACCTAAAAGGCCACTTACGCACATGTTCTGTATAATTTTGGCAAAAAAAAAATCAAAGATCAATGTGGGTTCATGATATAATACAATCACGTGAAAAGGTTGACGAAAAAGGTCGAACCTTGGTGACTCCATTGGCTCGAACCTCTCCGGTCCAGTCCACAAATGCTGCAACATCCCCCTTTCTTGAATCCTTCAAAGTTCTGCAGAAACATTGAGTCACGTGAAGTCTTATTGCTGAACACGAGACTTTCAATGAAATTTATATATAATCAATATTTTACCTCGTCAAGGACAGATTGATGGCTTCCACTCACGACAACAACTGCTGTCTTTGAATCATCACAAATTCTCCGATGACCTAAAAGTTAGATTCATTGTACTTTATTATTTTAGAGTATCAAAAATCACATATTGTAAGATGGATCACTGTATTAGCAAACAAATGAATATTAAATCAATATATTAAAAGATTGTCACTAAGATAACCATATCCCAAGCAACCCACATATAGCGCAAGCTTTAGTAAGCGAGTAATAAGCATTTAGTACATAAAACAACACCTTAACTACATTTGCATAAAATGTAAGATAATCCGAGGTGAATTATCATTTAAATACTAACAAAAAATAAGACGTGTTTACAAAACGCAAAGTAAAACCAATCATTAGACCATTATTTTACCTTATTAGTTACTACAATAAATCAGTTTGGAAATCGTTCAAGACTACCAAAAAGTAATCGGGACGGCCTTTTATCATCATAAGCAATCATTTTCATCTTGCTAATTCAAACACCAAACAGCAACCAAACACCCCTTTAATCAAAACTTTAACATAATCTATGATTAAACTCGACATATTTTACAACTTTATTTATTATTAAGTTCAATTTCATATATTTATAATATCGATATCAAAATATTACCTTGGATTCCTCTTTTCCAAATGGTATTAGTGCAGAAAAGACCGGAAAGAATGTTATGAAGAACAGTGAATGTTAGCTTAAACCGATACTGGGTTCCTTCTCTGAGCATAAAGAGTGGTCGACTACTATGAGTTTCTTTCAATGATAATGAAATTATGAATTGAAAAGGCTATTCATTAGAAAGTAATGGAATTTAACATTCAAACTGGAACCACAATTACATGTTAAAACTAACCATTAAAATCACTTTCCACACTACCAAGCAACTTCTCTTTCCACCTCCTAAAGCTTTCATCATCTTGTAAAACCAACATCATTATGCCCAATTACAGATAGCTAGTAGCGTACACACACAAATAAGCATGAGACTATATAGCTTTTTCCTTTATCCAAGTTATTTATGTTTGGTCTCATCTTTGAATGAGAGATTTTTACCCTTTTGGAACATATTACATGTTTCGGAAATGATGAACTTTTTATATTGCCAAATATTATAAAAAGACCATTTTACCCCTTATAAATTTATACGTGATTGTGATTCACTTGACCTATCAGTGAATAAATACATGGATTAGAAATAGAAAATTTCCAGAATTTTACAGATCCTCTTTTATTGAATTTGCGGATATTCTTAAAAACAAAGCTAAAAAATGCAAGAATTTAACAGAAACTCTAAAAAACAAAGAAAGATTTCAACTTTGTCCACTAAATGGGGCAAGGGAAAGTAAGGAAAGAAGCCTTTTTTGGCGCTTATCAACTTGAGCTTACTGTTTATTCAAGTCAGGAAGTTCAAGTTGACACGCTTATAAGCATAAAAAGGAGCTTAGTGGTTTTTCTAAAAATCAAATAAGGTCGTTAGACAGCTAAATAAGCTAATCCAAACAAAGTATACACTAAAACATGGTACATGACTAAAGATAGTAGATTCAATAACATTTATAAAAAGAAGAAAAATAGAAAAAGAGCCCAACATGACTATTAACTATTTAATGATCCGATAGAATTAGTAGTGACAAGTGGTTTGTCAAGCATTTTTAAGGAGTGTTATTAGAAAGTAAATCATAGCAATGTAAAAAACAACGACACTTTCTTTTTATGAAGTGGTTCAAAGCTAAGACCATGAGGTTATAATGGATTTAAGCTACTGATTTCAAAGTATCTTTGTCTCGATAATTAAAGGTTCACACCTAAAATAGCATCGATTATATAAGACATTCTTTAAGCCGCATTTAAGTGAGTTATTATAGATTATGCACAGTCTTGTACAAAGATTTAATGTTCATCTCGTAACTGATATAATTTTTTCACATGTATAAGATTATGCTCTTCCTAGGAAGATCCTACAAATGAGAATTTGAAAGATCGATATATTTATTGTGTTGATGATTCGGGTGGTCTTGGATGATCAAAATACATGTTTGCCATATTTAGAGAGAGAAAGATAGAGAGAGTGTTCTTGCTAGAGACTTGGTTCTCAAATGGAATGTTAGATTGAATGAGAAGCACCAACCCTTCCATGGATGGAAGGGGTATTTATAGTTACAGAATACACGACCTCCTATCAGCCTGTGGATCAGGCATACAGTGGGTAAATACCCGTCCTTCCTCCACGGTGCTATGCTAAACTATACTACGCTACAAACTAACTAATAAACTACTGACACTACAACAAAATACTTGATTTTTCACATTTATTAAGCCATGTATTCACACTTTATAGTGTGTAGAGTTGAAAATTTCACACTTAGTTTGTGTGAACCAATTGGGTGTAGCAAATAATTTCACACTTATAAGTGTGAAGATTTATAAAAAAGTTCACACTTTTAAGGGTGAAGATTTAGAAACAATATGCTTTTAAAACAATTTCTCACACTTTTAAGTGTGAATAATTTTTGCACACTCATAAGTGTGAATATGTTAAAAGAAAAGTTCACGGTTTAGAAAGTGCGAAGAAAAAAGTGTGAGTAAGTGACTAATTTGTTGTAGTGTGAATAACATAAATAACGACACGTCTACGAGCTAACTTATGCTAGACCATAATTGGGGTGACCGACACTTTAATATGGAATTTCCAATTCCTAACAATCTCCCCTTAAGGGAGGTCATCCCATGAAATACATTTCGAATCCTAGCATTCTATTCTTGACTTTGTTCTTGAGCTCGTAGACTTGAATTCTTCATTTCCACAATCTTTGTGCTTTAGTAGCGAATCTTCAAAGTCCGCATAGTTTTGTACTTTCAGTGGAGGTCTTTAACTGATCCACATCCTGATGATCTTCGAGCTTTAATTGAGATCATCAGCCACAGTAAATCTCTGTATCACCCTCTGTTGTGTTTCCATCATGTGATGTTGTGACTTTTGGACCGACATACTCACTTCGGATCATGACATCTTTCCATCAAAGTAGCGGAAGCTTTACCGGTTCAAGATATTTGGCAAGGGCAGAACATAGTATAAGAAATATCCGAGCTGGGTTATGTAGATATGCACAAGTCATGATTTCTTCAATTAAGTGTGGATCTTTGTGAGCATGCGGCTTTGATTGACTCCTCAATTCTCATCATTTTAACCGCCCAAATGTACCGCAAACAATAGTTAGCATAAAACACGAAAGTGTCTTTGATCACTTTTGTTGAATTGAGGTACGACCCACGGTTCCTCGCTGATCGTACAAGTCGCACTGTGATCGTAGGATTCCTAAGAATCTCCTTGATGGTTTCGCTTGCTCTAGCTGTTCTAAGACCGGAACGTCTCAAAGAAGACAACACGGAGTGAGTGAACCAGCGAATTGAGATTCACTGATTGATGAAAAATGATTTGAAAACAATCACGTATTTCATAGAAGAAAGAGTTTTTGCAATACGACGAATGTTTTATAAGAAAAATCAATTTTCAATCAAAAATATTTTTTGTATTTGAAAACATAAGTACACATTCGACGTGCTAGAGAAAAGAAGGTTTGCACATCGAACGGTTTTTCCAAAAGTATTCGTCAATTCATTTCCTGGACCAAGGTTGATTCATGAGTGAATCGCCCCATCGTTTCTATCCAGTTGTCACAAGCTTGATATTACGAGAAGATCTCACATGTTACCCACCAAGAGCTTGTTTGATGTTGGTTCTAGAAGGATTTCCATCTTCATCGTGAATACTTTTACGCATCACTCGGATGTTCTGGCAATACCACAAGGATAATGCGTAGGACTCTTAATATATAATCTTACTTTCCACATTGTGTGAAACAGCAAGCCTTCATTAATTTTGTGTCCTAATGAGATATTGTGGATGATCTCTTGGCTCTAGACTCAATTGTGCATATTTGGTTCCTATGCCGGAGACTAGGGAGAGGGTTTCCTTCTTCAATATCAACAACCTCTAAGAGAAAGTCGATAGATTATGTCGGTTCCCCGTGAGAATGAAACAAGCCCTTTTAAGAGGAACTTGAGTGGTTTGGAAAGTTGAAGTGCAGTCGCCACCGGGTCCATGACGTCTTGTCTTCAATACCGATGTTACCTTGTAACCACCAGTAGTATATGAATTGAACCCGGTTTTACGCCCTAAAGTTGAATAACTGGAGGGCTATTTCTTTTCACCCTTTTTCACATTCAATTCTTTTTCATTCTTCAACCCCTTGAGTGCTTACCGAGACTTCATTACTAGAACCTTGTTGGGTTTATTCCAGATTAGCTCAGTCTCAGTCTGCACTCTTCCCATATCTCACTTTTCTCCTTTTTTTTTCATCATACCTAAGGACTTCTACACTATCTAGTGGATTGTCCCTGGGTAGATCCCTCCGGTTCTGGCGGATCATAATAACTAATACCTAACCTAACCATCTTTATAACACCATGCATAAAGTAAATTGGTCGGTCTTTTGGTACAGTTCATTCTTCCTTGAAACCAATAGAAAAACCATTTGGAAAAACAATGAAGGTACTTGTGATACGAGATCAAAGCATTTTGTACCTTAATAGTTTTGATCATTTAGAAAACCTCCCCCTCAACATGTGCATATGATTTAGAAATTGTTTAGCACATGGAGGCAAGAGGACTTTGAAATATTTTCTTTGATCACAATTTTCATAGAAAAAGCCATTTGATTTTCTTGGTAAAATTCCCCCCCTCAATATGTGCATAGGATAAGAGAGAAATCATTTTAACATATAGAGGCAAGAGTTCTTTTGAAGCACATCCACGAACACAAAAGCCATTTAAGAAACCATTCTCTCCCTCTCAATATGTGCTTCGAGATTCGAAAGCGTTTAGCACATATGAGAGAGCAGCCTGCACATTTTCATCAAATCGATAATCATTTATCAAATTTCATTATTAAATCACAAATTCTCCCCCGATGAAAAATATCAAACCCTTTGAGATTTTGGATCCCAAGTGATTTAATAAGGTTTATAAAACATTGGAGAATATGTGGCCAGGTTTAAATACTCATTATGTTTTTGGATAAATCCTCCTTCTCAACATGTGCATTGTGTATTTGAAATCGTTTGGCACATGGAGGCAGGAGTGCCTATAAAGGACTAAAACCGATTCCATTAAAACAGATTTGAGATTTAAATCACGATCTCTCCCCCGATCAAATATTTCAAACCTTTTGAGATTTGTGATCCCAATTGATTTAAATCATTTAAAAGATTTTGAGGAAAGACGTGACAAGATTTAATTTTTGAAAAATGACAGAATAGGACCATTTTAAGACATTAAAGATTGTTAGTGTCGGGTATGATAGTTTTAAGAGATCTTTAAGTAAAATAAAACAATTTCACAATCAAACAAGAACAGAAAAAATTTCATTTTGAAAGACCTTGATTCAAAAGAAAAATCATACCATGACATAACATTAAATCTTTAGATCACCACTTTATAACGTACAAACGGACTTGATTGATGAAATATGGTTTGAAAATACTTTAAATTAAATCACTCTCCCCCTCAATCGATGACCGTAGTCGTTGATTGAGTGACTTAGGTTTTGATAAAAAGGAAGTCCGGTGATTTTCAAAATTAAGTCCAATTTATTTTCAAAACAAATATTTTTCCATTTTTCAAAACAATATAATCAAATTACTCAATAATAGTCTAAAAATGGTATCCTGCACAAAGATACGTTAGGTGGATGAGAAGCTTCCGTTGTTGTTGCTGTAGGGTTTGGAAGAAAAACCGTCTACAGATGCAGTGAGACTTCTTACGTTGCATTTTAATGCCAACTTAGGTCAAATTTAAGCCCGCTTTCTTCAATCACTTAGAAGAAAACCGTCACGATGCAGTGAGACCTCTTACGTTGCATTTATGCCAACTCATCATAGAAGTCCAATTAAGCTCTGTTTCTTCATTTGTCAACCCAAGATATAATTACCATTTCCTTTTGGCATCCAATCATTTGTGGGATCCGGATCGGGAACATTCTTATATACCAATATACCTGCATACGTTAGTGAACACACATACAGATATATGGTGGTCGACATCACCCAAACAGCAATCGACTAATAAAAGTCAATGCAACATCTCAATCAGATCATGTAAAGGCATGGGAATAATGTGTTCATCAGACTCTAATCATCTAAACCTAACAATCATATCCTAGGCACCTAGTCCTTCAACGTAGGTTAACATCATTTTTCAATTAAGCATATAGGATAATTAAGAAAGCCCGTTAGATGATATAGATTTGAAAACATTCTCCCCCTCAAGCAATGACTCATTTTCTGAAAAGATTAAAAGCTCAAGTCATTGATTGAGTTTTCAAATTTAATAGAACTCCGATTGTTTTAAAGCAACTCATTTACCACCTTTTTGTTAAAACAACAAATATTTTTCTGAAGAATTTTAGACGGAAAAACATTTGTGTAGGAACAGCAGTCCTTCGACATACTTTCCTCATTTTGATTTTAGGATAAGTGCACAAAATATTTTGAAAATTTGTTAAGCGCAGCACTTTCCTTTCTTTAAGAACAGGTTGCTATCGGAAATAATAGCAAGCCATGATTTTAAGCACGGGTTACAGTCTGAAGTAACTGTAAGCCATAATTTTTTGAGATGTTTTGAAAAAGAATATTTACACCTCCTGCTCGAACTTCATCTATGGTCCCGTGCCATTATTGAATGACATTTCTAAGACCGTAGATGTTATCGATACGTAAGACATGTCAAGAGAAAACATATTTTTGGTCTTTTTCAAAATTTTATGATTTTTATGGGATTTTGTTGATTTTATACTTTTCTATTTTCTTTTTGTTGGTTTTATAATTTTGTATTTAGTTTTTATGAAAAATATATACAAAGATAGAGAAGATGATATAGTTAAAGAAGATGATGATACGAGTACCGAGATAAGGATATCGAGAAGCACGTCGTAGAAGATAGAAGTCATCAACTCTTAAACATTCACCACCAAAGCTTCCAGGGCTCTTGAATCAAGAAAGAAATTGAACCATCTAAAAGTGAGACTTTGGCGCCTTCCCCAAACCAAGATCCATTAGATGAGCAGATTCAAGCTCTATTTCAAGCTTGCCTTAGCCAGTGCAGAGAAGCACATCATTATCATAAATCCCGCTGCTCCTTTTAAGAACGATAATCGAGATCCTTCGTTCGGGGTTATATCATCAACAAGAACAACAACGTATCATCCCACACATAAATAACTCTTCTCAAATTTCATTACCATCAAGTTCAAGCAATGCATCCCCAACGAAGTTGTCAAGAGACCACTTCCTAAGTAGATGAATTGATGCCGCTCCTCTTAGACTAGAGCTCACGAACCCTAATACACATACCCGAAGACAAAGAAACTTATACCATCGAAGTAGCAGATTAAGTCCAATAGCCAAAGAATAACCCGATGTATACTTTTCTCTCCCCTCAAGACAAGCATGAAGCTCAAGAACCCGGCACCAATGCCCAAAGAGAGAATAACCGATAACATTGAAGAAGCAGTCGAATCACGATTATCTCTGCGATGAGGACTATCTCTCGCGATTTCAACTCCTAATAAGTGATAATCGAATCACTAATTAAGCACTCAAGTGAAATGCAAATTGGCCCCCAATGTACACAATTATCTCTCCCCTGATGATTGTGATAACATCGAAATCATCACACACTTGTGTACCTCTTTATCATCGAAACTAACTCTTACATATCTTCCCCCACGTAGTTGGAATAAGAACACTGAACGCCTTGATGAGTAAACCTTAAGTTTCTCTCACGGTCATGACATATGTCTTCTCGGGATATCTTCAATCACTTAGAAGAATTAAGTTCATCAAGTTTACTCGCCATGAGTCAAACCTTGAGTTTCTCTCCGGTAATAACATTTGTCTTCCCGGGATATCTTCAATTACTTAGAAGTATTAAGTTCATCAAGTTTACTCGCTTTTAGATGTGTGTCTCCTTCCCCTTGCCGGTTTTGATATTCTAATCAAACATATTATAAGCCCAAATACTTGAAATCTGTTGAGAAGATCACTTGAAGTCTTTGTGAGAATCAACTTGCTAAAGAAAATGAGCAAGTCTAATTGGGGATTAAATTAGATGTTTCACCCTCCCCCAATTAGTGCTCTCCCCTAAACCGACAATCTGTATGATAAATGCCCAGATTAAGAAGAAGTATTTGGATAAACAAATGCAACTCGTCTTTAGTCTTCTAACATGTATCAGAAAATGTAGAACAGACTGTAGACTCGACCTTCTTCAAGATTGTTTAGTTGGGGAATAGATAGTTAACATCTTCAACTCACACCAAAAAGCATCCCACCAAAAAGCATCCCAATTAACTTACATCTTGCAAAACCCTTAACTAAAACCCTCCCAATCAAACAAGAAAGAAAGATGTTCATCAAGGAAATCAAGAATCAGCCGAACTAACACACAAGATGGTAACACCAAACTACCAATCACATCAAACAAGAACATAGAGATTGTTCGGAATTATCATGTTGATGTATACGTGAAGCATTAACCAGAAGCACTTTGTCGATAAACTCATCAATCCGAGTGAAGATGTCAACCAACGGCTCTTAGAAGAACAACTCCATGTGAAGATGACCTGATAAGAAGAAGCTCGGTTCTTACATGAGTTTGGAGCCGTTTGACCATTTATTCTCGTAAGTCAATCAACCATGCAAAAAATTCACACTTCTTCTCCCCCTTAAGAATTGCATACGGAGTTGCCATTTTTGATTAAACAAGTGAATATCTTCAACAAATGTAGTCTATTCACACTTCTCCCCAGCAAAATTAGCACATGATGTCGCCATCGTCATATTAGTTGAGCAAGTGGA
Organism: Chrysanthemum makinoi; assembly: GCA_910596185.1. Taxonomy (NCBI): domain Eukaryota; kingdom Viridiplantae; phylum Streptophyta; class Magnoliopsida; order Asterales; family Asteraceae; genus Chrysanthemum; species Chrysanthemum makinoi. Next base: position 187,185,012 of record OU343216.1, read on the forward strand.
ATAAGAAAACAATCAACAAGAGTCCGGTTCACTCGAGAATTGAAGCGCATGGAAAAAACATGAAGCATGTTGATGAGAATGGTCATAAATAAGAAGATTTCTTTCTTGGAAAGATAATGCGACCAATCGCATTTTCTTTTCTTTGAGGAACGAGGCATGAATCAAGTGTCCATACGTCATAATGATGAAGTACGAGGCCCGAATCGATGCGAATGTGACGCCATAAGAAGATTTCTCTTCTTTCGAAGATAAAGTGCACTGAAACGTACACTTTTCTTTTCTTTAGAGTACGAGGCATGAACTGCTGTGTTCATACGCATAATCTCTCTTTCAATCTCTTTAGGCAAAACATGTAAATGTCACCATTATCATTCAAGAGGCTCTTTGTAGTGACAAATGATGGAGATAACCCAATATGATGAATTTGACTCAAGTAAACTAACCCAATTCGTGACTTAAACTTGCACATTTGTAACAAAGAGCTGTTTGAGACTTCATGCCCAATTAAATCTCTAAGTACTCTATACTCTTCAACCAACCAACCATCAAGTATAAGACGTACATCACCTCTTGAAAATCCACAATTGAATGTGACACTGAGCACTACAACGTAACTCCTTAAAGTGATAGTTATTTTGTGGTGATAAGAGCCCAATTCCCCCAAGTGGTAAAAGAAAAGGTAAAAGTCACCCAACAATAACTAGATTTCCAAGTCTTCGTTTTTTGATAATAAGCTCGAACAAGGATCTTGAAGAATCTTCATCCATCCATCCCCGATACCTTCAGATACTAAGTACACTCGCCCGTGATATTTCACTTCAACCTCAAATAAATAATAGTGAATTAACTCCGTTGTCACATCTTATTAAAAGCTCAATTCTAGCCTTCTTTGACATTTAAACGAACTTTGATAATGGTTTCATCCTGACCATGGTTAGTAGCACATAACCCCGTAAAACCAAGTAATAGCCAAACTGTCATGACGAATATCCAAACACACATCCAATTCATGAAGTACACCCTTTTTATCCTTTCTTCGAAGAAGAAACCGTAGCACCAGCATCAAATACGATCCCGAAACACACTTTCCTTTCTCCAGGATGGTTCCAATAATACGGGATTTTACAATTCTATGGTTTAAACCGAGAAATAGTTTCTTTCGCGGGATTTTACAAAACCAAGAATAAACCGTAAGATAGATCCGGAAATGCACTTTACAATTACCATGATGTTTTACATTGTCACGGGATTTTACAAGTCTATGATTTAAACCGAGAAATAGATTCTTTTGCTGGATTTTACAAAATCAAGACAAAACCGTAAACAATGTCAGCTTGTATGTGTTATGACGACATTGGTTTCAGTGAATATATGTTTTTAGGGGAACATGTAGCGGTTCATCAACAGTGCATTATCCAACATCAACAACATCGACAACCATCCAACAGATACTTTGGTGAACATATCTTCCACATAATCTGACGGCTATTGCTGTGACTGCATGGAGAAGTAAATCCGATATACCAAACTTGATCATGAAGTAGAATTCCCCAGATTTTTTACTTAAGCTTGTACTAATCCTCGTGAAAAAGAAATGGTGTACCCAATGTACAAAACCTCTTGACATTCTCAACTGAGTGAGACACCGAAGTGATAGGTACGTTGTGGGTTAAGCGAGATAGAATCACAAACGTAACTAAATAGCCAAGTCTTTATCGCCCTCTATAAATTCCCAAACAAGTCATCTTCGCGGAAGGGTAGAAAGAAAGAAGACGAAATAAGTAAACGTGCCCGGAAAACCTCACTGCAAATTCAAATAAGAAATACCGTCCAAACAACCCCGTAGTCAACATTTTCAATATCAATCAAATTCGAGACATAATATTCTCTGTGAAGATATATACACCAAACTACCATGCAACATAACCCAACATATCTCATCGTCAAAATTCACAATCAACTCTCATGAAAGTCCAGTAGCATATACTCCAAAGCCCATATAATCAACACAAGAACCCCATAAGTAAAACTCATCCAAAACCCCATGGCCATCTTTTTATCAAATTTAAGCTCAATCCGTGAATACGTAGTATCCTTCGAGAGAATTAATGGACTACAATACCACTCATAACCAAAATATCAAAAATTCTATATCCATTATTTTCTATGACAATGCACGGATAACAGATTGAATGAGTTTACGTATTAACTTCATTCGATTGATATTTTTTCCAATATAAGCGCTCAGTTATCAGGCCCAAAACAAGTTATAAGCCCAATCCCGTCCAACCAATCAGGGTCCAATCCACAAAATAATATACGGTCCATGTGTCCAACAAATCGGAGCTAAACTTTCGTGGTATATAAAACCCACTAATCCCCTCAAACCCTAAAATAACTCACCTCATAACCCTAATTTCTCTCTAAGAAAAATAACGCCCCCATCTCACTTCATACACACAAATCCTAATAAATCTCTCAAATGCATACGCCTCCCAACTAGTCAGTAAACCATCAAACCCTAATCTTGATTCATTTCGCCTCTTTTCCACTAATCAGCTTCAAAACAAATTAACCCCTCGCCACACTAATTGACCGCACCGAGTAGTTGATAATCAATATGACCTAGCCACAGGGATGGCTTAAGGTTTTTTTGATTCGAAGGTTTATGATTTGCCATAGGGATGAAGAGATGGCACATGAGCACAGGTAGGTAATGGTTTGTGTCTTAACACTTTGAGTAATTGAATCAAAACTAAGGTACGAGTGTAACATGATTGTTATAACTCGTACTTTAATTATTCGAATAAAAAAAACTGAGGCTCCGCTTCAAAAGTATTAGATCGATGAAGATATTAGTTGTTTAATCTTATTCGTGTACATGACCTTAATTGAGTCTGGATGTTGCATTGAAAACCATGAAGAAAGAAAGAAAAAACAGCATCTGAGATCATTTGTACTATCATTTATGTTATGAGTCTTGGTTGAGTTGAATTTGTTTTTGGATCTGAGATGATATTAGTTGATAACGATTAGTAGTAGACATGGTTTAGATGTTGGGGTAATTGATGTGAATATGGTTGTGGTCGTATATCAGTATGTGGTTGTGTATAATGGTATTGGTATTAGGTAATTTGTTGGTCTAGGTCAAGTAGATGAATCTTTCAGTCAAGTTGCTATTTCTTTGACATAAGTCGCTAGATCTTGTACTTTTTCAAGGCAAATCGCTACTTCAATTTCTGTCACAAGTCGCTAACTAATCCTTTATCAAGTCGCTACCTTTCTGTTAAAAACAGCCAACTCTCTAAACGTATAAAACCAACTCGCTTGTCATTAAAAAATGACAAGTCGCTACCACATTATAGTAAGCAAGTCGCTACATGTTTTAAATCGTGTCAAGTCGCTAACCTTCTCTAGAGTTAAGTCGCTAGCATCATAAGACAAGTCGCTAACTTTTTATTTTATTTGACTAAATAGTCAAATAACCATAAACCGCTAACAACTTTATGACCCAACTCGCTACATTAAACGAATGGACAAGTCGCTATAAAAAATTCATTGAACCAGGACATGAAACACAACTCGCCACGAAGAATGTGCCAAACTGTCTCAAAAATTGCATACGGACTGTTACCTTTAGACCAGTTTAGACCTCAAAAAAACATCTTAACCCAAAAGTGAGGAAAGCAGTTAAATCAGATACTAAACTTCAATCATATTATGACATCGCTTTGAAAACATATTATGAAAAAAGCTTAATAAAAATGATGAAACCAGTTAAAAAGGATACTAGCCATCACGCACGTTTTGAAAAACAGTTGGAGTACAAATCAATTAAAAACATTAACACCATATTCAAGAAATAGCATCGACCATCACCAAGACGTATCAAACCGTATCACAAAGTCTAATAAACCGCATAAGAAGCCATTCGAATCAACAAAACAATACAACCTAGGCTCTGATGCCATTTCTTCATCCCTATGTGTTCAAAATTATTATTGTATATTATTGTGATATTTCTTATTTGAATATTTCTTATATATTAGATCTCTATATTTCTAAGTTTGGGGTTGTATGTACGATATTTCTTATTTGGGTTTGATGTGAGGTTTTTCTGGGCGTGTTTACTTATTTCGTCTTATTTCTTTCTACCATTCCGCGAAGATGACTTGTCAGCGCTTATAGGGTGATAAAAGACTTGGCTATTTAGTTGCGCTTGTGATTCTTTCTCACTTAACCCACAACGAGCTATCACTTCTGATGTCTCACTCACTTCGATTGAGAATGTCAAGAGGTTTTGTACATTGGGTACCCCGTTTCTTGTTCACAAGGATTAGTACAAGATTAAGTAAAAATCGGGGAATTTACTTCATGTTCAAGTTTGACATATCTAGGGTTTACTTCACCAGTGGTCATAGCAACATTTAACGAATCTTGCGCCAATGATGTGTTTACCAAAATGTTTATTAGATGGTTGATGATATCTTGTTGTTATTGGATAATGAACCGATGAACCGCGATATTACCCTAAAACAGATATTCACCTGAAACCAAAGTTGTCATTACACATTCAAGCCACATTGTTTTGCTTTTGTCTTGATTTTGTAAAATCTCGTGAAAGAACCTATTTCTCGATTTTAATCATAGACTTGTAAAATCCCATGACAATGGAAACATCCTGGTAATTGTAAAGTGCATTTCAGGATCTATCTTACGGTTTATTCTTGGTTTTGTAAAATCTGCGAAAGAAACTATTTCTGGTTTAAACCATAGAGTTGTAAAATCCGTAATGATGGAACCATCTTGGAGAAGAAGAAAGTGTAATTCGATCTTACTTGATGCGGTGCTATGGTTTACTCGCTCAAGAAGGGATAAAAGAGTGTATTTCATGAATTGGATGTGTGTTTGGATATTCGTCATGGCAGTTTGGTTATTACATGGTTTTACGGGGTTTTGTGCTTTTAACCATGGTCGGGATGAAACCATTATCAAAGTTCGTTTAAATGTCAAAGAAAGCTAGATTTGAGCAGTTAACCAGATGATGTGACAACGGCTAAGTTAATTCAAGATATTTATTTGAGGTTGAAGTGAATTATCACGCAGTGTAATTAGTATCCGAAGGTATCGGGGATGGTTGGATGAAGATTCTTCAAGATCCTTGTTCGAGCTTATTATCAAAAACAAAGACTTGGAAGTCTAGTTATTGTTGGGTGTCTTTTACCTTTTCTTTTACCACTTGGGGAATTGGGCCATATCACTACAAAATAACTATCACTTTAAGGAGTTACGCCGTAGTGCTGCATGTCACATTCAATTGTGGATTTTCAAGAGGTAATGTACGCCTTATACTTGATGGTTGGTTGGTTGAAGAGTATAGAGTACATAGAGAGTACTTAGAGATGCTAATGGAAATAAGATGACTCTTTGTTACATATGTGCAAGCTTAAGTCACGAAGTTGAGCCTGTGTAGTTTACTTGTGGTCAATTCATTATAGCGGGTTTTCTCCATCAGCTGTCACTACAAAGAGCCTACTGAATGATAATGGTGATTGATTACATGTTTTGCCAAGAGATTGAAAAGAGAGAGATTTATGACGTTTGAATACTACAGTTCAAGCCTCGTTCCCTAAAGAAAAGGAAGTGTACGCTTCAGTGCGCTTTATCTTCTAAAGAAGAGAAATCTTCTCACTTATGACCATTCTCATCAACATGCTTCATGCTTTTTCCATGCGCTTTTAATTATCAAGTGAACCGGGCTACCATTGATTGTTTTCTCATTCCACTTGCTCAACTAATATGACGATGGCGACATCATGTGCTAATTTTGCGGGGGAGAAGTGTGAATAGACTACATTTGTTGAAGATATTCACTTGTTTAATTAAGAATGGCAACTCCATATGCAATTTTATGGGGGAGAAGAAGTGTAGAATTTATCGCATGGTTGATTGATTATTATATGAGAATAAATGGTCAAACGGCTCCAAACTCATGTAAGAACCGATCTTCTTTTTATCGGATCATCTTCACATGGAGTTGTTCTTCTAAGAGCCGTGATTCGTTGAAAAGTGAGTGGTGAAAATAAACACAATATCAATTTATCAAATTAATCGTGAAATTCGACAAATCAACCTTTTAGGAAAAGGGTTAACGTGCCAAAGCTCACGACTGTGATTAAAGTGATACCGGGAAAGTGATTTCCCCGGGTCGTGTCCCAACGAGGTGTGAAATTGACGGAGTCGATAAGTTTCGTGATTAGGACTTGAATTGGTTAAACGAATTTGGATTTAGATTATGCTAATCTACAAATTAAAGAACGGGAATGAAAATAAAGCAAGTAAAACAAAGTAAACTCTAAATAAACTACTACTACGCCTAAGAAACAATAAAATGAAGCTAAATTACATCCTAGGGTGCTAAATTGCAAAAACGCTAAAAACCGGGAACACACCGAGCCTCGAAAGTGAAAACTTTGCAATTTACGTCCTACGAGTGCAAAACTAATTTTCCTACGTTCTATTTGACTAAAAATAATTTTAGAAAGAAGCCGGGAATTTTTTCGACTTTTAAAATAATTACTACGAATTAAAAACTAATTTAATCTAATTAATTAAATAAAAAATACTAAACTAGTTTGTAAAAATCTGGAAAAATCACTAAAAGTACTTGATATGATACTGGACCTAATAAAAATTTAAAAGGTACTTACTGCTTTGGAAAAAGAAGCTGCAAATAAGCTTAAAGAGGCTTATTAACTAAACTGCAAACAACCCTTTTGTATTTAATTATGCAAACTTAACATGAGAAAGACCCAAGGGCAGTTGGTTGTGATGATGCGTTGTGAGCGTGGACTGAGTGAGGAGACCCAGGTTCGAATCTGGGCTCCTACTCTTTTTGCAAATACATTTTTTTTTTTAATTTTG
>OU343216.1:187192035-187211910 GCA_910596185.1 Chrysanthemum makinoi
GATCAATAACGACTTACGGTTTAAAAGATATGATTTTTATAAAATTGACAAAATCTGAAAAATACTCTATTTATACTCTGACGGAAGCATATGGCCATATGCTAAAATTCGATAAGGCCATATGCTGGCCATATACCCTTATTAAACTTTCTGAGACAACCATATGGCCACATACTGAAATTACCATATGGTCTTATGCTGACCATATGCCCTTTATTATATTTCTGAAGCAACCATATGACCATATATGCTGAATTACCATTTGGTCATATGTGACCATATGCCCTTTATTATACTGAAGCAAAATATATGGCCATATTCTGAAAATACCATACGGCCATATAGGACATGCATAAAATTTTATAAAACAATATTTCACACATTTTCCGGAAACCATACTTCCGTGACTCGAAACTTAACAAAACTTTCCAGAAATCTTTAATATAACATAATACATTATGTTCATAACCATTCGACCCGTATGACCCAAAATGGGTCATAATAGACATTATTCCAAACACCCCTTTAACTTTTACCATAAACACTTATAACGTACTTTAACGTACCAAATGACTACCAATTCATTATACAAATCTTGACACACATTTTGACACTTATTTACTCATTACAAAACATTAATTGACTCCCGAGGGTACGATACCATTATAGAGCTCGGTATTCTATACTAAGCTCCTAAATGCAAACTACCTTCTAGCCTTCCGCAAAATCCATCCTTTTTCCTTATCCAAGCCATCCATAAAAGCATACAAACCTATAAAACATTAACATCTTAAACCACAAGCACGAATGCTTAGTAAGTAAACGGGTATAACATAACATCATATATCAAACATACACTTTTGAGGCTTCATCGGAATCTCAAAACCATTAGCGAGGACAAGCTCATAGACTTTTAATTTGCCACCAACTATGAGCTCATCAAGGGTGAGGATTGACAAGTCATTTGATTCTTCGATTGTCGTCACCTTAGATCTCCACTTGGATGGAAGTGCCTTTAGATATCTCCTAACATGATTACGGCTAGAGAAATATTCATCAAGTGCCTGTGGTAAGATGTAACACATTGTCATAATAACATTAAATAACCGTTACTTACCTTACCTCAAGCTAAGAATGATCTAACACCATAGTATCCTCATCCATATTGAATCCAATAGTCCTAATTAACATCATCATATAAATACTTGAACAAATAAATCAAACAATTTTAACCATTGTTTCTAAACACCTCTAACTCAAATAATCATATTGATTACCTTGATGAGTTACAACTAAACTAGAGGGATTCCAAATTTCTTTAGAGGTTTTAAGCATGGAAATGAGGTCTTTCGAATTCTTTTTGGGTAAAGCATATATAAAACCATTTTAGCTCAGTATTTTTGGAAAGCTTTTTCAATAACCGACTCATAAACGGTCCAAGAGTTTATCAGAAACTGAGAAAAGTATGTTAACTAAATTCCATTTTCTTCCATCATTTGCAGTGGCTTCAAAATCGCCTTCAACCCTTATCTTCTATGATGTACCAAAGATCAATATATTTAGACTTCACATACCCCTTATTTCAAATCTATTTTTCAAACAATATATAAAACCTTTGAATAGTTTCATCTAGGGTGGGTCCAAGTACCCGGAAACGGTGTTACGTTAAATTGCATAACTTGGATTGTTAAACCTTCTTGTATTTTCAGAACCCAGTGGTTGCGCATGCTCTAAGAATGTGAAGTTTGAGTTAAAATAAGGTTTACTTGTGTTGTAAAACTTTTTTTTGATCTGAAAACTTATTTGTTAGCTCTTGATGTAAACTTTCATGTCATTGTTTTGGAAACTAGAAGGGTGGGTTGAATAGTTTGCCGATTTTCTTAAGTTACTTTCAAAAAAAAATACAAAATTAAAGGTTAGATTCGATGTTATGTCTTGAAATCGTATGAATGAGGAGATTTTATAAGTATAGACTATGATCTATGAGTTTGGAATGCACCGTAAATTGCAAAAGATAAACCCACTTTAGTAATTTATGAATAGCCGAAATATTTGACTGCTGGGGCGTGTACGCCAACCAATTTATAACTGTGGAAAATTCGGCTAGTTCACTTGTGGATTAGTTCACCTTCCTTGGGTTAGGAGGTACGGAATCCACCCATGAGGTCCCGATTCACCTAATGAGTCAACTCAAGCACTATGTTTGTACTGCTAGTGTATTGGTTACTCCTTGTAGTAACTTGGCCTACTGGAGTGTTAAGCTTCACAACATTGCTTACACCTTTTCCGCTGGTACAAGGTTCTGCTGCTAGTGTAATACCGAGTCCTACCGTAAACACGGTTGCAGGACCAATTTGTACCAACACTTTGACTATAACACAATTGGCAAATATGTTTATGAATGTTTATTGGTCATGAAATACAAGATCTTCTCCTATGATAATAAATATATGGATTAATTGGCCGTTAACATCCAAATGTCCAAAGCTAAGGACCCTTGAGTATTCTTGGATGACTTGTAGAATGGTTTTCATGATCTCGCATACTTAGAGAAGGACCTACATGAGAATCACAATAGAAGAAAGAAGAACAACTCTCTAGATCAAAGTGATCTTTGTTAGAAGAGTGTAAGAATATAACATGAGAGAGTTTGTCCCAAGAAGATATTCGGGTAACCCGTAAAAATGAAGAAATGGCTCGAATATTTATAGGCAAATTGCCACTATTGCACGGATCCGTAACACGGATCCCTTGGTATTGAGGGATCCGTCTAGTGTCGTAACTGTTCCAGGGAGAATCCAAACAACAATCAAAGTAAACTATTCGAGACAATGCTGTTGCCTCTTGCAATGAAACCATGGCTTCAAACTTTTAGCTTGATAAGTTATGGGTCATGGTTCATGGGTCATGGGTTAGGAACATGCACTTGCTGTCAACCATGGTTTGTATCTAAGTTCTAGATACAATGTCTAATAGATGGGCATGATGCTAGTGGGAGCAAATGTGTAGGAGTGGGTTAACTCCATGGGAGAATGATGAGGATATGCTCCATGGGTATGGGTCATGGGTTGTGGTTTTACCCATCCTAATAAACTTTTGATTACAAAAATAAATTATTACAAACATAGATTGTATAAATGACTATTTTTATGTAGATGCTTTACAAAAAGCATAACATGTATCCTTATAGTTTTACTTATGATAAATTATATTTGTTAAGGTCAAAAAACTGGCCAAACTTAAGATCGCTAAATGTTAATCTTCAATGGGGAAATGACAGCCTTTGCATACGGTTTATTTAAATTTAGTCTGGAAAGATTAACTTTGTTTAATCTCCCCTTTTGTTCCTGATATAAGACAAAAATTGGTTTCATAATGTTTTTGATAATCATGAGTAAAACTTAAGATTAGATGTATGTTTTGAAAGCATAAGTTTTTTTACTTTTTTGGCTCCCTTTTGTCAAAACAAAAAGTTTAGACCCTAATGAAGAAATAAAATGTCACTGAAAAATACTTTTGACCACCCTGAATCTCTCCCCATGGCATCCTTGACCTATAAAGGAGCTCCCCCTAGAATGTTCTGGGCGGTTAAATCAAGTGACATGAACGTAATATGTAAAATACATGTTGAATAAAAGAAACCTTTTCAGGTTAGTAGTAACATGCATTTGAGCTAATAACAGTCTTGTGATTGATGACTCTCTTTGGGGAATCAAGATTGGACATTTATTGAGATGCCAAGGTTTTGTTATGTAAACAAAGGCCTTGTAATAAAATAACAAAGTGTAGTGTTATAAATTATGCCACATACAAGCATGTAAAACTAAGTTGAATTACAAGACTTGTTCTAAAAAATGACTCAAAAGAAAATACTAAAAATAGGGATAAAATGATTCTGTATTTTTAGTCTTTGGTATAATCCATGAAACGACTTTACCTTTATAGGTTAAAAAATGGATTTCTAAAAGGAAAAACAGTTTTGCTGAGAGATGGTTAATGATGTTGTCCTATTCAGCGATCAAGGATGAGTTTGTGGTGAACTATGACTCACATTTCTTTCTAATTTCTATTGCAAGATCCCTAGTGGATTGGCAATGTTCAAAAGGAACAAGTACCCTTAGTGATGTAAAAGGAAACCTAATGAACTATCTCGTGCGAAGTTTTCCGGGTTAGTTGTAGGGCTTTGTGAAACTTTCCAAAGCGGAAGTTGTGGTGGAAAAGGCATTGACTGAATCTTTATTGGATACGGATCAAAGTCTTTTAGGTTTTATGTTATGAACCTAATGTTGGTAACCCATAATGGTCAAGGGATGCAAACTTTGAGAACCTAGATGTTCTTGTCCCTAACACAATGGGAGCTAAAGGTGGAACTCATGACACTGGTTTCAAGATCTTTGAAGAACCATTGTGTTTGTCCCCGAGAGGTGTGGTTCAACAACCTAACCTGTGCTAAAAAAAGACTTGTTTAAATCCACATGACTGAGTTTCAAAATTTAATCGAAAATACTAAAATGAGGTCTCGACCAATCATGTATTTCATTGTTGAGGATGTCAAACATTGAAGAAGCAATGATCCAGTATTTCGTTTTAAAGAAGCAATATGATCGGGATTCTAAGCACCTTTGGTGCTAGCCTAGTTATGATTCCATAATTGTTGTGTTTACATTTACATTGCTTCCATATAATTGTTTCAAAAAGAAAATAGTGTATGCATGGAACATTGAAAATTCGTTGGTAGCTACCTTGGGATTTAAACAAAAGTCAGAAATAGTTTTGAATGCCCTGTGGTTCGATAGTACCATAAGTCTAGTTGCTTAGGAGATCTATTGACACAATCTGACCTATTCAGTAGGTAGACAGCTTTCTTGAGTGGGAAGGGTAAGAATTTATATGACAACTGAGGACCCTTCTTCGCTTGTGCAATGAAAACGGGTTTAACTCATTAAGTCGAATCTTGTATGTACTGGAACTTAACCCCCAAATGACTTGGCTTAGGGGACTAAAAATAACCTGGATTGACTTTCAAGGGTAGTAGCTTGATCACAATCGGTGGAAGCCTTTGCTGATAGGTTAGGACGAACTGACCATGCTTGTCCTAGCTACTTAAAAAAACCCCCACAGAGTTACAAAGAATCAATTGAAGTAGTTAGACTATGTGCGGAACAAACATGATAGTCAAACGATGTTTTAGTAAAAACTAGGTTAGCGCCGTCACGCGACTTTACCGTTATTGATCACATGCACTGAAGTGTACCTTAGATATGAGATAAAACATGCTAAAAAGTGTCAACACAAAGGTTGAGTCATTTCTAGTTTGCGTATTAATTAAAGCCTTAATCATTTATACTTAAAACCAGGACACCTAGACTTATTTAGTTCCAAGTTCCGCTCATATAGCAAAACTTGGGACGACCTCGGTTTTACCGATTACAATAACACTGACCGATTACCAAGTATTCCTGTGAGTGGATAGGGTGGACATAGGTGATCAACGAGACTTATAAATATTAAAACCTGGTCAGAAAACTTTATGCATCAATAGTTTACTAATTATACCAAGTCATAGAATATGAAAATCCCAAGACATTCAGCTAATATGCCATCACTAAAAAATTTGCTCAATTGATGTTCCCAAGACATTATACGCGTCAATGATTTCCCAGAGAAATTTGCTCAATACGATATAATCCCAAGACATCAGCTACAAATCCCAAGACATTCTAACCTATACTAAGACATACATGAACTAAAAAATGCCTAATATATAAACCTATTGCTATCCTATGTTTTAATAAAATCGAAATTTAGTTACTTTGCATATATATGTATAAAAATAGTTGAGCATGTACTCCCCACGATTCAAAACAGTAAAAGAGTATGGGCTATCTCCTAGGCCAAATTATGCGATGGCAAAAGTGAGTACACCGAAATGTACGTGACTAGTTACCTATTATAAAAGATGTGATACTAATAAGTTCATGATTTTTATGCATGCAATTATGGAAATAGTCTTCAAATCACATGTATTTTGAAAACAAATTTCGGCTTCGAAAATATCACTCCTTTAACCTTGACCATTTTACATTTAAAATTTCAACTGTATATTACTTGAAATGATATCCACGATAATCATTCTTATTCAACCAAAACTTTTCCTAGAAATAATGTCGTTGAAATTTCCAAGGAAAAACGGCAACAGAAATCCTCCCAAAGAAATTTCTAGGTAAACGCTTTGGGCAGCAAGGGTACGAATGCAGGAAACAACAACGGTTTTGGGAAGTGTGATAATCGTCAAAGGGTTTTATGTGTGTTAAGTTCTTGATCATGTATTGAATAGGAGAAAAATATAGGTAAAGTTGGATTGTGTGTTCTTGTTGTCAAAATCTGTTATAATCGATAAGGTATCAATCTCTTTCCTTGTGTTTCCTTTTTCGTTACACTCGACACTCACAAACGGTGGACATTCTAAATATGCTGGCGATTACTTTTACTAGAAGACACGTTATAAAATCTGTTGGGGGTCTCGTTAATATGGATTAAAAACCTGTCCGCCAACATGTGACCTATTATTGCCGTAATGTTTTAAACCTGGAATCGATATACCTTTTTTAGAATAAAGCATTCGACCCATGCTAACTTGGTTAGCTTAATTTAATCGACAAGTCTCTTTTCTGCTTCCATCCTTGGATCGTGTCAAAGTATACCTTTTTTTTGATTCACATAAACATGCTTAAAGGGCACCTTTTTGAAAGTAAAGGAAAGGGTGAATTTTCAAGATGAAATTTCCTAGGTGAATTAGTTTTGGCTCAACTTGAAAAATTCATAACTTCTTCGTTTATGATTTTATGTTCAAGGGCCATGTTTGGTTTTAAAGTTTGGTTCATTAGGCCAATATTATAACGTGCGTGTCGGATTTTCCAAATTTATTCATGAGGCAGACCCTTTTCAAAACCTGGAATGATTTTTCTCGCGCCAAACATGCTAAGATGATATTAAAACAGGTTGTATAGCTTAAGTGGGTCATGGGTGCGTTTGGGTAAGTAAAACATGTAATACGTTAACTTTAGACAGGTTTTGACATGGGACTGTTTTTGTTGGAATCACTTCTAAACCTTTATTCAAGTGTTAGTTATAAACATATGTAATAGGTAGTTGCTTTTCTCATAAAATATGGCCTTAAAAATATGTTTGAAATAAAAATATGAATAGCCTTAAGCTTATGTAGAAGGCCCATGAGCTTAGGCCCAAGCCCATATGAGAAAGGGAAGGAGTAGGAGTGTTGCCCTAGCTCCTTGAGGTTTGTATTACAAAACTATAAATACTAGTGTGTAAAAATTTGTCTTGAACCCTCACTTGAGGGTTGGTTGTTCAATATTCTCTTTCACTCTCACCTACGCCGTATTTGACCGGCTAAAGAGAAGAGTATTTGATCGTTTTTGCAAATGAAAGAAATGAAATGTGTGTTTAATATTGTTCAATCGCCTCTCTATCTTTCTTGTAAGCTTGTATTGTAAAACTAGTGACCTAACAGTGGTATCAATCGCCAAATAGTTGGGTTAACACTTTTGTTTTTGAAGTTTTTTGTTTCGGTCTTACTACGCGTAAGGTAAATTAAGTAACGAGAGCTTTGGCTCGCTTAAAAATTCGATAAATTTTTCACTCAAGATAAAATTATTGAGGTCAAAAAATCCAAGAAAATTCTTGTATTTGAGTGAAATAATAATAACGTTAGAATTTAAGAAAATCGTGTTAAAATACTGTTTTACAAAATAAATTTAAAACACTGGTAACTTTATGGATCGTGTTTTTTAAACTAGTTGAATATAAAAATATACGAATACTTTTTGGGTTTCATCAATTGTTCAAAATAATTAATTACGATAGCGTTTTTTAAGAGTTTGGATCATCAAGTTTAATGAAAAATGCACCTGCATTTGTGAAATCTTTTGGTGTTATTGAAGCTATTTCATCACACAAAACTTAGTTTAGAAACATCTCGATGGGCATTATCACTTTTACGAGTAATCCTACGGTTACGTAATTTGCAACTCGTAACCCTAAAACTAAATGATGAAGCATGAATATTCCTTGGTTGACCTGATCGAGTTCGTCACATTCGCCCACCAAAAGGTTCAGTCCCTGACTCAGTTCGTGTTTTCAAATTGCTTAGTTTGTGATAAATAACGCCTAAAAATACGAAGAGATCGACTTTGGATATCTTTTAAAGCACAAAACATCATAGTAAAGAAAATAGTGTAATCTCCCAAGATCACTTGACTTTTATGAATATGTGAAAACCCTGCTTGCAAAATTATAAATAACGCTCCAAACATAAGCATATCCCTCCAAATTAGCTTACACTATGTAAAAATCCTACGATAATTTGATTCGGTTTATCTTAAGCTAAGCCTAGTCTTACGAGATCTAAACTTGTAAGATAATCCTAGAAGGAAAAGAAAGTACGCTAATGAAAATTTCTACAACGAGTGGTTCATCAAAAGTAGTACTTTAAGTCATAAGTCCGAATACGATGGAAGACATAAACTTTAGCATAGTCTAAGGAAAATTAAGACTTTAGTTTCCGAACTTCTTCACGCGTATTGAGCTAAATTTTCTCCTTCTACGTGTATGCACCCATGAGCACCTTGATTGTTACGCGTAACTTGGTGTTTGGGGACATTGGTTCATAAGTGCTACTTGGCTCTCCATCCGAAGCATGTGATTGGATCTACGCCTAAGGATACTTCATCAACAAGGTTCATTTTTGACACTTGACTACAGGGCAAGATCCCGATTTTTACAACATTACAAGTGGGTAGGTTCCATCAACCCTCTGCCTTCTATTGTCACAACCACCATACTCGGCTACCTATTTCCCTTAGCTGTTGAATGGTTAGTGTTACTTTTGGTTGTCGTTATTATAACCTCAACGTCAACAACACAATTAAGTCCACAACATCCTTTTGTTGTTTTAGTTTGGTGGTTGTTGTTACGGTTAATGGAATTTTTCCCCTTCACAACAACAAGCAATTTATTATCAACAAGTTTCTTCAATTTTTGTGGATCAACAAGTTACATACTCCTTGAAACTTGCTGCAAATCCACAACCTCAAATTTTCCAGGTTCATTGTCCGACCATTGATGGACATAGTGCACCAATTCTTGAAACCTCTTGTAGGTGTCAAGTTCAACCCTACACTCGTAAAATTCGAATTTCAATCTTCACCTCCGTGCGTGGACATCCATCCAGAACACTATGAAGGAACCCACTTGGTTTGCAAAGATGTGTGAAGCTTTTCGAAGTAGCCAATAGGTTGCAACAATCAATGACATCGCCATCTAAGAGGTACCGTGGAAACTCACTTGATAGACTCTGGGCAATGCTCTCCATAAAAGAAACTACGATCATCTTCAAACCATGGGTAACCATAAGGTTCTTGCCTAGGTGAACTTTGTGATCTGAAGCCACATGGAAAGTTCTTAAAGAGGTTATCTTGTATGAAGGTCCATTTGAACTCCAGATGCCTACTGTCATTGTACCGGAGATCCAAATGCTAGCAGCTTCCACCAAGAGATCTCTCGAACAAGTTACCGTTGCTCGTTCTTTCCTTAGTGCCTCGGCTAACATTCCTACTTTGGATAGCAGACTTGAATCATTTCTGGTGCAAGAACTTCTTCGTGCCATAACTCTAAAATGAAGTGATGAACTTGCAATGCAATATATCCTCTTAGGATTACCTAACCCCAATTCTTCGAAGTGTTGATTATTTTTCAAAAGACGACGGTGCAAAAGGAATTGTTATGTGGGATCATAGCGCTTCAAATATTTTTATGACTTAAGGATCTGTACTCAATCAGGAGGATTTGGTGAAACAAAATGAGAGTGACTTCGCCCTACTTGGGTTTTGTCTCGGCATTCGATTATCGGTGAACACTTCATGATTGAATCTGAAGAGAATGACATTAGAGTCCCACATTGGATATGAAGAAAGGATCATGGGATAGTTTTCAGACATCATGTGACAATGATTTGGATAAACACAACATCATCATGCAAGAATCGCAGTAAAGAATACTAAGTTCCTGAAAGTCTTGGTCCTGAATGGGAGAAGTAT
The DNA here is from genome assembly GCA_910596185.1 of Chrysanthemum makinoi. Taxonomy (NCBI): domain Eukaryota; kingdom Viridiplantae; phylum Streptophyta; class Magnoliopsida; order Asterales; family Asteraceae; genus Chrysanthemum; species Chrysanthemum makinoi. The sequence continues at coordinate 187,202,151 of OU343216.1, forward strand.
GTCATTGCAACCTTTCTCCGTATAACAAGCGAATCTGTCACACCCTAAAATTACCTGTTTTGCAGCGGAATGGAATTCCTGGGGATTGACTGTCATAGCATCACAATCACAGTTATAATGAACGACCTAAAGTGTTGTTTGGAAAATACATCGCTTGATTTAATAAAAACATTCAGAGTTACAAAGATAGGTCCCAAATGAAAGTTACTATGCACGGAAAATAAGTTTGTTACAATTCAAACGATGTTTTTAAAGTGTATAAATCCCATGTGAGACGCGTCGTCACCGCGACTCTATGATATGTCCACATGCATGCCATGAAGTGAATGCCTTAGATACCTGAGATAAAACATGCTAAAAGTGTCAACACAAAGGTTGAGTGAGTTCATAGAGTTTGTGTTGAAATGTAAAGCCTTTAGAGAATGTTCATGCAGCAAAGGCATTGCAAATCCAATTCTCGTTCCAAGTTCCGCCCATATAAAACTTGCAACCTGTGTGTTTACAACCCACTGCCAAAATGTGTATAGTTTATACTCAAGTGCATGATGACTAATGTATTCACATAATTGTACATTACTTAATGTATCAATAGTCAATTGATATAACATATGTGTTGTTTCAAATAGTTCCACGACCATTAGTTCATGATTGTACCAAGACCATCAGTTCAATGATTATACCAAGACCATCAGTTCAGTGATTATACCAAGACCATCAGTTCAATGATTATACCAAGACCATCAGTTCAATGATTATACCAAGACCATCAGTTCAATGATTATACCAAGACTATCAGTTCAATGATTATACCAAGACCATCAGCCCAATGATTATGATATGGAAATTCTAAGTATGACAATATTGTTACTTCGCCTGACTAAACATTCAGTTCAGATAAACACATAGTTTGCAAATAGTCATGAATGTCATAAAAATTGTTGAGCATGTATCTCCCCCAAAGAGTTTCATAAAACAATTAAGTAATAGAAAGTGGGGCTATGACTCACTTGGACAATAATGCGATGGCAAAAGTGGATACACTGAAATGAGGCGTGAATCACCTCTAACCGCGACCTATTATGGATGATGTGATATACAATAAGTCATGATGTAATGTTATGCATGCAATTCGTATGATATCTATATCACTTGTGAATTTTTGAAAATAATACTCTTCGTCGAAAAATACTCTTTTGACGTCTTGACCAATCTTAAATTACCTTGTAAGTATTTACGTCAAAATGACATCCTACAATAGTTTCTTAATAATTTATTATGAAATTATAACCTTTCGTCGTAAAATAATGTCGTTGGAAATTTCATGAAAGTGACTAAAACGGCCTCGAAAAGCTAGTCGTAAAATGGTGTACGTCGAGCGTTAGGAAACGAACTCAACGGTTTTGGGAAGCTTGTATCATTATCTCAAATTTTTAGCATTTAAGTTTTCATCCTAGAGGTCTCGATCATAGAGAAAAATATAGGTTAAGTATGGTAATTTTGCCCAAAATAGCTTAAGGGTGGTTTTCGGCAAAGTTTAAGTAACCGTATTTAATTCATTACAACTCCGTTGACAACAAATGGTCGGACATTTTGAAAAATATGCTTGGCGAACTTACTTTTACTAGAAGACATCACGTTATAAAAAGTTCTACATCATTGTTAAAAACGTCCGCCAACATGGTCCTTTAGTTGCCGTATTATGTTTTTAATAGAGAATATATTAATTTTGCTAATAGAATAAAGTTACGGCAACTTGGTTTATCGCGTGTAATTTAATCGTTACAAGTCCGTTTTTACGTTTTTACATCCTTAGATTCGTGTCAAAGTATACTAATATATTTTTGATAATTCGACACAATTTATAAAGCTTAAGACTCATTTTTGACTCATAAAGAGTGACATTTTCATGCTGAAATTTCCAGAATTTATAGTTTTTGACGCTCAACTTGAAAAATTCATAACTTCTTCGTTATAACTCCGTTTTAATCCTTTCAAGCGGCCACGGTTTCGTTTTAAAGTGTATTTTCTAAATATCTAGCCCAAAATATTTTTGTACCCACTGTCGGATTTTCCAGAATTTAATTTTAAGAACAGACCCTTTTCAAAACGTGTCGAAATGAGTTTTTCTCGCGCCAAACCTATTCTAACCCATTCAAAACAACTCCGAAGCTATTCTAATCCTACCATACACCTTCTTAGGGTGTCATGGGTTCCTAGACATCACCAAAACTAATATATAACAAGGAGTAATTATAGGATGGATTATATATATATATAACTCTTAAAAAACCTTAAAACCTGAAAAAGTGGTATAAACATCCATAAGTCTTGCATGTTAACTCAAATATGATGTAATGAATATGAAATAAATATGAAAGATGAAAAAAAATGGACATGAATATGATGCTTACTAGTTAACTTGATGAGGTGAAAAGACAAAGGTTAAATCTTAAACACCCTAGGTTTTTATTTCAAAACCTAAACTAAGAGTGTATCTAGGTTGATAAAAACTTGACTTGAAGATTTTTGATGAACTCCTTCTTGATCTAGAGGTTGGCCGGTTTTGGAGAGGAAAAAGGAAGAGAAATACTTGACTTTTTACTTTGAAATAATGTGATTGAATGTGTAAGAGAGTTGGAGTGTAATACTATACAAGTAAAGGAAAAATCTTGCATATCTTGGTGAATCACCATGTATGTATTTAATAATACATATATATTTTTTTTTTTATTATTATTATGTATGTAAATGTGTAAGTAGTAATGTAAAGTTACTTGAAGGTAAGTAGTAACTTGTATATACATTTGAGCATTTAGGGTAGCGTTAGCTAAAAATAAATTTTAACGAGTCAAAGTAAAATATTTTGAGGTCATAAAAATTATAAAAATACATTTCTTGCAAAATTTGTGTGAAATAATAATTATCGTGTAGAATTTACGAAAAGCGTCGTAATAATATGAATTTAACAATTTATATACAAAATAAATTTAAAACACTAGGTAAACTCGAAATATTATTTTTATAAACTAAATGTAAGTATAAAAATATGTCGGAATCATTTTTGGAAGTATCTGATTATATGTTCAAAATAATAACTTACGCGATAGCTTTATTTAATATGGAAATTTACGCTTAATGTGAAATGCAGAGTCATGAATGAACTAACATGATGAAAATGATGCTAATGATATGTAGACTAAACCTAGTCTATATGAAATGTCCGTGATGATATGATCATGAATTCGCAGCTAAACCATTAAGGTTACGCGAATTTGAAACTCGTAAACCTAGTTTACGATAAATGATGAAATATTGAAGCGTGAATTGTTTTGAGAAATGACCTGAAAGTACGAGTTGTCACATTCGCCCAACCAAAAAGGAATTCAGTCCCTGAATTCAGTTCGTGTTAGTCTATCGAATTTTGAGTTTGTGATGAATAACGAGGATAGAGGACATGGAGAAGTGTCGTTACGGTTATCGATGATTGAGCGCAAAAACATCGTAGTAAAGAAAATATTGGATGAATATCTTCGATGAGCATCACTTTGACTTGGAATATGTGAAAATTTTGCTTGCACTAAGATTTATAACAATGCTCCCAACATAACAAGATCCCTCCAGAATTAGACATAGTTAGCTAGGCTATGTATAATTAAGGAACGATAATGTGACGTTCGGTTTAGTTGTTATAACTCTCAATGTTTACAAAGATTTAAACCGTGTCGTTAAAATGATAGTTAAGGTAAAAAGAATTAAAAATTCGTAAATGATATCGAATCAAAAGGAAATAAAGTACGATAGATGAGAATATTTTACAACGAGTGGTTTATCAAACAGTAATACATCTTAGGTTATAAAGATCGGATATCGATGGAAAACATAAACTTAGTACGACATAGTACATAAGGAAAATAAGACTGTTAGTTTCCGAACTTCTTCAGTCTTCCGCGTCGTTGATACCTTGACGAGCTTCTCCTCCTCCTAACATGTATGCTTCCCCACGTGCACCTTCAACTCGTTGACCTTGGTTTTGAGGACATCGATTCCGATAATGTCCTTGCTCCCCGCATCCGTAACATGTAACCATGGCCTTGCCTCTACAATTCCTGGCAAGGTGTCCCAGTTGTTGACACTTGTAGCACTTAGCAGGACAAAGACCCGTGTGATGATACTTACATCGATTACATAGTGGGTAGGTTCCAGCATAACCTCTGCCTTCTATTGATGCAGCAACATAAACCATAGCAGTTTCTTGCCTCTATTTCGTTTTTTTGATTGGTTAGTGTTACGATTTTGGTTGTCGTTATCATAACCTCCCTGGTCATTTTCCCATTTCCTTTTATTGTTGCTAGTTTGGTGGTTGTTGTTGTTGTTGCGGTTATTGTTGATAATGTTTTCCCCTTTCACAACTTGAGCCATGAGTTTTTGAGTTATCCTAATAGTTTCTTCAATTGTTTGTGGATCGGAAGAAGTTACATCTCCTTGAATACATTGTGGAAGTCCTTCAATGAAATTTTCCAAAGAGTTCTCATTGTCCGAAACCAATGATGGACATAGTGCAGTCAATTCTTGAAACCTCCTGATGTAGGTCTCGATGTCATAACCAACAATCACTAACTCGTAAAATTCCGTTTCTAATTTCTTCACCTCCGTGCGTGGACAATACTTTTAGTTACAGATTCTTGAATTCATCCCACGTGAGCTTGTAATCATTTTCGATACCAATAGGCTGCGCATACGAATTAACCATGTCATTGCGCATCTAAGAGTGTACCAGTGGCGAACTTTACCTTGAAGTCATCTGGGCAATTGCAAAGAAGAAATACAGACTCCATCTTTTCAAACCAACGGATCATAGCAGTGGCTCCTTTGGTGCCTTTGAACTTTGTGGGATCACAGTTCTTAAAGTCCTTGTATGTACAATTACGAACTGCACCTCAAGCAGCCTCCTGTAGCAGCAGCAAGTCTAGCAGCTTCAGCAGAGCAGCAGCGACCTCAGCAGCAGCAGCAGCCTATGTTGCTCGTTCTTTCCTTAGTGGCCTCGGCTATACTATCCTCTACATACTTTGCATAGCCGCTTGATCAATTCAGGTGTGGCTTCTTCTTCGCGCATAATTCTTCAAAATAAGAGGAAGGGTGAGACGTAAACAAAGTCCTATGTTAATAATAAGCTCTAAAGAGATGTGATATGAGATAATAAATTTGAGATTATTTTTCAAAATGATCGACGGGTTCCAAAAGGTGGGTTTGGGTTATGAGCCAGTGTTGTAAGTGCTTCAAATGTATGGTGGTTTCGTGAGTGACTCTAATGTGTGAATAAAGTGTCACTCGACATGTTAGTGGTGAAACAAAGGAGTGAGAGTGACTTCGCCCTACTTAAAGGTTTATCTCGGCATTCGACGTTATCGGTGATGAATCAGCTGATATTAAAATCATGATAGGGAATGACAAGGCATTCTCCACATTAGAGTATGAGTAAAGGATAATGGGATGGGTATTTGAAGGCATCCATGTGACAATCGATGTGAAATGAAAGTAAATAACTCGAAAAAATGTACGTATAAACCGCATGTAAAGTGAACATGCACTTATGATGAAATGATGAGATGCTATGATGATGTAGTTATAGTCTAGGGTCAATGATGCAACCTAGTTCTCTATAACTGAAGCTCTGATGCCAATCTGTCACACCCCCAAATTACCTGTTTTGCAGCGGAATGGAATTCCTGGGGATTGACTGTCATAGCATCACAATCACAGTTATAATGAACGACCTAAAGTGTCGTTTGGAAAATACATCGCTTGATTTAATAAAAACATTCAGAGTTACAAAGATAGGTCCCAAATGAAAGTTACTATGTGCGGAAAGTAAGTTTGGTACAAGTCAAACGATGTTTTTAAAGTGTATAAATCCCATGTGAGACGCGTCGTCACCGCGACTCTATGATATGTCCACATGCATGCCATGAAGTGTATGCCTTAGATACCTGAGATAAAACATGCTAAAAGTGTCAACACAAAGGTTGAGTGAGTTCATAGAGTTTGTGTTGAAATGTAAAGCCTTTAGAGAATGTTCATGCAGCAAAGGCATTGCAAATCCACTCAGTTCCAAGTTCCGCCCATACAAAACTTGCAACCTGTGTGTTTACAACCCACTGCCAAAATGTGTATAGTTTATGCTCAAGTGCATGATGACTAATGTATTCACATAATTGTACATTACTTAATGTATCAATAGTCAATTGATATAACACATATGAGTGTTGTTTCAAATAGTTCCACGACCATTAGTTCATGATTGTACCAAGACCATCAGTTCAATGATTATACCAAGACCATCAGTTCAATGATTATACCAAGACCATCAGTTCAATGATTATACCAAGACCATCAGTTCAATGATTATACCAAGACCATCAGTTCAATGATTATACCAAGACCATCAGCCCAATGATTATGATATGGAAATTCTAAGTATGACAATATTGTTACTTCGCCTGACTAAACATTCAATTCAGATAAACACATAGTTTTCAAATAGTCATGAATGTCATAAAAATTGTTGAGCATGTATCTCCCCCAAAGAGTTTCATAAAACAATTAAGTAATAGAAAGTGGGGCTATGACTCACTTGGACAATAATGCGATGGCAAAAGTGGATACACTGAAATGAGGCGCAACCTCTAACCACGACCTATTATGGATGATGTGATATACAATAAGTCATGATGTAATGTTATGCATGCAATTCGTATGATATCTATACCACTTGTGAATTTTTGAAAATAATACTCTTCGTCGAAAAATACTCTTTTGACGTCTTGACCAATCTTAAATTACCTTGTAAGTATTTACGTCAAAATGACATCCTACAATAGTTTCTTAATGATTTATTATGAAATTATAACCTTTCGTCGTAAAATAATGTCGTTGGAAATTTCATGAAAGTGACTAAAACGGCCTCGAAAAGCTAGTCGTAAAATGGTGTACGTCGAGCGTTAGGAAACGAACTCAACGGTTTTGGGAAGCTTGTATCATTATCTCCAAGTTTTAGCATTTAAGTTTTCATCCTAGAGGTCTCGATCATAGAGAAAAATATAGGTTAAGTATGGTAATTTTGCCCAAAATAGCTTAAGGGTGGTTTTCGGCAAAGTTTAAGTAACCGTATTTAATTCATTACAACTCCGTTTGACAACCGGTCGGACATTTTGGAAAATATGCTTGGCGAACTTACTTTTACTAGAAGACATCACGTTATAAAAAGTTCTACATCATTGTTAAAAACGTCCGCCAACATGGTCCTTTAGTTGCCGTATTATGTTTTTAATAGAGAATATATTAATTTTGCTAATAGAATAAAGTTACGGCAACTTGGTTTATCGCGTGTAATTTAATCGTTACAAGTCCGTTTTCTACATCCTTAGATTCGTGTCAAAGTATACTAATATATTTTTGATAATTCGACACAATTTATAAAGCTTAAGACTCATTTTTGACTCGTAAAGAGTGACATTTTCATGCTGAAATTTCCAGAATTTATAGTTTTTGACGCTCAACTTGAAAAATTCATAACTTCTTCGTTATAACTCCGTTTTAATCCTTTCAAGCGGCCACGGTTTCGTTTTAAAGTGTATTTTCTAAATATCTAGCCCAAAATATTATACCCACTGTCGGATTTTCCAGGATTTAATTTTAAGAACAGACCCTTTTCAAAACGTGTCGAAATGAGTTTTTCTCGCGCCAAACCTATTCTAACCCATTCAAAACAACTCCGAAGCTATTCTAATCCTACCATACACCTTCTTAGGGTGTCATGGGTTCCTAGACATCACCAAAACTAATATATAACAAGGAGTAATTATAGGATGGATTATATGTATATAACTCTTAAAAACAATGTAAAAAGTGGTATAAACATCCATAAGTCTTGCATGTTAACTCAAATATGATGTAATGAATATGAAATAAATATGAAAGATGAAAAATGGACATGAGATGCTTACTAGTTAACTTGATGAGGTGAAAAGACAAAGGTTAAATCTTAAACACCCTAGGTTTTTATTTCAAAACCTAAACTAAGAGTGTATCTAGGTTGATAAAAACTTGACTTGAAGATTTTTGATGAACTCCTTCTTGATCTAGAGGTTGGCCGGTTTTGAAGAGGAAAAAGGAAGAGAAATACTTGACTTTTTACTTTGAAATAATGTGATTGAATGTGTAAGAGAGTTGGAGTGTAAGACTATACAAGTAAAGGAAAAATCTTGCATATCTTGGTGAATCACCATGTATGTATTTAATAATACATATATATTTTTTTTTTATTATTATTATGTATGTAAATGTGTAAGTAAAGTAAATGTAAAGTTACTTGAAGGTAAGTAGTAACTTGTATATACATTTGAGCATTTAGGGTAGCGTTAGCTAAAAATAAATTTTAACGAGTCAAAGTAAAATATTTTGAGGTCATAAAAATTATAAAAATACATTTCTTGCAAAATTTGTGTGAAATAATAATTATCGTGTAGAATTTACGAAAAGCGTCGTAATAATATGAATTTAACAATTTATATACAAAATAAATTTAAAACACTAGGTAAACTCGAAATATTATTTTTATAAACTAAATGTAAGTATAAAAATATGTCGGAATCATTTTTGGAAGTATCTGATTATATGTTCAAAATAATAACTTACGCGATAGCGTTTATTTAATATGAAATTTACGCGTTTAATGTGAAATGCAAAATCATGAATGAACTAACATGATGAAAATGATGCTAATGATATGTAGACTAAACCTAGTCTATATGAAATGTCCGTGATGATATGATCATGAATTCGCAGCTAAACCATTAAGGTTACGCGAATTTGAAACTCGTAAACCTAGTTTACGATAAATGATGAAATATTGAAGCGTGAATTGTTTTGAGAAATGACCTGAAAGTACGAGTTGTCACACGAAGAATTTGAATCATTCTACATATGGATTGTTATACGATTACTTGAAGCCTCATGAAAAGGAAGTTGATATGGAAAGGATTCTCCGTGCTCAAATTGCTCCACCAACACATCCGGAAAATCAACAACTTGCCTTATATGCTCAAAACAGTTATTCTCCTCAACCAGCAACTCAACCAACTGCTACAATCACACCACATAATCCTTCACAGCCTCAATCTCAACAAACTCAATTGGTTCCATACAACAACAACAATGCTCAAGCCCTTGTCAGTGAAGCTAATGAGGAATCTGATCCGTTTGAAGCACTGCAACAAGGATTTGCTATGATTGCTAATGCCTTTAGCCGTTATACTAACAAATCCAACAACCGTATTCGTTCCTCATCTAATACAAGGAATCAAGCTGTTGTGAACAATGGACGAGTTGAAGTTCAGAATCATGGTTATGGTCGTCAGATGGGCGGTGGTCAAGGGTTTAATGTTGTGGGTAGGAATAACAATCGAGCTCCAGTGGTGGAACAAGGAAATGCTCAGAATGGGTTGAATGGTCTTCGATGCTACAACTGCAATGAGAAGGGACACCTGGCTAATGCATGCCCAAAGCCAAGGACTAGGGGCAGTGCTTATTTCAAAGAGGCTCTTCTTTTGGCTCTTAAGGATGAAGCTGGTGGAACTCTCACAGAAAAAGAACAGAGCTTTATGGAAAATGCTGACTCAGATGATGATATGGAGGACTTGCAGGCCAATGCAGCAGTTATGTTGATGGCTAATATGCATGAGTTACACATGAGTGACACAGG
>OU343216.1:187219978-187234226 GCA_910596185.1 Chrysanthemum makinoi
TTTATAACTTATATGTCTGATTATAGTTAAATTATTATTTCATATATGCAACTAGGGGATTTTTTCCCAACTCAAACGAGAGGTGTGTACCAGAACTTAAACCAAAACCTTAACCCATTTGAACCACTTGTTATCAAGTATTGCCGACGTGGGTATAGACCTTTTGTTAACAGCCCTTAAATAGCATTTGTATCGACTGTTTATCAAGAGTCTTTCATGAGATCCGCACTTTCATTCCTATAACTATCAACCAAACAACAACCTAGTTAATGATAGGATGTTAAGTATTATTTTCGGGTTGTAGATTTCTCTCCTGTAAGACACTTGCTTGTATCCTGTCTTGTTAAACATCATTATGTCTATTAATGTGCTTTATTAAGGTTAAGAATAAAGTCATTTTCTTGATTTCCTGTTATATTTCTTAGTGATCTAAGACTTTCTTAATGTTTTTTAAATTATTTTTCTGTAATTATCTTATATACTAGCATTGTCTAAATTGATACTAAGTTATGAATATATTTTGAGTGTTCTTTCATTTACTAGTTTTTTGTTGATAAATTTGTTTGTATTGTTATATCTTTTGTCCTGATGGTATGTTTTGGTAGCTTGGTGTTGTCTAATGCGGAGTTAAACATTGGCTTCATGTTGCGTGATAGTTAGTAGTGGGATGATTTCTTTGCACTTTTCATGTTAGTATGTTTGAAGTTATATGCGATCATTTTTTGGTTTCCTCTCATCTCGCAGGAGCGTCGTGTTTTTATTTATTCTTTGTGAGTTAATGTCCAAGCCTTCTAGAGTTAGGCATTGGAGAGCAAGAGTTAAATAGGGACTACTATGATCCGACTTTGTCATATCATGAACGAATTACCTCCAAGCCAAAATGAGTGCTCGCGTCTCACTGGAAAAGACTCGTCAAGTCTTGGAATAAAGGAAAACCTAAGGTATGAAATACTTTTTTCAGCTTTTAGTAATACATTTCTATTTTTTGGTTTAACTCCTTATTTTCCAACTTCAGCGACAAAAATAAGGCCAATAGGGCAAAAATGAAGATGCTGCAAGTCACGGGGAAAACAAGTTATGCTCAAGTTGGTGAAACACAAAAGGTAATTTGCTATTTCTGTGCAACTGTTTATGCAACATATGCATATGTATTAAGATATTGCATTAGGTGCAACTATGAATCATCTTCTGATAGCCTGAGATTAATTACATAATGCTAAGATAAGTTGAGTCCTTTATCTTCATCATATTACTAGTAGTAATAAAGTTTTTACTTGTATTGAAATATAACTGCATATAGTTTCCTTTCTTTGGCAATGTACCTGTCTACACAAATGGTAATTAATAAGAAAAGTAGAATCACAAGTATGGAACATTTGGCCTCTCAGTTATAATTTAATTAATTTGTTGTGGACATGTAATATTTCTTGGTGTTTAGTTATGTTAAATTTGTTATTGGACTAAATTGGTGCGAGGTATATGTTCAAGTCGCTATTTTAAGGAATGAATATTTGGTGAGGAAGTATGGATTGTTTATCACAGTTCAAGATGCTATATTGGTGCACCAGTTGCTTGGCCTTGCTCTCTTGTTTCGGTATGCTACCTCACTACCACATTTACCACTTTCCCCATCGCTGTTTTCCCCGGCGACAAATGTCGCTGGGGAATCCTCACTAAACGACAAAAATATATCCTACGTGGCACGAAGTCTCGTAGAAAAGTCAGCAAAATTATCTCTCACTTTTCCCCGGCGACATGTCGCCGGGGATTCAACGATAATATTTTGACCGAATATTTGATGGTAAAACGTGGCGGCAAATTTTCCCGCTTACTTTTCCCCGGCGACATGTCGCCGGGGATTCTTTTGTTAATTTCCAAAAATACGTAATTAGTGTTAATATATCTTAACGTGACGTAAAACATTTTCCCCGGCGACATGTCGCCGGGGATTCTCTTGTTTATTAAAAAATTCATAATTTTGCATGCCATATTTAATTGGATCAAGAAGCCAAATGATGCATAGTTGAATGTGTTTTATAAATCTATGATTCACCAAAGTTACTCTCCCAATATTTTTCTTAAATTGGGATGAAATGGAGTGATAAAATCGTATTCTTTTGAAGTCGTTAACAACATAAACTAATTAAATTGAACGTCCAATGTGTAATCATAACATATCGACTCATCCGTTTAACGTCTAATGTGTAACCATAACATATCGACTCATCCGTTGAACGTCCAATGTGTAACCATAACATATCGACTCATCCGTTGAACGTCTAATGTGTAACCACAACATACCGACTAATCGCCTTGAACGTCTAATGTATACCCATAACATACCGACTCATCCGTTGAACGTCTAATGTGTAACCCTAACATACTGACTCATCCGTTGAACGTCTAATGTGTAACCATAACATACCGACTCATCCGTTGAACGTCTAATGTGTAACCATAACATACCGACTCATTCGTGAACGCTCTAAATTGTAACCATAACAAATCGACTCATCCGTTGAACGTCCAATGTGTAACCATAACATATCGACTCATCCGTTGAACGTTCAATGTGTAACCATAACATACCGACTCATTCGTTGAACGTCTAATGTGTAACCATAACATACCGACTCATCCGTTGAACGTCTAATGTGTAACCATAACATATCGACTCATCCGTTGAACGTCTAATGTGTAACCATAACATACCGACTCATCCGTTGAACGTCTAATGTGTAACCCTAACATACTGACTCATCCGTTGAACGTCCAATGTGTAACCATAACATATCGACTCATCCGTTGAACGTCTAATGTGTAACCATAACATACCGACTCATTCGTTGAACGTCTAAATTGTAACCATAACATATCGACTCATCCGTTGAACGTCCAATGTGTAACCATAACATATCGACTCATCAGTTGAACGTTCAATGTGTAACCATAACATACCGACTCATTCGTTGAACGCCCAATGTGTAACCATAACATACCGACTCATCCGTTGAACGTCTAATGTGTAACCATAACATACCGACTCATCCGTTGAACGTCTAATGTGTAACCATAACATACCGACTCGGATGTTGAACGTCTAATGTGTAACCCTAACATACGAACTCATCCGTTGAACGTCTAATGTGTAACCCTAACATACGGACTCATCCGTTGAACGTCTAATGTGTAACCATAACATACGACTCATCCGTTGAACGTCTAATGTGTAACCATAACATACCGACTCATTCGTTGAACGTCCAATGTGTAACCATAACATATCGACTCATCCGTTGAACGTCTAATGTGTAACCATAACATACCGACTCATTCGTTGAACGTCTAATGTGTAAGCATAACATACCGACTCATCCGTTGAACATCTAATGTGTAACCATAACATACCGACCCATCCGTTGAACGTCTAATGTGTAACGATAACATACCGACTCATCCGTTGAACGTCTAATGTGTAAGCATAACATACCGACTCATCCGTTGAACGTCTAATGTGTAACCATAACATACCGACTCGGATGTTGAACGTCTAATGTGTAACCCTAACATACGGACTCATCCGTTGAACGTCTAATGTGTAACCCTAACATACGGACTCATCCGTTGAACGTCTAATGTGTAACCATAACATACCGACTCATCCGTTGAACGTCTAATGTGTAACCATAACATACCGACTCATTCGTTGAACGTCCAATGTGTAACCATAACATATCGACTCATCCGTTGAACGTCTAATGTGTAACCATAACATACCGACTCATTCGTTGAACGTCTAATGTGTAAGCATAACATACCGACTCATCCGTTGAACATCTAATGTGTAACCATAACATACCGACTCATCCGTTGAACGTCTAATGTGTAACCATAACATACCGACTCATCCGTTGAACGTCTAATGTGTAACCATAACATACCGACTCGGATGTTGAACGTCTAATGTGTAACCATAATTATTCTTCGGTGAATCATAGATTTATAAAACACATTCAACTATGCATCGTTTGGCTTCTTGATCCAATTAAATATTGCATGCAACATTTTGATGTAATATGTTCTTGTTCCTCTAGCCCGTTACTAGATTGTAACTCTAACTCTCATATAAGAATATAAAGATGCCGAATGGTAACTTTTTGTTCCCGAGTTTATATTAAAAGAAAAGGAAATATTTAGGATTATAATAAAAATAAAAGATAAAATCGTATTCTTTTGAAGTCGTTAACAATATAAAGTAATTAAATTTTACCCCCAAAAAAAAAAAAGAAAAAAAAAAACAGTTTTCCCCGGCGACACGTCGCTGGGGATTATAATAAAAAAATTAATTAGTTTTCCCCGGCGACATGTCGCCGGGGATACCTACCCACCAAAATATTCGTTATCGCGCCATTTACGCTAAACGACAAAAACTATATGTTTCCCCAGCGACATGTCGCCGGGGATTGTCGCCGGGGAAAACATTGTAGATAAAGCAGATCTGGTCAATTTTATCAGTGCACAAAACGAAAAAAACGAAAAAAACCTTATCTTCTTCCTGTGGCGATTTCTGCAACAAACACCATCACCAATTCATCAACAATCATCAACCATCACCACCACCGCATCCACCATCACCACCACCGCATCCACCATCACCACCACCACACGTTACACGGTTTGTTTTACAAATTTTAAATATTATTCAACTAAATTAGTTAATTATATTATGATTTTTGAAGATTATTATTGTTGTAAGTTGTTGTAAATTAGATGATAAAGTAAAGTTTTTTTTTTTTTTTTTTTTTTTTTTTTTTGGCAGTAGGCGACGAGGAGCTAGCTAGACAAGGTATGTAATAATTTTTTTTTCTCCTTTTGGTATCCCGGGTGACATGTCGCTGGGAAATGTTTATTCATGTCGCTGGGGAATGTTTATTGTTTAAATTTTGTTAATTTATAGTTTATATTAGTTCAATTGCATTGAAATGTGCTCGTTTATAATTATAATAATTAGTTGTTTAAATTTTGTTAGTTTATAGTTATTATTTGGTGAAAAAAGTGAAATGGTATGTATGTTAAAATAATGGTATGTATGTTAAAAAAGTGAAATGATATGTATGTTAAAAAAGTGAAATGGTATGTATGTTAAAAAAGTGAAATGATATGTATGTTAAAAAAGTGAAATGGTATGTATGTTAAAAAGTGAAATGGTATGTATGTTAAAACTCTTAGCAACATACATACCATTTCACTTTTTTCAACTCTTGATCCGTTTATAATAATTTTGTTAGTTTATAGTTTATAGTTATTATTTGTTGACATGTGCTCGTTTATATTATTTTGTTAGTTTATAGTTATTATTTGTTGATATGAGCCGTTTATAGTTTATAATAATTAGTTGTTTTAGGATTTTAGTGATTAATTTTGGAAAATCCCCGTCTAAAATTAATCATCCTATAGAAAACCCGTCCGAAATTAATTTATTAGAAATTAATTTCGGAAAGTCCCCCGTTTTGGACTGTTTTTGAATGTTTTGTCTCATTTAGGATATGGATGCGTATAACTGATTTACTATTTGAGATGATTTCGATAGTGTTTCTCCTTTACTCCTACGAATATGTCTTTAATACACATATTTGGGAGTTGAGGGGAAATGCTGCCGAAATTTTCTCAAATAGTAAATCAGTTATACGCATTCATATATGAGACGAATCATTCAAAGAGTGGGTTAGGATTGCCTTCCATAGTTGCACTAGGTGAACAAAACATCTGGTATTCCTCGTTTGAATGTGTTTAATTAAGTTGCATATAATAACTAAATGTATCGTTAAAACGCAGTTATGGTATTCGATGATAAGACTTGGACAGTTTTACAGCGTCATGAACCATTATTTATTCTCGGTCTTGAAAAATTCGTCAATCATTGCAAGTCGTTAGTGACTAGTGCCGGAAGAATAAGATGTCCATGCAAGTCTTGTCGAAATATATTATGGGTACACATCAAAAACCTTTCAAACCACATTATGAGAGAAGGGTGGGACCCACGTTATAAAATATTGGTGGAACACGGTGAACCGGCTCCACCTATGCCACCGCCAGTAATAGATAACACAAGACAGCCTCTGATGAGTGACATGACAGCGTTAATTAATGATCTTAGCTATATTCCTCCGAATAATGAACACAATGAACCAACTCAAGGAGATATTGGTGAGACAAGTAACGAACCGACTCAAGCTACACGTAACGAGTTTGAAGAGTTATATGCCAGTGCCAACGAGGAGCTGTACCCCGGTTGTGACTATGTGACTCGATTAGACTTTATGGCAAGGCTAAAGGTAGATTGACTGATTCTATATTTAATGAAATGTTAGAGTTTTTACAAAATGTATTTCCCATCAGTAAAGGATTCAAGCTCCCACCATCATACTATTCAATAAAGAAGACATTTAAAACGATTGGGTTAGGGTACGAGTCGATACATGCTTGTGAACACGATTGCTGCTTATTTCGGGGAGACAAGAACAAAGATTTGGATTTTTGTCCGGTCTGTAATACGAGTAGATGGAAAGACAGTAACACGTCGGGGAAGAAAGTTCCTAAGAAGGTGTTGCGTTACTTTCCAATCATTCCTAGACTACAACGTTTGTACAAGTCTAGTCACACTGCAAAGGATATGATTTGGCATGCTACTGGAAAGTGTACGGAGCCCGGTAAGATGCAACACCGGTTGATGGTGTGGTGGAGCATGGAAGAAATCTGACACAAAGTATCCAGATTTTGCAAAAGAACCAAGAAATGTTCGACTAGGGTTGGCTGCTGATGGTTTCAATCCGTTTGGGAACCTTAGTCAGGCCTACAGCAAAGTGGCCGTGATATTGACAACATACAATCTGCCTTCGTGGTTATGTATGAAAGAGAGTTCTTTTATGCTAACGTTGTTAATTCCTGGTCCTAAATCCCCGGGCAAGGACATTGATGTTTACTTGAGGCCTTTGATTGAGGACCTGAAGATTTATGGACAAGAAAGTATCGAGACTATAGACGTTGCCTCAGGCCAGAAGTTTAATATGAGAGCGATGGTTTTATGGACCATCAATGATTTTCCTGCTCGAAGTAGTTTGTCTGGGTGGAGTGGGCAAGGTTACAAGGCATGCCCTACATGTAATAAAGACACTCCATCTGTTCGTGTGTTAAGCAAAACAGCTATTTTGGCCACGAAGATTCTTAACGAAGTCCCATAAATGGAGACGCTCACTTGAATTCAATGGCCAAACCGATAACGCAGATCCTCCTGAAGAATTTGGTCGGGATGTAATCCTGGCTCAACTTGATAGATTGCCAACGCGTGTGAAGGGTAAACATCCGAGTTATGGAGGTGTGAAGATAAAACGCAATCTTCTTGTCGAGCATAACTGGACTAAACGGTCTATTTTTTACGAGCTTGAGTATTGGTCTTTTCTTTCACTAAGACACAATTTAGACATCATGCATATCGAAAAAAATGTGTTGGAGGCCATCTTGAACATTTTGTTAATGAATGATAAATCTAAAGACACCGTCAAGGCAAGACAAGACTTGCAAATGTTGGGCATTCGAAGTGGCTTGTGGCTCGGCCAAACTAAAAACGGGAAGTGCTTGAAGCCTCAGGCTGCGTATTCTTTCACACCAGAGAACCGAAAAAAGTTTTGTCAGTACATCAAAGGATCTAAACTACCAGATGGGTTCGGATCATGCTTCAAGCACAGAGTGACCGATAATGATACCAATATAACGGGCCTGAAGTCTCATGACTGTCATATAATGATGCAACGTTTACTTCCTTACGGACTTCAAAATTACTTGCCCGATAAGATTGCAAAACCATTAATTGAGTTGTGTTCCTTTTTTAAGCAAATATGCTCTGCAACTTTGATGGAGGATGACATGTTGAAAGCTCAGATCAAGGTGGTCGATATTCTGTGCGAGCTTGAGCTCATATATCCTCCTGCTTTCTTTGACATTATGGTTCACTTGGTTATCCATTTACCTATAGAGGCTCTTGAAGGCGGGCCTATTCGCCCCCGGTGGATGTATCCATTTGAAAGATACATGAAGAAGCTAAAAGGTTATGTTCGCAATAAAGCTAAGCCGGAAGGTTCGATTGCGGAGGGTTATGTTGCTGAAGAAGCATTGACATTCAGTTCTCATTATTTTCGGGATGTTACCACGAAATTTAATCGTCCCGACCGTAATGTGGACCCCCCTCCCCAACGTGTCAGTTCAGTGTTCGATTTCGGTATGTAAAACGATTGGTTTACGGTCATTTATTGGGTTTGATGCCCAAGAGTTTAAAAAAGTGAAATGGTATGTACTTCACAACAGTCCTGAGATCGACACATACCGGACCCAGTTCAAGAGGTACGCGTTTTTTTATTTTGAAACTTCTTTTTCTTAACTTATCATTTCGACGACTTATTCTAATACCATGAACGTTTTTCAGATTATTTCCTAACAAAGACATGCAAGAAGAATTCCCCGACTGGTTTGGGTCGCAGGTAAACTTAAGACTTATTTGGTCTACTTAACTGTAAAAATAACAATATCATATTTTGTGTTCTCTATCTAGCTAATCCTGTCTTCTTCATAGATCCGTCAACGTCACATAGACAATGACCAAGACTCAGAGGTTAGCACAACGAGCGAGTTATTCGCTTTGGCTAATGGACCATCATGGACTCCAATCTCAGTAAACTCTGCGTAGTCAACGGTTGTGAGGTATGTCGTGCACAAACCGTGATGAACGTCGCACAACTCAAAACAGCGCGCATTTGTTCGCCTCGCCGTGACGGAGAAATGTATTATGGTCAGCTTCAAGAAATCCTCGAGTTTAAGTATTTGTTGTTCACAGTTGCTTGTCCGAGTTAAGTGGTTCGACACTAGCAACAAAGGACGTAAAGTCAAAAACTTGTCTTTAGAAACAACATGACACAAATCGTCGACTCGCAGGCCCTGAGGCATTTAAAGAGGACCAATACATTCTCGCAACACAAGTCAAACAAGTCTTCTACCTTGAAGATAAGACCAAACCCCACGGAAGGTCGGTCGTCGAACATGTTAATCATAAAAAGTTTTCCGACGAGGGTGTCATCGTGGTAGAGGACGATCCTCATATTATACATTTCGACAACTCATCTGATCTCCCACTTTCTAATAGTTTGAATGACTTGGATAATGCGACCTTGCATATAGATGGTCAATCAACGGTTGTTGACGCACCGCCAGATATCATTGATGTTCCTGACGAAGACGATGATATTATTGCTGATGAAGACGCCCTTCCTCATGATTTAGCAGATTCTGATGTTGAAGCCCTCATCAATGTTGATGATGATGGTGTTGAGAAAGTTTATTCTAGTGAAGAAGAAGATTGATCTTGAGTTGTAACTTGCAAAATACACTTATATATTTGAATGAATGAATGAAATTGTTGTGGATTGTTTAAATGTGTATATTTATTTGGATGTGTATGTATTTGGATGTGTGCGTGTGCATGCTTATATTATTTTGTTCATGAATTTCTATATCTTATGCTAATTGTACTTGTACAGATGTCGACAGATGTTGCACGGTCCCACGGCGGTGACGGTGGCGGGGAGGATCGTCCCCCTCCAGACCGCGTACCCACCGGTTGCTGGGCAAGCTTCATTAACAAAGGTAAGAATTTCGGATTATTGTAATACAAGCATAAATTTGATACATATTTATGACTTTTATCACTAACTTGATTTTGCAGGCAAAGGTAAACGAAAGCCCAATTTGGCGGCAGTGGCAGCGGGCAGGCAATACCGCGACAAGACCCGGAACCTTTCACTGAAGGCAATCGCAGACGAAAAAGGTCCCGTGTCGATCACTTTTGAGGTGGGTGACAAACAAACCTTAAACCCTTCCCTCGCCCCATGCGGCGCATTGGTCTAACTACATCGGGGAGGTTGTTAGGAAGGTGCCGTTTTACTACCCTTCTTGGGAGAAGGTCCCGAAGGAGAAGAAGGCGGGAATCATTTCAGATATTGGGGTCAGTTATCCTTTTATGTTTATTTCATTATCGTGTTCATTTATTTAATTGTGTATATTTATCTAAATTCGCTTATTTATTTATATCATATAAATAAATAAACAAATTTAAATAAATATATAAATTATATCTCTAACTCTGTTTTCGTTTTGTTGTATATGATTGCAGACCCTATTTGACCTAAGGCCGCACATGAACTCCCCCCGCTGGCCCCAGATCTACGAAGGCATAAACTCGCACCTGCAAAAAGCCTACAATACTAACAAGGCTTCTTTCAAGGCCAAACATTGGAAGGTAGACCCCACCACCGGGGATTACGATGCGGAGGCGATTAGGCGGGCACGTCCCAAGGAAATTACAGCGGGTGATTGGGATGAGTACATTAAGTTTTGGAATGATCCCAAGAACATTTCTCGAGCCGCTACAAATCGGCTTAACCGGCAAAAGAGCAAGGTCATATCTAGACAGGGCTCCCGGTCGCTGTCTCGCCTTCGAGATAATATGGTAATAAACATTATAATTATTTTACATGCATATATACATATATATATATATATATATATATATATATATATATATATATATATATATATATATATATATATATCTGATTATACGCTTTGGTGTGTTGTGATTTGTCGTTTTTAAAATTATTCATCTTATATGCGTGTGTATGTACAGATGCAGGCATCAGAGACTCATGAATACCCGTCACTCATCGACACTTATTGGCGAACACATACTGTTGATGGGGTATTCCTTAACGATGAGGACCGCCGGATATATGTAAGTTTTGTTTCAAAACACACTTTAATGAATTATCGAGAAATAATGTAGCAACCCGACTAATATATTTACTATCTTGTGTTTTTGTCACTACATAGGACTAGATGAAAAAGCTTGAGGCCACGGGTCAATACACGGAGGATCAAATCAATGCGTTGGCAAGAGGGGGTAAGCTTCGTGGGCATATTCCCGGTGTGGGTCGCGTATTGCCATCACGGGCCACATCCAGGCCAAGTATGCCCGCCCCCGGTGAGTCGGTCACCAAAGATGTAGGCTTTATCATGAGTCTCCTCAGAAGCGACGACAGATACGCGGATATGTTTAGGGAGTATGACTCGGGTGGTGCTAGCGGGAGTGGTGGGTGTGGTGATGACGAGGAGAATGGCGGTGATGAGGATAACAACGGCGAGAGGTAGTTGTGTATATATTATTAGTATGTTACATTGGTACTAGCTTTAGGTAGTTGTGTTATATATTATTAGTATGCTACATTGGTACTTTAGGTAGTTGTGTTATATGTTATTAGGTTCATCTTGGCGCCATTTAAACACTTGTTTCCCTATCTATCAATGCACATATTGACTTTTGAGTCGTGTTTATGTAAAAGTTGTGATCTATTTGTATTGCGTTGATCCGTTATATGGTATTTGTGTTTTGGTACAAGTTGTGGCGAGTCTATACAGGTTTTGGTACAGGTTTATTTGGTAGATTTTTTCCGGAAAAATTCCGGAAAAAATCTGGAAATCGCCTGCACCGCAGGCTGCATTAAAAAAAAATGCAGACCTTTCCCCGGCGACAGGTCGCCGGGGATAACACACACTAAAAGTTGACAAGTCAACGAGAAAACTAGGTTTCCCCAGCGACATGTCGCCGGGGATAGTAGGCTAACTCGTTGACTTGTCAACAAGTAACCATAGTATCCCCAGCGACATGTCGCCGGGGATACTTAATCACTATCATTAGTGTCTTAATCATTTTGCTTAATTCGACTATTCCCCAGCCATGCGCTGTCGCTGGGGATAGTGTGCCACAGTGGCACTGCTTCTTTGACTTAAATTTGAGTGGGACCCACGTCGTCGCCGGGGATTGTCGCTGGGATACAATCCCTTACGAGACTTCCCCAGCTATGCTTCCCCAGCGACATGTCGCTGGGGATACCTTTCCCCAGCGACATGTCGCTGGGGAATCCCCCCATATGTCGCTGGGGTAGCCAGTGAATGTTGTAGTGCCTTGCTAAATCTGTCATCATATAACCTATTATAAGACTGAACTTTATTACTCCGTATTAAATATAAGTTGTTTACTTGTAGGTGGTGCGTGAGGATGATGGATGATGACTTAAACCATCAGTTTCAAGTTTTTTTTTTTTTTTTTTTTTTACATCAGCTACTACTTTGATTTTTATTTTATGTTATTGTCACATGATGGCTCAATACTATCCTTTACTTGTTCATGTTATTGTTGCATGAGCCCTCAAGTCCATGAGGAGCTGCTGCTTTTATTTCATGGAATTTATGTTGAATTCCATACTTTTATCTTCCATGCATGTCATTATAACTTTGTTGAAAACTTTTTATGGAAATGATATATTTTCTTGCTCATTGAATTATATTCCTTTTATTAACTTGCTTCAAATTTAGTTAAGTTTATTGTTTTGTGTTTTTGTTTTTTTATAATATTTGTTACATACAAAAGGAAGTGTTGTATGATGTCACTTATTAGGACACTAATGCTATCAACTAAACATGAGAGAAAATTTATGTAACACCAAATTTTGTCTTAATAAAGCACCTTTGTATTAGGACCCTTTTATTAGTACTTAAATAAGACTTTATTCATTATGATTTTGTCCTATGAAAATGTCACTTAGGACCCGTGAAAGGGTCCCAAAACATAACAAATAGGTTAGCATATATTGACACCGTATGTCATCCTGTAATGTGGTCTATTAGGACGTCATTTTGGCCGCATTAACAATTTTATAGGACGAAGGAATTAGTTATATAATTTTAGAGTTTATTATGACACCGATAAGTGTCTTAAATATCTATTACAACCCCTTTCTATGGGACACCTTTATTTTGGTCATATTAAGCTAAAGGTCCTATAAAATAATTTTATAGGAAAATAACAGGCACAAGCCCTCTTTTCTTGTAATGATGTATGTACAAAACAAAAGATTTGATAGAAGTATGTGATTTGCATAAGAAGTTTAAAGTAGTATTTTTATGGCTATGTTTGGCGACACGTAGTAGTAAGCAATAGTAGTAGGAGTAGCAGTAAGTAGTAAGCAGTAAGCAGTAAGCAGTAGTATTATTTGTTTAAAAACGTGTTTGGTAATGTAGCTGTAGCTGTAATTATAAAATGTAAAATTACAAAAAATGGCATATATAAATCTGTTATATACTTATGAATGTTATTTTCGAGGGTAAATTGATAATATTAAAAATAAAATGATAGCAGTATATTGGAATGCTTCTTTAAAAGAATTAAGATTAGAAGCAGTTGAGGTGTTGCTAAATGCTAGCAACAGCGTTGCCAAACAAGCATTAAGACTGGAACGCTTGTCGCTTATCGCTTAACGCTCTTAAACGCTTCCAAAAAGGTGTTGCCAAACATGACCATAAATTAGCAACGAATCTTTTCTAAAATTCCGTTTTGGTAAGTTTTGTTTTTAGTATGTGAACTATAAAAATATATACAACGAACTTTCATAATGCATGTAATATGCACATTTTAATATGTTATCACGGTAATAATATTGATACTGTCAGTTTATTCTGGTATATTAACACATCAAAATATGCATATTGAAAATTTTTATGAAAGCTCGTTATTTTTAATGATATTTTTTATAGTTCATTTATAAAGACGGAACTTTTAAAATGTTCGTTGTTATTTTATGATTTAAACCATTTTGAAATGAGTAAAATAAAGATTTGAACCAATATAAAAGAAAGTCTTTTTTATTAAAGGGTAAATGTTTTTAGAACGTATTATATTTGCCATCATTTGTTTTTGTGAGAAGCGAACAAAAATTTTTTTTTTGTGGGTACTTTTCTTTTAAATTCATCTTTTTTAAGGTAATATGTGACATTTTTGCCTTTCGAGAGAAAAAAAATCTATTAGGTAAGAGGAGCAAAAATGTCTAAAGTTTTCGCAAAATACCCAAAAAAATGATGAATTTGAAAGAAAAGTACTTACAAAAATAAATGTTTTGTTCGCTACCTATAAAAGCAATTGATGATAAGTATGATACATTTTAAAAACATTTGTCCTTGATTAAATGCATTGAAAGATACTCACAAGACAAACACATCTATTTTTTTCTTTAACATTTTCTTAAAATTGTTACTCCTCAAAAAAGAAGGCTGTGAACTTGAACAACAAGATAAACACACAGTAAAAACA
>OU343216.1:187234548-187250739 GCA_910596185.1 Chrysanthemum makinoi
AGTGTTGAAAACGTTAAATGACCTATGATGACCAACCCTTATGGGGAGATTGTTAGGAATACGTTATTATTGTAAAGTGTCAGTTATATTACAATATAATAGGTCGTTAGTTTATTTGGTTTATAAATGTTTGTTTTAGTGACTTGACCCATGTAGTAAGCCTATGTATGGGCCGTGGCTTTGGATGATTCTAGTAACTAAGGCAACGCCCCAAGTGATGTAAACAACTATAAATATCCCCTCCCTTTAAGGGAGAGAGTGTTGGTTCATTTTATGTATTTCCATTTCTCTTATTCATAAGCATATCTTGTTTCATCCATATCTCTCTCTCTATCTCTCTAACTTCTTCTCACTAAAATAAGCTTGTGTATGTCAAACATGGTAACCTAGTAGAAATAGTTATATCTTAATCATATAAGACAAAAGATTAACCAAAATAGATAAAGTAAATATGCTATTTTGAGAAAGGAATCTAACACCTTTAAGTCTAATCTAGTAAAGTTTCCATAATAATTAAGCTTCTACAAGCATAATCTTTTGGAAAGATTTTTGGACTAGTTAAACACATTAGACAAAATAGTGTCTTTAGACACTCCACGGGTCCTCAAAATACACAGAAGGATCCTTTGTTAAGGATCTACGGATCCGCAGGAAACTAAAAATTAGGAAGAAAACTTTGCACATAAATATAGCCCACTTCTCACACTTTTGGCTCATCCTTTTGAATTCTTGTCGAACATCATTTCACATACTAACTTCCAATCATTCGTTACACACTATTTGATCATTCCACTTATTATAATACTCATTATAAGTGATTCACCAATTACCACTTTTTCAACAAGTGAAGAACACAGAAGATCTCCAAGCTTCTAAGTGTTATAGTAGTTAGTGTGTACTTGTATACATAGTCGCTTAATGTAACACCCCCAATTTCGTGATATGCAACGGAATTCAAACTGGATGTTACTTCATGGCACAACAGTCATAACAATAGAAAACGAACTCTAATGGATTCGTTTTAAAAGATTTATCATTCGATTTATATAAATATCAGAGTTCACAAAAATGAGGTCCCAGTTGGTTCCATTGTTTACAAAATACATTAAATGGGTAATCGAATGATAATAAAATTTATAGCCTTCTTGATCTAGTCCTGGCTCTTAAGGTACTGACGACATTATGGACTGAAATACATGCTTAAAACTGTCAACACAAAGGTTGAGTGAATTCATAGAGTTTGTTTGATGGTTGAACACATTATGTTTGTAGTGTGAGTTATAAGTTCACACCAATGGTTTGAAAACCAAAGCAGTTATTATTATTAGACTAAGCATCATGCAAATCAAAGGCGTTAACGTGTTCCAAAATTAATTGGAAAATGTGGTCGCGTGCCCTACTAGATTAAAATTGCGTTTTACCAATGTTACTCAAATATAGTCGTTTGTTTTACCGGTCAACACAAACGGGATTCGTCAATCCCAATAGATCTATTCACCATATTTGCGCCCACTCTCACATAGTGATTAATGATTCATGATTATGGACTTAAGTTTGGCAAATCACGGTAACTTAGTGCTAATAAAACAATCAGATAAGTATAAAGTTTGAAAGCAATGTGTTCGTTTTAATATAAAGCATGTATCTCCCCCAAGGGTTTGTAAAACAATTAAGTAATAGAAAGTGGGGCTATGAACTCACCTTAAAATGATATCACAACGTATAACGGAATCGATGGATAATCACGGAATCTCATTATAACCTAGAATATGATGTCAACTCTTAGGTTGAGAATAGCGCTAAGAAACATGAGCGAGCCTATATATGTAGTATTTGTATGTTTGTTAATAGAAATTGTTTTAGTTTGTATATCTCGTACTACCGTTCGGCCATCAAAATTCGAGAGGTCATGCAAGAACGCTCGGGCAGGACACTTTAAATCATAAATCCAGCTGACTCGTCGATCCGTTTACCCAAATGAATCCTCATGAAGTTCCCTAGTGTTGTAGTGCTCAATACGTAAAACATGTATTTTAATTATTTGATTATATGATATATTAAGATTTTATAAATATAATAAATAAACTAACAAAGTTTATAAGTATTTAAATGAGTTTGAGTTATATATATACTTACGTTAAAATAGAATGCTTGAGTATTATGGAAAAATAAAATATTAGCGGAGCTTCGACGTAGAATTTGAAATCTTCGAAAACCCAAGGCTATTAGAAGATTATAACAACGCCTTCTTGAGAACCCAAAGAAGAAATGAAGATTATAACAACGTCTTTTTGGAGACTTGAAGTTATTTGAAGATTATAATGACTCTTTCTTGAAAACTTCCAAGAACGAAGATCAAACGCTAGTTTTCTTCAAGAACACATGAATGTTCTTAGAAGATCTATAAGAAATGCCTTAGTTTTAGGACTTTAGATGATAAGAAGGTGTGGTGCAAGAAAAAATGAAGTGATTTGCTTGGTATTTATAGGCTAGAGATTATGGTTAACTATATGTTGGTTTAAAAACTAACCACGGTTAAATTTACACATGTAAATGATCTAAATGATGCATGCTTAGGATCAAGCCACCAAGGTGATGACTCCCCTCCCTAAGTTCGGCCAAGATAAGATAGGATGACTTTGGTGGATAGTTTTGGTATTATCTTTGTTACGGAGTGAGTTTTGGTTCCGTTAAATGCTAACCGAAGCCATAAAAGGTAAAACCGGGTATCGTAAAAATATGAAACTTGTAGGAATGATGAAACTCATCATTATACTCCATCTAAAAATATAAAATGAGTGATAAGTCTTATTGGGTGCAAAAACACTGCCTAAAGCTGGAAACCTGTCAAATTACGGCGTAAATGCAATTTATTAGAAAAGAACGAAATTTTAGGAAACGACGTGAAATTTATTTAGAGTAGACTAAAATTAGTCTAAAAATTATATGAGATGTCAAAATGTGGTTTTATTCATGCATTGGGATAACTAACAGTTATACGTGAAGTTTAAAAGTTACGGATTTATGCAAAATCGTAGAGCGTACAAGGTTAATTCATTTATGGTCAAAGGAGGAGGAAATATTTTGACTTTTCAAAATGTAAAAGTGTCAAAAACATATTTGAAACACATCTTGAGGAATCGTTAGGTGCGATGTAAGTAGATTTGTTTGAAACGTAAGTTTAGTTTATACTGCGCTGAGCTTATTTGGTAACATTAAAATGAAATCCTAAAAATTATCTAATTAATTATGAGAGATCTAAAAATTAATCTAATGTGAGAAAATTATCGGGGATTGATTTTAGATTCGCTGCGTGATAAAATGGTGTTCCGACCAAAATGTAACTTTAAGACGATGATTTCTTTATAACTTTTGCGAAAATGATTTAAAGATGGTCGAACTCTCAAGTTATTACTAAAATAATTTATCTTACGAGAATGTGAATTAAAACTTTTACGGGATGAATAGTGAAAGTGAATAGTAAAAGTGAATAGTAAATTCTCGAAAATGAAAAGTAACCTAAAAATGCGGGTGGTTACACTTAACTTTGTATATTGTTGTAACATTATACTCCATTATCACACACCAAAGTAGTTAGTCATAATCATACACCAATATAAAAGGAACAGTTTTTATTTTAGGCCTTAAAATACATAGAGAGGAAATGTTGGTCTTGCCTTGGGAAAGACTCGATATCTAGCTTATACATCCGGGGAAGTTAAATTGGCGTTTTCAATCAACAAGGGAGCTTGTTGATATAGTGCTTACAAACTCTCAAGTTGAGTACTTAGGGAGTGGAGTAAGGCAAGGAAGGAAGCTTCTTGTCAAACCACTATAAATCACCATGTCATTGGTTTGCTCTTTCCATTTCAATCTTGCATTAAGTTATTACTTATTACATTTACTTACTTGTGTCTCGTGTCATGTCAATTTGACATAAAGAAACCCCCTTCTAGTTTTCCTAAAACGGACTTTTAAATATGGATATTCATTCTTCACCAATCCCCGTGTCTTTGGTTTAAATCCAAGATTTTGCTAAAACGGACTTTTAAAATGGTGAAACTATTCAACCCCCTTATAGTTTTTCACAATTGGCATCAGGGCTACATTGACAAGGATTTTTAAACTTTATTGGATTTTAAAACTTCAATCGATCTATGGATTTTGAAAACTACAAGTAAGGTCAATCTATACAAAGGCCACAACTTTTCGAAAGTAAAGGTTTAATATGTTGGAAAAATAGATTCGAGACTTATGTGAAATCAAAAGAACTTGATTTTTGGCATGTTATTATCTAGGAAAATTTCCAACCTATTAAAAAGAACGCTACCACACAAAAAGATAAAATAGCTGCTTATGAAAATTAATCTGATTATCTTAAAAAGAAACTTGCTAAAAGTAATGAAGCTAAAATGGTTCTGTAACATATTGGATTTCACAAACACATCAAACCATGATCAAATATAGGCGTACACTATGTGGTTTCTAGAGAGAGAAAGTTTAGAGGTTTGGGAACTTAGTGAGAGAAAGTAAAAGTATTATTATGAGATCCAACCCTCTACCTTTGGGAGTGGGGTATTTATAATATCTACATAAACGCCACCTACTGGACGTGATCGTGTACACGATGGTAGGACAAATCCGTCCTCAGGAGTTTTACTAAACTAAATACTAACTAACATTAAATAACTACGACTACGAGCTTTCTTACGATTACATATACTTGAGGTGACCGACACTTTAATAACTGGATTTACTAAATCCTAACAATCTCCCCTAAGGGAGGTCACCTCAAAATACATTGAATACAAAACAGATATTACATTAAGATTGTTCTTGGATTCTTGTTAATGTTCTTTGCTCAGAGCTCGTAGCCGTAGTCATTGATTCTTCATTTTAGCATGTTTGGTTAAATCCAAGTGGAGGTCTTTAACGATCCGCGTATAATGATTTTGAGCCGGCTTTGAGATCATCGGCTACCATAAATCTCTGACTCTTCCTTTGTAGTGTTGACATTATG
Organism: Chrysanthemum makinoi; assembly: GCA_910596185.1. Classification (NCBI taxonomy): domain Eukaryota; kingdom Viridiplantae; phylum Streptophyta; class Magnoliopsida; order Asterales; family Asteraceae; genus Chrysanthemum; species Chrysanthemum makinoi. The sequence goes on from OU343216.1 coordinate 187,239,569, forward strand.
TGATTTTGTGACATTTGGACCGACATGCTCACATTCGGATCATGATTTCTTCTCATCAGGTAGCGAGGCTTTAGATGATTCATGGTATTTGCGGCCAGTAGCGAGAGCATGGAGTGAAAATATCGAGTTGTTGATGCACTATCATGATTTCTTTAGAAATGAATGTGTTGTGTGAGCATCGCGGCTATGGATTGACCTCCCATTCGATCACCGAAACGTCGGGCATACCGCATGGCAGTTAGCAATAAAGCGCACGAAAGTGTCTTTGATCACTTTTTCTTTAATTGAGGTACACGGCCCACGGTTCCGCTTGATCAAGTACAAGTAACGCTCGTGATCGGTATAATTCAAGAATCTCATGTACAGGGTTTTCAAGCTGTCATGTCGTTCTTCAAACCGGACGTCTCAAGAAGACAACGGTGAGTGAACGGTAATTGATATTCACCGATTGATGAAAAATGGTTTGAAAAACAATCGGTGTCGCTCAATAAAATGCTTTTTGTAATAACTAAGGTTTTAAAGAAAATCAGTTATCAATCATAAACACCTTTTATTTTTGAGATATTAATACACAGTCGATGTGCTAAAGAAAAGAATTTTTAAGCACAACGACCGGTTTTCAAAGGTATCCGTCAATCCATAACCTGAACCAAGATTGATTCATAATTTTGAATCGCCCCATTGTTTCTGTTCAGTTGTCACATGGTTGATCTATTGGATAGATCTCACATGCCACCTACCAAGATCTTGTTTGATGTTGGGTCTACAAGGCTTTCCATCTTCATGGTGAATATGTTTGCATATCACTCAGATGTTCTGGCAATACCACAAGGATAATGCGTAGGACCCTTAAAATATATTCGCTCTTTTCACATTGTGTGAAACAGAGAGTCTTCATTGACAGTGTCCTAATGAGATTTATTTGATGATCTCGTGGCTCTAGAATCAATAGTGCACATTTGGTTCCTATGCCGGAGACTAGGGAGAGGGTCTCCTTCTTCAATATCAACAATCTCTAAGAGAGAATCGATAAATAATGTAGGTTCCCCGTGAGAATGAAACAAGTCCTTTTAAGAGGAACTTGAGTGGTTGGGAAGTTGTAGTGCAAGTGCGTCACTGGTCCATGACGCCTTGTCTTCAATACCTGGGTAACCACCAAGAGCATGTATTGAACCCTGCTCTATGGTTGAAATAATGGAGGGCTATTTCTTTTCACCTTTTTCTCATTCAATTCTTTTTAATTCTTCGACCCCTTCAGTGCTTACCGAGACTTCATAACTAGAACCTTGATGGGTTTAATCTAGTACTAGCTTCACTTTTCCCCTTTTTTCATCATACCTAAGGACTTCTACACTATCTAGTGGATTTTCTCCGTAGATCCTCCTGCTCGGGATCGTGGGAACGATACCTAACCTAACCATCCCATGTAACACTCATGTATGTTCATCCTGCCATTGAACCAATTGAAAACCATTTGAAAATCAACTGCATACTTGTGATATATTATCAAAGCATTTTGTACCTGGATTGTTTTTTATATTTTAGAAAAATAGCTCCCCCTCAACATGTGCCTCGTGTATTTGACATTGTTTTGGCTCACTGAGGCAAGAGGAAGGATTCACCTCTTTGATTACCATTTTCTAAACTATATCAACATCACTTTCCTGATCAAAATTAGTATTTTTCATACTTTGTTAAGGATAATTTTTTGGAAAGGATGTGGTTTTCATAAAGTTGCTCTCCCTCAATATGTGTGTAGAGATTTGAAAGTGTTTTGCACATATTAGGGAAAACCTGCACATTAAAACAAATCAATCACGTTTCAATCCTTTTTGATTTGAAATAGACGCTCCCCCTCAACATGTGCATGGAAACATTAAATTTGAAATCGTTTGGAACAAGTGGGGAGGAGAGCTTGTAAATCACTATAAAACCATTTATCGAATTATCAGTTTAAATCCAATTTAAATCAAAAATTCTCCCCCGATCACAATTTTCAAATATTTGAGATTTGTGATCTTCAGATTTAAATTGATTTTGAAAGATTTTGAGGAGAATTGTGACTTTCTTATGAAAACATTTTAAGTGATAAGGATCGGATTTTGAGACTTTAAAGTCTAATATTGATCAATCATGGTTTCAACATCTTTTGAAAATATAACATTAGTCACCTTTTTATTTTGAATCAATTGTATAAAACATAAAAAATTTTACTCCTCTTTCAAGACGCATTTGTTTTCCTGATTTTAGACTCTTAGAATAATTGTATGGGGAGTGACAAACTCAAAAGATTTTCAAAAGAGCTTCGGGTGATAGAAAATCAAGCACCGTTACATCTCTCATTACAAAATAGAAACCCACCAGACCGGTTTCACTTTGGTCCCAGATGAAATGATGTTGAAATGTCGATTTTTTTTTTCAATGTTGAACATTGTTGCTATTTAGAGCAATTGTATTTTTTTTTTATTTCAAGCAATACAAAGCGGATTTTTCTTGAGATTCAAAGCTATAGTCGACCAATTCGATTCAAATCCATAGATTCTGGAAAGCACGAAATCATCGACATGGCTAAGGTATTTGTACTCTTTTGCTTAGGATATTATAGATGTACTCTATTTGTTTCTTTTCTTTGGAACATCCGTATTTTGCTGGGACTCTCTTATCACCAAAATGAAAGGCACTCCTCTCTATCGAAGATCTCTGACACCGCATGACCGTGATAGGAAGGATTATACCAGTTCGTACCAAAGTCCCATATTGATGGTTCCTTGGAGACCGAAAGACCCGCTTAACCGCCAAGCTTTTGGTAGGCTTAGCCTAGTATCTAGCACACATTCATACAATGAACAGAATATCGCTCTATGAGGTACATCGTGGATCCAATCATATCTGCGATATTTTGTTTGATCTACCATGATCCTGAGTGGTCCTCATCCGCTTAGTACGCTCTATCATGGAGTGTCAACAGGGTCGACAAAGAATCAAATCCCAAATTTCTTTAAAATCTCATTTGCATATTTAGATTGATTTATAAAATACCTCCGTGACTTTGTGAAATTTGTAATCCCAAGAAAAATGACATTTGTCCCATCATTGACATTTGAAATTTGGAGCTCATCTCTTTAGAAAAACAACACATCATTGGGTCAACGAGGCAAAAATAATATCATCAACATAAATTTGAACGTGAATTAAATCCTGACTTTTCTCGGTGAATAATGTCTGATCAACTCCTCCTTTTCAATCCAGTAGATAGAATAAACTTTGATAGTTCATCACCATGCCCTTGGAGCTTGCTTCAAACCCGTAAAGAGCCTTTCAAGCGATAGACATGAGTAGGATGCTCAATTCACAAAACCTTCAGTTGGCGACGTGATACGATTTCTTTAAGATCTCGTTAAAAAGCCATCTTTACATCCATTTGATAGACTACCATTCTTACTAAGCATTAGCCAGAAGATTTCATTGCCTCGATGTGCAAAATAGAGCATATGATTCCTCAAAGGCAATAACCTCCCTTCGACGGTATCCTTTGCAACCAATCGAGCTTGTTTTAATACATCACCATGTTCATCAAGTTTTACTTTGAAGATCCACTTTAGGGCAATGATCATAGCACGCTTAGGAGCAGATACTACCCCATACATCTAGTCGATCAAACTCATGAATTCTTTCATGGTTGAACCACCGCCTTCATTCATGCCGTTTAACGCTTTTGGTTCGATGACAGACGGAGTTGAAGAAGCACCATAAGGCATCGCTGCAAGTTGTTTACGAGGGATTCAGACGAGAGGGGTTTCCAATGATGTTGTCCAATGGATGGTCATGTGTCCATTTTCTAAGATGTTCATGTGGTTGTGTTTGAGGAACCTGGTAGCAGAAGTCGCTTTCTCCTCGATGAAGATGGTTCTGATGATGATTCAGGAGCAAATATGTTTTCAAAGGGATCATCTTCAGGAGTAGCAAAGGGATTATCTCCATCATAGGTTCCAGAAACAATTCCATGATGTGACTAAATACCCAAAAGAAACATGCATTGTGTAACTAAATGTTAGAAAAGGCCACACAAACATAAAATATATGTGGCCATTTGATGATCAATACCACACAAACACACATTTCTTCCTTAAAACACCATATGGTCACACTTTATTAACACTTTGGCAACTTTATTAATTGTATGTGGACTAAATACACAAAACAAACATGCTTTGTGTGACTAAATGTTAGGAAATGCCACACAAACATAAAATTAATGCGGGCTACTGGATAATCAATAGTCACACAAAACACACATTTCTTCACTTAAAACACCATACGGTCATACTTATTAACACTTTTGGCCACTTTATGCTTAATTGTATGTGACTAAATACCCAAAAGAAACATGCTTTGTGTGACTAAATGTTAGAAAAGGCCGCACAAACATAAAATTAATGTGGCCATTGGATGATCAATAGTCACACAAAACACACATTTCTCCACTTAAAACACCATATGGTCACACTTATTAACACTTTTGGCCACTTTATGCTTAATTGTATGTGACTAAATACACAAAACAAACATGATTTGTGTGACTAAATGTTAGAAAAGGCCACGTAAAACATAAAATTCAAGCAATATTGAATTATCAATAGTTACTAAAACACACATTTCTTCACTTAAACACCATATGGTCACACTTATTAACACTTTTAGCCACTTTATGGTTAATTGTATGTGACTAAATACCCAAAACAAACATGCTTTGTGTTACTAAATGTTAGAAAAAAGCCACACAACATAAAATTCAAGTGCCATGGATGATCAATAGTCACTCAAAATACACGCTTCTTCACTTTAAACACCATATGGTCACACTTATTAACACTTTTAGCCACTTTATGGTTAACTTTATGTAACTAAATACCCAAAACAAACAAGATTTGTATGACTAAATGTTAGAAAAGGCCACAAAAACATAAAATTCAAGTGGCCATTGGATTATCAATAGTCACACAAAACACACATTTCTTCACTTAAAACACCATATGGTCACACTTATTAACACTTTTAGCGACTTTATAGTTAATTGTATGTGACTAAATACCCAAAACAAACATGCTTTGTGTGACTAAATGTTAGAAAAGGCCACACAAACATAAAATTCATGTGGCCATTGGATGATCAATAGTCACTCAAAATACACGCTTCTTCACTTTAAACACCATATGGTCACACTTATTAACACTTTTAGCCACTTTATGGTTAATTGTATGTGACTAAATACCCAAAACAAACATGCTTTGTGTGACTAAACGTTAGAAAAGGCCACAAAAACATAAAATTCATGTGGCCATTGGATGATCAATAGTCACTCAAAATACACGCTTCTTCACTTTAAACATCATATGGTCACACTTATTAACACTTTTAGCCACTTTATGATTAATTGTATGTGACTAAATACCCAAAACAAACATGCTTTGTGTGACTATACATTGTTTATGTTCACTAATACGGGAAATCCAACAAAATTTGTACCTAATTAGACACACATGTTAAGGTTACCTTTGTAATAGAGACCAAAAGTCAAACACGCCACCATAGGGCACCTATGGTCGCTACGACCTTTAGTCACACATGGTCGAAAAATCATGTGTGACTATATGTATATCGTCACACATATTCGGTGTAGCCAAATCCACTTTTTGTTCTAGTGGGAGTTCGGGCAACTTCACCTTCCTCAAAGGTTCACCTCATCCCAAACAAGAGTCGGTATGAACCGACTGGGATGAGCGGCATATCGACACAGAGGACATAGTGTTTTCCATCTTTGTGTCTGAGGACAAAACAACCGGGTGGGATGCAGATATGGTACTGTAACAACCCATAAAATAATGTAAGTTAAATGCCAATTAATATATTTAACAAGTTTTAGTTAGCTACGCATATTTGCCAAGCAAATCTCTATGCCTAACTAAAATGAATGCAATTTACTTATGATCTAGTGATGCATTAATCCTAATGCATAGAGTGGTCACGGAAGGGTAAAGTGCTGGTAAAATAGTCCCTTTTAAAAGTGCTGCTTATAGTCCAAAATGTTTTTTAAAAACTCTTTGGTTATCTATAACCTTGGCTCTGATGCCAATCTGTAACACCCCCCGAAAATCTTAATGACAGCGGAAGTTTTAAAATCCATAGATCGATTGAAGTTTTAAAATCCAATAAAGTTTAAAAATCTTGGTCAACGTAGCTTTGATGTCAATTGTGATAAACTAGAAAGGGGTTGAATAGTTTCACCATTTTAGAAGTCCATTTAAGCAAAATCTTTGATACAAACCAAAGACACGGTGATTGGTGAAGAATGAAATCTTTACCCATATTGTAACACCCCTTAAAATCTTAATGACAGCGGAAGACTAATTCGGGTGTTACTTGAATGGAGATCATAGTCAATAACTATAGAAAACTTAACCGAAAGAGACGTTTATTAAAATAGTTATCATTCATCAAAAACTCATAGTTTGTTACAAAACGTTGTAAATAGATCAAGTGTTTTTCCCTAAAGAAAGATCATGAGTTTGAAAGAAATGACAACTTTTATGTTTTACACCACCATATAAGCCTTGTCATGCCCCATTCCGCACCTTGGTCAACATCTTCACTGACATTTGAGATAACATGCTTAAAATGTCAACAAATGTTGAGGAAATCCATAGGTTTAAAATAAGTTGAACACAAGTATAAGATCATGATCATTGTAAACTAACAATATTATAAGAAAAATCACATTATGACGCTAAGCTCATGAAACCAAAACTCAACCAATACAATCAATTACCGCAGTAACGCAGTACGCCCCAAAGGAGGTAATAGCCAATTACCTAAAGAAATTCAATATGGTGCACCCCGGTTATTTCTATATAACCAAAACAGGGTCGTAAATCCCCATAGTACTATTCACGATATCTACGTTCACTCGCGGTGACTAATGGTTCAAGATCTGAGGACTTGTGGCTAAATACTTAGGCAGCACTCAATAATCAAGATGGGGCATTTATGAAAAACCTTGTGTTCTAGTTTAGAGCATGTATCAGGGGTTTATAAAATAAAGTAAAAGCGAGGCTATGAACTCACCTTGATGATAGTGAACACACAAATAGATCGCTAATAATGTAGCGGAGGTTCCAAACCGAAACCCAAAATAATGAGATGGCGAGTCTCAAGATGAACATTTTGGTTCGCGACCAAAATAATAGAGCAATGAATATTCTTATTCAATAGATCATTGGATTGTCCAATCCAATAGTGTATGTGCATGATTAACATCTTAAGTTAATTTTATGCTACATTGCCTTAATTAATGATCCTCACTTATGCATAAGTGAAATAAGCTCGCTGTGATCTTAATAGATTTGTTGAGTATTTTAACGGTTTTGATTCCTCGCGGTGTTTTATCGGATTTATATATATATATATATATATATATATATAATTATAATCTTATAAATATATATACGTAATACGTTTTGTAGGATATTGGATTTCACATACACATCAAACCATAACACAAAGTGGGCGATAGTGGAATTTAGAGAGAGAGAAAGTTAGAGGTTTAAACTGAAGCGGAAGAAGTGAAAGATATTATTATAAGCTCCAACTCTCTACCTTGAGAGGTAGAGAGTATTTATAGTCTTACATAAATCGCCACAACAACGGTGTGGATCGTGCATACAAATGGGTAAAGACCCCGCCCTCCATGGTGTTACTTAACAAAATACTACTTAACTAAATATAACTATGACACGAAAGCATTCTAACGATTACATATACTTGAGGTGACCGACTCTTTAATACCGGAATTTCTAATTCCTAACAATCTCCCTAAGGAGGTCACCTCAAACATGTACTAAAATGACATTGAAAGCAATCTGATATTACATTAACAATTGATTCGCTTTCTGATGTAGTACTTGTCCGGTCAGAGTCATTGATTCCACTCATTGCATGTTTGGTTAATCCGTGGAGGTCTTTTAATGATCCACGGATAAGAATGTCGGTTTTTGAGATCATCACTAATAGAAAATCTCTCATACATCCATTGTGGTGTTGGTATTATGTGATGTTGTGACTTTCGGACCGACATGCTCACATTCTGATCATGATATCTTCATCGTAATGAAGCATTCGTTGATTCATGATATTGGCAGCTAGCAGAAAGCGTAAGCATGGAGTGAAAATATCGAGTCATTGATGCACCAATCATGATTTCGAGATGAATGTGTTAGGTAGCATGCGCTATGGATTGACCGCTTCATTCCGATCACCAGAACGCGGGGTGTACCTGATAAGACAAGCTAGAAGCGAGTCTAAAGTGCCTTTGATCACTTTCGATGAATTGAGGTACACGCCCACGGTTCTCGCTGATCGCTACAAGTACGCTCGTGATCGTATAATTCGAAGAATTTCCGATCGGGGTTTCAAGCTGCTCTTAGTCGTTTCAAACCGAACGCCTCAAAGAGACAACACGGAGTGAGTAACCAAATAATTTATGTCCACCGATTGATGAAAAGAGATTTGAAAAACAATCGCGTATTGCTCAATAGAAATTGTTTTTGCAATATAACGAAGGTTTTAATGAAAATCAATTATCAATCATAAAACACCTTTTGATTTGAAAAATTAGTACACGGCCGATGTGCTAATGAAAAGAGTTTTAAAGCACAAAGACCGTTTTTAAAGGTATCCGCCAATCCATAACTGAACCAGATTGATTCAAAAGATTGAATCGCCCCATTGTTTCTGCTCGCTGTCACATGGTTGATCTCAGAATAGATCTCATGCCACCTACCGAGCTTGTTAGATGTTGGTTCGTAAGGCTTTCCATCTTCACAGTGAATATGTAAACACATCACTCAGAGATTCTCCGCAATACCACAAGGATAATGCGTAGGACTCATAAGATAAAATCTCTCTTTCCACATTGTGTGAAACAGAGTCTTTAAAGAGTGTCCTAATGAGATTTATTGATGATCTCGTGGCACTAGACTCAATTTATGCATATTTGATCATATATCGGACTAGGGAGAGGGTCTCTCTTCAATATCAACAATCCTAAGAGAAAGTTGATAGATAATGTCTGCCTCTCGTGAGAATGAAACAAGTCCTTTTAAGAGGAACTTGAGTGGTTTGGGAAGTTGAAGTGCAGCGTCACCGTCCATGACGCCTTGTCTTCAATAACGATGTTACCATCAAGAGCATATGAATTGAACCCGTTTCTAAGGTTGAATAAATGGAGGGCTATTTGTTTTCACCCCTTTTCTCATTCAATTCTTTTTAATTCTTCAACCCTTCGCTTAATGAGACTTCATAGCTAGAACCTTGTTGGGTTTATTCCAATACTAGCTCGGCCTCACCACACTCTTCCCATATCTCATTTTTCTCCTTTTATCATCATACCTAAGAACTCTACAGTACCTAGTGGATAGTCCCCGGTAGATCCCTCCTGCTCAAGCGGTCATGAACACATACCTAACCTTATCGTCCTTATATCACCATACATAATGTAAAGTTGGTCGGTCATTTTGGTATTGTTCATCTGCCATTGGAACCAATTGAAAACCATTTGAAAATCAATCCATATACTTATGATATTTTATCAAAGCATTTTGTACCTGAATTGTTTTTGATATTTTTAGAGAAGAACTCCCTCAACATGTGAATCAAGTATTTGAAATAGTTTTCCACACGGAGGCAAGAGAAAGAATTAACTACTTTGATTACCATTTTCAAAAAAATATCAACATCACTTCCTAATCTAATCAAGTAGATAAAGCATTTTGGGAAAGGATGAGGTTTTCATGATTTGCTCCCCTTAATATGTGCCTCGAGATTTGAAAAGAGTTTTGCACATGTAGGGAACCCTGACCTTGAGATAAGTTATCACGTTTCAAATCATAGGTTTAAGATAGATGCTCCTCCTCAACATGTGCATTGAAAATTTGAAATCGCTTACATGGAAGAAGAGCATGTACATCCTTATAAAACCATTTACCCAATTATCAATTTAAATCCATTTAAATCACACATTCTCCCCGATCACAATTATCAAATCATTTGAGATTTGTGATCTCTTATAGATTTAAATTGATTTTGAAAGCTTTAAGGAGAATTGTGACTTGATTATGAAAGCGGCTAACTAATGATCGGATTTTAAGACTTTAAACTCCATTGATAAAACATGCATGTATATCTTTTGAAAACAATTGAATGCCAAATAACTTTTAATTTAATTGAAATCATTCTCCCCCTCAATCAATGACATAGGGTTGTTGAGAGATTGATCTTTGACAAATAAGTCCGATGATTATCAAAAATAGACCGAAGTTATTTTTCAAAGCAAAGTAGTTTTCACAGATAAATGTTTATAGAATCGAGCATGGAATTGAAAACATGATAAAGTATGGCTCGTTTTTCTTTTGAAAAGCGGTTATCGCCGAAATGACAATAAACCATTGCTTTCCTTCTCCCAAAAATAATTTTTTGATTTTAGAATTCAACAACATCTAGTCCCGTGTCATTTTGAACAACACAAAGACCGAGATATGATCGAACCGAGAAACGATGACAAAATGACAATATTTTTGAAGATTTTTCGAATTTTTCTGATTTTTATGGTTTTTGAAGGTTTTATAATTTTGTATTTTGATTTTTCGAATAGATATATACAAGAGATAGATGAAGATAGACCTTTACTCCTCGCCTTCCTCCTGAAGACGTTTGAGTGTTTCTCGGTGAAGACTTTTCAAGCCAAGACGGAAGAATAAACTCAAAACGTTTCTTTGAAGAGCTTTGGTGAAGATGTTCGCTAACCGATATTCGCACCTCACAAAATAGAGTTCCACCACACCTTTTTCCACTTGTTCCCTCATGAAATGATGTCGAATGTCGATATGCTGTTTCTTGAGTGTTGAACGTTGTTGCAGAGAGCAATAGCACTTTTATTATCACAAAGACAGTAGGGATTTTGTTGAATTCAAAGCCATAGTCCGATAATTGAGATCTCATCCATAAGACTTGAGCACAACAAGATGACATGGCTATGTATTCGCCTCTCAGAGGAAATAGAAGTACTCATTTGCTTCTTTGAAGACCAGCTCACAAGCTTATCACCCAAAAATTGAGCA
>OU343216.1:187250839-187286007 GCA_910596185.1 Chrysanthemum makinoi
ACCTTTGGTTTCTTGGAGCTTGGACTCGCTAAAAAGAGTCACAAGAATCTGGGGTGAGGTTGTGTATTTGGATGAGGAACAAGAAGATAATTACTATAGCACAAGGGTGTGTGTAAAATCTTAGTTCTCTGACTTCATAATGGAAAGTGTGGAGGTAGATGTGGAGGGAAATAGATATGATGTTAGGGTCAAGGAGGTAACGGGGTGGATTCCTTCTTTCATAAAAGAGGAACACAAACGGGAGTCGGAAGAAGTTAATCAGCATCAAGCTTTTGAAAAACATGATGTAGGCAATGACAATAGTGACGAGGAAACGGATGGCGAATTTATTGAAGATACATTTGCAAAAGAATGAGGGGCTGAAAATGTGATGGAAAACAAGGATCTCGGTGACAAACAAAATAAGTAAGGTTTCAGCAAGGGTGATAGGATCGATGAGGCTGATGACATTGGGAATGACAAGGATAAGGAACAGGGAGCAGAAGAGAGTAATCCGGAGTTTCCTCCCAGATTTACCCCGTTTACGATGGCAGCTTCAGTCGCCAAAGACCAGCCGGATGATAAGGCTTCGTCGGTCAACCAACAATTCGAGAGGGAAAGGTGGGGGGAAATCCAACGAAAAATCTGAGAATGTGCTCGCAACCCAAAATGTAGATGGATTCTCGATTTTGGATAGATTAGAGGAAGCCATTCAATATGGTAAGGCGCTTGGTATAGACATGGATGGTTGTACGGAGGATATGGAAAAATTAATTAATGGTATTGGAGCGAAAAGATTTAATTGAACTGTCTCTCTATAAACATCCAAGGATTAGGAAGCAGTGTTAAAAGAGGATGGGTGAAAATCTCAGAGAGATAAATCTATTAATGGTTTAGGGATACAAGAAACAAAGATGAGTCGTATGGATTTGGTGACGGTGAGAATTGTGTGGGGGAATTCTAGATTTGATTTTGCTTCTTCTCACCAGAGGTCTCTCGGCGTATTTTGTGTGTTTGGGATCCAAAATGTTTGTTAAGAACAAGATTGTTTCCCATGATCATTTTCGTGGTGGAAGGAGTTTGGAATATTGGAATTTACGGGTGCAATTCATTACAGTTTATGCTCCTCAAGACGCCAATGCGAAGTCTTTATTATGGTATCGTCTTCATACTCTTATATTGCGTTTTGATGGGGAGTCTATAATTATGGGTGATTTTAATGTTGTTAGAGTTCAGGAGGAGAGAATGGGGTCCGAATTCAATGGAAGTATGGCGGAAAATTTTAATAACTTTATTATGGAAAATGATCTTGTTGATGTTCCTCTTGGTGGATATATATTCACTTGGGTCAATAGCTTAGCCACAAAGATGAGTAATATTGATAGGTTCTTGATTTCTGAAGGTATATTGGAGAAATTTCCTGATTTGGCGGGTAAAATTCTTGACAAAGGAGTTCTGAATCATAGGCCTATTCTTTTAAAAGAAGCAAAAGCTGACTACGGGCCTATCCCTTTTAGGTTTTTTCATTAATGACTAGATTGTGATGGGTTTGATGACCTTGTTGCGAACTCGTGGTCCATGCCTTGTGTGGGTGATTCGAATCCTAATGTGGTAGTAAAGAAAAAGTTAAAAAGATTGAAAAATACTATAAAACTTAGAACTCTGATAGAAGAAAAAAGGAACAAAAAGAGAAGCATGGTTTATTGCAAAAAATAAAAGATGTCGAGTCCAAGGCCGAAACTGGTAATCCTTCTACTGATGAGTTGGAGGCAAGGCGTGGTTATGTCAAAAAATTAGGAGAAGTTAACAGAAGAGAGGGCCTTGATCTTGCTCAAAAGGCAAGGGCTAAATGGAGTGTAGAACGTGACAAAAATTCAAAGTACTTTCACGGTCTCATAAATCAGAAAAGAAGACATATTGCTATTTGTGGCATTATGGTGCACGATGCATGGGAAAAGAACCCGGTAAGGGTTAAAAATGAATTCAAAACTTACTTTTCTGAAAAATTTAGCCCCTTTGTAAGGTCGAGACCGAGATTGGAAAATTTTAGTTTTCTAGAGTTCTGTCTATGGATCATGTTGGGAATAATCTATTACCACTGATAGCTGTGGAAGACACTGCTAAGTATTGCACTAGCAGTGGAAACGTATTACCACTGCTGGCACATTATTATCACTGCTATTAGATAATCGTTAAGAAAACGTGATTTGATAAGTATAGAAAAGATCTTGTGTATATTATATATTGTTAGCTTTATACTTATCTTGTAAAGGACTCCTTGTACTATAAAAGGAGGTCCTAGGTCATTGTCTTAGGTACTGAATTACATACGTATCATTCACATAAGCTTCAAGGTGTAACCCTAGTGATAAGCAAGATCACTTTCATTATTCATTAATAATATTGAAGCTTTGTTTTGTGTTTAATCTGTGTTCACTTACAATACATCATATAATCCGTCTTCTAAGTGTTGCTAAGTAAATTCCGCGTGCTTAGTAATATAATACAAAATATCACTGACATAAGGTGTGTGTCCATATCCATCGATCAAAGTGCCGAAGTTGGAACCGAGTTCTCGAAAGAGGAAATTAAAGAGGCATTTAGGGTTGTGGTAGCGACAAGTATCCGGGTCCGGATGGTTTTACCTTTGATTTTTTCAAAAGATATTGGAGTTTAGTGGAAGATGATTTTTTTAAGGCGATTGAGCATTTTCACTTGACTGAGAAAATTCCTGTGGGGTGTAACTCGTCTTTTGTTACTCTTATTTCTAAGGTGGTGGATCCCGTTTTTATTAAGGATTATAAGCCGATTAGCTTGATTGGAAGCTTCTATAAGATTGTTGGTTTGCTTCTTGCTAATAGAATCTGTTAGGATTTAGAAAATCCAGTCGTTAAAGAGTCGGTCACCTCAAGTATATGTATTCGTTAGAAAGCTCGTAGTTGTAGTCATTTTACGTTAGTTAGTATTTAGTTAAGTAACACCGTGGAGGATGGACGGGTCTTTACCCCATTGTATGCCTGATCCATAGCCCGTAGGTGGCGTTTATTGTAAGACACTATAAATACCCTCTACCTCCCAAGGTAGAGGGTTGGAGCTTCAATACCATTTTTCTTTGTTTCACATAGTTCCCAACTCTCTTCCCTTTCTCTCTCTAACTTTCTCTCTCTAAACATTTGTGTACGCCCCATATTGATTGTGGTTTAATGTGTTTGTGAAATCCTATATCTTACAATTGGTATCAAGAGCCATGGTTTGATCACTCATCTTTCATGCTCTTTGTTTTGGTGGATTTCATAAGGTTTTTGAGGTTATAAGTGTTTAGAAGAGTTTGAATCATTTGGTCAATTTCTTGTGTTAAAGTTTGAATTTTGATAGTACTTTTGTGTTTAGGATCATCATATGTGCTTAGGTTTCGAATTGGAAGGTTTGAATCATCGTGGTTGGGCTGTTTTTGATTGTTAAAGTGGTTGTTTTTGAATATTGTACTAAGCGAGTTGAGCCACGGTAAAACGTTTCTTGGAAGCGAGTTGCTTTGTTATTGGAAGTGAGTTGGTTTATGCAACTTGGATATTAAGCGAGTTGATTCTTCAAACGACTTGGATATTAAGCGAGTTGTACTGGCAGCGAGTTGGTTTATGCGACTTGGCTATTTAGCGAGTTGACTTTTTATGCGACTTGGGTTTTAAGCGAGTTGTTTCTGGGTTTAATTTGTCTTTGAAGCGAGTTGACTTTTAGCTACTTGTCTATTGAGACTTGTCACTTCTTCGTATACATTTTTACTACGGTTGTTCGTTGGTTTAGTAAAATCCCGTGAAAGAATCAATTTCCCGATTTAATCAAAGAATTGTAAAATCCCAGAGAATGTGTAATCATGTCTAACAACGCATACCTACTATCGCTTTCTCTGAGGACGCTCAAGCACTGGATCGATACTGCCCACCTATGCTTGACAAAACTGATTATGACTCATGGGCTCAACGAATTAGGTTGTATTGCTTGGGAAAGGAAAATGGAGTTAACATTCTCAAGTCAATTGATGAAGGACCTTATCAAATCGAGACTACCAGAGATGTTCTTGAAACTGCCAGAGATGGTACAGTGACCTTAGGATTGGACAAACCAAAGACGTATGATGAGCTCAAGGATAAGGAGAATAAGAGATATGATGCGATATCGAGCTTCAAACATTATACTTCAAGGTCTTCCAAAAGACATCTACAAGTTGATCAATCACAACACCGGCCAAGGCGCTTTGGGATAATGTCAAGATGCTTCTCTCTCGGTTCAATTAACTAAAGAAGAGAGAATCACAACCGTATGATGACTTTGAGCACTTTAAGATGAAACCAGAGAAAGTGTCATGAATATTACGTGAGATTCTACAAGCTTGTGAATGACATGAGGAATATTAAGATGACTATGCCAAATATTCAACTAAACTCAAAGTTTGTGAACAACATGAATCCCGAATGGCACAAATTTGTCACTTCACCAAGTTAACTAAGGGTTTGAGGAACACTAACTATGAGCAATTGTATGCATTCCTGCTTCATAATGAGAGACATGCTATGTTTGAACGAATGATTCTTGAACAGTTCAAATCTAATCAGGGAGAGACAAGTTCATCTAATGACTCAACAGCATTCTACACCAATGTAGGAATTACCACCAAAGCTTCTCAAGTCATACCCACGGGTAATGGTAATTACAAGCTCATTCATGATCCAGCATATAAGCCTCAAGATTCTAACACACTCATGGAAAACTTCATCAATCAACTGTCTCTCATGGTTAGTCAAAATATGAATTCCACTCCACACACCAACAAAACCTCATAACAAAGATCCAATCCACACAATCAAGCTACCGCCGAGATGGTAAGATAGTAGTAGAAAATGTTCAAGGAAGAAGGCAGTATGAACAGGGAAGAGGTGGAGTTGGTGAAGGGTATGCAGCTAATCAGAACCGTGGAAGGAATGCAAATCAAGGACTGGGAAAGCCAATCAAGTGCTACAACTGTGGTGGTGATGGACACATTGCAAGGAACTGCACATCTCCAAAACGCCCCAAAATGCAGTACTTCAGGGACAAGATGTCGGTGCAAGCTCGGACAATGGAGCGGTTTTGGATGAAGAAGAGTTGTTGTTTCTTGCTGAGGGAAATGCCAAGACTTATGATGCAGATGTGGATGAACAACCGCTGCATGACATGGGTCAAATCATCCTAATGCATTTCGTAGCCGATTGTGATGCATATGATTCAGATGTTGATGATGAACCAACTGCCCAAACCATCTTCATGGCTAGCATTTCACCAATGGTCTCTCCAAAGGTTTCATCACCACAACAGGCTGGTCCTTCCAAAGAATCTATCATCTCTGAGGTATTAAAATTATACGATGAAGTCGATAAGCAAGAGATGCATAACAAAGTACAATCACATGTAACTAATGAATCGATATGGATAATGGGTAATAGTAATATTGACCCATATGATCAATATGTGATACAAAGTGAAAGTGAGATTGTACCAAGTGATGCATCTTCTCGCAATGATGATGACTATGTTTTTGATGAATACACCCATGTGCCCCGATGATTCTCAAGTTATCTCGAAAATGCCTATAAAGAACTAGTTGCTATTTATGAACAACGAGCTAAGTTTGAGTTAACTACCCGTGAGCAGGAAATGGATGACCAAATGCGCATAATTATCAGAAAAAGTAACTTTAAAGAAGAAGTGTTAAAACAAGAGTTAAACTCCTTACAAGAAAAGCTTTCTAAAACCGTTAAGCAAAAACAAGAACTCCAAAATAATGTTAAAGTGCTTAAACAAGAATTTAATGCTAAGGAATCAAAATTTTGAATGACTTTTCCAATCTAAAAACTTTGAAAAACAAGCTTGAAAATAAGTTGTACGTACAAGGGAATACCATTCAGATCGCTCACATGATCACTAAGCATAGAGTTCTCGATAAGCATAGCATTCCCTCGTAAAGGAACCCAACTCGAATATGGTAAAGTGGCTATAGAAGCTCAGAAGGTAATATATGATGGTAATGAAATCCTTAAGCCTAGGCAGAAACCTAGTTGCGTTGAGTGTACCGAGGAAGATAGGCAATTAGATGAAGTCACTAGGGAGAAAATGAATAAGAAGCTAAAGGATCCTGAGTGTAAAAAGCAAAACATAACGTTCAAACCCCATGATTACACTAAAGAAAATTGGATTTCACTGAACAAGTTTAAGCCTCAAACTCTATTAACCCCAGAACAAGTTTTTGGAAAAAGGACATAGATATGCAAAAGGCTAATGCACTTGTTAAAACAAACACTCCCTTTAGGAAAATGCCTCCAGCAACAGTGTATCCTCCGAATACACCAATGCATTTAGTTCCTAGATCTATTCCCACTAAGAGCAAGACATTAATCACCAGATGTTGTTTATCAACTATTTGTTGAATTTGAGAAGACATGTAAGAAAAGGATCACACCCACTGGGATAACAAGGGAGAGGGTTTTGAGCAAACTAAAGAATGCTATTTAACCGAGGTCATGCCTTTCTTTAAACAATTAAAAGGTCAATTTGAGAGTCTTCAAAAGGGATAGACTCAGATATTAAAGAAATGGAAAAGGAATTTGATGCAATGATAGTTGAGGTCAATGATTATGAACGGAAACTCAAATATAATGAAATTGAAAGGAAGAATCTGCAAATCTTAAATGAGAACTTAGTATTGAGTTGTGTGGCTCAAGATGTGTTTTATACTGTTACTAAGCATTCTATTACTGCTTCTCAATTTCATGAATTAATCTGTTGCTTTGAAAGTTTCCCATGATCATGTCATTGAGCTTGAAAACAAAACTCGAACTAAATGAGAAAATTGATCAAGATGATCACGATAATCTGGTAAAACATCTTTCTAAGCTAGAAGTTGAACATTTTGATTTGCAACTAAAATATCAACATCTCAAAGAAAATGTCAAAACCTCAAACATCAAGACATCCTCAAATGTTCCGAGTTTGATGCGCTTTTGAAATAAACAAACGTGACGAATGATTCAAGCTCATCTGTAACACGATCAGATAGTTGAAAGCCCAAATTTCACAATTAAAGGGTGAAAAGAACAATGTGACCGGCTCCCAAATACCTCCTCCGTTAGATTCTCAGTGTTCTCAAACTTTTCATCTTCAAAACTTGGTTAATGCTTTACAAAAGGAAAATGAGAGTTTTCTAGAAGAAAATGAAAAGTTAAACTATACTTTAAAGAGTTATATGATTCAATGAAAGTCACTCGTGACCGAACAAAGAAAAATAACGCCTTTTACAAAAGGAAATTGAGAATCGAGAAGTCGTGTAAAAGGAAAATGCCACTTGTCTTTAATGAGAATGTTGCATCAAAGTCATCTGCAGATTCTAAATATAATGTGATCAGTAAATACATTCCTCCTCATCTTAGAAATAACGAACTGGCATTTCATAACTATTTCGCTCATCTTAAGGATAGTCTAGAATGTCTCCGTGAAATTGTAGAGGAGGATTTCATAAATAACTCCTTGATAGTGAAATTAGGTTTGCTTGCATTCAGGCCAAACGATCTCAAGAGTTGTTAGAATGCTTAAGAGCAACATGCCCTAAACCCGATGGTAAGAAGGATAAAATAGTTGTGCCTTGTTCTATGCCTGATTTTAAGAATGTCAATCTTGATATGCCTCACTCTAAAGTTAAGCATGTAAGCTTCAATGTGCCTTCAAGTAGTTTAGATCCCAGGACTTCTAAACCTAAAATGAAAAAGGTAGCAAAACCAACTAATGTTCCCATTCCCCTACAGAGTAAAAATGACACCAAAGCGAAGCGGTCAAAGCCTCGAGGCAATACAGAGCAAGATAGGACCTCGCAAGCTAAGGGTAATCAATGGAGGAAAGTAGAAGACCACCCTAGGAACTTTAAGTTGGAATTGAATAAAACGAATCGTGTTGATTCTAGTATTAGCTTTAAGCCGCATCGTAATTAATTCAATTCTACTACTACCTGCAAAACATGTAATGAATGTTTGATTTCTGGTGTTAATCATGAATGTGTTGTGAATGATGTGAGTAATGGGGTTAAATACCCGCTTAAGAATGTGAATGCTATCAAACAGGTTAAGAAGGCTAGAAAGCAATGGTGGAAGAAGGTTAGAAAACATTGGAAACCCACAGAAAGAAAATTTAGTAATGTAGGTTATCAATGGATACCTACTGGCTGTAAATTTAATCTTAATGAGGACTGCCCTAAATTATCTAGACCAATGCCCGTTAGGAAATGGATGCCCACTGGTAGAACTATTCCTTTAAGAAGTGAACATACTTTGAATAGGTCTAATGCACACACTAGCTCAAAGATCTACCCCTAATGATTTCATTGTTTCTACTTCGATGTGGATGTTCCAATCATTGTTACTAACCAAATGGAACCCATTCTTGCATGGGGATCCCAATTATCCAGCTATCCATTCTTGTCTGTGTTCAACTGCAGATCGCTCAAATCGCTTCGTGGTACCGGACTCGCCGCTCCAAGCATATGACCGAGACCGTCGCGCTCATGAACTTCGTGAGTAAATTCATCGGAAATTTTAGATTCGGGAACGATCATTTCGGTGCAATTATGGGTTATGGAGACTATGTTGTTGGTGATAGTGTAATCTCCATGGTATATTATGTAGAAGGTATTGGTCATAATCTATTTTCTGTTGGTCAATTCTGTGATTCCGATCTAGAGGTGGCTTTCAGAAAACATACTTGTTTCGTTAGAGATCTTGATGGTGTGGAACTTTTAAGAGGAACACGGGTTTCAAACCTATACACCATCTCTATCGAAGATATGATGAAGTCTTCTCCAATTTGCTTGTTGTCAAAGGCTTCAAAACCAAAGTCATGGTTATGGCATCGTCGTCTCAATCACTTGAACTTCGACACCATAAATGATCTTTCCATAAAGGACTTAGTAATAGGCTTACCTAGATTAAAGTATGAAAAGGATCATCTTTGTTCAACATGCCAATTGGGAAAAAGCAAGAAGTATGCCCACAAACCCAAACCTACAAACTCGGTTATGGAAGTTCTTCATACCATTCACATGGATTTATGTGGACCCATGAGAGTGCGTATTTTTGGGAAGAAATTAGTGTTAGTTGTGGTTGATGATTACTCTCGATTTACTTGGGTTAAGTTCTTAAGGACAAAGGATGAAACTCCGGATATCATCATTAAACTTATCAAACAGTTGCAGTTCGACTTAACAAACTGTCGAATCATCCGAATGACAATGGAACCGAGTTTTTTAATAAAGAACTTAGTGAGTTTTATGAAAGTGTTGGAATCAGTCATCAAAGAAGTGTTCCACTAACTCCTCAACAGAACGGTGTAGTTGAAAGACTAAATCGAACTCTTGTGGAAGCCGCAAGAACAATGCTGATTTACTCAAAGGTTCCAATGTTTCTCTGGGTCAAGCCATTGCCACTGTATGCTACACTCAAAATCGATCCCTAATTCACACTTCTCATGGAAAAACTCCATATGAACTTGTCCACAATCAAAAACCTAATCTTTCATTCCTTCGTGTGATTGGTGCATTGTGTTATCCAACTAATGAGGGTCAAGACTTAGGCAAACTTAAAGCTAAAGCGGACATTGGAGTATTTGTAGGATATGCACCAAGCGAAAGGGATACCGAATCTACAACAAAAGAACCCGAAATATCATGGAAACAATTCACGCTACGCTCGATGAGCTTACGGTCAAATGGCTCCGGACAACCCAGCCTGGACCCGCATCTCAACCCTCATCAAGTAGTCCCATCAGTTATACTCTTGTACATAATTCCTCACAAGCAACTCCATATGTACCACCTTCAGAAGATGATTTGAAGAAATTATTTGATCCAATGTTTGATGAACACTATGAGCCAATTGCTAATGATCTGTCAAATCCATCAACAGAGGTCGCTCCTATCCCTGCCAACGAGATAACCCTTCTTCTATGTCATTGAGTCAAGAAGCCGCCGATCACTCTGATCATCTTCAATTCATCTATCATCAAGTGTACATCATGGAATTGTTTCTGGCACCTATGATGGAGATAACCCTTTACTACTCCTGAAGATGCTCCCTTTGAGAACATATTTGCTCCTGAACCATCATCAAAACCATCTTCATCAGGAGAAAATGACTCTGCTACTTCAGTTCCTCAACAACAGCCACACGAACACCTTAGAAAATGGACACATGATCATCCATTGGACAACATCATTGGAAATCCATCTCGTCCAATATCCACATGTAAACAACTTGCAACTGATGCCTTATGGTGCTTCTTCAACTCTTTACTGTCCAAGGTCGAACCAAAAGACGTTAAAACTGCAATGAATGAAGACAACTGGTTCAACGCCATGCAAGAAGAAATTCATGAGTTTGATCGACTAGATGTATGGGAATTAGTACCTGCTCCTGACTCTGCTATGATCATTGCTCTAAAGTGGATCTTCAAAGTAAAACTTGATGAGCATGGTGATGTATTAAAGAACAAGGCTCGATTGGTTGCAAAAGGATACCGCAAGAGGAGGGTATTGACTTTGAAGAATCATTTGCTCCAGTTGCACGATCGAGGCAATCGTAATCTTCTTGGCTAATGCTGCAAGTAAGAACATGGTAGTCTATCAGATGGATGTAAAGACGGCTTTTCTTAACGGAGATCTTAAAGAAGTTGTATACGCCAGCCAACCTGAAGGTTTTGTGAATCCAGAGCATCCTACTCATGTCTATCGCTTGAAGAAGGCTCTTTACGGTTTGAAGCAAGCTCCAAGGGCATGGTATGATACGCCATCAAAGTTTCTTCTATCTACTGGATTCAAAGAGGAGCAGTTGATCCTACACTGTTCACCAGAAAGTCAGGCAAACATTTAATTCATGTTCAAATCTATGTTGATGATATTATTTTTGCCTCGACTGACCCCAATGAATGTGACCATTTTTCTAAGGAAATGGGCTCCAAATTTCAAATGTCAATGATGGGACAAATGTCATTTTTCTTGGGATTACAAATTTCACAAAGTCCCGGAGGCATTTTTATTAATCAATCTAAATATGCAAATGAAATTTTAAAGAAATTTGGATTTGACACTTGTGACACCGTTGACACTCCCATGGTGGAACGTACAAACGGATGAGGATCACTCAGGGATCATGGTAGATCAAACGAAATATCAAGTATGATTGGATCCCCCGATGTACCTCACGACCAAGAGACCGATATTCTGCTTGTATGCATGTGTGCTAGATACCGTGCTAAGCCTACCAAAAAACACCTTGAAGCGATTAAACGGGTCTTTCGGTATCTCCAAGGAACCATCAACATGGGACTTTGGTACCGGAAGGACACCGGTATGTCACTAATGTACCTATGCAGATGCCGACCATGCAGATGTCAAGATACACGTCCGGCACGCCCGAGGTGCTCAGCTTTTGGGTGATAAGCTTGTGAGCTGGTCTTCAAAGAAACAAATGAGTACTTCTATATCCTCTACAGAGGTTGAATACATAGCCATGTCATCTTGTTGTGCTCAAATCCTATGGATGAGATCCCAATTATCGAACTATGGCTTTGAATTCAACAAAATCCCTCTCAGATTGTGATAACAAAGTGCCATTGCTCTCTCTTGCAACAACGCTCAACATTCAAGAGCAAAGCACATCGACATTCGACATCATTTCATTCGGGAACAAGTGGAAAAGGTGTGGTAGAACTCTACTTTGTGAGGTCTGAATACCATTAGCGACATCTTCACCAAAGCTCTTCCTAGAGAACGTTTTGAGTTTATCCTTCCATGACTTGGTCTAAAGAGTCTACAACCGGAAACACTCAAACGTCTTCAAGAGGAAGACGAGGAGTAAAGGTCTTTCTTCATCTATCTCTTGTATACATTTTTTCAAAAAGCAAAATACAAAATTATAAAACCTTCAAAAGAAAATAGAAAAATATAAAACTTCAAAAATCCATAAAAATTTGAAAATTTCGAAAAATTCCAAAAATATTGTTATTTTGTCATGTTTTTCTTAATTCGATATCATCTACGGACTTTGTGTTGACATTAAAAGAATGTCACGGGTTTTTAGATGTTCATCGAATGAACGTAAATTGCTTTAAAAAAAATGAGACGGAGAAAAATGGTGGTTTATTGTCATTTCAGGCAGTAACCCGTTTTAAAAGGAAAGAACAGAGCCATGCTTAATCTTATTTTTCAAATCTCATGCTCTGATTCTTAAAACAAATGTTTGTCACCAAAAAGACAAATGTTTCTTTCCAAATATTTTTCCGTCTAATGATTCTTCTGAAAAATATTTGTCATCTAATGAAAACAAAATTGCTTTGAAAATACCTCGGACTCTATTTTTGAAAATCATCCGGGCTTATCTTTGTCAAACTCTCTAACACTCAATCAACAACTCATGTCATTGATTGAGGGGGAGAATGATTTCAATTCAATCAAAAAGGTTATTTTTCAAACAATTGGCACGTAAAAGAGCAAGGTCTACTTTTGGAAAATAAAAAAGAACAATGTTTTATACAATTGATTCAAGACCTTGGCTAATGTTATGTTTTCAAAAGATATTTATGCATGATTGATCAATGGAGTTTAAAGTCTCAAAATCCGATCCTTATCAGTTAAAATGTTTTTCAAAAATAAGTCACTATTCTCCTCAAAAGTTCTCAAAATTTAATTTAAATCAATAGAGATCACAAATCTCAAAGGATTTGAAAATTGTGATCGGGGGAGAATTTGTGATTTAAATTGGATTTAAACTGATAATTAGATAAATGGTTTTATACGTGATTAACTAGCTCTCCTCCCTACATGTGCCAAACGATTTCAAATTTTCCATGCTCATGTTAAGGGGGAGCATTTATATCAAATCAAAATGGATTGAAACATGATTGATTTGTCTCTAAGTGCAGATTTTCCCTAATATGTGTTAAACAATTTCAAAATATCTTGCACATGTTGAGGGGGAGCCGTTTTCTAAAATATCAAAAACGATTCAGGTACAAAATGCTTTGATAATATATCACAAGTACCTGGATTGATTTTCAAATGGTTTTCAATTGGTTCCAATGGTAGATGAACAATACCAAAAGACCGACCAAATTTACTTTATGTATGGTGATATAAGGATGGTTAGGTTAGGTATTCGTTCCCACGATCCCGCCAGAGGAGGGATCTACCGTGGACAATCCACTAGATAGTGTAGAGTCCTTAGGTATGATGAAAAAAAGGAGTAAAGTGAGATATGGGAAGAGTGCGGATCGAGATAGAGCTAGAACTGAATAAACCCAACAAGGTTCTAGTAATGAAGTCTCGTAAGCACAGGATTGAAGAATGAAAAAGAAATAAATGCGAAAAGGGTGAAAACAAATATCCTTCCATTAATTCAACCATTAGGGCAAAACCGGTTCAATACATATGCTACTGGGTGTTTACTAAGGTAACACCGTATTGAAGACAAGACGTCATGGACCCAAAGGACGACCGCACTAAACTTCCCAAACTACTCAAGTTCCTCTTAAAAGGACTTGTTTCATTCTCACGGGAACCTACATTATCTATCGACTTTCTCTTAGAGATGGTTGATATTGAAGAAGGAGACCCTCTCCCTAGTCTCCGGCATAGGAACCAAATGTGCACAATTGAGTCTAGAGCCACGAGATCATCAATAAATCTCATTAAGGACACAATAAATGAAGACTTGCTGTTTCACATAATGTGGAAAGTGAGAATATATTTAAGAGTCTTACGCATTATCCTTGTGGTATTGCCAGAACATTTGAGTGATATGCAATCATATTCACAATGAAGATGGAAAGCCTTCTAGAGCCAACATCAAACAAGCTCTTGGTAGGTGGCATGTGAGATCTATCCAATAGATCAACCATGTGACAACCTGAATGAAACAATGGGGCAATTCAAAATTTTGAATCAATTCTGGTTCAGGTTATGGATTGACGGATACCTTTGAAAAACCGGTCGTTGTGCTTAAAAATCTTTTCTCTACCACATCGACTGTGTATTAATATTTCAAAAATAAAAGGTGTTTATGATTGATAATTGATTTTCCGTAAAACCTTCATTGTATTGCAAAAACATTTTATTGAGCAGTACACGATTGTTTTTCAAATCATTTTTCATCAATCAGTGAATCTCAAATTCGCTGGTTCACTTACTCCGTGGTGTCTTCTTTGAGACGTTCCGGTTTGAGAACAGCTAGAGCAACTGCAAACCCCTCAAGGAGATTCTTCGAATTATACCGATCACATGCAAGACTTGTACTGATCAACGGGGAACCGTGGGCCGTGTACTCAATTCAACGAAAGTGATCAAAGACACTTTCGTGTGTTTTATTGCTAACGTTGTATGCGTGTACATCCAACGCTTGCAACTGATCGTAATGGAGAGGTCAATCCATAGCCGCATGCTCACACAACGCATTCATTGCTAAAGAATTCATGATTAGTGCATCAATGACTCTGATATTCTCACTCCATGCTTCGCTACGCCATGCAAATATCATGAATCAACTAAAGCTTCCGCTACTCTGATGAAAAGAAATCATGATCCAGAATGTGAGCATGTCGGTCCAATGTCACAACATCACATAATGTCAACACTACAATGGAAGAGTCAGAGATTTATGCAAGCTGATGATCTCAAAGTCGGTTCAAAACTCATCATCACGTGGATCGCTTAAAGACCTCCACTTGATTTATCCAAACATGCAAAACATGAAGAATCAAAGACTACGAGCTACAGAGCAATGAACTTAAACAAGAATCCAAGAACAATCTTAATGTAATATTTGTTTGTATTCTGTGTAATTTGAGGTGACCTCCCTTAGGGGGAGATTGTTAGGATTTAGAAAATCCAGTCGTTAAAGAGTCGGTCACCTCAAGTATATGTATTCGTTAGAAAGCTCGTAGTCGTAGTCATTTTACATTAGTTAGTATTTAGTTAAGTAACACCGTGGAGGATGGACGGGTCTTTACCCATTGTATGCCTGATCCACAGCCCGTAGGTGGCGTTTATTGTAAGACACTATAAATACCCTCTACCTCCTAAGGTAGAGGGTTGGAGCTTCAATACTATTTTTCTTTGTTTCACATAGTTCCCAACTCTCTTCCCTTTATCTCTCTAACTTTCTCTCTCTAAACATTTGTGTACGCCCCATATTGATTATGGTTTAATGTGTTTGTGAAATCCTATATCTTACAGAATCACTAGTGTAATGAAAGATTTGATAAGTTCTGAGCAATCAGCTTTTGTGAAGGGGAGATAAATCATGAATGGCCCAATGATCGTAAATGAAATTCTAAATTGGTGTAAAAAGGAAAAGAAAAAGTCCCTTGTTTTTAAGGTAGACTTCAAGAAAGCTTTTGATTCTATTTGTTGGGATTATCTTCAAGATGTAATGATTAAAATAGGATTTGGAAGGAAATGGTGTGCGTGGATTATGGGATGCCTAGAATCTTCTATGACCTCTATCTTGGTCAATGGATCTCCTACGGATGAATTCAATATAAGAAGAGGTCTAAGGGAAGGAGATCCGCAATCTCATTTCCTTTTTATTTTGGCTATAGAGGGTCTTCATATGTTAATATCCCATGCTATACACACTTTTCAATTACATGGTCTTCAAATTGGTAATGGGGATGTTACGGTATCTCACATTTTCTATGCCGATGACGCTATTTTTCTTGGAGATTGGAATGTCGCAAATGTTTCAAATATTGTCTTGTTGCTTTAATGTTTTTTTCTAGTCTCAGGTTTAAAGATTAATCTGGCCAAATGCATGCTTATGGGGGTAGGGGTTCCCATGGGCGAGGTTCTGATATGGCTAGTATTATTGGTAGTGAGGCTTCTACCATTCCGTTTGTGTATTTGGGGGTTGCCAGTGGGTGCAAATATGACTAGAACCGATGGTTAGAACGAGTTGATCGACAAATTCAATAGCCGATTTTCTAGATGGAAAGTCAAAACCCTGTCAGTCAGTGGTCGGATGACGTTACTGAAATCGGTTATTGGAAGCATCGCGATCTACTATATGAGTATTTTCAAAACTCCTATTGCGGTCATCAAATATCTTGAGGCGATTAGAAATAAATTCTTTTTGGGAGCAGATGCGGACGAGAATAAAATGACATGGATCAAATGGAACAAAGTCATGGCGAGTAAAAGAAACGGAGGTTTGGGTATTGGAAGCCTTCACGGTTTCAGTAGAGCTGTTTTGTTTAAGTGGAAATGGTGATTTATGTCTAACCCAACTACGTTCTGGGTTTTGGTCATTAAATCTTTATTTGGTCACCATAGTGGAGTTCACGATAGAGAGCCAATGGGTAATGTTGGTTCTCTTTGGATCAAAATTCTAAACGTTTCTCGCGAACTTGAAAAAAGAATGTGCATATGGACAATTTAATTAAGCGCAGAGTTGGGGATGGTATGGATACCAGGTTCTGGGAGGATAATTGGATAAGTGTTGGTGATATGGATTTAAAATGTACACTTTTAGGGGGTCATTTAAGCCCTATTTCGACACATTTTATATCCGTTACTGCTTAATTTCGTTCTTTTTTACTTTTTAGGTCTTTTGGAAGCAAAATGCTGGAATGAAGCAGATTTGGACGAAAAGGAGCAAATACATGAAGAAAATGGCAAAGTCAAGATCGAAGCCACTCAAGATTGATCAATATCGACGGCCCCATCCAAAGCGGCGACGTCGTCCCTCTATGAAGACTTGATCAAAACATGCACGCATGACTCGGTGGAAATTTTGGTCACATAACCTGATGGTGTCGCACTTTAATTATGGAGGGCGTCACTCATAGTTTTCATCCCAAATGGCCCAGATCTAGAATCAAGACAACGTCCCAACTGAAGACCGACGACGTCACAACTCTAAGGTGACGTCGTCCCATCGATGACTTGGCCCAGACGAAACCCTAATGACGGCGAGCTAACGGCGTCCCATGCAAAAGGTGACGCCGTCGCAGTTGTAAATCTATATATATAATTCGATTTTTCTGTATTTGAAGAGGTAGACTTTTGGAGAAAAACCCCTAAATCGTTTGTAGTCCCAATTGGACAGTATCTTAGGGTCCCATACCCTATTTTACAAATCGAGATAAGTTTATTAATCCAAATTATCATTATGTCTATCTCATATTCGATTGATTGTATGTATGCTTGCTTGTCTATCATGTCTAGCTAAATTTCTTGTGTGTTTGCTTAGATATATGAAACCTAGTTATTGATTATTGTTAGGTTGTTTCTTATCTTAATTGAAATTGGCTAAGGAGTGCAACTAGGCATCTTCATTGTATTTAATGCTTGAGTATGCTTTATGATGATATGGTCTATGGATGAAATAGCTTAGGCTTGCCCATTCCGTAGGTCCTATACGAGAGATAACCTCAAAGAACTAGGGACCACACATACCCTACGACCTTTAGGAATACAACGCGTTAAGATACAGGACGTGACAACTCAACTGACCAATAAAAGATAACTAGGGAGTAATAGTATCTAGGTGAACACATCTTTAATCATCATACGAACACACCTCAATTAGACATAGTTACCCGTAGTAATTAGATAATTAGATAAGTAAAGTAATCGGTAGAAGTACCACCCCCCAAACCAATTGCCCCGAGATATTTACCTTAGCTTTCTAAAAAACCATAAAAAGATTACAAAAAAAAAATAATAAAAAAATAATAATAATAAAAAAAATCATCCTCAACCCCACCTTCTCGTCATATATTTCTTACTAGCATTCCTATTCCCCTAGAGAACGATATCAATCCCCGAGGCTTACCCCATACTACACTACAACGATTAGGTTCATTGCCTTGGAGGTTGAAAAACTTGCTCGAATAAAAGGAAGTTTCCTTTGACCCCGAACGCCTTCCGCTACAAGCATCAAGTTTTTGGCCCATGGCTGGGGAATAGAATAGCTAGTTAGTTCTCTATCTATTTTAGGTTCCCTTGCTTGATTCCTATCAAGTAAGATTTTTTCTCATTTTCATTAGCTTTCTTGTAGTCTATCCCCCTTCTTCGTGTTTTTGTTCGTAACCTTGTCACTTTTCATCATGGAAGGTGATAACCCACCAAATCAACCCACCACCAATTGACCCGCCAAGAGGCCGTACTCTTGGTGAATACTCTAGATTGAGCCATCAAGGCTATAGGAACACCATTGAGCTACCCGATCAAGCTCAAACTACGGCCCTGCGATCCGACACCAACCGGTTGGTGCAAAACGGATGTGCATTGAATGGACTTCGTTCCGAAGATCCAAATCAACATCTCAAGGACTTCTTTAAAATCGTTGATTCTATCGACCTTGATGCTACTACACGGGAGACAACGAGCTTGCGTCTCTTCCAATTCTGTTTACGGGACCAAGCTAGTAATTGGCTTGAGTAACTTCCCGCCGGATCCATCTCAAGTTGGGATGATCTCAGCACTTGTTTCCTCGCCCAATTTTTCCCACAAGGGAGAACTACCAAACTAAGGAACGACATATTGATGTTCCAACAACGTCAAGGCGAAACTCTACGAGGCGTGGACTCGATTCAAGGACTTGCTCCATAAAGTCCATCATCACGACATCGATCTTTGGCTTCAAGTCCAAATCTTTTACGATCATGTCAATTTCTCAACTAGGCAAACCATCGACCAAGCGGCCGGTTGAAAACTTAGTAAACTCACCACGGAAGAATCGTGGGGTACAATAGAGGACCTTTCCCTCTATGACAACGATTGTTGGAATGACCCTCGTGAGTTGCCCAAAACCGTCAAGTCAATCTCCTTACCTCCCATTGACTCACAACCTTCCAATCGTAGGATGCTCGAACTTGAAGATCAAGTCAAATTCCTAATGAGCTCCTACGAAACTCCTAAGCCCGCACGCCAAGTGAACAAGGTCTCCTCCTTATGTGAGATATGTAGTAGTCCCCATGACACTCGCAATTGTACGAGACTCCCCGAACAAGCTTCCGTGGACTACGCATCCTCGTGTACCAATGGAATGGGAGGGAGATTCCCCACAACACCCGGACCTAGGACTTTCAACGAAGCCCGAGAAGCATGGAGGGGCAAACCCAACTATAATTGGGGTCAAACCAAAGAATTCACCTCTAACAATTCTCCATGGCCCCAACAATACAACTAAAGCTCTCACGGACCTAGTCAACAAAACCTACAAGGGATGATGCAACACCTAGTTACATTCCAAGAAGCCCAAATAGCCAAGCTTTCGGACCGCTTTAACCAATAACAAGCCGAGTTGGATAAGAAGATGGATAACCTTTTGAAAGCCATGACCAATAGTGATAGGAAGACCACCGAAAAGGTTAATGCCATCTCGAATCATTCTCCCGAAACTTCTGGTGTTAAGATTAAGGACCCAAGCAAGTACTTCGAAACTAGGGATCCATCTTCATCCAAGCATGTTCACTTCGTCAATACCATCACTCTTATGAAACCAAATAGGAATAGTGACGAAGCGAACCATGAGACGATACTTGAGGTTAGTGAGACTCTTAAGGATGAATCAACCAACGAAATAAACGAAGTAGGTGATGAATACTTCAATAAGTTTCCTACGGAAGAGGAACTATCATGTCACCCACACCTAGTGCGCGACCTTCGTCACATGTATGTTAGGAAATGCCCACGAATCACCTTTGGAAATCCTAGAAATCTCAACATACCATGTTGCATAGGAAATATTTTCGTGGCAAAGGCCTACATTGATTGCAAGTCCCCAATAAACATCATGACTAGCACTTACTATAATTGTGTGATGAAAAAACTTATCCCAAATAGGCAAGACCCCAATGATCCTAGAGTTAGTTGTAATTTCCTTGGTAGAATTAAGGGATTGCCCGTCTATGTAGGTAATTTCATGTACCTTACGGATTTCGTGATTGTGGAGGATATTAGTACGGCTATAGATCCTAGATTGTCCCATGTAGTTCTAGGAAAGCCATTCATAGAAAACACCGGAATGACTTATGATTCGTCGTTAGGGATAGTTAGATTCAAGGATGACACCGATGACGTTGCTTACCAAATGCCATTTAAGATTGATAAATTTCCGTCATCTTCCAATGATGAAAAGGAACTTAAGCTATCGGTCTACTATAGGAACGAGGAAGATAAGAAGAGAGGAGTAGATTATGTGATGAATAAGATATTTGGGTTCTATAAGGATTGTTTGAAACTAGGACCTGAATATAGAACCAATTGGGGGCAAGATGACTTCTTAGAAAGATGCACGATAGGACATAACTATACCATGGAAAACCCCAATAGAGACCGTCATGAGGAAGAAGATGACGGTAAGGAAGTCACGCAGGAGCACGACTTCGAGTCTAGCTACAAGACTCATAAATAAAGAAAAGCGCTTCGTGGGAGGCAACCCATACTTAATTGTTTGCTTGTTTTGTTTTTCAATTTTTGTGTGTCTTATATCTTTTTTATTGTTGTTTATTCTCATGTTTGATTTTGTGAAAATGCTTTATTTTGTCTTTAACCTCGTCTTAATTACATATAAAGGTATTTTACAAAAAGATAAGTGTAGGGAAGATCACATACGTTTTTGAAGAACATGAACATGAGAATTACAATTAGTGAAAGTGATATATATGTGTGTTTGTTAGAGTCAAATGCTTGTATCGAGTCATAATGGATGTTTTGCAGATATTTTTCCAGGTTTTAATAATGTAATTTTTCCGAAAACGCAGGCATACCACTTTCTCAGGGACAACCTGACGGCGTCGGGGTTAAAGCGATGACGCCAGCTTGTGGAAACAGATTATCGTTTTAGCCTTCGGGCAACTTATAAATTTTTGAAATTCCTGTGTCTTAATTTTCCAGAAAAACTGCAAACATCCATTCCGCAAGCATTATATCTTACTTGCTTTCTAGTGTAGTTGTGTGTCATATATAGTTTTACTGCCAATTTTTCGCGAAGGGTTCGTTTTTTTCGAATAAGTATGCAGGTTATATTTGGCAAGAAGAAGAAACACAAATTGGATGAATCTTATTACTCATGCATTCTTCTTGGAAAAGAATTTAACCGCAACTTCATACATATCCTACTGAGCTAATCATGGGAGTACTAGTTTCTTTTTCTTACTTACCTTCCGTTATCATAACTTTGATACTTTCGGGGAATGATAACGCTACACGCGTCGTTCGGGGTCAAAGGAACTTCCTTTTCGTCGAGCATGTTTTTCAACACCCTAGGCAGTGAACCTAATCGTTGTAGTGTAGTATTAGGGTAAGCCACGGGAATTGATATCATTCTCTAGGGGAATAGGAATGCTAGTGAGAAGTTACTACACTAAGGTTGGTGATAACGCTACACGCGTCGTTTAGGGTCAAAGGAACTTCCTTTTCTTCAAGCAAGTTTTATAACACCCTAGGCGGTGAACCTAATCGTTGTAGTGTAGTATTAGGGTAAGCCACGGGTATTGATATCGTTCTCTAGGGAATAGGAATGCTAGTGAGAAGTTACTACGCTAAGGTTGGGGTTGAGGAAGATTATTTTTATCTTTTTATGTTTTTTTGGAAATGGAAAGGTACGAATCTCGGGGTTTGAATTTGGGGGTTGGTATTTCTACCGATTACTCTACTTATCTAATTATCTAATCTAAGGTGATGTAGTCTATGTCTAATTATTGTGTGCTCGTATGATAGTTTAAAGATGTGTTTACTTAGGTTTTATTACTCCTTAATTATCTCCTATTGATGGTTGAATTGTCACGTCCTTATTCTTAATCGCGTTGTGTGTCTAAAGTCTAGGGTATGCGTTTACCCCTCACTCTTTGAACTTACCAAAGGGTCTCGTCTACAAAATCTCTAGGATTTATAAACTCTAACTCTAAGGCACTCTTTGGATGGTTTAGCCTACAACTACTCTAGGTGTCATAGTCTAAGGTTCACAAAGATTAATCAAGCATTAACTACACAACGAATGACCTATCGCATTACTAGATCATTAACAATTAAGATAAGAGACAACCAATCAATATTCAATAATTAAGTTTCATATTCCTAAGCAAACACACAAGTAAATTAGCCGGACATGGAGAACATGCAAGCATACACACAAATAATCAAAGACATAATTGTAATAATGAAGTAAAACACTTATCTTGATGTAAGATAGGGTTTGAAACCCTAAAATATTGTACAAGACAGCCTTGGTTCGGTTTAGGTTTTTACTCCAAAAGACTACTCTCTAAAAACTTGAAAAATTCGGATTCTATATATAAGATTACATATGCGACGGCGCACCTTATGATTTGTGACCGTGGGCGGCCGTCATTAGGGTTTCGTCTTGGCCACGTTAGTCTTGCGACGGTGCCACCTTGTTCTTGTGACGCCGTCTCTTCAGCTTATGATCGCCGTCTCGGATCAAATCTAGGCGTCCCAGTTGCGACGGCCTACTCTTTTAAAGCTTGACTCGCCACTTGAAAATAAGAAATTTGACTTCGTCCCCGTCACAAAATGCTCCGACGGGCCGACGTTAAAAACCTCGCCTGACCGCCGTACCTTGTGTTTCCAGTGACTGAGTGTCTTTGATTTCTTGACTTTGGCCATTTTCTTCAGATATCCGCCTTTTCATCCAAATAAGTGCTATTACAGCAATTTGCCTTCAAGAGACCTAAAAAGTGAAAAGGAACGATATTAAGTAATAAAAGAGACAAAAGTGATCAAATAAGGGCTTAAATGACCCCTCAAAAGGTACATTTTAAAACCTTATCAAATATCCCTACACTTGGTATTTGCTTGTCCTCAAGCAAATGTGCTTTTAGCCAATTAATTTATAAGTTAGGGGTCATGAAGCATTAGGTTTAAAACAGTTGCACAACACATATAAGCCCTTTAAAGTCATAACAAGCATATAAATTACATACTAGCACCTCACATGGGGTGTTTGGATACTCACATCTCTCTCTAAGGTGTATATGAAATATAACAAGTTGGAAATGGAAGATAAACACTCATTAACCGGTCCTAGTACATAGATTACCATAGGCTTGAGACTAGATCAAACCTCCATCGCTTTGGCGTAAGCACCTAGGAAAGACTATCAAAGAGGTCTTTAAAGAGTTGTAATGTTAGGCTTACATTAGGGAAACAAAGGGTTTGGTGGGATAGGCTATTTAGTGGTGGCATGTCAAAAATCTTTATGTTACAAGCATACGAAGAATGGCGTTGCTAAGCCAAGAATCGACACTCTAAACTCTAGATAACTGAAACAAACAAACAAACATAAATTTAAAGATAGATGTAGAATGGTAGCCCGTATGTTTTTTTCGAACATTCTATATTTTTTCTTTTTCTCTTTTTTTTCTTATATATTTTTTCATTTTTTTTCATACACTTTTACTCTACCATCCTCTATTGTAACATCAAAATGATAGGGATTTATAGGCACATCCCTACACTTGAGTTTTTATTACTCTAACACTAATTTGACCAAAATTGAAAAGATCAAAACACTTGGGGTATGTTATTACGCAAATAAGGGAATTTAACGCCCTTCTCTAATCATTTAAACTTTAACTTTTCCCATGAGTCCCAATCGTCCCAAAACTGTGTACAAAGGATATGACTCGACTTAGCAACTCATGCAAGCAACTAGATAATTGAACTAAGGGTTTAGGGGTGATAACAATAATGCACTAAAAGTGAGTGCATACATGGTAGGCTAAGGCGATTTGGGTGTATATTTGGGGGTGGGGTGTAAACAATGCTCTTCATTGATATTCCCGAAAACCGAAAAATCAAGAGAACCGCGAAAAGGATAGGCTCTGAGGGGTTAACTAGAGGTATCGTGTACTAAAGATGAGTACAACGTAAAGGTGTGGGGGAATTACTCAACCGATGTGGAAGAAGTAATTATATTACGTATCAAACAAGGGTTCTCCTAATGCCTCTTATCATTTAGTTATTCCTAACTACACAAGTGTAGTCTTACTAGCGATCTCGGGATGCATCACAAAACAAGTTCTAGAATCTAATATACTACCGTTCACACTCTAAGCATTAAAGATGAATGCTTTAATTCCTACTAATCTAAGGGTGATCCTCACATTTTGGGTGGAATTTAGGTGGTAAAGGGTTTTGTGCTAGTCATATAACTTCCTATCCATGAGACGCTTTTGTTAAGACTAATGGCCCACTCCTATATGTCATGAAAAATTAAAAATTTGGTGCCAAAATTATCCTAACCAACATTTTCTCATGGTTTATTACACAAATGCAATTGGACAAAGCAAATAATCAAGGATAAGCATAGTTTCAAAGTTCCCGTTTTATTTTCCCTCCCTACATTTAAACTGAACATTGTCCCCAATGTTCCCCGAAAGTATCAAAGTTATGATAATGGAAGGTAATTAAAAATGAAAGAAACTAGTACTCCCCTGATTAGCTCGGTAGGATCCGTGTAAAGTGGTGGTGAAATCCTTTCCAAGAAAAATGTATGCGTGAAAAGCTCCTTCCAATCTTTTGTTTCTTCTTCTTGATAAATAAAACCCGCACATTCGAAGAAAACAAACTAAACCTTCGTAGCGAAAATCGGGCGGTAATAATATATAAAGGACTCTACTAAACTAGGATATAATGCTTGTGGAATGGATGTTTACGAATTTTGGAAAATTAAGACCGAAAATTCCAAAAATTTATAAGTAGCTCGAAAACGAGAAAAGTAATCGTTGTTTTACTCCTTCCCGACGCCAGTTGCGATCTCCGACCGTCAGTTATCGACAAAACTGTCATGCGATTTTCTCGAAAAAAATTCGGAAAATTTACATCTTTAGAATCTAGAAAAATTTCCGCAAAACATCCATTATGACTCGATACAAGCATTTGACTCGAACAAACACACATATATATCTTTTAATGAATTGCTATTCTCATGTTTACGTTTCTTTTGAAAACGTGTGTAATCCTCCCTACACTTATCCTTTATGTAAAATACCTTTATATGCAATTAAGACGAGGTTAAAACAAAATAAAGCATTTTTACAAATTTAAACATGAGAATAAACAATCAATAAAAGATATATGACACTAACAAGCAAACAATTAAGCATGGGTTGCCTCCCACGGCGCTTTTCTTTATTTAAGAGTCTTGTAGCTAGACTCGTAGTCGCGTGTCTCCCTACGTAACTTCATTACCGCCACCTTCTTCTAAAACAATATCTTCATCGTTCACCATGTCATTATTATCTAACTGATAATGTTTCACACGTTGTCCATTTACTAAATTCCTCCCATCGTGGTCTAGTAGTACCACCGCTCCATTGCTCATCTCGCTTTTCTTAATGAAAAAGGTCCATACCATCTCGATTTGAGTTTTCCCAGAAATAACCGCAGTCTTGAATTAAACAAGAGCACCTTATCTCCTTCCAAAAACTCTTTAGGATTCTTTATTCGTTGATCATGCCATTTCTTTGCCCTTTCTTTGAATGTGATTGATGATTCATATGCTTCCAGCCTTAGTTCATCCAATTCTTGAAGCTGTAAGAATCTATTTGACCCTGCCTCAGAATAATCCATATTACAGGCCTTAAGTGCCCAATATGCTTTTTGCTCAAGTTCAATAGGGAGGTGGCACTTTCCCGTATACTAGCTTGAAAAGGGGTTGTCCGATAGGTGTTTTGTAAGCGTTCTGAATGCCCAGAGTGCCTCATCCAGTTTGAATGCCCAATCTTTTCTATTCTGGTGGACCGGTTTTTCAAGTATCCGCTTTAATGCCCTATTTGTGTTTTCTACTTGTCCATTCGTCTGGGATGATATGCGGTAGAAAATCTATGGAACACCATTCTTCATTACCTTCTCCATTTGAGCATTGCAAAGTTGGGTTCCTCTATCATCGATCAATGCCTTGGGGATTCGAATCGTATTAAGAGCTTTTTAAGAAAATGAATAACCACCCTCGCATCATTAGTTCTAAGAGCTTGAGCCTCCACCCATTTGGAAACATAATCAATAGCTACGAGAATGTATTCATTTCCTCCGGATGATGGAAAGGGTCCCATGAAGTCTATACCCACATCGATATTTCGCACTTGGATATAATTCAGGTGATTCATCCCTTCGCGAGATGTTTCCCATCGTGGCATGCATCACACGCTTTGAACTAATCTCTTAACGCCTCGAAAAAATAGTAAAGAGAACCCGGCATCGAAAACTTTTCGTGCCGTGACATTTACACCGTGATGCCTCCGATGGTCCCGCATGGCATTCCTTCGGATCTCTTGATCAATCTCCTTCCGCCACGCAACGTCCGAATGATTTGATCGGGCATATGAATAGGAAGGGCTCATCCCAGAAGTAATGTTTTAGCGTAGTGAAGAATTTCCTCTTATCTTGCTTGGTCATGTAGTTTGGCAAAACTCTACTGGACAAATAATTAGCATAGTCTGCATACCATGACTCAATCTCCTTAATTGCCATTAGCCGTTCTCGAAAAAAGTCGCGAATCTCGTATGATCGAAGTTTCTCAAGATCGGGTTTTCCAAATGTGACAGATGATCAAGCAAGCAAAGATTTTCACCCCTCTTTTTATCTCGAATTTCAATGTCGAATTCTTGAAGTAATAGAATCCACCTAATTAGTCGGGGTTTTGCATCTTGCTTGAGAACAAATAGCGGTAGGCGGAGTGATCGTGAAGACGACAGTCTTAGAAAGAACGAGATATTGCCTCGCACTTGTCGAAGGCAAAACCACGCTAAAAGCTCTTTCTGAGTTGTGTAATTTTCTTGTGCTATATTCATGGTTTTGCTAGCATAGTAGATTGGTTGAAAGTGATTCTCTTTCCTTTGGCCAAGCACGGCCCTACAAGATAATCACTAGCATCGCACATGATTTCGAATCCATTGAGACCAATCGAGGGTGACCATTATAGGTTCCCCGAAAGTAAGATCCTTCTTAGGTTGAATGCTTCTTTGCATTCTCCGAAAAATCAAAAGGGGCATCCTTAACAAGAAGTCGTGTCATTGGTCGGGCAATTTTTAGAAGTCTTTAATAAACCTCGATAAAACCCGCATGAACTAGAAAGCTGCGAATGGCTTTGACGGTGGTAGGATAGGGGAGTTTGGATATCGATTTTGCTCTATCGACCTCAATTCCAATTCCAGAGACTTTATGCCCTAAGACAATTCCTTCTTTCACCATGAAATGACATTTTTCCCAATTTAGGACCAAATTAGTTTCTTCAGCACCGCTTCAACATCTTCCTAAGGTTGGAAAGACAAAGGTCAAAGGAATGTCCAAATACTTAGAAATCATCCATGAAAACTTCCATGCTGTCTTTAATTAATTCATGGAATATGGCCATCATACATCGCTGAAAGGTGGCGGGTGCGTTACATAACCCGAAGGGCATTCGCCATAGGCAAACATCCCGTATGGGCATGTAAATGTAGTCTTTTCCTGATCTTCATGAGCAATGGGAATTTGAAAATATCCTGAAAAGCCATCAAGGAAACAGTAGTATTCATGCCCGGCTAACCTTTCGAGCATTGGTCAATGAATGGCGAGGAAAATGATCTTCCTCGGTGGCATCATTTAACTTTCAGTAGTCGATACAAACACGCCAACGGTGAACCGCTCTTTTTGTGGTACTAAATCACCCTTTTCATTCTTTACAACCGCCATTCCTCCCCTTTTTGGAACTACTTGACGGGGCGACCCATGGGCTATCCGAAATGGGGTAGATAAGACCGGCATCGAGGATCTTGATGACTTCTTTCTTTACTACCTCCTTAATGTTAGGGTTGACCCTCCTTATGTTGGCGAACGGTTGGTTTGTAATCTTCTTCCATGAAGATTTTATGAGTACAAAATGTAGAATCAATACCCTTAAGTGTCGACCACACCCACGCCGATCACTCCTTTGTATTCTTTAAAACTTCCAAGAGTTTCTCTTGTTCGGGTTAGTGACGCTTATTATAACAGTGGAGTTGGTCCTTTCCTGAAGGAAGGCGATTCTAAATGGTTTGGGAGATCTTTTAGTTCTAAGGTAGGAGGTTCCTTGATTGATGGTTTTAGCTTGTTTTCCGACTTTTGCGCTCAAGGTTGATTTCTTCCTTACGCGGGTAAAAGGAAACAGCCTCCAACCATCTCAATTTCTTCGCTTATTGTGTTGTTATCATCATTTCTGAATTGCTCAATAGATACTCATCAATACAGCCATCTATATCATCAACAAATTCATCAACTTCCTCAACAAAATAAATAGGATGATCGTAGGAGGAGGAGTGACTCATAGAATCCTTGATGTCGAAGGTTAAGCTCTCGATCCCACTCGAAGTGAGTTTACCATCATGAACATTAATAATGGCACAGCCGTAGCCAAGAAAGGTCGTCCAAGGATTATGGGACTGAAGTTATCTTCCTCCATTTCTAAAATTACGAAATCAACTAGAAACTTGAATTCTCCCACCCTTACAAGAACATTTTCACAAACCCCAATGGGATATTTGATTGATCGATCAGCTAATTGAATACTCATCCTAGTTGGTTTCACCCGAATATCCGAAGTTTGAGGAACAGGAGTGAGGCATCGGTTAATGCTAGCACCAAGATCTCGCCAAGGCGTTTCATAGAGAGTGCCCCTATAGAACAAGGGATGGTGAAACCGCCCTATCTTCTTTCTTGGGCGCTTTTCGATGATAGCCAAGCACTCTTTCTCCAATGATATCAACCCTTCAAGTTTCTTCCGATTAGATATTAACCTCTTGAAGTATTTGCTATGTTTAGGGATGTGATAGAATACGTCAAGAAGTGGTATGTTAACGGAAGCTCGTTTTAAATAAGACAATATTCTTTCATTGTCTTCTTACCTTTTGATTCTTCAGACGAGAGGATAAGGAATCCATGTGAGAGTTGGTCGTGCTGATGTTTGTGGAGGGGAATCGTGAGGGGTCGAAGGCATTTCAGGAATTGCTTCGTTTCCTAACACAGGTTCCCTGGTGGTGGGATTCTCGTCAGGATGAGGGGGATCCTTAGTAGTAATTCCATCGACAGTAGTGATAGCGCTAAGTTGGATCGTGATGGGTCGGGCCAGATTCACTTATTCTTTTGTGAGGGTGGCGAATTGACTTTCTAATTCGCCTTGTCGCTTTGCTGCGCTCAATAAATCCTCAAGACCTTTTAAAAGTGTGGCCCCTTCGATGGTAATCACCGCCAAGTTTTTCTTCAAAGTCATCACGGATGGTGTATTCATATCCCTTTCCTTCTTTCCATTTAAGATTTCCCCAAGGGTTGCATTCATCGTTTTGATAGAATGTGAGGAGTGAAGGGTCATCATAAATATCATGACCGAAAGGAAGACGCTCTTGGCGGTGTCATCACACTCATCACTCTCATGTGGCCCTCCACAAATGTCGCATATAAGGTATGGGTTAAACAACCTTTTTGGTTCTGGCGATTTTGTGAGGTATGCAAGCTTCTCTTGTGCTTTCTTAATCCGATCATAGAAAGATAATAAGTTTTTATTCAAGAAAGTAGAGATACTTATAGCATTTACTGGCTCATTCCAATGGTTGTCTTGGTATTGAATGTATTCCTCAATGCGGTTCCACCCTTCTTCTAAGAGATTAGAGATTCTTCGCTTGAGAAGTCAATGCCTTTTTGATCCTTACGGGAGATATTGTCGTAAAATATTTGAACAAGCAACCAAAGGTTGATACCATGGTGTGGGGCTTGTTGAATAAGATCTTTTAGCGATTCCGTGAGTTAATGATAGATTCTCCATTTGTTTGATGGAAGTGAAGAATTTTGCTCCTAATTCTAGCTTCTTCGGGAAATAACTTCTTAGTGAACATGGTTGTGAGTTGCTCCCATGTAAAAATAGACTTTGGAGGGAGCTTATCGAGCCACTCCTTGGCCTGTTCCCTTGAAGAGAAAAATGGGAAAAACCGAGTCTAGATGTCTGGATGCTCCATCGATAGATAGCATCAACAATTTTTAAAAATTGTTTGATGTGGTGGATTGGGTTTTCGCTGGGAAATCCATTGAATTGGCATGCATTTTGGATAAGCCAAATGTCAGAGGCATGCAATACCTCATTGACTTGTTCTGAAGGGTAGACAATGGCATTAGTAAATCCGTATGCAAGGGGAAGAGTATTCCCGAGGGATTTTGCTTTCAGAAGATTGATGGGTCCATTGACCGAGTGGCGGGAATTTCCTCGCCATGTTGGCTCGATCGTCATGATGATGGTTTCAGGGAGTGTGGGGAATGAGAGGACTCCTCGCATGGTGACTTCACAAAGTTGATGGAAGTGCCTTGAGGTTCAATCATGGAGAGCTTTTCTTCTATTGAGCTCTCTTTCTGGTTCTGCAAACGGTTCAAGAAGGGTTTTGGTGGAACTGCGGGTTCTAAGTTGTCTAAGGGGTTGGTAGGGGGAAATGGTAGTTGGTTATCACCTTCCATGATGAAAAGTGATGGATTACTTAACAAAAAGTCACGAAGAAGGGGATAGACTACGAGAAGGCTAAAATGGAAAAAGTTTTACTTGATAGGAATCAAGCAAAGAAACCTAAACGAGGTGGACTACTAACTAGCTATTCTATTCCCACAGGAAAGCGTAAAAACTTGATAACGCTACACGCGTCGTTTGGGGTCAAAGGAACTTCCTTTTCTTCGAGTAAGTTTTATAACACCCTAGGCAGTGAACCTAATCGTTGTAGTGTAGTATTAGGGTAAGCCACGGGTATTGATATCGTTCTCTAGGGGAATAGGAATGCTAGTGAGAAGTTACTACGCTAAGGTTGGGGTTGAGGAAGATTATTTTTTTTATCTTTTTTATGTTTTTTAGGAAATGGAAAGGTACGAATCTCGGGGTTTGAATTTGGGGGGTTGGTATTTCTACCGATTACTCTACTTATCTAATTATATAATCTAAAGTGATGGTAGTCTATGTCTAATTATTGTGTGCTCGTATGATAGTTTACAAATGTGTTTACTTAGGTTTTATTACTCCTTAATTATCTCCTATTAATGGTTGAATTTTCACGTCCTTATTCTTAATCGCGTTGTGTGTCTAAAGTCGTAGGGTATGCATTTATCCCTAACTCTTTGAACTTACCAAAGGGTCTCGTCTACAAAATCTCTAGGATTTATACACTCTAACTCTAAGGCACTCTTTGTATGATTTAGCCTACAACTACTCTAGGTGTCATAGTCTAAGGTTCACAAAGATTAATCAAGCATTAACTACACAACGAATGACCTATCACATTACTAGATCATTAACAATTAAGATAAGAGACAACCAATCAATATTCAATAATTAAGTTTCATAATTCCTAAGCAAACACACAAGTAAATTAGCCGGACATGGAGAACATGCAAGCATACACACAAATAATCAAAGACATAATTGTATTAATGAAGTAAAACACTTATCTTGATGTAAGATAGGGTTTGGAACCCTAAAATACTTGTACATTTCCTTGGTTCGGTTTAGGTTTTACTCCAAAAATAATACTCTACTGAAAATTCGGATTCTATATATAGGATTACATATGCGACGGCCACCTTATGATTTGTGACGCTTGCCGGGTCGGCCGTCATTAGGGTTTCGTCTTGGCCACGTTAGTCTTGCGATGGCGTCACCTTATGTTCTGTGACGCCGTCTTGACTTATGACGCCGTCGATCAAATCTAGGCCGTCTGAAAGTTGCGACGTCCTACTCTTTTAAAGCTTGACATCGTCACTTGAAAATAAGAAATTTGACTTATGTCCCGTCACAAAATGCTCCGACGTCACCGTTAAAGGCGCCACCCTGTGTTTCAAAGCACAGTTGAGTGTCTCGATTTCTTGACTTTGGCCATTTTCTTCGTATATCTGCGCCTTTTCGTCCAATTAAGTGCTATTACAGCAATTTGCCTTCAAGAGACCTAAAAAGTGAAAAGGAACGATAT
Organism: Chrysanthemum makinoi; assembly: GCA_910596185.1. Taxonomy (NCBI): domain Eukaryota; kingdom Viridiplantae; phylum Streptophyta; class Magnoliopsida; order Asterales; family Asteraceae; genus Chrysanthemum; species Chrysanthemum makinoi. Next base: position 187,282,859 of record OU343216.1, read on the forward strand.
TAAGTAATAACGGATACAAAAGTGATCAAATAAGGGCTTAAATGACCCCTCAAAAAGGTACATTTTAAAACCTTATCAGTTGGGGTTGAGGAAGATTATTTTTTTTATCTTTTTATGTTTTTTAGGAAATGGAAAGGTGCGAAAAATAATCTCTGGGCTTTGGATTTGGGGGTTAGTATTTCTACCGATTACTTCTACTTATCTAATTATCTAAACTAAGGTGTATGTAGTCTATGTCTAATTATTGTGTGCTTTCATGATGATGATTTAAAGATATGCTTACTTAGGTTTTATTACTCCTTAATTATCTCCTATTGATGGTTGAATTGTCACGTCCCTTATTCTTAATTGCTTGTGTGTCTAAGGTTGTAGGGTATGCGTTTATCCCTAACTCTTTGAAACTACCAAAGGTTAATGACTACAAAATCTCTAGGATTTATAAACTTTAACTCTAAGGTACTCTTCTGATGGTTTAGCCTACAATGACTCTAGGTACTATAAGCTAAGGTTCACAAAGATTAATCAAGCATTAACTACACAACGGATGACCTATCGAAATACTAGATCATTAACAATTAAGATAAGAGACAACCAATCAATATTCAATAATCAAGTTTCATATTCCCTAAGCAAACACACAAGTAAATTAGCCGAACATGGGAAACATGCAAGCATACACACAAGTAATTGAAGACATAATTAAATTAATTAAGTAAAGCACTTATCTTGATGTAAGATAGGGTATGGAACCCTAAAATACTGTACAAGACAACCTTGGTTCGGTTTAGGTTTTTACTCCAAAAGACTACACACTGAAAACTAAAAATTCGGATTCTATATATAAGATTACAAATGTGACGGCGTCACCCTTTAATTTAATGATGCCGGGTCGCTGTCATTAGGATTTCGTCTTGGCCACGTTATTTTGCGACACGGCGTCACTTTATGCTTGTGACGCGGGTCACCCTTTCGACGCCCTTCTGATCAAATCTAGGCCGCCCTGAAAGTTTCGTACATCTACTCTTTTAAAACCTCGAAGCCGTCACTTGTAAATAAACAATTTACTAATCGAGTCGTCACAAAAGTTGTCCGACGGCTACTAATTTGTGCTCGACCAGTCCTTCACCAAGCACTGAAGTGTGTCTCGATTCTTGACTTTGGCCATTTTCTTTGTATATTCGCGCTTTTTCGTCCAAATAAGTGTTATTCCAGCATTTTGCCTTCAAAATACCTAAAAAGTGAAAAGGAACGATATTAAGTAATAACGGATACAAAAGTGATCTAATAAGGGCTTAAACGACCCCTCAAAAAGGTACATTTTAAAACCTTATCAAATATCCCTACACTTGGTATTTGTTTGTCCTCAAGCAAATGTGCTTTTAGCCAATTAATTTATAAGTTAGGGGTCATGAAGCATTGGTTTAGAACAATTCACAACACATATAAGCCTCGCAAAAGTCATAACAAGCACGGAAATTACATACTAGCACCTCACATGGGATGTTTGGATACTCACATCTCTCGGGTGTATATGAAATATAACAAGTTGGAAATGGAAGATAAACACTCATTAACCGGTCCTAGTACATAGATTACCATAGGCTTGAGACTAGATCAAACCTCCATCGCTTTGGCGTAAGCACCTAGGAAAGACTATCCAAGAGGTCTTTTAAAGGGTTGTAATGCAAGGCTTACGGTAGGGAAACAAAGGGTTTGGTGGGATAGGCTATTTAGTGGTGGCAAGTCAAAAATCTTTATATTACAAGCATGCGAAGAATGGCGTTGCTAAGCCAAGACTCGGCACTCTAGACTCTAGATAACTGAAGCAAACAAACATAAATCAAAAGATAGATGTATGATGGTAGCCCGTATGTTTTTTTTTTCACACTCTATTTTTTCTTTTCTTTTTTCGTTTTCGCTTTTTTTTTATACACTTTTACTCTACCATCCTCTACGATAACATCAAAATGATATGGATTTATAGGCACATCCCTACACTTGAGTTTTTATTACTCTAACACTAATTTGACTCTAATTGAAAAGATCAAAACACTTGGAGTACATTATTATGCAAATAAAGGGAATTTGAATTTAACGTTCCCTTCCCGTCATTTGATAAACTTTAACTTTTCCCATGAGTCCCAATCGTCCCAAAAATGTGTACAAAGGATATGACTCGACTTAGAAACTTATGCAAGCAACTAGATAATAGAACTAAGGGTTTAGTGTGATAACAATAATGCACTAAAAGTGAGTGCACACAAGGTAGGCTATGAGGTGTACATTTGGGGTGGATTGTAAATATGTCTTCATTGATATTCGAAAACCTAAAACATCACGAGAACCGCGAAAAGGATAGGCTCGAGGGGTTAACTAGGGGTATCATGTACTAAAGATGAGTACAATGCAAAGGTGTGGGGGAATTACTCAACCGGTGTGGAAGAAGTAATTATATTACGGGTATCAAACAAGGGTTATCCTAATGCCTCTTATCATTTAGTTATTCCTAACTACACAAGTGTAGTCTTATTAGCGATCTCGGGATGCATCACAAAACAAGTTCTAGAATCTATTATACTACCGGTTCACACTCTAAGCATCAAAGATGAATGCTTTAATTCCTACTAATCTAAGGGCGATCCTCACATTTTGGGTGGAATTTAAGTGGTAAAGGGTTTTTGTGCTAGTCATATAATTCCTTATCCATGAGATGCTTTATTAAGACTAATGGCCCACTCCTATATGTCATGAAAAATTTTAAATTTGGTGCCAAAATTACCCTAACCGACATTTTCTCATGGTTTATTACGCAAATGCAATTGGACAAAGCAAATAATCAAGGATAAGCATAGTTTCAAAGTTCCCGCTTTATTTTCCTCCCTATTATTCTTAAATCAACATTGTCCCCAATGTTCCCCGAAAGTATCAAAGTAATGATAATGGAAGGTAATAAAAGATGAAAAGAAACTAAACTCCCGACAAATTCTGTAGGATCCATGTAAAGTGGTGGTTACATCTTTTTCTTCAAGAAGAGCGCTTATGAAAAGCTCCTTTTCTCATCTTATGTATATTCTTCTGTAAATTAAACCTCAAAACAATTTGAAGAAGAAAACAAATGAAACCTTCGCGGTAAAATCAGCTATGAATAA